>JAPVLO010000253.1:1200000-2400000 GCA_027257055.1 Cephalopachus bancanus | reverse complement strand
AGACTTGATAAAATGTGATGATTTGATTTGATCTTGATGGTTCTGTGAACAAAATGAGAAAAAAAATTCCCCCATTTTTATTATTGCCTGATCTTGCTCCAAAACTTTTTTCTGCTAAAATTCTTTTCTGGAAAGTATAATAAAAGTATTTGCCCAATTTGTGACAATTTTTATTTAGATGTGTATTTAGTGAGAGTGCAAAATGCTGTGCTACAGACCAAGGGGAATGCCTAGGCTGTAGAAATGTTACTGTGGTCTAGATCCATGCTATTCAATAGACAAAGTGCAAGCCACTTAAGTAATTAAAAATTTCTAGTAATCCATGAATAGACACTTCTCAAAAGAAGATGTATGAGCAACCAACCAACACATGAAAAAATGATCAGCCTCACTAATCATCAGAGAAATGCAAATCACATTGAGATACCACCTAACTCTAGTAAAAGTGGCCATGATTAATAAAAAAAAGAAAAAAAAATTGCTGGTGAGGATGCAGAAAAAAGGGAAGCTTCTCCACTGTTGGTGGGAGTGCAAACTAAATCAATCTCTGTGGAAAACAGTGTTTCCATTTCTAAAAGAACTAGAAATTGACCTTCCATATGACCCAGCAATCCCCCTTCTAGGAATATACCTAGAGGAACTAAAATCATTCTACAAAAAAGCTACTTGCGCACACATATTTATTGCAGCATTATTTACAATAGCAAAAGCATGAAACCAATCTTGCTGCCCACTGAAACTGGACTGGATAAAAACAAGTACTCCATATATTCAATGGACTATTACATAGCCATAAAGAAAGATTAATATAAGGATTTTGCAGCAACTTGGATGAATTTGGAGTCTATCATACTCAGTGATCTATCACAGAAACAAAGAACTGAATACCACATGTTCTCATTCATAAATAGATCCTGAAAATCTATCATATACTAAAAAAAAAAAAGGAATTGACAGTAGTGCAGCACTGCCAGGGTGGGAGGGGAGCACATAACATCCATAAAGGTGCCTAATCTTAATCCAGGTGAAATGAGACCCAATTGGGAGGTACAAAACGTCACCTATACCTTAACCACTTAGGTACTCAATCATGACTTGTACCCCATAACTTTAAAATAAAATTTTAAATAAATAAATAAAAATTTCTAGTAATCATATGGAAGTAAAAAGAAACAAAATTAAGTAATGTATTTAAACTGATTATCTTTTTAACATGTAATCATGAAAAAATTATTAATGAGATACTTTATAATCTTTTATTGGATTGTCTTCAAATCCTAGTGTATCTTTTACATTCATAGCTAATCACATTTGGGGTGCCAAATTTTCATTGAGTATATTCAATGTAAATTTTGACTTCATAAAATTGATAGTTGAAAGGTAGATTAATGTGCCAAATTTTTTCAAACATACTTTAAAAAATTTTCTAATAATTGAATTGACTGTCAATTAAAAAATTTAATTTAGATTAATTGAAATTAAATATTTACCTCTTCCATTGACCAAGTCACATTTCAAGTTCTCAAGCAATGGCTATATCTTAGAATCTATATGGCCTTTACACCTCCAGTAAATCCCATCTATATGGTTTATATACCTCCGGTAAATTCCGTCTACAAGGGCGTATTTCACTTATTGATTCGCCATTTAGACACTAGAACCATTCTCTGTATTCAGGATCCCCATTATTTCATCCATCTGATTTAAATTATTTAGGTAATTTTGTCCTACGTCTCACTTTGTGTCTGCTGAGATAACAAAAGTTAGTTCCAAACAAAAATAGTTATACTTTTAAAAATTAAGTTTATCTTAATCTTATATGAATTTTTTATTTTCCCTCTTTTAACCACTCTTATTCTTTCTATTTTCTACATCTAGAAATAGGATAATAGAAGCATAGCTATGAATCAAAATAATTTTAGATAGTTTCCCTATTACTCTCAAGATCATTTAAATATCATTGGTGATCTCTATTTATTAGTACATAAATATTACCCATTACTAGAAAGTGAGATAAATTAAAGCTTTTTGGGGACTTCTGACAAGATGGTGATGGGACAGGTTGGACTGCAAGAGTCTCTGCAAAAGTGAGTGTCCATAAAGACTTTTGCTTTCTTCTGGATGGCTGCTGCTGCTGCCACTGCCAGCCTACTTCTTGGCCAGCTGCGCAAGCCTGAGGGCTGGGAGACCCTGGCCCCACACACCACTTGGCCACTGCCACTGCTGCCAGCTATGCCAGTCCGTGGGCTGGAGACACTCAGTCCCATGCACCACTCTGCTGTTGCAGCTGCCATTGCTGTCACCACCGCTGCCCTGCCCAGGGTGGCCTTCAGCTCCTGGGCCCATGGAGTTCTAGGCCCCCTCACCAGCTGCACTGCCCCGCCCCACCCTGAGCTGCCCCACGCCACACTGACCTACAACTCCCAGCAGTCTCACACTCCATATTCCCTGCTTGGCACCCAGCTGTGGCAGGACCAGAGACCAGACAGGGACCTGCATTGCCCCACCCAGCTCCGCCCAGCCTTCAACTTGGGACCTAAGGTAATCACATCAAACTGGGAGAGACAGAAGCCCTTCCCCAACACTGGATCAGACACAGACAGGTCAGATCTGAGTGGCAGACTTGACAGACAGCAAGCTGACTGAGTCCAGATCTGATCCACCCTCTTTCCACAGCAGGCCTGAGGCATCTGACCCTAGCTGTGAGCAACCCTACCAACATGTGATGAGAGCTAGAGATCAGAGCTGAAAGGACGCTGGACTTACAGGAACGATCTCAGAATGAGTCTGGTTCCTTGTTTTTATTTTTGTTCTTTGTCTGTTTGTTTTACTCATTTTCCCCTCTTATCTCTCTCTTACTGTTGTTGATAACGTTTTTGTACTTGCTTTGTTTCTACTATTTTACTGATTTTTTAAAATTTAAATTTTAACTTTTTTCTTTAGACTTCCTATTTGTATAGGGGAATAATGCATCAATAGAGAGGTTGGTTGGCTTGTGTGTTTGTAAGATTGTATGTTTTAGTTTTTTTAAAACTCTTTTCTGTCTTTGTGTCTCTTATCATTTGTTAGTCGGTACCTTTGTCTTTTTTCCCTCTTACTCTTCTCTTACTCTACCTTCCTCCTCCCCTCCCCTTCCTTGTTCCATTCTTTTCCTTTCTCTTACCTCATTTGCTTTCAGGAAGCAAACATATACCCCCACTACATGGACAGATTGCTACACAATGCGAAGTGGGTTCCAGAGTACCCATACACCTATCGGTGGTTACTGGGATCTGCAGATAGATTTGGAATCACAGCTCCCCTCTGAATTAAATCTCAAAATTGCAAAAAAGTACAACTCCCAACCCACAGTCCAGCTTCAGAACTGAACAAAACTAGAGGATTCACATAAGGAAGAATAGGAGATTGAGAAAACAGAAGTAAAAGCAACCCCACTATCCCTGAACAACAGAATTAAAGAAGAAGCAGGGAAAAAAGGAAAATGTGGGGAGGAATATCTGCACAAATGAAGAAAAACCAAAAGAAGAATATAGGTCTCACACAAACCCCTGGGAGGTCAGACACTGAGAAAACAGACTTCAGAACGCAAACAACGAAGAGCCCCCAGACTGACTGGTCACACACTACAAACCCAGATATCAAGACATTAATAGAGAAAATAAAGGAGATACAAGAGGAAAATAGGAAGGAGTTGATAACTAAGATAACAGCAGTAAAGGAGACTATGATTGAAATAAATAACAAAATAATAAGCATGGGAAACAGAATTAGCCAAGCAGAAGAAGAATCTTAGAGCTTGAGGACCAAAATATAGAATGAAACCAAACTGTAAACAACATAGAAAAGAAGCTCAAAAGACAGAACAAAGCCTTCAAGAGATGAGCGGTCATTTCAAGAGGCCAATCTAAGAGTAATTAGATTTTCTGAGGCAGAAAGAGAGACAGAGACCACCCTGGAACAAATATTCCATGAAATTATTCAAGAAAATTTCCCTCATCTCATCAGTGATGCAAAAATCCAAACACAAGAAATTCAGAGAACCTGCAAGACAACAAATGAGAAGACCAACTCCCAGACACAAAATAATTCACCTAAACAAAGTTGGTATAAAAGAAAAAAATCTAAAGGCAGCAAGAGAAAAAGGTCAGAATACCTACCATGGAAGACCAATTAGAATAGCAGCAGATTTATCTACAGAAACTCTTCAGGCTAGGAGAGCTTGGAGCCCAATCTTTAAAGTTCTCAAAGATAAACAATTTCAACCAAGAATAACTTACCCAGTCAAGCTAAGCTTCATCAGTGAGGGAGAATTAAAATCTTTCCCAGATATCCAACCTCTACGAACTTATGCTGCCACCAGACCACCTCTACAAGAAACACTTAAGGTGCCATGCACCTTCTTAGACCACAGTGGAATAAAAATAAATATCAACACCAACAAAGATCCCCCAAAACCCACAAAGACATGGGCACTAAACAGCATGATGTTAAGCAACTTCTGGGTCAACATGGAAATCAAAACAGAGATTAAAAGTTACCTGGAAACAAATGAAAATTAAGAAAAATTCTACCAAAACCTTTGGGATGCCATGAAATCAGTAGTAAGAGGGGAATTCATATCTCTACAAACGCACATGAAGAAAATGGAAAGATCACAAGTTAATAACCTAACAAGTCACCTAAGGAAGCTGGAAAAACAAGAACATCAAAACCCTAACTTCAGCAGAAGAATCCAGATCACCAAAATAAGAGCCTCAAACCAGGATATAAAGGACAAAAGGAGAATACAAAAAAAATCAATGAAATATAAAGCTGGTTCTTTGAAAGGATAAACAAGATTGTTGGTCCCCTAGTGAGACTGACCAAGAAAAAGAGAGAAAAAGCCCAAATAAACACAATCAGAAACACAAAACTTGAAGTCACATCTGACCCTGAAGAAATACAAAAGATTTTCAGAGACTACTATATACACTTGTATGGAAACAAACTTGAAAACCTAAAGGAAATGGAAGATTTTCTGATATCACATAACCTCCCTAGGCTGAACCAAGAAGAAACCGAGACCCTAAATAGACCAATAACAATGCAGGAAATTGACTATGTCATAAGAAAACTACCTACAAAAAAAACTTTGGACCAGATGGCTTTCCAGCAGAATTCTGCAAAACATACAAGGAGAAACTGATACTAATCCTATTGAAAGTATTCCAGGCGACTGAGAAAGATGGAACTCTCCCCAAATCATTTTATGAAGTTAACATCACATTGATACCTAAGCCAGGTAAAGACACAATAAAGAAAGAGAACTACAGGCCAATATCCTTGATGAACATAAATGCTAAAATTCTCGACAAGATCCTAGCAAACCACATTCAACAACACATCTCAAAAATCACCCACCACGACCAAGTAGGCTTCATCCTTGGGATGCAAGTCTGGTTTAACATTCATAAAACCATAAATGTAATTAAATGCATCAACAGATGTAAAAGCAAAAACCACATGATTATGTCATGAGATGCAGAAAAAGCTTTTGATAAAAGCTTTTGATAAAATAACACCCTTTCCTGACAAAAAAACCCTGGAACATCTAGGCATAGATGGAACATACCACAAAATAGTAAGAAACCCACAGCCAGCATACTGCTAAATAGACAGAAATTGGAACCACTCCCCCTGAAAACTGGAACAGGACAAAGATGCCCATTCTTACCCCTCCTGTTCAACATAGTTTTGGAAGTCCTAGCTAGAGCAATCAGAAGAGAAGGTGATCAGGGGTATCCAAATAGGAAACGAGGAAGTCAAGTTATCTCTCTTTGCAGATGACATGATTCTATATGTTGAAAACCCAAGAGAATTTGTCAAAAACCTCCTTGTACTGATACAGGATTTGGCAAAATCTCAGGGTATAAAATAAATGTGCAAAAAACAATCACATTTCTCTACACCAATAATAAACAAACAGAAACCCAAATAAAAAGCACAATTCCATTCACAATAGCCACAAAAAATGAAATACCTTGAGATCTTCCTAACCAGAGATGTGAAACTACAAAATGAAAGCTACAATGAAAACTACAAAACACTGCTCAAAGAAATCAAAGATGACACAAACAAGTGGAAAAATATTCCATGCTCATGGATAGGAAGAATCAACATTGTTAAGATGTCCATTCTACCTAAGGCAATCTACAGATTTAATGCAGTACCCATCAAATTACCAGCAACATTATTCTCAGACCTAGAAACAGCAATACGGGAATCCATATGGAAAAATAAATGACCAAGAATAACCAAAACAATCCTCAGCAAAAAAAGCAAAGCAGGTGTCACACTTTCAGACTTTAATCTTTTTTTTTTTTTTGAGTTGGAGTCTCACTCTGTCGCCCAGACTGGAGTGCAGTGGCTGCTCCTGGACACCATGGCCTCGACCTGCTGGGCTCCAGTGATCCTTCCGCCTCAGCCTTCTGAGTAGCCGGAATTACAGGCATGTGCTACCACGCCAAGCTGATTTTTTGATTTATTGTAGAGATGAGGTCTCGCTTGCCCAGGCGGGTCTCAAACCCGTGGGCTCAGGCAATCCACTCACCTCAGCCTCCCAAAGGTGTGGGATTACAGGCTGAACCACCGAGCCCGGCTTTAGACTTTAATCTTTATTATAAAGCTACAATAATCAAAACAGCCTGGTCCTGGTACAAGAACAGCATACAGACCAATGGAATAGAATTCAGACTCCAGAAGTGAAACTTCAATTTCTCAACCAACTCGGCTTTGACAAAGCTTCCACCACCAACTACTGGGGAGACCAGAACCTATTCAGTAAATGGTGCTGGAAAAACTGACTGACCACATGCAGAGGATTGAAACAGGACCCCTACCTATCTCCATACACAAAAATTAACTCTAAAGGCATCAGAGACCTAAACTAAAAACTCAAACTATAAGAACCTTAGAAAATGCAGAAGACACCCTTATGGAAGTTGGAACTAGCAACCAATTCCTGAGCAAAACCTCAAATGCCCAAGCCATAAGAGATACGATAGACAAGTGGGACCTCATGAAACTGACAAGCTTCTGCAAAGCCAAAGAAACCATCAAGAGAGCAGGGAGATAGCTCACAGACTGGGAAAAAATATTTGCCAACTCCATGTCTGACAAAGGTCTAGTATCTAGAATCTACAAGGAACTCAAACATGCTGAAAAGAAAAAAACAAACAGCCCCATTACAAAGTGGGCAAAGATATGAATAGACACTTCTCAAGAGAAGACATACAAGCAGCCAACAGTTACATGAAGAAATGTTCAGTGGTGGATGCCATGACATTCTGGGACTCAGCATGGGAACCAAATGAAGACACCCCCGGAAGGCAAAGCCCCAGAGGGGATCTATGTGCATGGCAAGGCCCCACGAAAAGTCTTGAGGAAAGTTCTGCATAGCTGCCCTGTGACTCGTGGTCATCTGGTTATTCCCATTATATTGTTATACTCCTGCCTTACAGGAATAATATGTTTCAATCTCCCCTGGAAAAGAATAATGTAACCAGAATTGGAGGGTACAGTGTCTACAATGCCAGTAATAAAGCAGTCAATGTTTCAACATCAGCTATGCCTCAGGAAATACAAATAAGAACAGGAGAGGTCATGATGACCCATTCGTCAATAGAACCAATCACTGTAACATCCACTGCAACAAAATGTACCTTTAACTGTATAGCAAATGAAACACTTAGAGATTCTCTATTAAAATTGTGGCATAAGGAATTAACAGAAACTGAGGTAAAAACTGTTACAGATAACATAGGTATAGTTAAACATCAGATTAGTCATAAAACCAGAACCCCCCAAAATAAAGCTCCTAAGCCCTTACCTACGATTAGAGCAGGACAACATGTGGGATATAATATTAATGGTAGAGTTTGGTGGGCCCCTAGGGGTAGAACCCGCATGCAAGATTTATCATGGCTTGATCCTCCTTTACCTTACACCGGAGCTTATGATGAAGACATGGTTAGGTAGGCTTGGGTAGATGGCAGATGTGTTAAATGGAACTCTCTGTCTCTCTGGGTAAGAATTAAATGTGGTAGCCCACCATGGTGTTTAATTCTAAAAGCATAGAAAATAAAAATCTGCTACAAAGTAAATCAATGGTATAAGAAAATTAAATGTAGCTATTATACAATAGAAGATTGTGAGAATAGATATAACTAGCTAAGCTTGATATAATTAGTAATAATGATTTTTTGCTATTGCTCAATTATAAAAATAAGTTAGGAATATTTAGAATAGATGAAGTAAGCTTTATGTGAATCCACATATTATTGCTTTAATAGCTGATTATCCTTTTTTACTTTTTATTTTCCTTATAGAAAATTATATATTTTCATGAAATAGGATGTTAAGTTTATAAGGTTAATAGTCCAGCAGGTGGTGGTAGTGATAACTACAAAAACTGGTTTTGGGTTTATGGGCAAGTTGTATTAATCATTAACATTATAATAAATCTTGTAAGACATGAGAACATGCAGTGTCTGTGATAAAATAATGAAATCATCTTGTGATTGTATAACCACAAAAAATGATTAATTTATAATTTACTATAAATAAACACAACCTGGTATGTTTGATTGCCAGAGTGCCTGAAGAAACTCTGGTCACGACTCCTCATTCCCTTGCCTCATCATGCCTCCTTCTCGGGTCCCCATGAACCCCCTGGAGCTGGTCTCTGGCAGTTCAACCTACTAGTCATCAAGGAGATACAAATTAAAACTACACTTAACTCCAGTCAGAATGGCCATCATCAATAACTCAAAAAACAATGAATGCTGGAGAGAATGTGGTGAAAAGGGAACACTTCTACACTGTTGGTGGGAATGTAAACTAGTGGAAATCAGTGTGGTGATTCCTAAAAGTTCTAACAATCAACCTTCCATATGACCCTGCAATCCCCCTACTGGGAATATACCCGAAAGAGGTCAAATCACTCTATAAAAAAGATACCTACACACGTATGTTTATTGCAGCCTTGTTCACAATAGCAAGAACATGGAACCAACCATGCTGCCTATCAAAAGAGGATTGGATTAAAAAAATTTGGTACATATATGCAATGGAATATTACACAGCCATAAAAAAGAACAAAATCATGAATTTCACAGCAACCTGGATGGAATTAGTCTATAATACGAAGTGAACTTTCACAGAAACAGAGAACTGAGTATCACATGTTCTCACTCATAAATGGATCATGAACAACTACCATAATACTATAAGAAAAGGATTGACAGTAGTGGAAAACTGCGGGCAAGGGACCAGAGGTGGGATTGACAGTATTTGAGATCTGTCTGGGGAAGGGGAGGGCACACCTCATCAACAAGGGTTCCTACACAATGAATATTTGTATGTCTAACCCTGAATTGTACCCCACAATTTTAAAATAAAAAATTTAAAAGTAAAAAGCAAAACAAAACAAAAAACCCCACTTTTTTAAGCTGCTATTTTGGGTTTTGAAAAATGCTATTTTTGTTTTCCTTGGGGTGATTCTATTTATGGATGTAGCTATCTTTTTATTAATGCTTTTAGTGACTTTGGTGTTCAAGATGAAAGTCAAGGTTGCTGAATGCTAAACATAGAATGCTGTGGCAGTATAGGAAGCCAGACACTGAAATGACACTAACAGACTAGTGAATATCAGGGAGTTCCATGGAATACCACATGTTGTAGATCCCTATACAGACAATGGACTACTCTGTAATGCTTATCACATGAATAAATAACCTGAGAGTGGTGCATAACTGGTGTGGTTTTCATTAGCTCCAATAACTAATTGCCCTGGTTTTAGTATCTGATGTTAGTTTACTCTTCATTGAGGGAAACTGTGTATTTGGATTAGTCCTTGGCTATCTCAGCTATTCAGTTGTGTCAAGACATCCTGAAGTCACCCCAGATTATTAGAAGATGGCTAGTGGGTGTTGGGAGCCAACCATGGGGGCCCACTGAGTGTTAGGGATCAGGGAGGCCCATTGACCCCGAGACCACTAGGATGTGTTCGGGAGCTATTGACCCCATTCCTCCCCCTTTCTACTTAGCACTATAACCAGAAGAAGCTCCTGTAAGCTCAAACATAAAAACTCTGAGACCGGAATGAACACAAGCTAATTTTAGAAGCTCATTGTTCCCATTCTTCCACAAACTGCGGTTTTGGCTTTCACACAACTTACAGTTCAAACTCATGTCACATCTAAGAGCCTTAGTATTGGTCAGAGGCTTCTGGGTTGTGATTTTAGGATTTATTGAAGTTGAGTAAGGTGCAAATTATAGAATATGGTTTTAGAAATATAAATTTAAACAGCCATTTTGTTGAAAGAATGCGGCTAGGTTACTTGCAGGTAGCCCACTGTGAACTTTGGACTGGGTCACATTCCAAACATTTTAGGATGGGCCACTTTAGCTTGTAAGGTTTCTATAGAATCGTTTAACTTGGTATTAGTATAAATCAGCATAGGATGAAAAAGGTTTATAGGATAGATCAGTCATGGATTAAGGTTAACATCTGTTATGGGATTATACCTGAAAGAACATCTGGTGGGTGGGGGATGCCCCTCACACACCTGGCTTTGTGTTCATGTGAAAGACATGTGAGACTGACTGTGCAAAATTTGGTGATAAAAGACCCATTGTAATTCCCAATAAATGACTTCTACACTAGACAGGAGTCCAGTCTCTTTCTCTCATTCTCACAATCGCTGATGCCATCTCCACTTTTGGGGTACCCTGAACCCAGCAGGAGCAGGACTCCAGCAAGTGGGACGCATAATCACTTCTATTTTGGGGGAGTGATTAAGACCAAGAATGACTTAAACAAGCCTAGTCTGAAATCTTTTCTATGAATTTGGATTATATTTGAGGGGCAAAAAAGGGGTTAGGTCATTCTGCTTTCTATACCTTGTCTTCTCTAGAATGATGTGTCTCAGACTGGGTAATTGGGGGATATTTTTGTTGTTAGAATTGACAGGTACGATAGTACTGTTCCCACCACTTCTCAGCCTCCTCTCTGTCTGTTGATATCACTGTTGTAACTATTACAAAACCTCTTATATTTTTCTTATTTATTTATTGAGTTGGAGTGAGTACAGTAGTACACTCACAGCTACTGCTGCCTCAACCTGCTGAGCTCAGGGATCCTTCTGCCTCAGTCTTCCAAGTAGCTGGAACTACAGACAGCGTGCCATCATGTCCAGCTAATTTTTTTTGTTTATTGTAGAGATGAGGTCTTCCTAAATTGTCCAGGCTAATCTTGAATCCCTGGGTGTAGGCAATCCTCTCACCTTGGCCTCCCAAAGTGCTGGTATTACAGACTGAACCACTGCACGTGTGTGTGCTTTTTTTTAATACAATGATTATAGTCAATTTTCTTGACTCTCTTGTTAAAATGATGTCTACTTCCTTGAAATTTTTTGGCATTTTCTTAGAAGCTTGTGTGCCAGAGAAAATCAAGATGTTACTCAGAACTTCTTACTGATAATATAGCAGGTCGAGGCTGTGGTGGCTGTGAGCATGCCACTGCACTCCAGCCTGGGCAGCAGAGTGAGACTCCAACTCAACAACAATAACAAAAAAAGCACACGAAATCTACGCATCTAACAAATTAAGTGTGCATTGCATTATTGTTAACTATAAGCACAATGTTGTACAGTATGAAGGGGAATCCAAGAAACCTGGAATTATTTTTTGACAAGCAAGTCCCTTGTAGTACAGACTTGCCTCACTAGGTAAGTGTTCTAGGAGCCCATTGGATTCAGTGTTCCAACTATCAGTTGTGAGAGGTTGTGTTTGTGAAGAGTTAACTTTTTTTTTGGAGGTCTTTTCAATGGGTTTGTCCATTTTATAATGGGTGATATACGAGTGAACTTGCTCTATGTGTTTAGCAATTTTTGACCAAAAGCAGCATGACTTCCACACTCCACCCTTCCTATTCATCCGATCTTGCCTGAAGCAACTTTTTTTGGCTTCCTCTGATGAACACAGTCCTCAAAGGGAAAAGTTTTACCAATGTGTAAGAGGTGAAATTAAAAAAAAAAAGGCAGAAGCACTAAAAGGCATCAAAATTGATGAGTTCAAAAACTGTTTTGGGTAGTAAAAAAAAAGTCTCATTAGGTATATTGCTTCAAACAGAAAGTAATTTGAAGGTGACTGAAGTTTAAACAAGTAAGAATAAATAGACAATTTTTTAGTAAGTAAGTTTCAGGTATATATCTCTAGAAGTATTTCATCTTGCGTGACTTTTAAACCCATTGACCAACAACTCTGATTTCTCCCTCCCCACAGACCCTGGCAATCACCATTCTACTTTCAACTTTAACTACTTTGCATAAATGGATCATGCAGCATTTGTCTCTCTTTGACTGTCATATTTTACTTTTCATTTCATGAATGCTCATCCATGATATAATATATGATAAATTTCCCTTCTTTTTATGTCTGTACCAATTTCCCACCAACAGTATAAGTGGGTTTCTTTTTCTCCACGTTCTCTCCAACACTTGTTATATTAGTTTTTATTTTATAATAGCCATCTTAAGAAGTGTGAGGTGACAGCTCATTGTGGTGTTGATTTGTATTTCCCTGATAGTTAGAGATGTTAAATACCTCTTCATGTACCTGTTAGCCATTTATATTTCTTTAAAGAAATGTCTAGCCAAGTCTTTTCCCATTTAAACTGATAATTTGTTTGTTTGTTATTGAGTTGTATGACTTCTTTATACATTTTGGATTTAAGCCCTTTATCAGATATGCAGTTTGCAAATATTTTCACCCATGCCTTAGGCTGCCTTTTCACTCGATTGTTTCCTTTGCTGTACAGAAATTTTTAAATATGAGGTAGCCCCACCTGTCTATTTTGCTTTTGTTACTTGTGTGTTTGGTGCCATATCAAGAAATTATTGCCTAGCTCAGTGTCATAAAAATTTTATTCAATATTTTTTTGAGTAGTGTTTCAATTTTAGATCTTATACATAAATCTGTTTTTGAGTTATTTTTGTGTATGGTGTAAGATGAGTCTAGTTTTACTTTACTGCATGTGGATATCCAGTTTTCTCAATACCATTTGTTGAAGAGACTATTTTTTCCTCATTGTGCATTCTTGGCATCAGTGTCCAAGATCAATTTGCCATATATGTGTATATTTATATCTAGGCTTTCAATTCTTGAATGCAGGCTATCTTTATACTTATTTGTGTCTTCTTTAATTTTTTTCAGAAATGTTTTGTAGTTTTTAGTATACAAGTCCTCCTTGTCTAAATTTATTCTAAGTGTTTTATTATTTTGATGTTATTATAAATGAGATTATTTTCTTAATTTTCTCTTCACATCTTTCACTAATGTATAGAAATACAGCTAATTTTTGTGTGTTGATTTTGTATATTGTAATTTCGCTGAATTTACTAGTTATTCAGTAACTTTTATCTGGAGTTTTTAAAGTTTTCAATATATGAAATTATATCTTCTGCAAACAACTAATTCTACTTCTTCCTTTTTTTTTGAGTTAGAGACTCACTCTGTCCCCCAGACTGGAGTGCAGGTGGCACACTCACAGCCACTGCAGCCTCGAGATGCTGGGCTCAGGCGATCCTTCTGCCTCAGCCTTCCAAGTAACTGGAACTACAGGTGCATGCTACCATGAATGGTTTATTTCTTGATCTACTGTATTAAAACGATGAGGGAATAGAAGATCCACATCTAGATTTTGATCCTAGAGAAAAACCTTATAGTTTTTTACTGTTGATATGATATTAACTGTGGGCTTTACACATTTGGCCTTAATATATTGAGTTAAATATCTTCTATACCTCATGTGTTGAGAGCCTTTATCATGAAATGGTGTTGAATTTCATTAAATAATTTTTTTCTACATCTACTGAGATAATTGTGTAATTTTTGTCCTTCATTATGTTTATGGGGTATATCACAGTGATTGCTTTTCATGTGTTAACCATCCATGCATCTCACTTGTTCATGGTGTATGATCCTTTAATTGTGCTGTGGAATTCAGTTTGCTCGTATTTTGTTGAGAATTTTTGCATATGTATTCATTAGATACTAGCCTGTAGTTTTCTTTACTTGTGGTATCTTTTTCTAACTTTGGTATTAGGGTAATTCTGGCTTTATTAAATGAGTTTGAAGTATTCCAGACCAGTTGTGGTGGCTCAAGCCTATAATCCCAGCACCTTGGGAGGCTGAGTTGAGGGAATTGTCTGCATCCATGGGTTCACGAACAACCTGGGCAACTTGGCGAGACCTCATCTGTACACTAAATCAGAAAATTAGCTGAGTGTGGTAGTGCGCATCTTTGGTTCTGCCTACTTGGAAGGCTGAGGTGGAAGGATCGCCTGGGTCCAGCAGGTCAATGCTGGGGTAACTGTGAGCATGCCACTGCACTCCAGCCTGGGTGATGAAGGGAGACTCCAACTGAAAAAAATTTTAAAAAGAGGGAAAGTTTTCCTTTTTCTCAATTTTTTGAAAGAGGTTGAGAAATATTGATTGGTGCTCATTTAAAAAAAAATATTCAATAGAATTCATTACTGAAGCCCTCTTGTCTTGGACTTTCCTTTGTTGGAAGGTTTTTTGACTTCTGATTCAATGTCCTTCTCAGTTATAGGTCTATTCAGATTCTATTTCCTCATAAATTTTGTCTTGGTGTTGTATGTTTTTAGGAATTTATCTTTTTCTTCTATGTTATCAAATTTGTTGGCATATAATTGTCTATACCAGTCTCATAACATTTTTAATATCAGTTACCTGATGTAACATCTCTTCTTTCATTTTTGAGTTTTTAATTTGTCTTTTCTTTTTCTCAAAGTTTAGCTAAAGGTTTGTCAATTTTGTCGATATTTTTTAAAAAATCAACTCTTACTTTTGACAGTTTTTTCTGTTGTTTTCTTCTCTTTTTGTTTTGTATGTTTCTTCTCTATTCTTTATTGTTTCTTATCTTCTTCTAACTTTAGTCTTAGTTTTCTTTTTTTTTCCTAGTTTGTTGAGATGCAGAGATAGGTTGCTCATTTGAGATCTTTCTTCTTTTTTAATGTAGGCATTTAGTGCTGCAGACTTCCCCATAGTACTAGTTTTGCTGTACCCTGTACGTCTTGGTATGTTGTGTTTTCCATTTCATTTATTTCAGATTTTTCTAATTTTCCTTTTGATTTCTTCTTTGTTCCATTGATTGTCCAAGGATGCATTGCTTAATCTCCATTTATTGTGAAGTTTTTAGAAAAGATTTCAGGTATGAATTTAATCTTCTTAAATTTGTAAAGATATGTTTTGTGACCAATCTGGAGATTTTTCCATGTGTGCTTGAGAAGAATGGATATTTTGCTACTTTTGGGTGGAGTGTTCTATATGTCTGTTAGGTCCATCTGGTCTGTAGTGTCATTGGATGCTCTATCTATTATTAAAAGTGAGGTATTGAAATCTCCTACTGTTCTTGTGTTACTGTTTATTTCTCCCTTCAGGTCTGTCAATGTTTGCTTTATATATTTATGTTAAATTAAAATAGGGTAAGCATTCAGACATCTTTCTTATTGGTACATGACTTTTACCCGGCAAACGACGCACACCAGATCTGACCATTCTGAAGTACAGTAGATCATAGAAACAGTAGGGAATTATCCAAAACACAGACAAGATGTTCTAAGAAAAATAGCCCAAATCTAGTTAAGCAATAACTTTAACTATTTAGAAGCCCCTTGTGACCTTAGAAGATTGAAAATGGTACTCAAAACTTGTGACCAGACACCTGCAGCCCACCTAGTTAGCCCATCAAAGGTGGAGAGGTAGTCTCCAGCTAGTGACCAGATACCTGCAGGCCACTACTTTTAGCTCATGGTTTGCTTAATTGTGATTGTAAAATTATATTAGTCTTCTTGTTAAAGGCAGCACTTTTTTTTTCTCGTATGGCACCTATGCCCACTTGGCATGTCTTTTTTTTCCTAATAAATTCTACCTTAAATTATACTTGAGACTGTCTCTGAAATGTTTTTCTGTGGTGAAGTCAAATGAACACATGGAGCAACACATTGCACTCCACCTGGCAACAAAAACACCAGTCATCTCACCAAAAGCATAGCAAAGGCAAAGTTTAAAAGATAGATAATATTAGATGGCTATGAAGATACAGGCAGCTGAGAACTCTTATATAGTAAGTCCTCATTTAATGTCACTGACAGGTTCTTAGGAACTGTGACTTTAAGCAAAACGACATACAACAAAACCATTTTTGTTCCTCATCAATATTATAACAAAATGATATAGAATGAAATGACATTATTCAAGGACCTGCTATATATTGTTTCACATAAAGTGGTAGTTTCCAAGAACTTTGCAATACTGTTAAGTGAGGACTTAATGTATACTACTATAAAGAGTATAAACAGGTACAGTAAATTTGTAGACTCTTGTAAGTCTTATTTACTGAAATTAAATCTGCTTAGGCTCTTTGAACTAGCAATGCCAGTCATGGGTATGTAACCCTACACAGAAAATATTTATGAGGGTGTTTATCTTGATGTGGTTTAGAGCAACTGAAGTTATCAATATAGATATCTTTCACTATGGAAATGGATAAATAAAACATGGTGAAGGCATACAATAGAATGCTGTGTATCAGAACTACCATGGATTTGATATTAAAAAGGCAATGTTGAGAAAGTTTGAAAGAGAATCATATCTATTGCATACAAATTAAAAAAGAAATATACAAACACTAAATATTTTACAAGCATATATAATATTTGAGGACATAATTCAAACATATTAGAATTGGTGTCTGGAATGGAAAGGCATGAAAATGGAATTGGAGCACAAGAGAAAAAATAGAATGAACATGAAAACAACCTTGCCTGGCTGATAGGATAATGTGCAGAACCAAACAGTGTGATTAACTCAGCTCTTTGCAAAGAAATTCCAAAATACCAATCAACCAACCAACCAACCAACCAACCAACCAACCAACCAACCAGCCAACCAACCAATCAACTCCCTGAAAACAAAGTTAAATAAGCATGCAATTTGAAAGCAAAGTGTAAAATAAATGTAGCAAAGTTAAATAACCATGCAATTTGAAAGCAAAGTGTAAAATAAATGTGTGAATTTGGACTCAAATATAAGAACTCTACATTTTGAAAAATCAGCAGAGCATAGTACTAACATATTTATAGAGATTGAATTTGCCTAGATATTAGCCAAGAACGTATGGCTTGCACCATATAATTGGTAACTTTAAACCTGCTTAAAAGTGACAAAGAAAGCAACTCTTTTAGGGGTTAAAATTTGCTAGTTCATTCCTATATTCAGAATATATGTAATAGACATGAATTGGATAGTCCTAAACTGGTTCACTTAACACCACTTTGGCCAAAGGTAAAATTTTCTTTAATGTCACCATTATCTCTCATGGTGGACAAATCCCTCATCACCTAGACAAAGAGTTTATCCATGTCCTGTTGGACTGCTGTAATCCAAAGGAGAGCACTACATAAATAAGACAAAGTTATAGAATCAGAATCCTCTGAATGTAAGTTTCTTACTCCAAAATCCATATATTTCCCCTTTGTCTTGCTGCCTTTATTTAGTTATTTTAAAATATTGATTTTTATCTGATTATAAAATTAGAATATATTGAAAAACATAAAGATGAAAACAGAAATCACCCATATTCCCACATTCTTTATGCCCTATATGTAAGCCACTAGCCACATGTGTCTGTGGAGCATTTGAAATGTGACTAATTTGAGATGAGATGGGCTGTAAGTATAAAATACACACCAAATTTCAAGAACTTAGTTTGAAAAAAATCTTGTTAGTAACTATATTATTACTCATTGAAATAATATTTTGAATATATTGAGTTAAATAAATATATCACTAAACATAATTTTACTTGTTTCTTTTTACCTTGTTATGTGGATATTAGAAAATTAAAAATTACATATGTGACTCATACCATATGTCTACTGGACTGTGCTAATATATAGGATACATACTGAGACTTTTTCCTATACATTTACCTAAATTAAAAATTGTGATCATATCATCCTTACTGTGTTACAGCCTACTTTTTAATTTAATAAGCTATTGAGAACATTCTCTAATGTTGCTAATTTTTTATGATATAATTTTAAATTACTAAATAGTGTTCTAGCTCATTGGATATAGTGTGTTTATTTAACAAATTTTTTATTTTGGAACATAGAGGTTATTCCAGTATTAACTTCACAATGAATGCTATTGTATTAACTCTTTCTCTGCATCTCAGTATACTTGTTAGGAAAAAACCCTATCCTAGAAGAAATTATGGTAAAAGTTTTAAACATATTTAAGGCTTTTGCTAATTTTTGCTAAGTTGTCCTCCTGAAAAGCTATAACATTTTACACTTCCAATAGCAATGTTCAGGAGTTTTAATTTCTCTCAGTTAGCTTATTTCTCTGTCTACTTCCTTTTTCTTATGAGATTTCACCTATATTTCAAATATAATGCTGCACAAAAATTTTATTTGAAAAAGATAAATTCTTTGGAAATAATTTATATTTTTCCAAGAAACTTATAGTTTACATGAGGTTCAGTTAATCTGATATATCATATAGTTGCTTAAAATTGTTCTTGTGTGGCATTTTCTAGGTGAATAATGCATTCACTCTATAATTTTTGGATGAGTTTAACCAAGTTTAATTCCATACAAAGGTTTTTATTTGATGTTTGCTAAAAAATATTTCAAACAGCTGATTTTTCAGAGATGTCTTTTTGGTTTCAAGCAGCTGCTTTCTTTGGTGTGTGTGTTAGATTCATTTAGCAGTTACATTTTTTCTCTGTATTTCCAAGTAACAATGACAGAAAAAGTCTCTTCCCTCTGCAACATGCAAAATAAACAGATGTCCACTGGAGTCCATGAGCTGTTTGAGAGGAATTTATACCAATGGACTTATTGGCCAGCAGAACATATTATTTCTGTCAAACTTTGGCTGATCTGATAAATATGCCTAACTTTTCTGTCGTTCAGGTAACTCTGAGTTACTCTGGTAGGTGTTGCTTATAGTCAAGGTCAGAAGATACACCCAGGTGTGATCTGGCTCTCTTGGATTTTTCTTCCTGTTGGTTTGCTTACAACTTGAGCATTTGAGCATCAGCTGGAATACACGGTATGTTGGTCATGATCCAAGCTGAACTCAATCTCTATAGAACATGAAGAGCATGTGTGTGACCTGTGTATTATTTTCATAGGCTTAGATTTTCACTTGGTTTCCTTTATTGGTGTTTTCATTTATCTGGAATACTTGGAATTGAAATTGTCCTTTTAAGATAGGAATATGGGAAGAGGGAAAAGCAAAGCCCTAATGACAAGAAGTTTTTAGAATATTGCGGTTGTGTGTGTGTGTGTGTGTGTGTGTGTGTGTGTGTGTGTGTGTGTGTAATTTTAACCAATTTAAAATAAACTCAACTGGTTTGGGGGTTTTAATGACTGTTGTGACTAGATGAGATGAACAAATACTGTGTTTTAAATACATTTTGACCATAAAGTTTCCTTTTTTTTTATTAATCAATATTTTTATTATGGTTTTGTGGGGTACAGTTAAGGGTTAGGTGTACAATTACGTTTCATTCAGGCACCCTGTTGATAAGAGGTGTTTTCCCATCCACAGACAGATATTTGCTCCTGTTAATCCCACCCCCCCATAGTTTCCCAGTACCGTCAGTCATTTTCTTATAGTATTACATTGGATGTTCAAGGTCCATTATATGAGTGAGAACATGTGATATTCGGATCTTTGTTTCTGTGAGAGGTCACTCAGTATTATAGACTCTAGTTCCATCCAGGTTGATGCGAAATTCATGATTTTGTTCTTTTTAATGGCTGCGTAGTATTCCATTGTGTATATGTACCACATTTTTTTAATCCAGTCCTCTTTTGATGGGCAGCATGGTTGTTTCCAGGTTCTTGCTATTGTGAACAATGCTGTGATAAACATATGTGTGCAGGTATCTTTTTTATAGAGTGATTTGTGTTCTTCAGGGTATATTCCCAGTAGGGAGATTGCGGGGTCATATGGAAGGTCGATTTTTAGAGCTTTTAGGAATCTCCACACTGCTTTCCACAGAGGTTGCACTAGTTTACACTCCTACCAACAGTGTAGAAGTGTTCCCTTTTCACCACACCCTCTCCAGCAGCTGTTATTTTTTGAGTTGTTAATAATTGCCATTCTGACTGGAGTTAGGTGGTATCTCAGTGTGGTTTTGATTTGCATCTCCCTGATGATTAGTGAGGTTGAGCATTTCTTCATGTGTTTGTTGGCTGCTCGGATGTCTTCTTTTGTGAAGTGTCTGTTTATATCTTTTGCCCATTTTATAATGGGGTTGTTTGTTTTCTTCTTTTCAGTATGTTTCAGTTCCTTGTAGATCCAGGATGTTAAGCCTTTGTCAGACCTAGAGTTGGCAAATACTTTTTCCCAGTCTGTAGGCTGTCTCCCTGCTCTCTTGATGGTTTCTTTGGCTTTGCAGAAGCTTGTCCGTTTAATAAGATCTCATTTGTCTATCTTCTCTCTTATGTCCTGTGGGTTTCGGGTTTTGTACAGGAATTGGATGCCAGTTCCGATTTCCATGAGAGTATTTCCTTCCTTTTCTAAGGTTCTTATTGTTTGAGGTTTTACATTTAGGTCTCTGATCCATTTGGAGTTAACCTTTGTGCATGGGGATAGACAGGGATCCTGTTTCAATATTCTGCATGTGGTCAGCCAGTTTTCCCAGCACCATTTACTGAATAGGTTCTCCTCTCCCCATTGGTAGGTGGTGGGGGCTTTGTCGAAGATGAGTTGGTTGAGAAATTGAGGTTTTGCTTCTGGAATCTCAATTCTGTTCCATTGGTCTATATGCCTATTCCTGTACCAATACCAAGCTGTTTTGATGATTGTAGCTTTGACCATAAAGTTTTCAATAATAAACTTTAACAGGAAACTGAAAACCACACATGAAGGAAAGAAATATTTACTTCTTCAAATCCCAGTCACTGGCTGAATATCTAGCACATAGAGCAATGTTGTCATATTTGTTGCTTACCTAATTTGTGATTCTCCACTGTCTTGTAACATCTTTCTTTTAGTGACTAATTCTGTACATGTGGCTATTAGTTTCTCTATGTGCTTTTCTCTCAAATATAAGCTGATAAACAAAATCCAGGATTGAATAATGTGTGTCATGTCTTCCTAGCTGATAACATAGGAAAAACTAATTGAGGTTATGCAAAGAATACAATTAGTGTTTATGTAGTAAAGGGCAGAGGAATGGTAAAATCTAATTAACAAGTAAGAAAACTTTCCATATGTTAGTTGAAGGGAACTCTTGTTGCTGCTGTTGTTGCAAGACTCTTAAAATGTCAGAGCCTCTTATTTTCTACTTTTGCCCATAGTAGTCAACTAATTATTTCTCTAGTCTGATCTTATGACAAAAGTACTTGTCTGGTATAATAATACTAAAAAATATCTGGCTAAAGGAGCCAATAATAAATGCATCAGTTCTTACAACCAATGCCTTTAAAAAGTTTTACTTTAGTACATACTTGGTAGGAATGGAATGAAAATGGAAATTTTTAACAAAGATGGACACAAAGTTTATAATAATTTTGATGAAGCTAGTTTGAATAGGAACAGGAAAAGTGTGATACCTTTTATCATTTTAAATGGCAATATATTTGATAGAGTTAAGTGTTTCTATATAATTAATATAATGGAGCAAAGACTCATGAAACATTAAAAATTGAGTGCCTGGTTAAGAATTATGAAGATATAGAATCTCTTACTGCTTTATGAAAAAAAGATATTCTGGCAACAAATACTTTTTTATGTCAATTGATTTGTTTTGTCTTATATCTATAAGATTTTTAGGTAAGAAATATAACTTTAGTGATTCCATAAAAATGGTATATATAGAGATTTTAAAGTGGGATTATGAACATTTTTAGAGTAACAAATGCAATCTAGGAAAATTTTTGATCTTCTAATGACAAGATCCTGCTTTCTAGAAAATAACATTTCTTAGCTTGTTTTCCTGATTCATCCCAAACAATGGTGACCAGTCAATTAAACCAATATTTATTAAATGTCAAATATTCATTCACTCATACATTCATCCAAAAGTCATGTGCCAAACATCTACCATGTGCAAAACACCCTTTTAATTTCAGCTTTATATAACCACCATAAAATCTATGAATATTTTGGTTCTAGAATTCCCCTGCTCCAACTTTTTCATTATAGTGATGAAGAAATCGAGGATCAAAAACATAGGACACTTGGCAGAGGTTGCATTTAGGTCGTGTCTGAGGAGAGGGTGGATTTCCAGGACCACTTATCCAGGATACTTTCTGTTAGAGCAATTTAAGAGATGGGCTTCTGGACTCGTGTGGACCTTTATTACAAATCCCTCCTTTGTTGTTAATATTTTAGATTTCTAAAATTTTAGGTTTAAAGTTTGTATTTCTGATTTATCATTTAAGACTTTACTGAGAAAAGGCATGATGACCATTTATGTGCCATTTTGCTGTACTGTGAAAGCTATTTTCACAAAAGGTAGCATGAATTTGCAATTTAAAGTAGGAATATGTAAATAATTTTTAAAAATTTTGTCACCCCTCCCAACTCTTGTCCTTGCCCTTTCAAGGTTCTAATGACCTCCATTTCTTTCCTTCACGAAAAAATCTTTTCATTAGCCTTCATACATGCCTGTATTTTCTTGACAAAGACTCCCAGGAAAGCAGTATTTAAAAAGTTCAGTACGGCCTCCAATCTCAGGCTTTATCTTTGAAATTTTGCACACTGAGTTAAAATATTGCTACATTTGTGGCCTGAGATCGTCCCTGCTAATTCCATATGAAGTAAGAGTGCCAAAGAACTCTTAGAACTCCCCTTGTGAATTTGCTTGGTGAGCGATTCTGGACTTGGCGTTTTAATCTCTCCATCAGGATCAACATGATCCTGTGTTATAGCCAAGGTCAAATGGGATAAGCAGTTGAACTTTCTCCTTCGTCTTGCGTGGCTCATTGAAACATGTAACCTTTATAGACTTGGTTTCTTCTTTGAAGGGGAATCTGAAGTCCAAGCAGATGTTTCTTTCTTTCTTTTGAAAACCTGATTTCATTTCACTAGGCATGGTGTCAAAGAAGCAATCGGGGGTAGATTAGGTAGGAGGTGGAAGGTCACTGTTTTCTTTGCTAATATTGCAACATAAGAGGTTTTTGTATTTGTTTATTTTTATTTTTTTTGCCAGTTGGGCCACTGAGAGCAACTCGTTGATTCTAAAGACATAGATTTTCTCTTTGTGTCAGCAGTGGTAATGGAGTCAAGGTATGTGATGGAAAGCCAGGGCAGCAGTGATCTGATCCCTTTTGGATGGCAGAAAATAAAACCCTTAAGCAACCAGCTGCCACATTTTAAGGCTTTTTTTTTCCTCCTATGCTGACAGTGTAAATGACTCCCTTCTTCCACAAAATAATATGTTTTGTTACTAATATCCTATGAATAAAACAGTAGCTGGGCTGCTGTTCCCCTTCTAATACAATCCTATGTTTTCTTAAATGAACCACCATGCGCACAGTATCTTTAACTATAAGTGACATTTATGGTCAACTTTATAGCTCTGTCATTGCATGTGGCTCACTAACAAGCTCCTTAAAATAACTGTCCTTTAATAACCTCAAGTGTTTGGCCTTCTACTTCACAACAGCATGTGGGACAACCTATCAAACTGGATGTGGTGAAGCGAAGGCAGAGTACTATATGGTCAATTCTGCCTTTCTCTTCCTGGAGGCAGTAGTCTAAGGCCTCCAATTCATATTTTCTGTAAAATCCTTGGGCACTGGTAAATAACTCCCTAGCTGATTTAATGGACACAAAATTAACTAAACAAGCAAAGAATAGAGCCCACATCTAGAATTTTATAATTGAGAAGAGATCCTTGCTATAAAATTGCAAATTGTTGTTGGGTAACATGGCCAAGAATCACTGCTGATTTGGTGAGAAAAATAAGTATACCTGAATTCTTCTGCTAATCATTTCTTCTTATTTTGCCCTCTTGTGGTAGCCAACATTAACTTCCCATTTATTTGCCAATAATAGAGAATTGCTGCTAAATCTTTGAGCAGATGGTATAATGTAGGTACTAGATATTGGAAGAATTTAGATTAAAGAGAAATGGAAGAGAATTCTGAGTGGGAAGTAATTTACCAATTCATCTAAATCCTTTCATGGATAATGAAAGAATGTTTTCATTATTAAAAAGCCACAGATTCCTTATCTAAGCACAGTGGTAGGTAATAAAGATACAACAACTACTGTAAAGTTATTATTTCCTAACTAGGACTTCAGAGTTCCTAACTCAGCATCTTTCTCTTTTTTAAGGATCTCACACTCGTGTTTTTGAGTTGAGTATATGAATATTTTCTGCTGTCATTTGAAATCATACATCTCTAGCTGGACCACGAGCTCCTTAAAGGTACTTTAATGTTTTTAATCTTGTTCTTACTTAAAAATGTGTAGCACAGTGCTTAGCCCATAGTAGGCACTTAATAAATACTTCTCAAATGACTTTTTAGACCAAGGATGGGGAGAATTAAATAGCCAGTTGATACAAGATAAAGAACTATGTCTACAGATATAGTTGAATATGACCTCCACAAAACTAAAGACAATTAAAAAAAAAAAAGCTGTTCTGAAACCTGCTGGTAGATCTAAGTGTAAAGAGACAAGAAGATCCAGAATGAGATAAGGAGTTAAATAAGTTGCTGATCTGTAAAAAGTTCTGATAATTTCTTATTTGTTTGGCTATCCTTCTGTGAAAGATGGTTGGAGAGGCCTTTTTGTGCATTTTCTGGACATACTCTAGTGACTTTCCGTCTTTGAGCCACTGTAAATCAGGAGAAGTCTGTAAAGATCAAACGCAAAGCAGAGGTTATTATAATTCAGCTCCTTACCTTTGTGTAAAGATAGCATAGTATAGTGGAAAGAGTGTGGGGATTAGCACCTAGGTTCTAGGTTTGAATCCCAGCTCTAACACTTACTGCCTCCTGTTTCCTTATCTGCCAGATATGAGTCTTAATTTCCTATGGTTTGACTCTTAAGGTTGCTATGGGCAATGACAGAGCCAATGAAAGTAATTTCTCAATTGCAAAGGGCTGCCCGATGTAATTATGAAAAAGAAGAGGGCATTCCCATTTTTCTAACTTCGAAAACCTGGAAACAGAAGGGGGAAAGGTCCTGATCATTCAGAGTCAGTTCAGGCATGTTAAGTATACATGTATATTTACCAGGTTATCATGGAAGACGCACTAGAGAAGGAATCATTCAATGAATACACGTGAAGTTTGAGAGTATCCTTGGCTGCATAGAACTGGAGACAAAAAGCAATCTAAAAAGAAAATTATGATCTTACAAATGACATCAAAATTCTCACTTGGGCACAGTGACCCAGCAAATTATTTCTTTATTTGGGGATAATTACCTATGTTGTGGCTGACATGTTTATAAAGTAAACCCAAAGCATTTAGTTTCCGTTTGCTTTTGTTTAGGTTTGCTTTCTGTTGTCTTGCCCTGGGTCTAAAGAAAGCCTGCACATAATAGGAATGGCATGGAGCTATTTTAAAAAAATGCGGCCAGAGGAGCTACAGCCCAAAAGCCACCACCGCAGAAGTAAACAATATCTACTTTTACGACTTGACTTTCATAACAGTGGGACCCAGAGAAGGCCTCCCACCCACTACAGACAGGCCATCACTGCCCTTTCTTCCACCTTCTACATGCGTCCACACACCAAAGGCACCTATTGCCACATCTACTTCCGAAGCCAGGAACGTTTACTTTTATCCCAGGGTGCAGGTTTGGATACACTTTCTTTCTGGAAGTATATCAAAGTCAGTCTCTCGCCTGCGGTCTAGAGAGCGGAAGAGTTTAGTCATAGCTTGGTCCAACTCCTGAGCAATGATATTCAGCTTATGATTTCTGAAATGTTTATGTTAGTTCTAGCCATGCCGTTTACTGCCATTGTTGACACTAACACTGTTCAGTCCAGATGAGAGAACAAGATCAGCAACTGAGATTGTTTTGTGTTGTAAGTTCCACTCGCAGATGTCCTCAAACTAATGAAAGCCAGAGTGTATTGCTTTCTCTGATCACATGATCAGAAAACCAAGGTTGTTGGGAACATTCAGAAAAGCTTTATTTTCCAAGGGTAACAATTTATTGTGAGAAAATAATGTGGAAATAAGGTGTAACAGGTAACTTTCTTTCTTGAGTATTTCTTAAAGGCTCCTCAAAACTTTGAATATACAAAAGAGTGCTGTATGTAGTAGTGTCTGCTTTGTTCCTGCTTTAAAAACTCCAAGGATATGAATTGTTTCTGGTATGTAAAGCCAGCATTGAGTTCAAATAGTTTTCAATCAGCTAAAAAAGTTGCTTTATTTTCACAACAATTTTGGCTCTTGTGGACATGGTTTTGGAGCATACACCACCCAGTCTTAAAAATATGCATAGGAAGGACCTTGCCTTGCTTTTCCTTTTGGCTTTCATTTGTTTAATATTATACTAATGGACAAGTTGTGCCAACTAAAAAGACAGAAAAAGAGGCAAGTTAAGAGAAGGGTGATTTTAATTAACTAGCCCTTTTTAAAGCTGCTAAAATCTGCCCCTTGGATTGGCAATGCTTTACCATTAGAACCAGACAGACCCTGAAGAATCCTGAACTATTCTTTTACTTTAGATTTTTTAAAAAAGTAATTTCTTTAACAAGTAAGGAATTATTTTATTTTACTAGGTTTTCTGCATTACCCTTGAGAGGTAAATGTAGTTCTTCTTATATACATATATATGTATATATAATTTATATATATTATATATAATTTTAAAGGTGTAGGGTACAATTCAGGATTACGTACACAAGTGGGCATCATACAGGTAAAGTTTGGGTCTCCTTTGGTCCCCAATTTTCCTGATTTGAAATCAGTTACCCTCATTGACATTGTGTTCTGCACCCCAGCAGTGATAAGTGTAGTTCTTGATCTTCACTTGAAGAAAAGGATGTGATAATATTGGTGGACTGCATAGATCTTATTCTATGATATAAAACATTTTTACAATGGGAACTTGGTACATACATCACAAGCAATTTTCAACTTGCATGCCATGGAAGCTGTACATTTTGCAACAGGATTATAATGCAGCAAAGGAATTTGGATAGTAGTTTGATATTTGCCATAATAAAATTTGAAATGTATCTGTTTAAGTAAGTGTTTTGTTCTAATCTACTAAACTTGGATCATTGAACATTTGATATCAAGCAAAGGCCTGTTTGAGTCTCCTTAGTATGCTATTATTAAAGAATATATATAGAAAGTCATTTGTTTAGAACCCTATTTGATATATCTAGCCATTAAATCTAGCCATTAAATGTATTACATTTTTTTTCCTTCTAAAACATTTTACTCTTGTATTTTAATGTTTAACAAGTGGGTTTCTTTCAGCCATGTAACATAGTAAGTATGTAGAAAAATACGTATTCACCTGCCTTGTCAATGAGGCCAGTGTTTCCCAAGCTAAATGTCTTCATTTAAAAGAAAATTTTATTAATAATGGTGATAGCTAACATTTATTGAGTAGTTATTACATGACAGGAATTGTGGTTGGCACTTTATATGTTGTGACAAAGAGTAGTTAGTTTTTTTCCCATACTGTTTTCTTTTCTTCCTGGCAACTCAACAAGTTACATTTTCCTTCTCATTGTGATTATGTGTGACCAGCTAAGCTTGTTCTTGCCAGTGGCTTGCAAATCATGGACCATCTCTAAGTCTAGTCCATAAAACCTTCTCACATGTGATGTTCTTTTTTTATTCCTGTTGTTGATGCAGACAAACATGATGAACTTAGAAGTGATGTGTTGAAAATGGTGGGGATATAAGATGCAGGAATCTTGGTTCTAATATTCCTGCTTATACTAGATTCTCCTAACAATCAGTAATACCCATTTCGAATTGTGTGTGTGTCAGAAATGATTTTTTTGTCATGTTGGAGTCATTCTATATTTGGGGTATTTGTTTATTATAACAGCTAGCATTACGTCTATGTGTGTATATACATATATACATATATATATATAAAGTTACTTGATTCTTTGCTCTTTGAGATAGGGATAATATTTTACCAATTTTTCAGATGAGAAAACTCTCATATGGATTTAAGAAAACAATGCTCAATTGCAGAACAATTCTAAATGGTAGAGCTGGGACTTGATCCAAGTTTTTTGTGTGGATACCTCTTTCTCATATTATAATTATCAGGTAAGAGATAAGACAATTCTCCTGTAAGCTCCAAATCTTGTACTTTGCTCTATACAGATAAACCCTTTAGGACTGAAAAAAATGTTCTTTGCATACTAGGCTGTCAATACATTTCTGTGCTCACTAACTTTTCCTTTAAATTTGAGTGTTACATTCAGTGAATTTCTTTGTGTAGATAATTGGTAAATTTTTCAAAGAAAATTAAGACATATAAAGTTTTATAATGTCAAATATTTTAGGTTTAAAAAAGTTAAAAGAAATTATATAGTTGGATATACATATCTAGTATATGTACATGATATACATGAGGATTAATAATCAATATTATTAAATAATACTATAGTGCGTACTTTTCCAAGTCACTGTTTTTTTTTGTTTAAATTATTAAAAACATTAACAGAAACCATTTTTGTCCCTATTTACTCAAGTTATTTTCATTGAACTATTTTATGGTTTAAATCATAGGAAATCTTCAATCATTTTGAACCTGATGAAGTCTGTATTTTTAGATCTCTGTGTCTCATTGTCTTTCAAGAGACTGCAGTCCTTCCACATCTATGAAAGGATAGCACTGATGTTGCTTGAATCATAGGAAAAGATATTTTGAACTGTTGCCATAATATGTGCACAATTAAATTAATAAGCGCAGTAAATGCATCATATGACAATATAGTTTTAAATGTAGAGACTGCATATTCAGTTTTTAAAAAAGAAGCAGGAAAATCAATATACTTCACAGGAAGTCTTAGAAGTTAAGCTAGCATATGCCCAAAGAGAAAAAGCCTATTCGTGGAAAAAGTTGAGCATCAGTTAGATAAAGAACAGCATTCTCAAGGTCCAAAACAAGAAGTGGAGCACATGAAGTCTTTGAGGAAGCTCGCAATCTGCATAACAAAATGCTTGAAATGCCAGAGGAAATACAGTTTTGCTGTTGTATTATAACATAGCATATTTATTCATGGTTAATAACTAAGTATAACATTCCGTGCGCAGGACCAAAGTCCTTCATTTTTTTAAACATTGGGTTATTTTTTCATAGTAAAAAATGAAAACAAAATTGCTTCTCAACAACAGAAGGATAATTTTTTTTTCACTGGAGAGTGTTGTTTGGCAATTTTCTTTTTATCTTGTGAAAGGCTCCCTGCTAATTCTCAGCCTTACCTGCTACACTCTAGGAGTACAATCTAGTTTATGGGCCAAACGTCCTAGAGGAACACCAGGTCCTCTCTTTGCAAATAAAGTTCCATTTAGTCCTGGCAACGCAAGGCTTTCTGGTTCAAAGAGAAGAGTCTTATAAGACTTCTTGGACACCAAATAACTCTTACAAAACAACATTTTGATGAATTAAGTGTAAATGAATCAGAAACATATGGATTAAATTTTCTTTGAAATATGCATGCCTTTTCCCAATTAAGGGGGACAATGTTTGGCAAAATGTATTTCGCTGAACCCAAAATACTAGAATGAAGCTCAATGTTTTCCTGGACCCCCAAATTATACTGGAGTCTCTTCTCTTTTAAAATTAATTCATGTTTAGACTTAATACTGTTTATTTTTTTTTCAATTTGAAAATGGCTTTATTCTGAGCTCTAATTACTTCCTTGGATCTGTGCTTTCTTTTAGTTATTGATAAAACCCCTGACACTAAGAAGTATGCATCCAAGTTTACAGTCACATGTCAACAAACTTTTGGTAAGAGAAATGTACTTTGCTTCTCTGTTGATAATTGTGCAATCTTAATTTTGCATCTTATTTAAACCTAAGAGTACTATATACATTGTTTAGAACGTTTCCCTATGCTGTGATCACTTGGAAAAGCCATGAACCAGAGAGATTTTTGAAGATGCAGAGAAAAGAAACCAGTCCCAGTCCTACAGAGAGAAACAGTGACACCCAGGGAGAAAATGCGCTGTGTGGTTCTGCACTCATTTTACTGGTATAAATATGTCTACTCCTTGGCTGTCATCCTCATTATGCCATGCAATAGAGGAAGAAATGAGTTGGTTTTAGCAAGTTTCCATTTCCCCTCATCTTTATTTACCTATATGAGTGGGCTTTTGCTAAGAGGAGACAGAAGAATAAATGCTTACTCAATTAGCTCTGTTGTGTGTATTGACAGTTAAGTACCTACTGTCCTTTACCAGAGGGTTCTAGATAAGGAACGCAAGACTTCTGATCACTCCAGCCTACTTTGGACACGTTTTTTTCTCTCTAAACTATAAGCAAACAAGTCTTCCTCATTTTCTCACTTCTACCAAACATTTTCCCCCTCAGGTCCTTTGCACATGCTATTTTATGAGTTTGGAATACTCCCCTACTTCCTACCTCCCAGCCACTTCATCATTAATTATACTCAGCTTTCAAATCACAGTTCAAATGTCACCATTCCAGACAGGTCTTTCCTGGACAGGTAGGTTCCCATCTCTTCCAAAACTTTTTGTTTTCTTTATAGCATTTAAAATCACAACTTGTAATTATCTTAGTTATGTGTTTATTCCCTTGTTTTCTGCCTATTTCTTCCACAAAGGCAAGGGTGATATTTGCCTTGTTTATGATTTTTCATCTCAGTGCCTAGCAAAGAACACGGCACAAAGAAAGTGTTGAATAAATATTTGTTGAATGAATGAATAAAAGTATGAAGCTTTAGGTGGTCTTGTCCCTCTCCTTTAGGGCTGTGGTATGCAACCCCTGTGGCAAACTTGCTTTTGAGAAGATAGAATGTGGTTTGCTGGGACATTACTAGTTTGTGTGTGTTGTCCTGGTTGCCTTTTTCATGTTTAGCAGCATTCTAGCTTGAATGATTACTTATATGGTATGATGTATTGTCCAGACATAAATTCTTTCTCCCAATACCTGGCTTCTTCCTTCCCCCTCCCTCAGGGAACAGCCTCTGGCCAAGGCTGGTCTCTGGAGGATATGCATATTCCCAGTAATGAGTCATGGGATGCAGGTGATCTAACAAAGCTAAAAAAAATGGGGCACTACTCTTAATCAATGTAGTTGTAAACACTGGATAGCAATTTGAATCATTAGCTTGCTTGATTATAAAACTACTTACCCTACTGTCCCAAGTCACAGATTCTTCACCAGCTGCCACCATTGTTTCCTCCCATAAGTTTCAATAAACCAATGTCTTTCCCTGCTGGACTTCTGGGTGACTTCTCTGGAATAGGTAAACATTAGCACAAGCCCTCTCAGATTTGGGGTTACCATGCTACCTATAGTTTGTTCAGTTATCTAGTATTTTGAATCTTTTTATGTAAAGACAGTGTCCACTGCATTTGTTGCATGGTTATGGTGCCCTAGTTGGATATGCCTGAAGAGAACATGTGTCTGTGGTTATCTGTGATCTAGAAGGCACTATACTGTCCAGAGAGGGAAAATAATATTGGTTCATCATATACAGCCAAGCTAAGCAATAATTCAAAAAAGAATAATGAAATTACTGATCATTTGGCTTCTCATAAGGTCTCAAGCAGATCTCAAGCAGATTTTTGATATGAATAAGAGAATAGACAAATTGAGATTGATGACTCAGGCAAGGAAAGAAAAATCATTATGATATGTACCATGTTAGTTGCTGAAGTTGCTGAAATTAAAAATATTTATAAAACTCTATTGCTGTCTTGGAGGGGCTGATAAAATGCTTCAGGAAAAGATATACATGCCAAAAGGATCAATGTACTGCATGTACAATGTATAGAAAAAATGTGCTTTAGGATCTCTGAAGGTAGATTCAGAACGTTTGGTGACCAGGGACTTAGGGAAAGATTTTTGGCAAAATAGTGAGAGGTTAGATTGGTAAGTCAAACTTTGTTTGACTCAGAAGGAGCAATTTGAGGATAGTAGGAATGGAGAGAAGAGAGATTAGCCTGATAAGTACTTATTTATCACTTTAGTAATCCAGAAGTAAATTTAGTTCATAAAATGAAAGAACCTACGGTAGTTAACGCCCCTATTTCAGGAAATTCCTGATGCAAATATTTGAAAAATTTAGAATTTTCATCTCGATATTTCTTCAAAATTTTCAAGAATGCAATAAATTAGAACAATTAATTTGCAGAAGTTTGTAATTCATTTTGACATTATGTTTTTATTTTATAGATTTGTATTTATAGGACAAATTTTCCGAGATTGTTTATTTTTTAAGGGCACACACATTTGGGCACCAGCTCCTCTAGGGTTGCAAGTTGTTCTCTCTTTCTGAGGGGGAATATGGAAGAAGAAGTTAGGGGGACAGATTGTCACTGAAGTTGTTCTTGAAACTGTAACTCTATTCATCCTTTCCCTTGACCATTATCGGTCCTAAATTCTTTTTGCTCTCAGCCCTTACCTCTCCTAACATAGGGAGGTTTCCTAATGGTCCCAGACGATCCATCTCTTCTCATCTGATATACTCCATACTATGTCCTTTTTCACAGATAACCTTTAACATTGTTGGGTCTTTTAGATTCTGTAACTCAAGTGGCATGGGTACTTAGCACTATGGCTTAAACTTATGTAGTATACCTGAAAAAGCTTTCAAATTATTTCGCTTCTTTGTTTGTGTAGAGCATATAAGATACAGGAATGCGAATTTTACTTTAGAGGGGTTACCCTAACATGTCCTTGATCACTGGAACCCTCAAAATTTTACTGGAATGGCAGGTCCCTGAAACTTCATAGGGCATATCTCCTACCATCTGAAGTACATGTTTCTTATCAAGGTCCACAGTTACTTTTTGGTCATCCTACTCTACCAACATGATGTCATTGATATGATAATAACTCAGTGTGATATTCTATGAAATATACAAATGGCTCAGATTTCTTCAGTTTATATTATGACAGAGGGTAGGAGAATTATTAAAGTCCCCGGACAAAATCATGAGCATATATTGTTTTTTGTTCCTTGTGAATGCAAACTGTTTCTTGATTGGAATAGAAAAGGACACATTTGCCAAATCAATAGCCATCACTAGCTACCATGTAGCTGAGACTGTGTTTATCTGCTCTGGTAATGATGCCACATTTTATAATGCAGCTAGTTTGAACTTATGGTTGTCTATGGCCATTTTCCAGAATCTAGTCAGTGACTGTAAGGACTAGACTAAAAAATTAAATGTAAAAACGTTAAAGACCACTATATCTGCATTCTTTTGATCTTTAAAAGTAGCACTAATCTCTGTTCCGTCCCAGGATATGATTTCTTTTTTATTTTTGGTGGATAGAGTAGGAACAGTTTTGGGAGCTTCCTCTTGGGCTTCTCAGTTAAGACAAGCTAAAGACCACATGTGAGTTACTCCAAGTATATCATTTCTAATAATTTACTCAGGAGCCATGGAAAACAATTGGGTCCATACCCCAGGGGATCCATTGCAAACTCTGTTTTGGCCAGGAATTCATTTATTATCTAGTCATTGCAAGTCCCTCACTCTCATAGTTGGACATTGATGATGTTTCTGGTTTCAGAGCAACAATGTCAACTCAGACCTTTTGTTCAATAGTTCATGAAATGTCTAGGTGTATATGTCTTTCCCCAGTGTATAGTCACGTGAGCAAAAAGTCGGAAGGTCCTTTAAAGGAGAACTGGGAGAATCATTACGGTGTATTCTTGCTATGGCATTGCATTGCCCTTTCTCTTGGGGACCATTTAAATCAACAATTTTCAGATCTGAACACTGGCTCAGGTATGAGAATCAATCAAGGGATCATAACATTTTAAAGAGACAATGGTCTTTAGACTTCTGCTTGTTCATTCCTGTATGTTTGTTTCTAAGTCAATTTTCTTGAGGTAGAATTGACATAAATAAAATTCTATTTAAGTGTTAAACTTAATAGTTTTGACTGTATATTCATATAACTTTCACCACAATCATGTTATAGAACATTTCTAACAGCTCAACATTGTTCTCATCCATCTTTATAGTCATCCTTCACACCCAACCTCTGACAATCACTGTTTTCACTCTGTTACGATTATTTGCCTTTAAAATTTTTTCACAGAAGTGGAATTATACAGTATATAGTCTTTTGGGACCTACTTTTTTTTTAACCTAGTATAATGCTTTTGATACTTATTTTTGTTGCAGTATATATCAGTTGTTCCTTCTTCCTTTTTATTGAGCAATAGTCTATTGAATGAATAGTCCACAATTTTAATTATCAATAGAGATGCTATACATTTTCAAGTAAAGTCTTTTTTTTTTTTTTTTTTTTTTTGAGTTGGAATCTCACTCCATCGCCCAGGCTAGACAACCCTCATGGCCACCCCAGTGTCGACTTGCTAGGCTCTGGTGATCCTTCTGCCTCAGCCTTCTAAGTAGCCGGAACTACAGGTGTGCGCTACTACGCCCGGCTAATTTTTTGAATTATTGTAGAGACGAGGTCTTGCCAAGTTGCTCAGGTGGATCTCAACCCCTCGGGCTCAGGCAATCCACTCGTCTCGGCACCCCCCCAAAGTGTTGGGATTACAGGCTGAGCCACCGAGCCAGGCCCAAGTAAAGTCTTTATGTAAGGTTATGCTTTTAGTTCTCCTGTGGAATACTTAGAAAGAGAATTTCTGTGTTATATAGCATGTATATTCCTAACTTTCTAAGATATTACTAAACTAGTTTTTCAAAGTGACTTAATACATCAGAAGTGTATGAAGATTCTCATTGCTATATCCTTTCTAACATTTATTATTATTATTATTATTATTATTATTATTATTTTGAGTTGGGGTTTCACTCTGTCACCCAAACTGCAGGGCAGTGGAATGATCATGTCTCACAAGTCTCAATCTTCTGAGCTCAAAAGAGTCTTTCTTTTTTTTTCTTTTTCTTTTTGAGTTGGAGTCTCACTCTGTCGCCCAGACTGGCCACAGCCTCAATCTGCTGTGCTCCGGCGATCCTTTCTTCTCAGCCTTCCGAGTAGCTGGAACTACAGGCATGTGCTACCACACCCGGCTAATTTTTGATTTATTGTAGAGATGAAGTCTCACCAAGTTGCCCAGGCGGGTCTCGAACCCGCGGGCTCAGGCAATTCACTCACCTCAGCCTCCCAAAGTGCCGGGATTACAGGCTGAGCTACCGAGCCTGGCAAGAGAGCCTTTCTTCTCAACCTCCTGAATATCTGGGACTGCAGGCATGTGCCACCCACCTGGATAATTTTTAATTTTTTTTGTAGAGACAAGGTCTCACTATGTTGCCAGGATGGTCTCGAACTCCTGGGCTCAAGCAATCTTCTTGCCTGTCACTCAAAGTGCTGGAATTACAGGCATGAGCCACAGTGCATGGCCACTAGTCTTATTAATTTAACTATTCTGCAGTGGTATCTCATTTTTTTTGTTTATTTGTGTTTTTGAGTTGAAGTCTCACTCTGTCACCCAGGCTGGAGTGTAGTGGCATGCTCACAGTCACCCTAGTTTCGACCTGCTGGGCTCAGGAAATCCTTCCGCCTCAGACGCACGCACTACCTCCCCAGCTAATTGTTAAATTTATTGTAGAAGTGAGGTCTGGTGAGGTTGCCCAGGTTGGTCTCAAACCCGTGGGCTTAGGCAATTCTCTTACCTTGGCCTCCCAAAGTGCTGGGATTATAGGCTTGAGACACCACACCTGGCCTCGTTGTTTTAATGATGATTTTCCTATGGACTAGTGAAGTTGAAAGTTTTTTTAAATGTGCTTCTCAGTCATTTGTGTATCTTCACTAGTAAGGTGTCTATTCAATTTTTTTAGGCTGATATTTTAATAAGATAGTTTCTGTTCTTATTATTGAATTGTAAGAGTTTTAAAAGTGCATTTTGGATACAAGATTTTTAAAATCTTTAAATATTTAAAATATGTTAACTCGGTCTATCGGAATTGACTTTTCATTTTCTTGGTAACTTTTGAGGAGCAAAAGTTCTTAATTTTGATGAAGGCCAGTTTATCAACCAATTTTTGTTTCATACTTATGTCCTAAGAGACATTTTTCAAACTGAAGGTAGCCCTGTATCCATCTCTATATCTACACCACTCCCCTTCTGTCTTGCTATCATCTATCTATATGCAATATAGACACCCTGGTGTGCCTGATTCCCTAAACCTTTTTTTTTTTTAATTTATTTTTTTCTCAAAAATTTTTTTTTATTATCAATATTTTTTACTATGATATTGTGGGGTACAGTTAAGGGTTAGGTATACAAATACATTTCATTCAGGCACCCTGTTGATAAGAGGTGTTTCCCCATCCCCAGACAGATATTTGCTACCATTAATCCCATCTCCCCCCCCATAGTTTCCCACTACTGTCAGTCATTTTCTTATAGTATTACATTGGATGTTCAAGGTCCATTATATGAGTGAGAACATGTGATACTCGGATCTTTGTTTCTGTGAGAGGTCACTCAGTATTATAGACTCTGGTTCCATCCAGGTTGCTGCGAAATTCATGATTTTGTTCTTTTTTATGGCTGCGTAGTATTCCATCGTGTATATGTACCACTTTTTTTTAATCCAATCCTCTTTTGATGGGAAGCATGGTTGCTTCCAGGTTCTTGCTATTGTGAACAATGCTGCGATAAACATACGTGTGCAGGTATCTTTTTTATAGAGTGATTTGAGTTCTTCAGGATATATTCCCAGTAGGGGGATTGCGGAGTCATATGGGAGGTTGATATTTAGAGCTTTAAGGGATCGCCACACTGCTTTCCACAGAGGTTGCACAAGTTTACACTCCCACCAGCAGTGTAGAAGTGTTCCCTTTTCGCCACACCCTCTCCAGCAGCTGTTATTTTTTGAGTTGTTGATAATTGCCATTCTGACTGGAGTTAGGTGGTATCTCAGTGTGGTTTTGATTTGCAGCTCCCTGATGATTAGTGAGGTTGAACATTTCTTCATGTGTTTGTTGGCTGCTCGAATGTTTTCTTTTGTGAAGTGTATGTTCATATCTTTTGCCCATTTTATAATGGGGTTGTTTGTTTTTTTCTTTTCAGCACGTTTGAGTTCCTTGTAGATCCAAGATGTTACGCCTTTGTCAGACCTGGTGTTGGTAAATACTTTTTCCCAGTGTGTAGGCTGTCTCCCTGCTCTCTTGGTGGTTTCTTTGGCTTTGCAGAAGCTTGTCAGTTTAATAAGGTCCCACTTGTCTATCTTCTTTCTTATGACCTGTGGGTTTCAGGTTTTGTTCAGGAATTGGATGCCAGTTCCGATTTCCATGAGGGTATGTCCTTCGTTTTCTAAGGTTCATATGGTTTGAGGTTTTACATTTAAGTCTCTGATTCCATTTGGAGTTAACCTTTGTGCATGGGGATAGATAGGGGTCCTGTTTCAAACTTCTGCATGTGGTCAGTCAGTTTTCCCAGCACCATTTACTGAATAGGTTCTCCTCTCCCCAGTGGTAGGTGGTGGGGGCTTTGTTGAAGATGAGTTGGTTGAGAAATTAAGGTTTTGCTTCTGGAATTTCAATTCTATTCCATTGATCTATATGCCTGTTCCTATACCAATACCAAGCTGTTTTGATGATTGTAGCTTTATAGTAAAGTTTTAAGACTGGTAATGTGATACCACCTGCTTTGTTTTTTTGCTGAGAATTGTTCTGGCTATTCTTGGATGTTTGTGTTTCCATATAAATTCCTGCGTTGTTTTTTCTAGGTCTGAGAAGAATGTTGCTGGTAATTTGATGGGTATTGCATTGAATTTGTAGATTGCCTTAGGTAAGATGGACATCTTCACAATGTTGATTCTTCCAATCCATGAGCATGGAATATTTTTCCACTTGTTTGTGTCATCTTTGATTTCTTTGAGCAGTGTCTTGTAATTTTCATTGTAAAGGTCTTTCATGTCTCTGGTTAGGAAGATGCCAAGGTATTTCAATTTTTTTTGTGGCTATTGTGAATGGAATTGTGCTTTTTATTTGGGTTTCTGTTTGTTTATTATTGGTGTAAAGAAATGCGATTGTCTTTTGCACATTTATTTTGTATCCTGAGACTTTGCCAAAGGCCTTTATCAGTGTAAGGACGTTATTGACAGATTCTCTTGGGTTTTCAAGGTACAAAATCAAATCATCTGCAAAGAGAGATAACTGGACTTCCTCTTTTCCTATTTGGATACCCCTGATTGCATTCTCTTCTCTGATTGCTCAAACCAGGACTTCCAGTACTATGTTGAACAGGAGTGGTGAGAGTGGGCATCCTTGTCTTGTTCCAGTTTTCAGGGAAAATGGTTCCAATTTTTGTTCATTTAGGAGTATGCTGACTGTGGGTTTCTCATAGATGGTTTTTACTATTTTGAGGTATGTTCCCCATAAGCCTAGATGTTCGAGGGTTTTTATCAAGAAAGGGTGCTGGATTTTATCAAAAACTTTTTCTGCATCTAATGATATAATCATGTAGCTTTTGTTTTGACATCTGTTGATGTATTTAATTACATTTATGGTTTTACGAATGTTGAACCAGGCTTGCATCCCAGGAATGAAGCCTACTTGGTCATGACGGATGATTTTTGAGATGTGTTGTTGAATGTGGTTTGCTAGGATCTTGTTGAGAATTTTAGCATCTATGTTCATCAAAGATATTGGCCTATAGTTCTCTTTCTTTGTTGGCTCTTTACCTGGCTTGGGTATCAATGTGATGTTGGCTTCATAAAATGATTTGGGGAGAGTTCCATCTTTTTCAATTGCCTGGAATACCTTCAGTAGGATTGGTATCATCTCCTCCTTATATGTCTTGTAGAATTCTGCTGGAAAGCCATCTGGTCAGGGCTTTTTTTTGTAGGTAGTTTTCTTATTATGTAGTCAATTTCCTTGATTGTTATTGGTCTATTTGGGGTCTCAATTTCTTCTTGCTCCAACCTAGGTAGGTTGTGTGATGTCAGAAAGTCCTCCATTTCCTTAAAGTTTTCCAGTTTGTTTCCATACAAATATACATAGTAGTCTCTAATGATCTTTTGTATTTCTTCAGGGTCAGATGTGACTTCATCTTTTGTGTTTCTGATTGTGCTTATTTGGGTTTTTTCTTTCTTTTTCTTGGTCAGTCTTAGCTAGGGGACCATCGATCTTGTTTATTCTTTCAAAGAACCAGATTTGTTTAATTGATTTTTTGTACTATCTTTTTGTCTTCTATGTCCTGGATTTGGGCTTTTATTTTGGTGATCTGGATTCTTCTGCTGAAATTATGGTTTTTGTGGTCTTGCTTTTCCAGCTTCCTTAGGTGGCTTGTTAGGCTGTTAATTTGTGTTCCTTCCATTTTCTTCATGTGTGTTTGTAGAGATATAAATTTCCCTCTTACTACAGCTTTTAAGGCATCCCAGAGATTTTGGTAAGATGTTTCTTCAATTTCATTTGTTTCCAGGTATCTTTTGATCTCTGTTTTGATTTCATCGTTGACCCAGGAGTTGTTTAGCATCATGCTGTTTAGTGTCCATATCTTTGTGGGTTTTGGGGGACTTTTTAGTGTCAATTTTTATTTTTATTCCACTGTGATCCAAGAAGGTGCATGGTAGAATTTCGGTCCTTTAAATTTGTTTATGCTTGATTTATGGCCAATTATGCGGTCGAGCTTAGAATACGTTCCATGCGGTGATGAGTAGAATGTGTATTCTGTGATCTTTGGATGGAGTGTTCTGTAGGTATCAATTAAGTCCATTTGGTCCAGAGTCACATTGAGGTTCTGGATCTCCTTGCTGATATTTTGTCCAGATGATCTTTCTAGGGTTGTGAGTGCGGTATTAAAGTCCCCAATTCTGATGGTGTTAGAGTCAATATCTGTCTTTAGTTTTCCTAGAAGTTGCTTTATGAAAGTTGGCACACCTATGTTGGGTGCATATATGTTTAGGATAGATATTTCTTGTTGATATAGTGAACCTTTTATCATTATGTAGTGGCCCTCTGTATCTTTTTAAATTTTTGATAGCTTAAATGGTATTTTGTTGAAATTAGGATCGTGACTCTTCCTTTCTTTTGTGTTCCATTCACCTGAAAATTTGTTTCCCATCCTCTTACTTTGAGTCTGTGTATGTCCTTTCTAGTGAGATGGGTCTCTTGAAGTCAGTTTATTGTTGCCTGGTGATATTTTATCCATTTTGCCATTCTACGTCTTTTCAGTGGTACGTTTAGTCCATTCATATTCAGGCTAATTATGTGAGAGTTCATCCCTATCATAGAGTTCTTATAGAGTTTTTGTTCTTCCACTTGGTTTTTTTTAGTCTTTCTTTTGGTTTGGGGGTTGATTCATGTATATTTTATTCTTTTCCCTGTACTCTTGTGAAAATTTTGTTCTTTTTTCCTTTTCTTCTGTGTTTTGTACTTTCTTAACTGTTTTATGTAGAGGTGGTTTGGTGGCAGCATAAGTTCTTAGGGATTGGATATCTTGGAAAGATATTAATTCTCCCTCACTGATGAAGCTTAGCTTGGCTGGGTAGGTTATTCTTGGTTAAAATTGTTTATCTTTTAGGACTTTAGGGTTCCAAGCTCTCGTAGCCTGCAGGGTTTCTGTAGATAAATCTGCTGCTATTCTGATTGGTCTTCCATGGTAGGTGATCTGGCCTTTTTCTCTTGCTGCCTTTAGGATTTTTTCTTTTATGCCTACTTTGTTTAGGTGAAATATTATGTGTCTTGGAGTTGGTCTTCTCATTTGTTGTCTTGCAAGGGTTCTCTGAATCTCTTGTGTTTGAGTTTTTGCATCACTGATTAGATAGGGGAAATTTTCTTGAATGATCTCTTTGAAAGTTTGTTCTAGTGTGGTCTCTGTCTCTCTTTCTGCCTCAGGAAGTTCAATTACTCTTAGGTTCTGTCTCTTGAAGTAATCGCTCATCTCTTGAAGGTTTTATTCTGTCTTTTTGAGCTTATTTTTTGTGTTTTTAAGAGTTTGGGTTAGTTCTATATTTTGGTCCTCAAGCTCTGAGATTCTTTCTTCTGCTTGAGTAATTCTGCTTTCCCTGCTTGTCAGTTTGTTATTTATTTCATTCACAGTATTCTTTATTACTGTTATCTCAGATATCAGCTCCTTCCTAGTTTCTTCTTGTGTCTCCTCAATTCTTTTTAATCTCTGCATTAATGTCTTGATATCTATGTTAGTAGTTTAAGACCCCATCATTCTGGGGGCTCTTCATTGTTTGCATTCTGAAGTCAGTTTTCTCGTGTCTGTCCTCCCAGGGGTCTGGGTGAGACCCATACTCTTCTTTTGGTTTTTCTTCATCTGTGTAGATTTTTCTCTCTTTCCCCCTTTCCCTCCCCTTCTTTAATTCTGTTTTTGAGGGAAGGTGGGGTTGCTTTTATTTCTCTTCTGCAATATCCTGTTCTTCCTTATGAGAGTCTTCTGGCTTTGTTCACTTTTGAAGTTGGAGTGTAGGCTGCAATCTGTACTTTTTTCAATTTGAGATTTAATTAAGGGGGAAGCTGTGGTTCAGAATGTATATGCTGATTCTAGTATCCACGAACAGGTGTATGAGCACACTGGAACCTATTTCACTCTGCCTTACAATCTGTCCGTTCAGCAATATGTAGTCTTGGTCCCTAGATTAAAAAGGGGATATAACAGAAGAAAATACTGGAAGAGGGGGTGGTCAATAAGAAGTTAGAAAGAGAGAAGAGTGAGAGGGAAAATAGACATACATACCAACTATCAGGTGAGAAAGAGACACAAGGCCGGAAAGAAGTGAAAAAAGACACGTAGGAAAGATTCCCTAAAGAATACTGGTAGCTACTCAGAGACAGACCAATAAAATCAAGAAACAGTGTAAGTCAGAAAGCAAACAACAAATGTGATCAAAACAAACAGTCAAAATGATAAAATCATCAGTCAAAATAAGAGATCAGACTAAAGTCACTTCAGCTCTAATCTCTGGCTTCTCCCCTTTGTTTTTCATTGCAGGCAGCTAGATTTACTCACAGTTTGGGTTTGTTTTTGTTTTTTAGTCGGCTGCCTGGGATTGCTTTTGTCTGATTCAGCCTAGGGGTTGGGCTTTGTCTCCTGTTTCCTGAAGTTACCTTAGGAACTGAGGTTGGGTTTGTTGATAGGCGGGCTGGGCAATGGAGGACTCTGCCTGGAGAATGGCAGAGGCATTTCCTGCAGATCTGTTTCTCTCTGCTTGTCTGGGTCCCCAAGCATGGGGTTATGCACTGAGTGCTTCAGCCAGGATGGGCCCAGAGCTCCAGCGCTCCAAAGCTCCAAAGGGCAGGTGGTAAGTGGCAAGAATGGCCCTGGGCCCCCCACAAGGTACTTCAGCCAGGAATGGGACCAGTGTTTCTGAGGGGTTGGTGCCCAGAGCCTTCCTGAGTGACCAGCGGCTTGGTGCTGGGTGCTGGGCGGGTACGTTGTAGCCAGGAAGGGAGCTAGGTCCTGAGACTCCCACACACACAGTGGAACAGCAGGAGCAGGGGGCCACAATATCCAGCACTGCGTGGGACCAAAGGTCCCCAGCCTCAGACCAGTGCAGCTGGTGGTGGGCTGGGGGCTGGGGACCGAAAAGTAAGTCTTTTTGGGAACTCGCATTCAGAGAATCTCACAAGTCCACCTATGCCGTTGCCATCTTGTTCATGGACATTTTTTTTTTTTTTGAGTTGGAGTCTCACTCTGTCACCCAGACTGGAGTGCAGTGGCTGCTCCCAGCCACCACAACCTTGCCCTACTGGGCTCTGGCGATCCTTCTGCCTCAGCCTTCTGAGTAGCTGGAACTACAGGCGTGCGCTACCATGTCCGGTTGATTTTTTTAATTTATTGTAGAGATGAGGTCTTGCCAAGTTGCCCATCTCTAAACCTTTTAATCCCTTTCTATACCATCTGCTATGGCAATTTAAGCATTTCAACTTTGCTCAATGTGAGTTTTTACTTTCTCCAGGCTTGTTGGAGTCACCCTAGCTGCAAACTGACACCATCTTCCAGGATCCTTTCCAGAGTGTTTAGCCCATATCCTGAGACAGGGTCCCTAGGCCAATTAATATTCAACAAATCTAGTTCTATGATCCAGTCCCCAAGTAATATGTATTACCCTGGTCCCTGCTAGCACATGCTGGCTGGTTCTTTCATGTCTTTTCAGGTACAATTTCTTTTTCTCTCATAAAACCCAGCCTGCCCCCAGTGGATTATTGCTATAACTTAATTTCATCTATTGGTGACCTGGCATAGAGTGTGTGAGGACAGATCCTGAGTAGGGCCCCTGCTGCTTTGCAGGGCAGGGGCTTTGACAGGTTATTCTTACATGACGAAAAAACTAAGTCTCAGTAAGGAGGCCTAGGAAATCTTTGCATGTTCTAAGTTTAAGAGTTATCTAGGGAAACAAAATCTTGGGAAGCATCCACCCAGATGTTATTATTTCATGGATCAGGGTTGCAGGTGTTCCCAACCAGGGTCCTAATCTTGCCATAGTAGACTGCTTCAGCTGATCATTTAATTTTCTTTAGAACAGGGAGACACTTCCTACTAAATACTGAATTTGATCTTTAACTTTTCCTGCTTTCCCACTGCAGAGGGGGGGAAAAAAGGAACAAGGGCCTTTTTATAAGCTGACAAAGAGACCCTATAGCTTTCAATTGTTAACTGTCCTCGGTTTTTCATAATCCTTTGTAGGGGGTCAATGTAATTTAATAATAGTCAGTCAATTCCATTGACTTTCTATGCACTGTTTCCCCTATAATTTTCAAATGCTAGAATTATAGCACATTGGCTAAGGTGCCCCTTTACATAGGTACGCTTTCTCAAGTTTTAGCCATTGGGCAAATGCTTTGAGGGAGGAACTACCTGTGTTATGATACTTGCTATGTGTCCCTGTTGTCAACTAGGGAGTAAGTGTCCCAGTCCCCAAACTCTATTTTCCTGCCTGTTAATCGGACAGACTATTGATAGTTCTACTATGTTAGTTAGATGTTCTGGGAAGCAGATTCTAAGCTAGAGTTAGGATGGAAAATACTTAATTGGGGATTAACACCTGTTAAAGGAAAAGGGAGGAAATAAAATTGGCAGTGGGAGCTAGGATTGTGATGCAGATCTGACAAAGTCTCCCAGCCCACTGATGACTTTCAAGCAAAGATTGTTTGTATAAGAGGGGTCTCATATTGAATCGTAAGTGGTTGGGCCCTTGTATCACAGTCTTGCTCAGCCTGAGAAGAGCATAACTCAGCAGGACAGCTGAGGCAGACATGATGGCTAAGGTTAACAACCAAAGACTGACAGCTAACTGCACTCTTTGGTTCCTGGTAGAGTATCCCTTCTTGAAAGAGGATCTGAGTCTGTCATACAGAGTGTCTTGCTGATCTAGTATTCAATGGGACACATTTGCAACCTGGGTTTAACAAATTCTAATTCTATTAATTCTGCTCATTATAATGATAGTGTAACAGTTAAGTAATGGGTAAGCATAATTATCAGTTAATATTAGTATTGCCAGGCAACATTTAAATAATTGCACAAATTTAGATTCAACTAGAAGCTTTATACCTAGAGTAAATCTCTATTTCCTATTAAAAAATGTATTTTTTCTTTTTACAAAATGTATTTATTATAGAGGTACAAATAAAGATTTACTATCTAAGTAGGCTGATGCAGGTGAAGTTTGGGCTTCTAAGTAACCCTCGCTACCCCTAGTAGTGGACCAGGTAACCATTGTGTTGTCATGTGCCCTGAACACTCCTTCCTCCCACACTTCCCTAGCAGTGTCCAGTGACTGCTGATGCCACTTTTGGGCTAATGTGACCAGTAATCAGGGCTCATTTATGGATGAGAACATGCAATATTAGGTTCTTTGTTTCTTTGTGCTAATGTGGTTAATATTCAGATCCCACTTATAAGAATGTGTGATATTCAGTTCTTTGTTTCTCTGGTAGATCACTAAGTGTGATGGTTTCCAACTCCATCCAATTTGCTGTAAAGTTCATAATTTTGTTATTCTTTATGGCTGCATAATACTCCATTGTATATATTTACCACATTTTCTTTATTCAGTCCACTTTCAGTGGACAGTAGTAGGGGTGGTTCCATGTTTTTGCTGTTGGAAATAGTGCGACTATAAATATGCATGTGCACGTGTCTTTTTCTGCAGGATGATTTGTGGTCCTTTGGGCATATTCCCAGGAAAGGGGTTGCTGGATCATAAAGTGAGTTACTAGTTCTTTTAGGAATTGCTACACTACTTTCCATAGAGACTGAATTAGTTTGTACTCCCACCAGCAGCATAGAAGCATTCCTTTTTCTCCACACTTCATATCTGGTATTTATTAATGATGGCCATCCTTACCACAGTTAGATAGCATCTCATTGTAGTTTTGATTTGCATTTCTCTGGTGATTATTGAGGCTGAGCATTATTTCATGTGTCTGTTGGCTGCTTGTATATCTTCTTCAGAAAAATGTCTATTCATGTCTTCTGCCATCTTTTTAATGGAGTTTTTTTCCCCCCTTTCACTTCATTTGAGTTCCTTGTAGATCCTGAGTGTTAGGCCTCTGTCAGATACATAATTTACAAATATATTTCTTTCCATTCTGTGGGTTGTCCCCACTCTTGATAGTTTTTTTGTTTTTGTTTTTGTTTTTTTTTTGCTGTGCAAAAGAGTTTCAGTTTGATGAGGTTCCACTTGTCTATCTTAGCTTTTAAGGCATTCACTTTTGAGGATTTGGTCAAGAATTCTTTGCCTACTCCAATGTTCATGAAGATGTTTCCTAAGTTTTCTTCTAGGACTCTTATAGTTTGAGGATTCTTATTTGTTTAGGCCTTTCATCCATTTAGAGTTTATTTTTGTATATGGTGATAGATAGAGGTCCAATTTAATTCTTCTGCATGTGGTCAGACAGTTTTCTGCACCATTTGTTAAATATGGGTCTCCTTTCCCTAGTGGTTGTTATTGGTGTCTTTGTCGAAGATGAGTTGGTTGAGTGACTGAGATTTTGCTTTCAGAATATCTGTCCTGCTCCCTTGGTTTATATAGCTATTCTTGTACCAATACAGGCTGTTTTGCTTACTATAGCATTGTAGTAAAATTTAAAGTCTGGAGATGTGATACCTCCCACTTTGTTCCTTTTGTTGAGAATTGTTTTGGCTATTTATGCCTTTTTGTTTCCATGTGAATTTCTGTATTGTCATTCCCAAGTCTGAGAAAGAAAGATATTGATAATTTGATGGGTACTGCAGTGAATCTGTAGATTACCTTGGGTAGGGTGGACATCTTGACAGACTATTGATTCCTCTGATCCATAAGCATGAAATGCTTTCCCATTAGTTTGTGTCACCCTTGATTTCTTTAAGCACCATTTTGTAGTTCTTGTAAACATCTTTCACTTCTCTGGTTAGGTGGATGCCAAGGTATTTCATTTGTGTGTATGTGTGGCTATTGTAAATAAGATTGTGTTTTTTATTTGGTTCTCTGTCTGCTAATTGCTGGTGTATAGAAATTCAACTATCTTTTGCACATTCATTTTGTAACCTGAGACTTTACCAAAGTCAATTATGAGTATGAGGAGGATTTTGAGCAACTCCCTTGGGTTTTCAAGATATAGAATCATCTTGTCCACAAAGAGGGATGGCTTAACTTCTTTTCCTATTTGGACACCCCCGATTTCCTTCTCTTGCCTGATTGCTCTTGCTAGGACTTCCAGCACTCTGTTGGAAGGGTGGGCATCCTTATCTTGTTCCTCCTCTTAGTGGGGATGCTTCCAACTTCTGCTCATTAAACAAAATGTTGGCTGTGGGTTTATCATAGATGGATCTTATTGTTTTGAGGAATGTTCCTTCCATACCTAGGAGATCGTGAGTTTTTATTAAGAAGGGATGCTGGATTTTGTCAAATGCTTTTTCTGCATCTAATGATATGATCTTGTAGTTCTTGGTTTTATATATATTGATGTGCTGAATTATGTCTATGGTCTTGTGAATGTTGAAATAGCCCTGCATCCCAGGATTGAAGCCCACCAGATCATGGCAGATGATCCTTGAGATGTGTTGTTGACTTCAGTTTGCTTGTTGAGAATTTTTGCATCGATGTTCATCAAGGAGATTGACCTGTAATTCTCTTTCCTTGTTGGGTCTTGGCCAGATTTGGGTATCTGTATGATGTTGGCTTTATAAAATGAGTCAGGGAACATTCCATCTTTCTCAATTGCCTGGATACTTTGAATAAGATTGGTATCATCTCATCCTTTTAAGTCTTATAGAATTCAGCTGGAAGCCATCTGGTCTGGGGTTTTTTGGTAGGGAGATTTTTTATGACTGAGTCAATTTCCTGAATTGTTATTGGTCTTTTTAGAGTTTCAGTTTCTTCTTGTTTCAACCTTCGGATGTTGTGTGATGCCAGAAAGTGCTCCATTTCCTTTAAATGTTCTAGTGTATTTGCATACAGGTGATTACAGTAATCCCTGATAATCTTTTGAATTTCTGTAGGGTTAGTTGTAACTTCACCTTTTGTGTTTCTAATTGTGTTTATCTGGGTTTTAGCTCTTCCCTTTTTATTAGTCAATATGTCCAGGGGACTGTCAATCTTTCTTACCCTTTCAAAGAACCAGCTTTTGGTTTTGTTGACTTTTCTATGATATTTTTGTCTTCTGTATGCTGGAACTATGATTTTATTTTGGTGACCTGAATTCTTTTGCTGAAATTTGGATTTAGGTGGTCTTGTCTTTCCAGCTCCTTTAGGTATGACATCAGGCTGTCTACTTGTGATCTTTCTGTTTTCTTGATGTGTGTGCAAAATGCTATACAATTTTCTTCTTAACATTGATTTCATGACATCTCAGAGATTCTGATGAGTCTTTTTTTATTGTTTCCAGGAATCTTTTTATTTCTGTCTTGATTTCCATGTTGACCCAGAAGTCATTAAGTAGCATGGTTTAGTGTTCATGCCTTTGCATTTTGGGAGGGATCTTGTTGGTGGTAATATTTATTTTTGTTCCACTGGGATCTGAGGAGATGCATGGTATTACTTTTATCTTTTAAAATTTATTTATGCTTGTTTTATGACCAAGAATGTTATCAATCTTTAAGTATGTTCCATAAGTAGAATGTATACTAAATAGATACTGGGTGAAGTGTGTAGATGTCTTTTCAATCTATTTGATAAAGCATTGAGTTGAGGTTTTGGACATCCTCAAGGGTTTTTGCCTCAATAATCTATCTAAATCTGTTTATAGGGTATTTAGTTCACCAACTATTATTGTGTGAGAGTCAATGTCCTCTCTTAACTTCCTTAGTAGTTGTCTTATAAAATCTGGTGCTTTTGTATTGGGTGCACATAATTTTAGGATAGATATTTCTTGCTAATGGATGGAGCCTTTTACCATTATATAGTGTCCTTCCATGTCCTCTTAAATTTTTGATGGTTTGAAAACTGCTTTGTCTGATATTAGAATAGCTACGCTTACTCCCTTTCCTTTTCTGTTTGCCTGAAAGATGATTTTCCAGCCTCCAACTTTAAGCCTGTGGATGTTCTTGCTGTGAGATGAGTTTCCTGAAGGCAGCAGACTATTGGATCATGTTTCTTTATCCATTTTGCCATTCCATGTCTCTTCAGTGGAGCAGTTAGACCATACATGTTTAGATTGATTATTGATATGTGAGAGTTTATCCCTGTCATAGAGCTCTTAGGGGTTTTCTCTGTTTCCTTTTTACTTTTGTATTAATATATGCATGTATTTTTATTGTTGTGAGTGCTTTGTATGCTCTGTTAACTCTGTGCTTGCCTGCACTTCTGTAATAGATATGACTAGCCCTTTTTTTCTCTGTGTTCAACACTTAAGTCTCTTGAAGGACTGGTCTAGAGGGAGCATATTCTCTTGGGGAATGAATGTCTGGAAATAATTTTAATTCTCCATCACTGATGAAGCTTAGCCTAGCAAGGTAGGACATTTTTGACTGGAATTGCTTATCTTTAAGAACATCTATAGTTGAACTCCAGTCCCTTCTGGCATATAGTGTTTCTGTAGATAAGTCTGGAGCAATTCTGATGGGTTTTCCTTGGAAGGTATTCTGATCTTTCTCTCTCACTGCTTTTAAAATTTTTATTTCATGCTTATTTTGTGGAGGTGGATTATTATGTGCCTTGGGGATGGTCTTCTTATATGATACCTTGAGGGCAGTCTCTGAATCTCTTGTGCTTGGATAGTCATCTCTCTGGCTTGAGTGGCAAGTTTTCTTGAATGACCTTATGGAATGTTTGTTCCATGGTATTTTTTGTTTCCTTTTCTGCTTCAGTGATACCAATCAGGCATAGGTTTGGCTTCTTGATGTAGTCCCCACATCTTTCAGAGGCTTTGCTCCTCCTTTTTAAACTTTTGTTTTGTTTTTGACAGGCAAGGTTCATTCCATATTTTGTTCTTCTGACTTTGAGATTCTTTCCTCTGCTTGATTGACCCTGCTTCCTATGCTTGTAAGTGTGTTCTTGATTTTCAGGTTGAAGTTTTTCAGTTTTATTATTTCAGAATGGGCTTTTTTGAAATTGGCCACCTTCATTTTTACTTCCTGTAGGATTTCAGTGAGTTTCACTTCTAGTTTCTCTTGCTTCCTGTTCATTTTTGCTATCCATTCTTTGATTTCTGTAGCTGTCATTAGGGGCAGGTCATTCTGGGGGGTTTCTATTTTTTTGTGCTCTGGTAGCTGCTTTTTTGGACACTGTCTCATTTGAACTGATGGTTGTCTGTATCTTTTCCCCCCCTCATTTGTAACAGACTTTTCATCATTCTTTATGTTTTCTCTTTTGATTTTAAACTCTGAAGCTACTCCATTTCCTTTTCTTCTAGAGTCCTTCTGTGATCCAATATATGCCACTCAGCACAAGAGTGAGGGATATTCACACTCTTCTTGCCTCACCTTGTGGCATTATTCTGTCATTATAGAGTTTCTCACCTGCTGCTAGACTTGTCAGGCCAGCTTTCATCCTTGTTGCTAGTGCAGGGGAGAAGTGTGGGGGATGTGTCTCCTGTCTGCTGACTGCGGCCTACAGCCTAGGTGCCTTCCTGCTAGGACAGACCTCGGGTGTCTGTGTGTCACTCCCTCCCTATTCAGATCCACACTCTGCTCTTGAAATAGAGCAGATTTTCTGCTGCAAGTACCACCCTGCTGGGACGCAGGGCTTGAGGGGTTTCTTCCCAGTCTGGCTGGGAGATGGCCACCAGCCACTGGTGGTGTATATCTGTTGGTTTCACTCTACACATGGGTCCTACCTGACTGTGAGTCAGCAGTCTGGCATAAAGCTACACTCACAGCAGCTGCCCCAGCACAGATTTTTCTCCCTTTCTGCTTGGGCTGTGGCTGCTCAAAGTCCTGCTCAGACTCCTCCCACAAGGGACTAATGACCCATACCCATCTGGGGGTTAATTGTCCCAAAGCATCTTTGGCTCACTCACCCACTTTTGTCTGCTGGGCAGTACTTTAGTTCTTGTGCTAGTCTGTGGCACAGTGGGGGATGGGGTGCTCAGATTCCTTCATCCGCTATAGTTTTCTGGTCACTATGTGTTCCAAGAGAACTTTGCTGAGTGCAGAGTGTGTCACCCTTCCAAAAATGTTCAAGGTTATCTTTTATTGGCAGTTAGGTCCCTACTCTCTGCCTTGCTTGGTGAGAGTGGTACCAGTCTGCTGCTCCACAGTGGCCATCTTTGATTCCCTCACAACTTTCTTATCTTGAATAAAATTTTCTGATGTTCTCCTTCAAGCTTTGAAACTTAATGAATCAATAATCTTAGGGTTGTTCATGACTTTTTAAAGATTCCTTTGTGTCTATTTTTTTTTTAACAGTGGTGATTTTTATTAAACTTTCATCTTCCCCAATTAAGTACTGGAGTAGTTCTCCATTTTTTTTTTTGTACAGCACATTTTTGTTTTCTTTTCTTTTGGACTTTGCATGGTATTTTACCAGGGGCCCTCTCAAAGAGAGTGTCGGATGATCTAAATTCCCTCCCACTCCAACTAGGAGCTTGTGAGAGTATTTTCTTCTGACTATTCAATTTTATTTTTTTTTGAGTTGGAGTCTCACTCTGTCACCCAGACCCAGGCTGGGAGCAGCCACTGCAGCCTCGACCTGCTGGGCTCCGGTGATCCTTCCACCTCAGCCTTCCAAGCAGCTGGAACTACAGGTGCGTGCTACTGCATCTGGCTAATTTTTTGATTTATTGTATGGATGAGGTCTTGCCAAGTTGCCCAGGTGGGTCTTGAACATGCAGGCTTAGGCAATCCATTCACCTCAGCCTCCCAAAGCACGAGATTACAGGCTGAGCCACTGAGCCCAGCTGACTATTCAATTTTTTTTAGCAGACATTCCTGAATGTTTTGCCTCCTCAGCTTTTCCCCCTTTTAATGGAAACTTATTTAATGCTAATTTATATTTAACATACAATTTCTTTAACAAGATTTGAAACTTGTAACTTTCATTTTTAAAAATATATAGTGTTACTTATAAAGCAATTATAACCTCTTTCTGGGAAAAAGTATTTAAAAGAAATTAAATTAGCATTTTGATTCTTTGATTTCTTTCACTAGAAATTGTGATTTCTAAACCTTTGAATTAATGGCATCCTTGTGACCAGAAAAGAAACAGGCTGCAAAAGAAATAGAAAACAATGTTAATTTGGGCAGTGGTTAGAAGGAAGAATGGAAATAAATACGAATTATAACATTTTGTTTTTCTCCTTGCACATGGATGTTTTCCAAGACAATAAAAATAATGACTTCATAGCCAGGGGCAGAGTTTGATACCAAGATGCAAATAATAAATAGAGACATGAATTCTGAAATGGGAATTGAAAATATTAAAGAAACTGGATATATTAATGCATTGTATGTGTGTACATGTGTGCATGTATGTTGTCAACTTCTGCCTTTAAATCGGTATTTTAGAACTCCTTATTAGAAGGTATATTTTACAAGATTGTATTAGGTCATTGAAACTACTATACCCTTTTGTTTGTTTTCAGTCAACATTGTTCATGTTAAAACAATTATCATCTGACTTAAATTTCTTTTAAAATAATTGAGAACAAAATGCATTATTTTTCATGCAAACCAGTATAAAAGCTGACACATATATCCTCTTTTCACAGCTAAGAAAAATAAAAAACAGATTAAAGTATTATACCACATAATTTATAAGAAAATTAGGATTAATAATCAACATTCCAAGTGCTATAATTTGAATGTGAAAATTGGTCAAAGTGGAGTGTTGCCATAATAAGTACCTGAAAATGGGAAAATGACTTTGGAACTGCACAATGGGCACGGTCTGGAAGAATTTGGAGGATTGGGCTAGAAAAAACCTGGTTGGCTGTGACCAGAGCTTTAAGGATAATTCTGAGAAGAGCTGAGAAAAAGAGAATAGCTATAGGGAAGCCAAATTTTTTATAGATTTTATAGATCACAATGTTAGTTGAAATATAGTAAAGGTCATTCTGATGACCTGTACAGGTGAGTGAGGAATATCTTATTGGAAACTGGAGTAAAGACCATTCTTATTATAAAGTTACAAAGAACTTTATAATTGCTGAATTACGTTCATGACCAAGGGCTTCATGGAAGGAAGAATGTAAGAGTGATGAACTAGGATATTTGGTGGAAGAAATTTCTAAGCAAAATATTGAAGGAGCTGTTTGGTACTTTTAACCATTTATAGTAACATATGAGGAAAAGAAATGATTTAAAGAGAGAATTGATAATTAAAAGTTAAGCAGAGCAGACAAATGTGGAAAATTCATAGCCAGGCTATGTAAAGAGTAAAAAGGCATCTTTAGGAAAGCAAAACAAGGGTGTGGCCAACTGACTGTTTGCTAGAGAGGTTTGTACAGATAGAAGAGAGTCAGGTGTTATTCATCAAGACAATGGAAAAATGACCCTAAGACATGTCAGAGGTCTTTGAGATCTCTATGAAAAAGATACGTGCACATTCATGGTTATTGCAGCATTATTCACAATAACAAAAACATGGAACCAACCATGCTGTCCATCAAAAGAGGACTAGATGAAAATAGTGGCATGATGGAAATTATACAGTCTTGATGGAATATTATACAGTCATAAAGAAGGACCTCAACCTGCCATATCTACCAGAGGCCCAGAGCTCGGGGAGGGGAGCAGGCAGAATAATTTGGGGTCATGGGCCAGGGGCACTGTCTGTGGCTCACTACTTTGGGCTGTCTTTATTTTGGGGAGGGGGTTAGTTAAAAAAATTTTTTTTTAATGTTAAAGATGTGGAGTACAATTCGGGGTTAGGTGTACAAATGGTCATTAGGCAGGTATCCTTGCTGATGAGGTGTGTCCCCCATTCCCTAGCAGTTTCCCATTACTGCCAATTCCACTCCCCCTCCCCTGGCAATTTCCCACTATTGCCAATCCCTTTCTTATACTATTATGATAATTGTTCTAGGTCTGCTTAGGAGTGAGACCATGTGGCACTCAGTTCTTTGTTTCTGTGAGAGATCATTCAGTATTATAGACTCTAAGTCCATCCAAGTTACTTCAAAGTTCATAATTTTGTCCTTCTTTATGGCTGCATAATATTTTATCATGTATATATACCACTTTTTTCATTTAGTCCTCTTTTGATGGGCAGCATGGTTGGTTCCATGTTTTTGCTATTGTGAATAATGCTGCAATAAACATGCATGTGCAGGTATCTTTTTCATAAAGTGATTTGAATTCCTCCAGATATACTCCCAGCAGGGAGATTGCAGGGTTTCATGGAGAGTTGATTTTTAGATCTTTTAGGAACTGCCACATTGTTTTTCACAAAGGTTGTACTAGTTTACACTCCCATCAACAGTGTAGAAGTGTTCCCTTTTCATTGCGTCCTTTCCAGTATCTGTTTTTTGAGTTATTGATGACCATCCTGACTAGAGTTAGGTGGTATCTCAGTGTGGTTTTATTTTGCATTTCTTTGACGACTAGTGAGGCATGTATCTTTTCATGTATCTGTTGGCTGCTCGTATGTCTTCTTTTGAGAAGGATCTATTCATATCTTTTGCCCATTTTGTAAATAAACAGTGGGAGGTATCATGCTCCCAGACTTTAAACTTTATTATAAAACTGCAATAATCAAAACAGTCTGTTATTGGTATAAGAACAGGCATATAGACCAATGGAACAGGATAGAGATTCCAGAAGCAAAACCTCAATTTCTTAACCACCTCATCTTTGACAAAGCCTCCACCATCAACCACTGGGGAGAGAAGAACTATTCAGTGAATGGTGCTGGGAAAAGTGGCTGACCACATGCAGAAGATTAAAACAAGACTCCTACCTATCACCACACACAAAAACCAACTCTAAATGGATCAAAGACTTAAGCGTAAAACTTCAAACTATAAGAACCTTAGAAAATGCAGGAGACATCCTCATGCAAATTGGAACTGGCAACCAATTCCTGATCAAAACCTCAAGTGCCCATGCCACAAGAGATAAGATAGATAAGTGGAACCTCATCAAACTGACAAGCTTCTGCAAAGTCAAAGAAACCAGCAAGAGAGCAGAGAGACAGCTCACAGATTGGGAAAAAATATTTGCCAACTGTATATCTGACAAAGGCCTGACATCAAGGATCTACAAGGAATTCAAATGTGCTAAAAAGAAAAAAAAAAAAAGGAAAAACAAACAAAACAAACAAACAAGAGAAAACAGCCCCAGGGCTGTCTTTAGACTTTACTCCATGCATTCTGGTGCAGTGTTCCTTGACTGTCCCATCCATGACTCAAGCAGACCCAGGTATGGCTAATGTTGCCACTCCAGATGGTACAAGCAGTAAGTCTTGGTGATGTACATATGTTACTGACTCTATAGATGCACAGAGTACCCAAGCTTTGGGGCCATAGTGGTCTCTACCTAAGTATCAAACAATGTACTGGACAGTCTAAGAGCCTGGTCAGAAACCTGCTACCGCAGTGGAACCACTGCAGAGCCCACTAGGGCAATGCCTAGCAGAGCTATGAAAGCGGGTTCACCCTTCAAACCCTAGAATTTTAGAGCTACTAGTGTGAAACTCCAACCTGGGAAAGCTGCAGGCACTAGACTCCAACCTGTGAGAGTTGCTGTGTGGGCCGAGTCCAGCAAAGCCAGAAGAGCAATGCTGCTCAATCCCATCACAGTACGTGCACGAGGTAGTACATGGAGTGAAAGATTATTCTGGAGCTTGCAAATGATGTTGTTTTTCCTGTTGGGTTTTGAACTTACTTGGGGTCTATTACTCCTTTCTTCTTGCTTTTTTCTCTCTTTTGGAATGGGAATTTCTGTCATTTGCTTGTTCCACCATTATGTTTTAGAAGCATATAACTTGTTTTACTTTTACAGACTCACAGCAAAATGGGAATTTGCCTCAGCTTGAATCATGTCTTAATTCTCATCCAAATCTAATTCCAATGAGACACCGGACTTTTGAATTGATGTTGGAGCAAGTTAAGAATTTGGGGGTAATTGGGAAGGAATGAATGTGTTTTGCATGTGAGAAAGACATGAATTTTGGGGGCCAGGGGTAAAATGCTATGGTTTAAACATGTCCCCCAAAGATTATGTGTTGGAAACTTAATCTCCAATGAAACAGTGTTGAAAAAACCTTTAAGAGGCACAGCCCTCATGAATGGATGCCCTTATCAGAGTGGGTTCATTATTGTAGGAATGAGTTCCTTATAGGAGTATGAGTTTGGCCTCCTTCCCTCTCTTTCTCTCTTCCCCTGTGAAGCCTTCCATCATGTTATGATGTAGCAAGAAGCCTCTCACCAGATGCTAGTGCCTTGATCCCATGCTTTCTAGCCTCTAGAACTATGAGGAAATATATTTTTCTTATAAATTACCAAATGCCAGATGTTCTGTTATTGCAGCAAAAGGTGGACTTAGACACCAGGTTTCTATTTTTTCAAATAGCCTACTTCCTTTTAAAACTTTAAGTATATTTTTGTTAATTTCTCCTAATTCTTATTTAATAACTTATACTATTGCAGATACTTCTAAATTATTCAATATACTTTTAAGTACAAGACAGAAATTGTTGACTATTGAGACTAGCTAGAAATATATATATTTAACTTCTGTTAAAAAGATTTTATTTTGAATTTGTGTGGAAATCACACACAGTTTTCTAGGAAGTCCTCAATTAATACTTGATGAATGAATAAATTACTGAGGATCAGTTTCTTTCTCTATATTTTTCTTCAGAATTTAAAAATAAAATGTAGGTAACTTTTTTCAAATGTGTATTTTTTCAAACAGTTATATTTCAAGATATAGGTAACTTTTTTTCAAACATTCCTCTTGTTTCAAACATTGTTTCAAACATTCCTCCGCATCCTTGTCAGCATCTATTGTTGTTTGTTTTATAAATGATGGCCATTCTTACTGGAGTTAGGTGGTATCTCAGTGTGATTTTGATTTGCATTTCTCTGATGATTAGTAAGGCTGAGAACTTTTTCATGTGTCTGTTGGCTGCCCATATATCTTCTTTTGAGAAGTGTCTATTCACATCTTTTGCCCACTTTTTAATGGGGCTGTTTGTTTTTTTTCCTTTCGGCACATTTGAGTTCCTTGTAGATCCTGGATATTAGTCTTTTGTCAGATATACAGCTGGCAAATATTTTTTCCCATTCTGTGGACTGTCTCCCTGCTCTCTTGATGGTTTCTTTTGCTTTGCAGAAGCTTTCCAGTTTGATGAGGTCCCGCTTGTCTATCTTGTCTCTTATGGCATGAGCACTTGGGGTTTTGATCAGGAATTGGTTGTCAGTTCCAATTTCCATAAGGGTGGAGACCTCTTTTCTTTAGTGCTTTTTATTTTTTGCTTTCCCTGGCAGAGTTTATTAAACACTTCATGAGTTGTATTTTTATGGTTAAACTAAGGGGCAAGGAGACACACACCATTTTTGAAGATGCTATGTCTAAAATTTTATGTGGATGAGAGAGTAATTCTGATGTTTAACTTTTAGCTGAACTTTGATGACTCACACAATTCACAGCTTTTCATCTGTGTCAGGACTTTGTTGATTCTTTTATAATCAATATTTTTTATTATGATATTTTGGAGTACAGTTAAGGGTTAGGTATATAAATACGTTTTGATCAGGCACCCTTGTTGATAAGAGGTGTTTCCCCAAACCCACACAGATACTTACTACCGTTAATCCCATTTCCCTCCCAGGCCTATAGTTTCCCACTACTGTCAGTCATTTTCTCATATTATTGCATTGGATGTTCAAGCTCTCCTAGCCTGCAGGGTTTCTGTAGATAAATCTGCTGCTATTCTAACTGGTCTTCCATGGTATGTGATCTGGCCTTTTTCTCTTGCTGCCTTTAGGATTTTTTCTTTTATGCCTACTTTGTTTAGGCGAATTATTATGTGTCTAGGAGTTGGTCTTCTCATTTATTGTCTTGCAGTGGTTCTCTGAGTCTCTTGTGTTTGAATTTTTGCATCACTGATTAGATAAGGGAAGTTTTCTTGAATGATCTCATGGAAAGTTTGTTCCAGTGTGGCCTCTATCTCTCTTTCTGACTCAGGAAGGCCAATTACTCTTAGGTTCGGTCTCTTAAAGTAATCGCTCATCTCTTGAAGGTTTTATTCTGTCTTTTTGAGCTTACTTTCTGTGTTTTTAAGAGTTTGGGTTAGTTCTATATTTTGGTTCTCAAGCTCTGAGATTCTTCTACTTGGGTAATTCTGCTTTCCATGCTTATCAGTTTGTTATTTATTTCATTCATAGTGTTCTTTATTACTGTTATCTCAGATATCAGCTCCTTCCTAGTTTCTTCTTGTGTCTCCTCAATTCTTTTTAATCTCTCCATTAATGTCTTGATATCTAGGTTTGTAGTTTGAGACACTTCATTCTGGGGGCTCTTCATTGTTTGCATTCCAAAGTCAGTTTTCTCAGTGTCTGCCCTCCCAGGGGTCTGAGAGAGATCCATACTCTTCTTTTGGCTTTTCTTCATTTGTGTAGATTTTTCTCTCTCTCCCCCTTTCCCTCTCCTTCTTTAATTCTGTTTTTGATGGAAGGTGGGGTTACTTTTGTTTCACTTTTGCGATATCCTGTTCTTCCTTATGAGGGTTCTTCTGGCTTTGTTCACTTTTGAGGTTGGAGTGTGGGCTGTGGACTGTACTTTTTGCATTTTTGAGGTTTAATTGAGGGGGAAGCTGTGGTTCAGAATGTATATGGTGATTCTAGCACCCATGAACAGGTGTATGAGCACACTGGAAACTATTTACCTCTGCCTTACAATCTGACCATGCAGCAGTATGTAGGCTTGGTCCCTAGATTAAAAAGGGGGTATAAAAAAGGAAAATAATGGAGGAAGGGGGGTCAATAGGAAGTTAGAAAGAGAGAAGAGCGAGAGGGAAAACAGACATACATACCAACTATCAGGTGAGAAGAGACACAAGTGAAAAAAGACACATAAGAAAGATTCCCTAAAGAATTCTGATAACTATACAGAGACAGACCAATAAAATCATGAAACAGTGTAAGTTAGAAGGCAAACAACAAAAGTGATCAAAACAAATAGTCAAAATGATAAAATCATAAGTCAAAATAAGAGATCAGACTAAAGTCACTTCAGCTCTGATCTCTGGCCTCTCCCCTTTGATTTTCATTGTAGGCAGCTAGATTTACTCGCAATTTGGGTTTTTTTTTTTTTTTTTGAGTTGGAGTCACACTCTGTCACCCAGACTGGAGTGCAATGGCCGCTCCTGGTCCCTGCAGCTTCACCTACTGGGCTCCGGTGATCTTTCCACCTCAGCCTTCCAAGTAGTTGGAACTACTGGTGCTGTTTTTTTTTTTTTTTTTAGCCTGCTGCCTGGGAGTTGCTTTTGTCTGAATCAGCGTAGGGGTGGGACTTTGTCTCCTGCTTAGTGATGTTACCTTAGGAACCATAGTAGGGGTTGTTGATAGGTGGGCGGGGAGATGGAAATCTCTGTCTGGAGAATGACTGAGGCAGATTCACTTTCAGAGATCTGTTTCTCTCCACTTGTCTGTGTCCCCAAGCTTGGGGTCACGTGCTGAGTGCCTCAGCCAGGGTGGGCCAGAGCTCCAGAGCTCCAAAGCTCCAAAGGGCAGGTGGTGAGCAGCGAGAGTGGCCCCAGGCCCCCCACAGGGTACTTCAGCCAGGAATGGGACCTGTGTCTCTGAGGGGTGGGTGCCCAGAGCCTCCCTGAGTGACCGCGGCTTGGTGCAGGGTGTTGGGCGGGAGTCGATGTAGCCAGGGAGGGAGCTGAGACCCAAGACTCCCATGCAGGCTGGAGTCACGTATGGTGGAACAGCAGCAGCAGGGGGCCACAATATCCAACCCTGTGTGGGACCAAAAGTCCCCAGGCCTCGGATCAGCGCAGCTGGTGGTGGGCTGGGGGATGGGGGAAGAAAAGTAAGAGTCTTTTTGGGAACTCACGTTCAGGGAATCTCACAAGTCCACCTATGCTGTCGCCATCTTACCGGAACCCCCGACTGTTGATTTCATATAACATAGTTATATGCAGTACTAGAAAGTTTCTAGGAGAAATGAAAATAATATTTAGAATAGAACATGTTAAGTTTAATCTATATACATTTAAATAGTTCTATAATTTGAGGATAAAGTCTATTTAAGTGTATACCACCTTCGAATAATCTTTTTTTTTTGAGTTGGAGTCTCACTCCTTTGCCCAAGCTGGAGTGCAGTGGCACACATGCTCACAACCACCCCAGCATCAACCTGCTGGACTCCAGTGATCCTTCTGCCTCAGTCTTCCGAGTAGCTGCAACTATAAATATGCACTACCATGCCCAGCTATTTTTTATTTTATTGTAGAGACGAGGTCTCACCAAACTGCCCAGACTGGTTTTGAACCCACAGTCTCAAGCAATCCCACTCGCCTTGGCCTCTCAAAATGCCAAGTTACAGGTTGAACTACCAAGCCTGGTTCAAATAATCATTTTTCAAAAAGCCTGTTTTCCCTATTTAGTATTTAATAATGAAAAAGACTTTAAATAAATTTAAATATCTTTGTGATGATGCTGATTCTTGGAGATTTTTAAATGACTATTGTGAAGGTATTTATTAGAAACTATAGTTCTTAAAATAAAAAGAAATGTAACTTTTGCACAAAAGCATCACTAACAAAACACAAATAGGACCCAACATTATGTTTGTGAAGTGATAATTGATAAACTTTTACTATAATCTTAGACAAAAAAGAAAATGAAAAATCAAAAATGTTTTAAGATTGTACTGTAAAGAGTTTTATATGATTAGCGTGAGGTGTTATATATGTTTAAATTAAATATTTGAAATGAAGGCTTATTAACTATTAGTTAATGTTTTCATTTGGTAATATTTAATGCACACAATTTTGCTTACTGTCTTAGGTGCCAATATGTTTATTAAGTTTAACCTGAACCATAATAAAAACAAAACTCTTTGGATTTGTCTTTACTTCTCATACCATTTAGGGGGTTGTCTCATATTGTAGATTATATTTTGTGATTTATATCTTTTATCCTCAATATAAAATTGATTGTATAAATTCAAGTTATGTAAAGCATGTTGCATTCATTCAAAACATTTTCTAAACTTTTCTGCTTAGTAAGATCTCTCTGTAAATATTTATGAGTTTGCCCTTCAAAGCAAAACAAAAAAGAACTTTTAAGATTCAAAGCAAAACATAACAAAAGAAACAAATTAGGGAAGTATTTTTTTCTTGGCAAGAGATCTCTTTATGAATATTTGGCATAGAACACTGTTAAAAATTGCGACATTTTTTTTTCTTTTGGGACAAGGGCTTCCCTCTTCCTTCCTCCAGTGTAATTCTGGGTGTTGGTTCTGATCTCCATGTTTATTTTTATACAATGATGACAGGACATCTTTATGTTGACCAGCTATTGACAAAAAAATTCTTAGGTAAGCAGTGACAGTTGTGCTAGCAAATCATTTTTCAGAGTATAAACTTAAGCTCCTGTGGTGGTCTTTCTTTGGTGCTATCTTACAAATTTTTCATATGCTTTTTTCCTTGGTGCCACTCCCATAGTATGAATACTGTAGTTCCTGAGAGTGTTGACTGTTACCTTCTTGTAACATGACGTTAGAAGACAGACGGATTCTTAACTATGATCCACTTACCCCATCAATCCTCTAAGTTCCTAATTCTCACCTAACTTGAAATCCCCATTTTTCAAAATACATAGTGCTACAACATGCAGTTACCTTTTTGAAAAGTCAATTTAATCAGTATTTATGACGAACCAATGTTTTAGCTTTATATCGCATCAATTTTAGAAATTATTCAGAGTTTTACTACACTGAAATATCACCAAACTCCAGTCAAGATGGCCATCATAAATAACAAAAAACAACAGGTGCTGGAGAGGATGCACCGAAAAGGGAACACTTCTACACTGTTGGTAGGAGTGTAAATTAGTACAACCTCTGTGGAAAACAGTGTGACGATTCCTAAAAGATCTAAAAATCGAACCTCCATACAACCCAATCATCCCCTCACTGGCAATATACCTGGAGGAACTCAAATCACTCTATGAAAAGGATATCTGCATATGTATGTTTATTGCAGTATTATTCACAATAGCAAGAACATGGAACCAACTGTGCTGCCCATCAAAAGAGGACTGGATAAAAAAACACGTGGCACATATACATGATAGAATATTATGCAGCCATAAAAAGGACAAAATTATGAACTTTGAAGCAACTTGTATGAACTTAGAGTCTACAATACTGAGTGATTTGTCACAGAAACAAAGAACTGAGTACCACATGGTCTTAATCATGAGCAGACCTTGAAAAATTATCATAATAGTATAAGAAAGGGATTGACAGTAGTGGGAAACTACCAGGAGATGTGGGGGCACACCTCATCAACAGGGGAAAATTTGTATACCTAACCCTGAATTGTACTCCACATCTTTAAAATAAAAGAAAAAATTTAAAAAGAGTTATTTTAATTCATGGTATATAGAAATGGAATATTCACCTTCCTAAAATTCTTTTGAGAGTATACAAGGGCAGTGACCAGAAAAGTTCTTTTAGAGGTTTGTCATATTTTTACCTGTTGACAATAATATATAGTAAATGAATGCTATTGCAACATTTTTTATCAGTTTCAACCCACTGGGATAAAAATGTGGGATAAATAAATAAGTATATATATTTCTACTACCACTATGGTCTTTCAACTTTCCCTGAATTTTCTCTTATGTAGTGTGTTCCTTTAATGACATCCCAGTTTGATTCATAAAGTTTAACTTATTTTCAAGACCTGCAGAATTGTGGACTTTTTATTGCTGTTTCATTTTCTTGAAAGCTTCTCTTTCTCTCCCTTTCTACACTATACACCCCTCTTTCCCAAGGCTAGACTAGTGGTTTGTTGTGATGTGACTCTTTTTATAAAATGCACTCCTGCTGGGGTCGGTGGCTCAGCCTGTAATCCCCACCTTTGGGAGGCTGAGGTGAGTGAATTGCCTGAGCCCACGGGTTCGAGATCCACCTGGGCAGCGAGACCTCATCTCTACAATAAATCAAAAAATCAGTTGGGCGTGGTAGCGCATGCCTGTAATTCTGGCTACTTGGAAGACTGAGGCGGAAGGATCGCCGGAGCCCAGCAGGTCGAGGCTGCGGTGGCTGGGAGCGGCCACTGCACTCCAGTCTGGGCAACTGAGTGAGACTCCAACTCAAAAAAAAAGCACTCCTACCCTCATTCCCTGCCCCAGTCTTTCCTGGCTTACCCCTCTAGTGTTTGTAAGGTGGGTGTAGTGAAAACTTTTCTTCTTACAGAATTTTGCATGGCAATATTGTTTTACTTTCCTTAGCAGGTCCTGATTGCTTTTTGCCTCTTCTATCAGGTTGCTGCAACTTGATGTAAATGGATGCTGGTACTTCCAGCTCAACTAACAATAGACTCCAAGTTGAGGGGGTTTTGAAGATTTTACAATCCTTAGTTCTGTCTTCCCACTAACTTCCAGCTAGTAGTTTCATGCTGGCTTCCTGATTCAGGTACCTCTTTCTCCACCTTTCAAGTAGACTGTTTAGAGCATCAAGATATCACAATTTATTTATCCTCTGGGGCCCCAAAGCTTAGAAATGAACACATTCTATCCCTTCCTTGTTTATCAGTATTGGAGAAAGTAGTAACTTTTTTCCTAATAGTATGCTGTATCTGCTGTAATCCCTGCTTTATTGGCCTTGGAAAAAATAACCATCAGTTCCTTACCCCTTCAGTACTTTAAGATAAAGCAGACACTAGAGAAGAAAAAATTACTGTATATTAAAAATAAGTAACTTTAACAAAAATACAATATAGGCAGTTAAGTAGTTATTCCAATATACTCTTTACTTCCTTTTTCTCTCAGTTTTTTAAAAATGTGAAGTGATTATTTTTATTCTAGTAGAGTATTACTCCCCAGAAATTCCCCAGTTTTTGTCCCCTGCCCTGCTGAATTCTGCTTTTGCCAGATCTCTGTAAGGTAGACAAGATCATTAAAATGGCGTCAGATTTTTTATGAGCTCTTCTAAGCCAAATTATTGTCAGTATAGCTATCTAAACTTGGGTTTGCAAAGACTTACTAGAAAAATACTATTAAATAGATGTGTCAGTAGGTGTTGCAGGTAATGTAGGACTATGAAAAATGAAGGTTTTTTTTTACCTTTAAAAATTTTTTTATTGTAAAATTGTAGGGTACATTTCAGAGTTAGGTATACAAATATTCACTGTACAGGTACCCTTGCTGATGAGGTATAACCCCCATTCCCCAGGCAGATTTCCACTACTGTCAATCCCCCCTCCCTGTCCCCCTCCCCTCTGCAGTTTCCAGCTACTGTCAATTCTTTTCTTAAAGTATTGTGGTAGTTGTTCAAGGTCCACTTATGAGTGAGAACATGTGGTACTCAGTTCTTTATTTTTGTGAAAGATCACTCAGTATTATAGACTCTAATTCCATCCAGGTTGCTGTGAAGTTCATGATTTTGTTCTTCTTTATGGTTGCGTATATTCCATCGTGTATATATACCACATTTTTAATATTCAGTCCTCTTTTGATAGGCAGCATGGTTGGTTCCATGTTCCTGCTATTGTGAACAAGGCTGCGATAAACATACGTGTGCAGGTATCTTTTTTATAGCATGATTTGAGCTCTTCCAGGTATATTCCCAGTAGGGGGATTGCGGAGTCATATGGAAGGTCAATTTTTAGAACTTTTAGGAATCACCACACTGTTTTCCACAGAGGCTGTACTAGTTTGCATTCCCACCAGCAGTGTAGAAGTGTTCCCTGTTTGCCACATCCTCTCCAGCATCTGTTATTTTTTGAGTTATTGATGATGGGCATTCTGACTGGAGTTAGGTGGTATCTCAGTGTAGTTTTAATTTGCATCTCCTTGATGACTACTGAGGCTGAACATTTTTTCATGTATCTCTTTGCTGCTGGTATGTCTCCTTTCGAGAAGTGTCTATTCATATCTTTTGCCCACTTTGTAATGGGGCTGTTTGTTTTTTTTCTTTTCAGCACATCTGAGTTCTTTGTAGAACCTAGAAGTTAGGCCTTTGTCAGACATGGAGCTGGCAAACAATTTTTCCCAGTCTGTGGGTTGTCTCCTTACTCTTGATGGTTTCTTTGGCTTTGCAGAAGCTTGTCAGTTTGGTGAGGTCCCTCTTGTCTATCTTATCTCTTATGGCTTGGGCACTTTGGGTTTTGATCAGGAATTGGTTGCCAGTTCCAATTTTCATAAGAGTGTCTCCTGCATTTTCTAAGGTTCTTATAGTTTGAGGTTTTATGTTTAGGTCTTTGAGTTGGTTTTTGTGTATGGGGATAGGTAGGGGTCCTGTTTCAATCTTCTGCATGTGATCAGCCAGTTTTCCCAGCACTGTTTATTGAATAGGTTCTCATCTCCTCAGTGGTTAGTGGTAGAAGCTTTGTCGAAGATGAGTTGGTTGAGAAATTGAGGTTGTGCTTCCGGAATCTCAATTCTATTCCATTGGTCTATATGCCTGTTCTTGTACCAATACCAGACTGTTTTGATTATTGTAGCTTTATAATAAATTTTAAAGTCTGGGAGTGTGATACCTCCTGCTTTGTTTTTTTTTGCTGAGGATTGTTTTGACTATTCTTGGTCATTTATGTTTCCATATGAATTCCTGTATTGTTGTTTCTAGGTCTGAGAAGAATGTTGATGGTAATTTGATGGGTATTGCGTTAAATCTGTAGACTGACTTAGGTAAAATGGACATCTTAACAATGTTGATTCTTCCAATTCATGAGCATGGAATATTTTTCCACTTGTTTGTGTCATCTTTGATTCTCTGAGTAACGTATGGTAGTTTTCATTGTAAAGGTCTTTCCCATCTCCGGTTAGGAAGATGCCAAGGTATTTCATTTTTTGTGTGTGTGTGGCTAATGTGAATGGAATTGTGCTTTTTATTTGGGTTTCTGTTTGTTTATTATTGGTGTAGAGAAATGTGATTGTCTTTTGCACATTTATTTTATACCCTGAGACTTTGCCAAAGTACTTTATCAGTGCAAGGAGATTTTTGACAGATTCTCTTGGATTTTCAAAGTATACAATCATGTTGTCTGCAAAGAGAGATAACTTGACTTCCTCTTTTCCTATTTGGATACCTCTGATTGCCTTCTCTTCTCTGATTGCTCTAGCTAGGACTTCCAAAACTATGTTGAACAGGAGGGGTGAGAGTGGGCATCCTTGTCTTGTTTTTATTCATTTTTATGCTTTTTTTCTTCCTCTGAAAATAACTTTAAAGATGATCGAATGGAGAAGTATTCACTCTCACATAGATCATACCCTACTAGTAACCAATTGTATTCACGCTCAGAACACATGGGGTTTTCTGTATGGAGGTTGCATTTTTTTTTCCTCTTTATAAAGTTACCTTAACAGGAGGGCAAGGAAACAAAAGCTAGGAGACCTGAGGAGAGTATTCCTGAACCATACTGCAAGGAAATATTTCATCTTGGGGAATCAGGTAGCCCAAGGTAGATTCAAGGGGTTCATTGAGCAAATCCATGGATGCTGGTAAATAGCAGGACTAGAAAATCCAGGACTAGGAGGATGAACAGCAAAGAATTAAGTTTATGTGAGGTCTTAATCCAGAAGTAGGATGGGAGATGATCAATATAAGATGTCATTAGGTAGAAAGAAGTCTGCTGGGGTGGTCTAGACCTAGTAAGGAACATTTAAGCACAGCACAAAAAGTTCAGTTTTATAAGTGGACCTGGTGTGGCAGCTAAGCTAGTGGAAATCACCATAGAAGGGAAGTGATAGGCAAAGTTTAGCGGCCAAAGAGCAAGGGAGGAGTACTTGTTCTGGGGCTATATGTATGCCAAGGTGAGACTTGGCCATAGTACTTCCTGAGTCTGGTTGATAGGTATAAAGAGAGCTTAGAATGACCCAGCAGTTCAAGTCTGTGAAACATGATCTCATTCCCAACCTCTGGTATGTTAATTCCTAAGGTTAGGCCAGGGCCTGCAGATGAGCTTACAGGGAAATCCAAATGAGATATACTAGAGAAAGCAAAATAGGAGAACAAAGTTTCGATGAAAAAGATGAAGTTTCTTTTTCTTTTAAATTTTGATTTCAGTGAATGTAATTTTGGGATTAAAGAGTTCACTAAAATCTGAAGCAGATCCAGGAAGAAAAATATTTTTTGACTATAGGGCATAGGATTTTAAGCTTATTATTTTATTGAATTATTATATTATTTCCTTGGAGGAAAACAAAATTTAGATAGACTACCCTGAATGACTTTCAGAAAAGCCCTAGAAGACAATAAGAGGAGGGTGATATTTTAAAGCAATGTCTGCTAGGAGGTCCATGTACCATGACACTATAGTCAGAAAAATGGCATAATATTTTGTCATCTAGTTATTAGTGGGTAAGACTTGGGTTGCACAGACTGCACTAAATGTGGATATACCAAAGTAGGGTTTTCTTAGTGGCTATTTGTTTTTAGGTTTTAGTTGGTGAATTCTCAGTAGTGCATTTATATATTAGAACAATTGCCTTGCAACTTAGCAGTGTCGGTGCTCATTTGTGCTTTCAGAATCACAGGCACATTAAAATTTAACTGTCCTTTTGTCTGTTTTGTTAAATAGCTATTTAGATAAACTTTATTTAGAGTGCTATTCCAGTATTAACTTTATTCATCTGAATAAAATGATCAGAAAACTAACAACTGAAGCTATTTCAACATGAGCAATTTTTAAAAAGAAAAATACATTTAATTTAAGAATGAGATAAGAATATTTTATAGTGTTTTCTGTCTGGAGAAATGAGATTTTCACATTTAGAAGTAATGAATTAGTTGGGCTCAGTGGCTCAGCCTGTAATCCCAGCGCTTTGGGAGGCTGAGGTGAGTGGATTGCCTGAGCCCGCGGGTTCGAGACCCGCCTGGGCAACTTGGCGAGACCTCATCTCTACAATAAATAAAAAATTAGCCAGGAGTGGTAGTGTGCACCTGTAGTTCCAGCTACCTGGAAGGCTGAGGCGGAAGGATCGCCGGAGCCCAGCAGGTCGAGCCTGCCGTGGCTGGGAGTGGCCACTGTACTACAATCTGGGTGACTGAGTGAGGCTCCAACTCAAAAAAAAAAAAAAAAAAATGAATTGATTTATTAATTAAGATTTTTGGCTCGTTTGTTTGTTTTTAAAGAAATATCACACATACATTCATAAACACACCATTGCTTCCTTTTTGGGAAAATTATTTGCTTGGTTGAATTTCCCTACCTTTAAAAAGAACCTTGTAAATTTATTGGTTTTAATTATATTAGAAGTTTGCAACATCTCTGATTTCATGCAATTATTTCCATGAAGTCTTGCTGCTTCCTGCCCCCCAATCCTACTTTATTTTCTATTTTCTGCCCTTAGTTGTGAAATCTGAGTAAACCTACAAGTTCACTGAATTGTTTTCAGGCCACTTAAATTATCATTTGGAAGATGCTCAAGCTGAAGGATTTAAGTTAGCTAATTCCGAGTTCCTATTTGTGATCTGGAGTCTTTCAAGTTTTAGAACATGATATTAAATTCTGAAGATAAGTAGAAGGCAAATGTATAGTTGCTATAAAGTTAATTAAGAAGGGCAGACTAGAATTAAGATAGTCATAGTTTCCTTAACCAGTAATTATTGTTTTTTTAACTTCAAGAATAATTATATATTAGCACAATTCATGGGATCATGATGAAACATAAAATGTCTAACACCTAGGTTTAGAAACAAATTCTTCTAATCCATTAAATTTGAAGAAGCCTCATTAAAAACAAAACAAAACAAAACAATAAAATAGCAACAAAAAACCCCCAAACGAAACAGAACTTTTCTCTGCTCTATGTTCATGAGCTCACAATGCCTGATTGATCTTAAACCTGACTTCTGGAGGGTATCAGGGAAGAGTTGAAAAGGATTCAGAGATGGTATAATAAAGTAGTGTTGAACAATGGTTGGGACTATAGAAGACATGTTATTCTAACTGGGTCAAAAAATAAAACTGATGATTGTATTTGCTGATTTTTAGCAAGTTAAGTTAGTACTAGGTAAAAGTAAATGCCAAACTAAGTCTTTGGAAAGCCTGAGAAAAATACCATTTCTTTATTTAATTTAAAAAATTGCCATTAAACAGCACCACAATAGAGTTTTAAGACTGAACTAAATCGAATTCGCAAGAAAGCTTTTGTCTATGGCTTCTTTTATTATTAACTCAAGTGCTCAATGCATGTTGTTGTGTAATAATTTGAAATTGAGAAATTTAAAAAATAATAAAGTGTTCAAATTGTGGTTATTCTTCTTTAGAGTGCTGTGCCAAATACCTCTAGTTATTTCGACTAGATTAGACTTTAGAATATCGAGTGGCCTTTTACTGTTTGTTGCTGTTTTCTTGTTTTTTTCTCTCCCTAAACCAATTGGTTTATTAAATTTTTCTAATATGTAACATATTCAGATGGCTCAGAATTAAAAAAATAGAGAATTCAGAGAAACATCTCTCCTTTATTTCTGAGCCTCAGCCACTCCTCTTCTCACAGTCAACCAAAATATTTCCTTTCAAAGGTATTTGTATGTCATATACACCCATCTACACAATCTCTTTTTTTCTGATTTTTTAATAAAATTAGCAGGATGTCATACTTTTTCAAAAACATACGCTATCTTAGGGATAATTTTATATACTAGCTCTTTATAATTTCTTATGACTGCATATTACTCCACTGTATAAATATATCATAATTTATTTGACCAGTCATTACATTTGGCTATTACAAAACGTATAGCAGTGAATAATCTTGTACATATCAATTTTTTTATCCCTATGACTGTATGTTTGTGAGATAAATTCCTAGAAGAGGAATTTCTGGTTTGAAGGCTATGTGCACTGTAGTTCTGATGCATATTGCCTATTGATGTATTGATTACACTCCCATGTCTCTATTCTGTATGAGTGTATGTATTTGAGGTAGCATCTCAAATCAGCAAGGAAACAGACTATTTAAGGAGTGATACTGGGAATAGTAGAAACTGACAAATAAAGTTGGATCCACACCCAACACCCATACTAGGAATATATTTCAATTGGATAAAAATTTAAATGTTAAGAAAAAAAAAACCCAAAACACAATTCTCTAAGAAACCACAGGAAAGATTAACAAATTCAACCATATAGGAAAAAAAAAAATTCTCCATGGGAAAAATCATTATAAGCAAAGTCAAAAGGCAAACTCTAAATTAGATGAAAATACTTATAACTCAAATCACAGAGAAAAGGCTAATTTTCTGAAAAATTTAATGAACTCTTACAAAACAATAAGAAACCGTAGAAAGAAACATTAAAGAGTTCACAGAAGAGGAAATACAGCTGGCCTTCAAACATATGCAATTATACTCAGTTTTGTTAATAAGAGAATTTTTTTCATACAGCTTCCCAGTTTTTCTAGCACTATTTACTGAATAATCCATAATTGCCTCAATGATTTGAGATACTACCTTTGTCTGATACTTACTTCCTATGTGTGTTTGGACATAGGTCTGGACATTGAGTTGTATGTCATTTTTGTGTTTATTCCATGTGTCTATAACTATGCTATTTTAATTATTTACATTGTTTTATGTTTTAATTTCTAATAGAGCTTATACCCTCTTCTAACTCTCATTTTCCCAATTTTGCCAAGTCTTATGACTTGGTTTTTTTAATATTAATTTAAAAAATCAGATTGTCAGTTCCCTTTCAAAAACTGTTAATACTTTTATTTGGATTGCATTATGTTTATTAATTTATGTAGCAAAATTTTGGCATTATATATGCATGTTCATGTCTTCCACTCTGTTCTAAAGTTTTAATTTACCTTCATAGATATGTGTACACTCATTAAATTTTTCTAGGAATTTTATAATTACAAAATAAAAAATTATAAATATGTCTTAGCTTTGATTCATTTTTCTTTGTTCATATAAATACTATTCGTGTATGTTAGTTTTGTACCCTATAATAATTTTACAGATTTTCAACATTGGTGCATCCATTATACATAGTAGTTTTTCTATGGAATTTCACTCCAATTTTTCAATTATCTAGTCATAGCAAGCACAAATAGTGATTCCTTTTTTTTTATTTTTGCAACTCTAATTTCTTTTAAAAATTTTGTTGGTTAATAGTGGACATCATTGTCTTGTTTCGCCTTTAGTGATGAAGCATGTATTTCTTTGTTAATTGTGCTGGGTTGGGGTTGAGATATAAAATATTTTCCTATTTATTATTGAGCTTTAAAAATTTTAATGATTAATGTTAAATATTTTCAAATGCTTTTCCAGGATCTATAATGATAAATATGTAATTTTTTCCATTGGGATCTAATAGTGAAGTCTCCTATCATTCTCTTGACTTGTGAATTTATTTAATATAAATATGAGAGGGACCCTCCAAAATCCGGAATTATCTTTTGGAGGGTCAGCCCCTGTAGTACAAGCTTTCCCTTAGGTAAGTGTTCTAAGATCCATGGCATCTGTGTACCAGCTAGTGTTGTTATGAGAGGCTGTGTTCTACTTCAGTGAATATTTTTTTGGAGGTTCTTTCAATGAATTTGCCCATTTTGTGAAGGATGATTTACATAACAACTTGCACACACTCACTGTGTTCAGCAGTTTTTGACGAAAAATGTAGGATCCTCATGCCCCGCCCTCTCTATTCAACTGATTTCATCCCGAGTGACATTTTTTTGTTTCCCTGGATGAAAAAAATCCTCAAATGGAAATGTTTTGCCAATGTGGAAGACATGGAAAAAATATGGCTGAATCAGTAAAAGGTATCCAAACTGACAAGTTCAAAAACTATTTTGAGCAGTGGAAAAAGTGTTTTGCATCAAATAATGTATTGCATCAAATGGAGAGTACTTTGAAGGTGCCTGAAGTTTGAACATGTAGGAATAAATACACAATTTTTTATAAATAGATTCTTTTGGAGGGGTTCCTCCTCATAATGTTGGATTATTGTTTCCAATTTTAATTTACTTTTCATTATTATTATGTCAGATTGGTGTGTAGTTTGTGTATGTGTGTGTGCATATTTTTTGGATTGTGATATCAAAGTTATATTCATATCCTAGTAAGTGGGTGTTTCTCTTATTGCCCTATGCTCTAGAAAAGTTTATAACGTTTTGGAATTATTGGTTTTAAAAGGATTCGTAGACTATCATAATGAAATCACCTGCAAATCAACTCTTTTTTTCTCTGCTTCTCCATTGGTAATTTTCTTGCTTAGATTTACTCTTCTTCTGGAGTCAATTATTTTAAATAGTATTTTTCCTGAAAATCATCCATTTCATTCAAGTTTCAAAATATATTTGCAACCACAATGAGCTACCACTTCACAAGCATTAGGATGGTTATTATGACAAAACAAACAGAAATTAAGATGTGTTGGCGAGAATGACAAAAAACTGGAACCCTGTGTAATTTTAAATCCAAATCCTTTATTCTTGACTTTCCCTTTATCTAGTATGCCCTTGTCTGCTTTCTTTTCCTGAATGTCTCCTATTAAAAATTTAAGATGACTTAGTTGCTATTCCCTCCAGGGAAACATCTGAATATATCTCATACCTGCTCCTATTGCTTTTCTGTTATTTTCTGAATGCTCTAGTAAACTTGATTTTCAAATTTGATAGGTGGTAAGGTGACCTTGCTTACTCTACCATTCCTTACCTTAGAGTTTCCTTGAAGCTTAGGTTCATATTTGGTGTAACTTTTATGTCCCAGTAAATATTGGTTATATCAATGAATAAAAATGATTAACTTTTAACTTTCCATTTTAGATTTCTTTCCTATGCTTTTTCTTACCAACATGAAGTCGATTTTTTTTTTTTACTCAGTATTTCATTTTCATCATTGTCCAATCCCCTTAGTAGAGGGTGGCTTGCATATAAGTGAATATGAATGCCTTTTTAAAGAAGGAATTATTTTATTCTTTCAAATTCCATAATCCTTTGGCACATCTAGAACTTTTAAATGTTCATTGTTTTAAAGCACTTATTATAATCATGTGAATTTTTTTGTTTTTTGTCGTTGTTCTCTAGAAAGTCAAGCCACTGATCCTTGGTACAAATGAAGTTTTTCTCTGGACTTTCTATTATTTAAGATTTATCTTAAAGTCCTAGTTTTATCTGTGCCAAAATTTTTACATAACTTGTTTGTAATAAAAACATTTCTTCAATATTAAGTTCTTCTTTTGACTACAGTCATAAAATAATTTGGAGAATGTAAGAAAGAAAAAATTTCAGTTTCAATGTTTTATTGCAAGCATGGTAGTAAGAGTTGAAATGATTTGGTTTTGGAATTTAAAAATGTATTCCATGACCCTGCTATTTATTTTAAAACCCTTAAGTTTACCAGTATTGTCAATTGTCCAATATGCAGCTCTTTCTTCGCAATCTGCCTAATTCCATTTCATTAAAAAATGATTTTTTCCCTAGGGGAAAGGGATGAAATTAAAACATGTTCTCGGTTATGTGTAAAACTTCATATTGGACTACTTGATCTATTTTCTTGGAAAAGTTAGTAAGGAATTCATTCCAGGTGAAACACTGAAGAATTATTTGTATATCCATGCCATTTATTTAAAATGACTGAGTTTCTATGAGATCAATAAACTATATTGGCTTGACTTGAACACTGTATGATTAATTCCAACATCAAAATCAAAGTAATTTGATACAGAATCTCCTGGGACTGGAAAAGTTTTCTAGAATCTCCTCCCACTAAAACGAATATAACTATGGCTATTTATTAAATGTTAAATGTGTCATTATTAAGCTGATTGTCTTACAAATAATTGTTTTATTTAATACTTACAATATCCCTGTGAAGTAGTTACTGTAAACACCTCATTTCACAGAAGAAGAAACTAAGGCTCAGAGGGATAACTTGCCTAAGCTACTAAGTGGCATAGCTAGAAAGCAAATCTTTTCTGAATCCAGAAACGTAAGTTTTTTTTAAACTAGTAAAGCCACATTTTCTTTTTTCTAGTCGTGTGTGTGTGTGTGTGTGTGTGTGTTGTGTGTGTTGTGTATGTGTGTGTGTGTGCGCGCGCACGTGCGCATGCATGCGTGTGTGTGCGTGTGCACGTGTGTGGTTTTTGAACTTATCTCCATGTGAATAGATTGAGGCAGTGTGTATTTTTTTTTTGAGTCGGAGTCTTACTCTGTCACCCAGACTGGGGTGCAGTGGAGTGCTCATGGCTACTGCAATCTTGACCAGCTGGGCTCAGGAGATCCTTCCGCCTCAGCCTTCCAAGCAACGGCAGGCTTGAACAACTAGTGTACACCACTACGCCTGGCTAATTTTTCATTTATTGTAGAAATGAGGTCTTGCCAGTTTGCCCAGGCTGGTCTCGAACTGGTGGGCTCATTAATCCTCCCAAAGTGCTGGGATTATAGGCGTGAGTCACTGTGCTTGGCCAAGGCAGTTTGTATTAGTTCTCTATTGCTACTGTAGCAGATTACCACCATGTTAGTGGCTTAACAACAAACATTTATGATCTTAGAAGTGTTACCAGGCTAAAATTAAGGTATCAGCGCATCTGTGTTCCTTTTTGGATGCTCTAAGAGGGTTTCATTTCCTTGACCTTTCTAGTTTCTAGAGACCATCCACATTCTTTGGCTCATCACTCTCTTCCTACAACTTCAAAACTAGCCATGTTGCATCTCTGAGACCATTCTTCTGTAGTCTCTTTTTTATTCTCTGTCCACAGCATAAGAAAGGTTCTCCACTTTTAAGAACCTATGTGATTAGGTTGGAGCCACCCAGATAATCAAAAATAATCTCCCTATTGCAAGGTTCTTAACATAATTACATTTGCAACATCTCTTTCTATATAGAAAACTTATTCAAAGCTTCAGGGGATTCAGTAAGGACAAGGACCCCTTGGGAGGACCAGTATGCTCTTGGCCACACCGTAGAAATCTATTTTTGCAATCAGAGTTTTAACTACCAATTGCACCATAGCCAAAGCAAAGGACAATAAGCATTAGAGTGAACTCGTTAATTTTAATACTCTCTGTGTGATTTTTTTTGTTGGCAGTCAATTCAGTCCTGGATCTATACAGTGTATAGATAAGCTTAATCCATACTGAATCTGTTTTCTTTGTTATTGCCAGAATTGCTTAAATACTTTACTTTACTGAAGTATACTTTGCATCCAATAAAACTCATCCATATAAGTGCATGTCAATGCATTTTGCCTACATAATTTCTTTTTTAATTTAAACATTTCAAAATCTTTAATTTAACTATAATATACATATGGAAAAGGGAATATATTGTAAGCATAGAGCCTGATGAATTTTCACAAACTAAACTGATGTAACAATCATTCAGCTCGAGCCATAATGATTTCTCTGTGGTTAGATTTACTAGGCATAAATTATATGCAATCAAATTTATCAATTTTAAGTATACAATTTGATGAGGTTTGGCAAATGAATACAAGCCATCTCATCTCTATCACTGCAATGATGATATAGAATACTTTCCATCACTCCACAAAGTTCCCTTGTGCCCCTTTGCAGTCAACCCTCATTGGTCACCCTAGCCCCCTGAAACTACTGATCTGATTTCTCTCACCATGTTTGGACTTTTCTAGAATCACACATATAATTAAACTTATGTAGGCTTTTATGTTTAGTTAATTTCATTTTAGCATAATACTTTTGAGATTTATTCATGTTATTGCAAACACTGATAGTGGATATCACACAATTTGGTTATTCCTTCACCAGTTGAGGGACACTTAGATTGATTCTTTTCAGTATTTGGCTATTATAAATAAAGCTGCTATTAACATTCCCACACAAATTGTTGTGTAGACATAAGGTTTTTTTTCTCTTGGGTAAATATCTAAAAGTGGAATTGTTTAGTTATATAGCAAGTGTATGCTTAACTGTAACAGGAACTGCCAAGCTATTTTCCAAAGTGACTGACTATTTTGCATTATCACTAACTTATCAGAGTTTCTCTCACTTGCCTTCCCCATTCTTGACAATTCTGGGTATTATTAGTTTTATTAATATAGCTATTCCAATGAATGTTTAGTATCTCATTTTGGTTTTGATTTTCATTTTCTTAATTACTAATGATGTTAAGTACTTTTCATGTGTTTGTCATTGGTATATTTTTCTGGTGAATTGTCTTTAAAATTTTTTGGAGCAGTTCTTATTAGTTTGCATGTTTTGTTCAATTGAGAGAGTTTTTTATATACTCTAGATACAAGTCTACTTTCAGATGCATATTTTACAAATACTTTCTTCTAGTCTGTGGTGTTCTTTTCATTTATGAAAAATGTCTTTGAAGTGCAAAAATATTGTAATTTTGACAAAACTCGATTTATTAGTTTTCTTTTATAGTTTGTGCTGTGACCTATTTAAGAAATCTTAGTCTAATTCAGGTCACTAAGATCTTGTCCTATATTATCTTCTAGGAATTCCAAATTGCTAACTCTTATTTTCAAGTACATAATTTATTTTCACTTGATTTTTGAATATGTTGTGAGATAAAGTTCTTTCTTCCTTCCCCCCTTCCTCCCTTTCCCATCCCTTTCTCTTCCCTTTCTTCCTCTCTTCCTTTATTCTTTTATTCTTGTGGTTATTCCCTTCTACCAGCATCATTTAAAAAAAAATTATCTTTTATTCACTGGATTGCCTTGGTAACTTTGTCAAAAATCAATTGGCCATATTTTTTGTGAGTCTATTTCTCATCTTTGAATTCTGCTTGATTAATCTGCATATCAGTTTCTAGTTGAATATCACGCTTCTATGATTACTGCAGTTTTATAATAAGACTTCAAAGTGGTAGTTTAAGTTTCCTAATTTATTGTTTTTCAAAACTGTTTGACTCTTCTATTTTTTTGTTTTTATATAAACTTTAATACTGCTCATGCATTTTTCCAGAAATAGCTGTTGGCATTTTGTTTGATATTGCTTATACATTGTCAATCAAATGGGAGAAAACTGAAATCTTAGCAATATTCAGTTTTCTACACAATAGGCTCAGTATACCTTTCCATTTGTTTGAACCTTCTTTATCTCAGTAGTGTTTTGTGGTTTTTAGTGTATAGGACTTGTACTTTATTAAAATTTATTCCTAAATAGATCATATTTTTGATACTATTGGTAGTATTGTTTTTAAAATTTTGAATTTCGATTGTTTATTGCTAGTACACAGAAATATAATTGATTTTGGTATACTGACCTTTTATCCTTTGACTCTGCTAAATTTATTTATTAGTTCTAATGTCTTTTTCGTAGGTTCCTTAAGAGGTTTATGCCAGGGTTGGCAAACTATGGCCTGAGGGCCAAATCCAGCCCTTTAACTGTCTTTGTAAGTAAAATTGTATAGGACAAAGCTATGCCCATTTATTTATATATTGTCTAGAATGTTAGAGTTCTGTCATTGCCTACAATGGCAGAATTGAGTAGTCACAATGGGGACTATATGACCTGAAAAACCATATTTGCTATCTGAACATATTCATAACTTCCAAAGATTGGGGTGTGTAGTTTTGGCCTGGGGATCATTTTTAGAATTTTTATTACCAAAGATATGGTTGTGTTTATCTGTCCTTGTGTATGTTTGCATGGGTGTGCACATGTGTACTCTTGGTCTTATTTTTCCATTTGTTTTTTGGATTATTTTTAATGATTTTTTTGGCAATTTCATAAGTTTATTTATTTTTTCTTGTTTTAAATTTTAAGGATGTGGGGTATAATTCAGGGTTAGGTATACAAACATTGATTATGCAGGTACCCTTGTTGATGAGGTGTGCCCCTCCCTCCTCTAGTAGTTTTCTTCAACCCCCAATCCTCTCTCGCCCCTGGCAGTTTCCCACTACTGTAAATCCCTTTCTTATAGCATTGTGATAGTTGTTCAAGGTCCTTAATTCTTTCATTTTAGCTGTTATGTTTTGAGTGCTTATTCAAAGATTTATAGGATAAATCTTTAACTTATTAGAGTCTATCTTCAAATAATAATAAAACTTTATGTAGACATGAAAATCTAAAAACAATATACATCTTATAAATTTTTGTTGTCAAGTGCTGGATTTCTTTGTATTTCCCTAAATATATGGGCTTTGTTGTGGGATGTCATTGCATTACCCAGAAGTACTTTGATTATTTCAAGACTTGATTTTGCTAAGGCATGAGTAAAGCAGCCTCATTCTGAGAGAATTGTTCTTTGTGTGATTTCTTTTTCTTTTAGTGCCTTTATAAAGATATTTTTCTACTGCCTTGTCCTCAAATTTATTAATCCAGTTTTCTGTTGTGTCTAGTCTGCTGTTGAGTTTGTGTAATGCATTCTTAAGTTTAGATAATTTTTTTGGATTTCTGGAAGGTCCATTTTACTTCTTTTTATAGATTTTAATTTGTTGTTGAAATTCTGTATTCTTTATATATTTTGCCCATCTTTTCTCTTCAAAATATTCATCACAGTTATTGTGAAGTCCTCATCCATTTGCTGTATTACTTGAATCATTTATATTTCTGATTCTATTTATGATTTTATCTCTCAATTATTGAACTTTTTAGTAATTCTTAACATATTTAGTAATTTTTGATTATGTAACAATTATCATGTATATATTGCAAATGCTTTGATTTATATTATCTTCTAAAGAGTGCTAAATTTTGTTCTTTCAGGGAGTAAAATTGCTTGTAGATCACCTTTATTTTGCCAAGGCAATTTGAAGTTTTGTGAAGGTAATTCTATTTAAATTTTGCTCTTACTCCCTGGGCATGGTCCTTACACCCAGGAAAGTTTTTAATTCATATCCTAGGATGTAGCATTTTGGGGATCTCAAATGGAGACTCTCTATATCTCCAATCCTTGGCTCACCTGAAATCCATGGCCTTGGAAATCTCTGCTCTGCTCTCCAGTATCTTAGTGTCTACTTTCAACTTGTTTTTCAAACCTTTGTCCTACATATCATTTTAGAAGTTGACTAAGGACCTGAGGGAAAATTTTACACAAATTATTAGGACTCTTTCTCTGTAGCTTTTTCTTCTCTGAAACTCAGACACTCCAACATTACTTTTCTTGGCTGCCCTGAACTCTAATCTCTGTTTCTGCTGTCCAGCAAGACTACCTGTCTTTACTTAGGCTCTATTTTCCTGAGCTGTGGTTTGGAAAATGCCTCTAGGAAGAAATCTTGGGTTTATGTGATGTTTATCTTGCTTGCCTCCTTTCTTTCAAAGACCATAGCCCTGCACTGGCTGCTGTCCAATGCCTGCAAACAGTTGTTACATATGTTTTGTCTAGATTTTGTACTTGTTTATAGCATGAAGTTAAGTCCAATAATAGCTGTTCCATCATGGATAAAACTAGAACATGCCCATGTTATTTCTTTTTATTTCTCTTGCACTGTCTCTTGCTTTAGAAACACCTTTATTCTACCATTACAATTATCAGGACCTAATCAATTTTTTTCTTTCTCTTAACATTCTTCAACCAGCTGCAGGTGCTTTCTTCACATCTATAGGTTTTGTTCCTGAGGATATGCTACTGGATATAAGTATAAAACAAATCACCTAACAAGAATCTATATTGCCTTAGAATAGAACTTACTTGTATTCTCCTAGAATTCTGACAATAGCTACCTTTGATTTCTATATCCTACTACTACTCCTTGTTAGTGTACTGGCTTCTGCTGCCTATGATTAAGTAACTGGTTTCCTGGTTCCCACTCAATATTCTTACTGCCACACCTTTTGATATTAAACACCAACTGCTTGAATCTTGTCCAGTAATGGCCCCAACTTAGACTCCCTTTTCTTCCATCATATCCTATTGTGACCCCTGATCTGATAAGAACAGAAAATAAACATTAAGTAGAAATTCATATTATAAATTATACTCTTACTGGAATAGAATTTTTAATCATAATATTTAATGAATTTTTTCCTTGATCATGGGCAATTAGCAATATAACTCACACATTAGCAATTGTGTGGATGAGTATTAAAAAACTATCTGGATTGATTGAAAGAATAGATGAAGGAAGATTATGGTCATTTGCTATATCCTGCAAGTCTATCAGTCTTTACTTTGGTGAGACAAAGACTAAATATTTTTGGGATAACAGGAGACATGCAAAGTCAGCTACAGTATCTTAATGAATAGATTACTTTAAAGGTTGAGACATACTATCGTACTCAGTGATCTATCACAGAAACAAAGAACAGAGTACCATATGCTCTCACTCATAAGTGGACTTTGAACAATTATCATAATACTCTAAGAAAGGATATTGACAGTAGTGGGAAACTGCCATGGGAGTGGAGGTGGGATCGACAGTTGAGGGAAACAGCCAGGGGAGGGAGGAGCACACCTCATCAACAAGGGTACCTGCATAATGTATATTTGTATACCTAACCCTGAATTATACTCCACATCTTTAAAATAAAGAAAAAAAAAGATAAAAGAAAATGTGTGACTGCATTAAAAATATGTGACTACGTAGAAAGCTCTGTAGTACATATATCTTAACAAAAGCAGTTGCCTCTCAGGAGTTGAAATAAGTGGTTGGTATCAGGGTCACCACTTTACACTTCAGTTTATTCCTTCCATTCTGTTTGACTTTATTGTGAACTTATATTGCTTTTATAATAAAAATGAAAGAAAAAAATAGATTGAGACATAAGACCTGTATCTATATAATTTTTTAGTTTCCTCAAGTTATCATAAATAAAGATTTGAGAAAATATGGGAAAATTTATAAATACAAAGGATTGACAAGATTCTGGGGCAAAGTAGTCATTCAAGAATGATGAGCAAGAGATATTAAACCTGGAACTTTTTATTGACTCAAAACAGTTATCAACTTGACATTTACCATTTTGTCTTTGTGTATTTTTCTATTATAATTTTATAGGAGATGATCAATTAAACCAAATTTCATTATGTATTTAGATTGTGATTCTTCTGCCAACTTGCAAACCATGAAAGTTTTCAAATAATAGAACTACTGATACTCTATTGAATGCCTTCAACAAAGTTGCAGAGATAAGTATATTTTTTGGAAAAACAATCAGAATTAATTTACCTGCTGAAATAAAATATGGTCACTAGACTAAATTTTAATTTTAACTAAAAGGAATGTCTTTCCTCATCTTATTTGATTTGGGACACATATTCTTGAAATTGTGTGACTAAAGATTATGCCCTTACCAGGATTGAGGTTGTTTTCTCTGCTTCACTACTGTATTTATTTTCCTGGGTATTACAGGAATGCTGGCAATTTGTAGTTTCAAATGTTCCACTATTGTGTAGAAATTTATTTTACATTGGGAACAAAAATAAAGCTCTTTAATTTGGGAATATACGTCTCTTTTTAAAAAAACATATTTGAATTAAGGGCCAACAGAGCATGTGTCTTTATTTATATTGTTAAATAATTTTTTTTTTCAATTTGCCAATTAAAAACTTCCTTCAGTTAGAATTCAACCTAACACCATATCCCTTTATTCTTTGTTGAATTTATTACATTTTAACTAAGAAATATAAATCTTGGTTTTAGAAGGCATATTAATTTGCTAGGACTGCTGTAACAAAGTACCATGAACCGTATGTCTTAAAAACAGAAATTTATTAGTTCTGGAGGCTACAAGCCAAATTTAAGGTGTGTGAGGGTTATTTCCTTCTGAGGGCTATCAGAATCTGTTCCATGCCTCTCTCATAGTTTCTGGTGTTTGCTGGCAATCTTTGGCACTTAGCTTTTGGAAGCATCACCCAATGTGACACCAGTCATATTGGTCTAGGATTCACTTTAATGACATCATTTTAACTTGGTTTCCAATTAAGGCTACATTCTGAGGTACCAGGGGTTAGGACTCCAACATACAAACTTTTGGGGAACAAAATTGATACCAGAAGCTCTTTTAGAATATTGTTAATAATAATACTACTTCAGTAGTTTTTATTCACTCCTTTAGGTATCAGGAAATCATTCTGTGAATAGAAGTAACTTTGTAACGCTCTTTTGTGGAATGCACTATTGTCCCAACAAAAAGCTAAGTCCTCAAGAGTAGGGGTGACACTTGTTTTCCCCTCTCCTCTATTTCCTGGACCTAACCAATTTGTAGTGAGTGCTCAACAAAAATTTTTTTAGTAACAAACTAAATGAATTTTTTCAAATACATGAGGGAAGTATAGGGGTAGAAAAAATGTTATAAAATGCAAAGTACCATAGAGTAATTTACAAAATGGAAAATGGGTTGTTCTATGGCACGGTTAAAATGACATTACCCTCAAAAGTATTTTAACTAATTGTAATTGTGTAAAACTTTGACTAAGTGCCATCTTTTTTTTTTTTTTTTTTTTGAGTTGGAGTCTCACTCTGTCACCCAGACTGGAGTGCAGTGGCTGCTCCCGGCCACTGCAGCCTCGCCTGCTGGGCTCCGGCGATCCTTCCACCTCAGCCTTCCAAGTAGCTGGAACTACAGGCGCACGCTACCACGCCCAGCTAATTTTTTGATTTATTGTAGAGGTGAGGTCTCGCTGCCCAGGCGGATCGTGAACCCGCGGGCTCAGGCAATCCACTCACCTCAGCCTCCCAAAGGCGCCGGATTACAGGCTGAGCTACCGAGCCCGGCTCTAAGTGCCATCTTTTAAGAGAGAAATAAACGTTCAGTGAAATAAGAGAGAAATAAAAATTCAGTGAAATACTAAATACATTGTGGAACCTATTTGTATACAGATTTCAGTGGGGGAAGAAAAAGAAAGAGATAAAAAAGAGAAACTGCCTCACAAGTGTACACTCACATGCTTGTATACACAAAAATGCACACATACTTCCAAGTACCACTGAATCTACTTGGTTGTTTGGACTGATGATGTTTGTGCTGCAAATGTTTTCTCTGCTTTAACCGAAACAACCCTTTCAGTAGGTTGTTGGGAAATATGTCAATCTACCATCTGTCTGTTTTTACTTTGATCTGTTTGTTCATGCTTCCAGACTGGTGGAAGAGAGTGACTCGTGAGGGGATCTTTTCTTAGGGTACCTTTTGGTGCAGCTGCCATGGTTTTGGTGGTTGAAGTAGAGGAGGGAGCAGAGGAGGCCGTCCCTGAGTCAGGGGTTTGACAACCACGACACAGGGATGAATTCCTAAGCAAATGTGCTTGTGCCATGAGATGGCACTAGGAGACCTGATCCCTAAATGTGACACATGGCAGTTGCTGCACTTGCTTGAATGCATATATACAAACACTCTCTCTCTGAGCAAGGCTTTGCAAATTGGGATTTTTAAACTAATATCAACCACATACCTATTTTTGAGAGCAATGAAATTTTTGTTTGGCTTGTTTTTAAGAAAGGACCTCTGACTTCAACAAATTGTGGGCAAACAAGATGTTGCCATGAATATGTGAATGAAGAGAGGATGGTCTCCAATTAAAATGCTGTTAGACATGCACCAGCCTTGACCTATGAGCTAGTGTGAACCTTTCAGATATTTCTGAACTGCAGTTGTACCTTTAACTCCATGACATGGGAAAGCCAGATGGGAATGTAGTAATTCTTGATGACAGTGTGTTATTTTTCTGTTTCCTTTTACAGTAGCAGGCTCTAGTAGTAACCTGTAAGTTGTTTTGTCTGCTGGATCCAAGCAACACAGAGAAAGTAGAAAGATGGATACAGATACTCAAAATTTTAATACTAACCAATGCTTATGGTTCTTATGTTCGTGGGAAATAAAACAATACTTTTTTAAAAAAAAGATTGGTGTCTAGGTTATAGGAATGTAAGTAGAAAAGTCTTTTTAGAGAGCAGCACAATTTCAGACTTTTTGTTTTAAGTTTTCATGACAGAGTGGTTGAAAATATAACACTACTGTTCATCTAACTGTGGATATTTGACATTTTATAAGACTGGGTGTCAGAAAATTATATTTTTTCTTGTGTAAAAATTGCCCCTCATTAAATGTGAACACTTTGGTAAGTGACTTTATCATGAAATTTGCCAAGTCTCTGATAAAGCAATAGTTCAAAATGAGGTTGAGAGAATAATTCTGACCAGGATGTCCTATTTTGTTGGTTTGGCTGCTTTTGATTAAAAACTTCTGTGAGGCAACAGCCATTGCGTGATAGGTCCAGACACAAATTAAGACGACAACAGTTTGTTGACCTACTAAACAAAAAGCACAACAACTTGGTAACTATGAGCAGATACTATTACTTCACTGCTCAGTTAAAACTGCATCCCCCACACCCCCACCCAAAAGGAAAAGAAAAAATACAGTTTCAATCGTGGCTTCTTTTGGGCATATGTAAATCCCTTCATGGAAAGTTACAAAAAAGCCAGAAAACCCCACCTGTGAATGATTGTAGTATTTAACCCTGGGGTTAGTTTCTATAATGCTCATTTCATGGAAACTCTCCCCCCTCCCCCATATTTAGTGGTTAGTTTGTATAAGACAAGCTCAAACCTGTAAGCCTCAAGACCACATTTTTTTTCAAACAGGCTGAATTTTCAGTGATATAGTGTGAAGGTGCCAAGGTTGACAGGTTAACCTCATAACTCAGAGAAATTGAAAGTCTCCTCTAAATATGATGTTATAGACCATGATAACCTTGGAGTCCTTTGAATGAGTTTTTGCATTTATATATATATATATATATATATATATATATATATATATATACGTATATATATATATTCAGAGTAGTTATTAATCTGTTTCTGTTATGGATATTTCATATTTATGTTTTAAAAGCTCTAATACTGCTCTTATCTCTGCATGAGACAGTTTAAGTGAGTTGCTGTTGGTATAAGGACACTGTGGCACTCTGAGGGTCACATGTTTGGCAATTTACTCAAGAGAGGTAGACAATGTTTTTTTCATTATCTATATTTTTTAAACCACAGTTTTATGTAAAATTCTTTAATCTGTCTTCTGGAGTTACAGTATTTATAACAGAAAGGTTGTATGTTAAATGGTAAACTTTTCAAGCAACTCAAACACCTGGCTAGCATAAATCTTTTAATAATAATTTCATCCATTAAATTCTTTGTTACCAGAACTTCTGAAAATCCCTTTGCTAAAAATCTGGAGAGTAACGAGCCATATCAACCCCAAATATTACATAACCATGAGAATTAATAAATACTGTTCACATTAGTATATGAAACTTTATAAAAAATAAAATCAAATTGCTTCTGGGCTTCAGGTTATTAATCTCATTGTCTATTTAGTTTATGATTTAATTCTCCCATTTCTAAATTCCATATTCAAGTGTACTAATTATTTCCATATTGCAAGTAATGTCTTGGGTGGAGAAAAAGGGCTTTTCCTGTATAAAAAGGTCCAAAATAATAAAAATGGAAACACAAGGAAGAGATACACCTTGAAAAATCTTTCCTAGCGAAAGAGTTACTTACATTTTTAGTTTGTGCACAACAAACTAAATGTATAGAAAGTTAGGTTTGAATATGAATGTATTTATTGTATATTCTGTTACAGAAAATTAATTAAACTCAGTGAATATTTGTTTTACTCTCGTAATGATGCTTGGGTACTCTATTGTAGAGTTAGGTACTTTTGATTAGAAAAAGTTAAAAAGAGTTGAATGTTAATTGCATTTGGATAAAGTTTAGTGTCACTATGATTTTAAGCAGAATTTCACACTCCAAGTGTATATAAAATACATATTTTTATAAACAACATTTAAATGTATATAAAATGGATAGAGACTATGCCATGATAGGAGCCATTGTTTTATACATTTGTTAATTAATTAATACAAATGATGATACAGTGAATGTAAAAAACATAAACTAATATATAACTAGTTAATTATACATGTATGAGTGTCCACTTTGTTTTTAACAAGGGGCTGTTTCTGGGTATGCTAATTACCTATGATCCATTACACAACACTGAGAGTTTGTTTGAAACTATGTAAACCAAAAACTCTGACCAACATAATCAAGAAAATCACCTCTTTGTAATTGAGTCCCAATATATATCTTGACTCTGACATCACTCCTGAGCTCAAAATTTTTCACATTTTCAATTTTTAAAATATATTTTGTGAAAACTGATTAATTAAATTAATTTTAGCAAGATATATTTCTAACTTTCTTTATGTCAAGTATTTCAGTGGATGTTACAATTTCTTGAACAAAGGAGGCACAGAATGTAATTCATTAAAATTAATTAACTTTTTTTGTCAAAAGTGTGCAGCTCTTTAAAGTTTGCATGTTTGAAATGAACATTCTTGATCAGAGGTTTGCAGTGTAGTGATACAATAACATATATACTCAGTGGAGAAAAGCATCTAACAGTGTGATGTGGAAAAGGTTATGACTGCTTTGTGAGACAATACATAGAGGATATGGTAGACAGTACTGTCTCTGGATCTCAGGGAAGACTCACAGTATGAGCCTACAGATTCTGAGGCTGGCATAAGCGTGAAGAAGGGATTGCAAAAAAACCTATAACTCTAAGTATATATTTTGCTGAGGTCAAAATACTAACCTTCATAAAGAAAAGGATCCTCTCATTTACCAGCAGTAACTCCACTTTAAAAAATCTGGGCTTTTAAAAATAGAAATGGTAGAGGGCATTCAAGGCAGAAAGGTCAGCTATTCCAGAGGTTCAGAGGCATGAAAGTAAATAGTCAGTTTGGGTAATTGTGAGTAGTTTAGAGTGGTGGTACCCAAGAAAAGTTGGTACCCAAGAAAAGAGGATATGTAACTATATGATTTTCCCTTGATAGTCAGAGTCTGTCTTCCAAAACCATGCTTGAATTTAGTTTTTGCCAGTTCACCCAATGCTATAAGAACCAGTAATGGCTATATGATACTCTCAGCTTCTAATTCAATGAAACTTTTGTAAGACTACCTGTTAAAAGTATTGTCCTTTTAATATTAACATTTTTTTCTCTAGTAAACACTATCATCTCAAAGATGAAAAAATATTGCAAATATGTCATTTGAAGTTGAGCTAAATTACTCTAATTTCTATCCCTTGGCTCCCAGACTCAAACATGCTTGTTATAAAAAAAATAAATTGATCTTGTCCTATGTGGCCATATTCCAGCCTTGCAAGGTCTTATTTTCAAGCTGAAACCATAATCAAGTCTCCTTTAACAGGATATTTTACCATTAAGGGAAATACTGTCATATGATGGGTTTATAAAAAAACCTAGTGATGTCTATGGACAATAGCTCCTTGACCTTCACCGTTGGTAGAAACAATGTTATAGGGATTCAATTATAATTTATGAGGTATGTAGTGAGTCAACAGATGCTGACACTGGCATAAGCATGGAGAAGGGATTGCAAAAATGGCTATAACTAGATATTTTACGAAGTATATATTTTACTGAGGTCCAAATACTAAACTTCCTGAAGGAAAGGATCCACTCATTTACCAGCAGTAACTCCACCTTCCATTTACTGTATGGAACTTTACTGTATTCCCAGTGATGTTCATTGCTGTTAGAAAATAAGCTACTTGGAGATAGCAAAGAAAACCCACACTGAGCTTATGTGTTGCCTCCATCCTTGTCAATACAATTTCATGAGCCTATTGAATAGACACTGAGTAGACTTGGGAAAGAGGTAAATTGAAATCTAAAAAGTGATTGTCTGGTTCCTCTGATTATTAGGAACTTGTTCTTCAAGGATCTTTTTGGTAGATATTACCCAAGCACAGAACATTTAGATGTTTATTTTAAGAAATCCACCTATATAACATCCAGAAACTTTTTTGTCAATAGTTCTCCAATATTATTCCTTTCATGTCCTTGGTCATGTAATACAATCTTTAGCTACCAGTCAGAAATCCATGTAGATCCATTCTTCAAATTGTGCTGCTTTAAGTTCTATCTTTTTCAGAGTCATTTTTTGGTGGCACCATGTCTCCACAGCAAGACACTTTCAGTTATTGTAATAGAAGTCTGTAAATTAAGCTTATGAGCATCCTTCTCAGTCAACTGGTCATAGGGTTCACCTTATGTGACCTGAAGTGTGAAAGGTGGCCCTGTTGCAGAGGTGGGCACATGGAGAGTATAAATGACATGCCCTTAAAACCCACATCTTTCTGATGTAGAACATCTATTTGGTGATGGAATACTGCAGCACATGCCTGATCCTACAACTAGGTTTTTCAGAAAACACTGCCTGTGGAAGACAGAAACACAGTAGGCCAGAGGGAGGTAGAATGACGTATTCAAAGTGCTGAAAGAAAATAAAACTGGCAACCAAGAATCATCTATAAAGCAAAACTACTTTTCAAAAAAGAAGGCAAAATAAAAAGCATTCACAGTTAAACAAAACCATGGAGAATTTGTTGCTAGATCAACCTTACTATAAGTACTAAAGGAAATTCTTCATGCCGAAAGTAAGTGAAAGGAATTATAAAAGACAGTATAAATACATATTTTTCCTTTCTTGTCTTAACTGATTTTCTGTTTAAATTGTATGGAACGATATTATGCAACTGTGTTATTGAGCTCATAGCATATAGAAATGATATATAGATGTCCTCTCTTTTTGGAGTAAGGAAATGACATCCATCACATGATAACATTCCAAGCAAAAGGCAACAGTTGTAAGAGTGAAAAAAAAAAAAACAACTAGCAATATAAACAATGAAAATTGAACAATTCAGAAATGAAACTAAGAAAATAATTCCATTTACCATAGCATCAAAAATACTTAAAAAATACATTTAACAAATCCAGTGCAAAACGTATATACTCTGAAAACTATAAAATGTTGCTGAGAGAAATTCAAGTAGACCTATTGCAAGACAGTTTCCCATATGCCTTTGGACCAACTAGGTCCTTCCCCTATTTTTGTCTATAGTTCTCAAGAATAACTATAGAATGTACTGGGAATGCAATATTCTGAGAAAGAGAGGAACTTCCTGAAACAGTCTGGGCCTTGTTCCTGTCCCTCCTAGGTAATGTAACATTTTGAATTAGGGAACAGCTGTGTAGGACAGCACTAGGCTTAATCCCCCCTCCTCTAAAAACAGAATGTCCTTCAAAACTTTGCCTAGACAGCCACGTTGCACCAAATTGTTACTGAAAATCCATTTTTACCTTTTTTTCATATGAATAGCATTTATCAAGGCACATAATTGCTTCATCTAGAAAAATACCCCTTGGGCTTCTGTGCAGTTAATATGACCACATGTCTAAGTTCTTGCTAATGGAATGTGAACAGAAGTAACGTTTTAGATCACTTTTTCAAAAAGAAATTGTCCTAGACTTTCTGACTTTCTGTCTTTGCCACTGATGGGTATGTGGACATGGAGTTAAGCCAATTTTGGCCATGAAGATGAAGATTATACTTGAGGAGATGGTAGAAAAACAAGACAGAAGGACCCTTCTAGAACACAACTATTTCTTGCATGTGGATCATTTCTAGTTAACTCTGGATACCTCTGAGTAGTTTAATGTGACAGAAAATGAGCTACTAATTTTGGGGTTTCTTTGTTATAGTAACTTGGTCTGTATTATACTGAATATATCCAATTTATTTTTGGTAGATCATTCAGTGCCTCATTAAGCCCCAATAGTAAGTCAGAAGATGCTCTCAAAAGTATACTTACTTGTTGAAATAATTACATAGTAAAAGTGGCATGACTTTGCTCCAAAACTCAGAAGCATTGCTTTGTTTCAGCTTAGGATTTGTCATGAATGGTGTTCACCACCTGATCTTTAGCCTACTTGCAGTATAGCTATTGCGGCATCTGGGTTCATTTTTGAAAGCCAGAGAAAACTGACAGGAGCTAGTGTATAAATACACAAGCTTTGTTCCTGTGTGAACTTACTGTAATGTGTTCATTGTTACTGTTTTTCTAGAAGAAATTAGCTCTGGTTGTCCTACAGTAGTAACTGGCTTAATGATGCATCCATTATTGACTACCTCTCTTTCCTTGTTTCACCTCTTCTCTCTCCAAATGATGATCTTGCATTTCCCAAATAAACTATTGGTCCTTGAATCTTTGTCTTAGGGCCTGCTTCTGGGGTATTTCCTCCTATTATATGACCACGCATTCATACTACAAATTCAAGAGAAGTGATGTCATAAGATGGCAGAATAGAAGTTCTCTGGCTTCACTAACCCTGAAAGACATTTAATTAACAACTAACTATAAGCAAGAATATCATCATGAATATTCCAGAATTTGAGAGTGAGGCTGAGATACCTCCTTGAACTACAGAATTGAGAAATGGTAAAAGAGAAATTTTATTTGAGTGCATTGCTCCTTCCCTAGGTTGGTGTGTCACCACACATAGAGAGTTCCTCTGGGCTCATGATTTCAGCAATGGAAGGGTTGAACTGTAGACAGACATTCATCTTCCCTACCATTCTGGGACCCTTTGTGAGAGGCTTGCTTCTGTCTTATCCCACGGGAAACATTGGGAGTGCTGGCAGGGTTGGCTCATCTGGGTCAGTTAGAGATAAAGAAGGAACTGGGACTCACAGTAACCTGCACACATATTCTTGGTGGTTGCTCTGAATTCTGATCAACAAAGGTGCTACACAAGAGAAACCAGTCAACAGCATCACACTGCAGGAAACATGGTACAGACTCCAAAAAAAGAGTGTTGCCCATTCGAAAAAACAACATGTAAATCTGCCCTATCATAGGTGATCACAGAACCCAGCCAATAGCCACACCTGATAGCAGAGTCTAGCAAGTGGACTCGTTAGACCAGGGAGTATAAAGCCAGCAATACTAATTAATCTCAGAGCACAGGAAGTGACCCAGCCCAACTCAATATGGAGGTGTGTCTGCTCTGGGCTCAACTAGCTGACCTATCCAAAATCCCAGGCTAGACTAAATAGAAAAGATCTATTACTACCAAAACACTTGCAAAGACCAAAAGAAACAGTTGGTTCCTCCAATTTTCATACATCAATATAAATACACAAAGATTATGAGAGATTAGGAAAATATGACACTACCAAAAAAATAAAGCACCTATAATAGATACAGAAGAAAAGGAAATCTGTGAAATGACAAAGAATTCAGAATATTTTTTCTGTAAAAGTTGATTCAAGAAACTACAAGAAAATATAAACAAAAATTTGATAAAATTTGGAAAACAAGTAATAAACAAAATGGGAAATGTGACAAAGAAATAGAAGCAATAAAAAATAGAAATCCTAAAGGTAAAGAATACAGTAAATGACTGAAAAAATTTTGTTAAAATTATTTTATTTTTATTTTAAAGATGTGGGGTACAATCAGGGTTAGGTATACAAGTGCTCATTATGCATGTATACTTTTTGATGAGTTGTGCCCCCCTCGGCAGATTCCCACTACTGCCCATCTTGCCCCCACCCTCCCCTGGCAGTTTCCCACTACTGTCAATCATTTTCTTTTAGTATTATGATAATTGTTCAAGGTCTACTTATAAGTGAAAACATGTGGTACTCAGTTCTTTATTTCTGTGATAGGTCACTCAGTATAGATTTTAAGTCCATCTGGGCTGCTGTGAAGTTCATAATTTTAGGACTGAAAAATGTAATCAAAAGAGTTAACAGCAGAATTTATCAAGCAGAAGATTCAGTGAGTGTTATGAAAAAGATACCTGCACACGTATGTTTATTGTTGCATTGTTCACAGTAGCAAGAACATGGAACCAACTATGCTGCCCATCAAAAGAGAACTGGATTAAACAAATGTGGTACATATACACAATGGAATATAACACAGTCATAAAGGACAAAATTATGAACTTCACAGCAACCTGAATGGACTTAGAGTCTGTAATACTGAGTAATCTATCACATAAATAAAGAACTGAGTATCACATGTTCTCACTCATAAGTGGACCTTGAACAATTATCGTAATGCTATAAAAGATTGGCAGTAGCGGGAAACTGCTGGGAGGTGGGGTGCAGGATTGACAGTAGTGGGAATGTGCTAGGGGTGGGGACAGCACACCTCATCAACAAGGGTACCTGCATAATGAACATTTGTATATCTAGCCTTGAATTGTATCCCACATCTTTAAAATAAAAAAATTATAATAAAAAATTAAAATAAAAAAAAAGAAAAAAAGAAGATTCAGTGAGTCCTAAAACAGGACATTTGACATTATCTAATCAGAGGAGCAAAAAGAAAAAAAAAAGAATAAAAAGAAATGAAGAAAGTTTATAAGATTTATGGAATAGTATCAAAAAGAGTGAATATTTGGGACATTGAAGTTAAGGAGAGAGTAGAGAAAGACAGAGAGGTAGAATGTTTATTTAAAAGCATAACACAAGAAAACTTTCCAAACATGGAGACCGATATAACTATGCAAGTATGGGAAGGTCAAAGAATATCAATCAGATATTATCTTCTTTATCTAAATAAGAAGATATCAAGACATATCAAACTGTTACATATCAAAGACAGAGGATTCAGAAGAAACGAGAAACAAAGAAAATAACATATAAGAAAGTTCCAGTATGTGTAGCAACAGGCTTCTCAGCAGAAACTGTACAAGCCAGGAGGGATTCAAATAAATATTTTAAAGTACCATCAAGAATTCTGTATCCAGCAAAGTGATCTTTCATATGTATACAATCACATTTAGAATACTCTTATACTGCAGTGAAAGTATGTAAATCTCTTATGTCTTTAGTATGAAGGTTTAAGGACAAGATTATTAAAGGTAATAAAACTATAATAATTTGTGAAGGAATATGCAATATAAGAGTAGTAGATCATGTCATCAAAAACTGAAATGTGGGAGGGGAGTGGAATAGAAGCATAGACTTTTTTTGTTTTGTTTTTTGCTTGTTTTTTTCAGTGAGAATTTAAGTTGTTACCAGCTTACATTAACCTGTAATAAGATTTTTTTGGTAAACATCATGATAATGATAAAGTAAAAATGTATGATAGATACACACAAAAAAGAGTAAGAAATCAAAGCATACTGCTAGAGAAGATCATTTAGCCACAAGACAGAGAGAAAGATATACAAAACAGCTAGAGAACAATTAACAAAATGATAGGCCTATCAATAGTTTTCTTGAAAGTAAGTGGATTAAATTCTCCGATCAAAAGATTTAAAATGACTGAAGGAATACTTTTTTTCAAAACCATGAATGAATAATTTTAAAACATATTTGCAGTCTACACACATATAGACTGAAAAAAATGACATCTCATTTAAATGGAAATCAAAAGAGAGCAAATGTAACTATATTTATATCAGATAAAATAAACTTTAAATAAAAATCTGTATCAAGAGACAAAGAAGGTCATTATATAATGATAAAGAAGACAATTCAACAAGAGATTATAACAATTGTAAACATAATTGCACCCAATGTTGGAATGACAGATTTTAGATGATCTGGAGGGAGAGATAGACTGCAACATAGTAATACTAAGGGATTTTAACACCCTACTTTAACATTGAACAGATCGTCCAGACAGAAAATTAATATGAAAACATTGAACTTAAACAGCAATATAGGCCAAATGGACCTAACAGACATACACAGAAAATTTTATTTAACAGGTGCAGAATGCACATTCTTCTGAACTGCACATTGAACATTCTTCAGGATAGATTACACATTAGGCCATAAAGCAAGTATTAACAGATGTAAGAAGACTGAAATTATATTAAGCATATTTTCTGGCCACAATGGTATAATGCTAAAGGTCAATAACAGGCATAACTTTGGAAAATGCACAAGTACATGAAAATTAAACACCATGCTCCTGAACAATCAATAGGTCAATGTAAAAATTAAGAATAAAATTTTTAAAATTTCAAATGAAGACTAAAAAATGAATATAAAACATATTAAACCTATGGTATGTAGCAAAATTGGTTACAAGAGAAAAGTTTATAGCAATAAATGCCTACATCAAAAAACAAGAAAAATATCAAATAGACAACTTTTTTGAAGTGCAACTTAGCACTACACTTTCAAAAACTAGAAAAACAAAAACTAAACGAAAAATTAGTTTAACAGAACTTGAGACTTCCAGCAAGATGGCGACGGGGCACCCTGGTCTATGAAACCCTCTGCAAAGGAGAACGCAGAGGGTCTCTGGCTCTCTCCCTGGGGGCTGTGGATCCCAACACTGGCAGCCTGCTCTTCACATGGAGCTTAACTGTCACCACCACTGGGGCATCGCAGCTGTCTGGACAGCCACTGCAGCTGCTGGCGCTGCCGCGGCCTCCATGGCGGCCATAGCACATCATGCCACCTATGCCTGAGGTGATCCATGACTTCAGTCCTTGAAACACCTACAGGCAAGATACAGAGGCTGCCACCTCTGCTGCCACCATGACATCCTGCCGGCCATGGGTCTCCTCCCATGTGCCCTGAGGCAGGCTCCCAGCTCTGGCCTCTGTCTGACTCCTGTACAGCTCCACCCCCTCTGGGGCGAACAGCTGAGATAGCACCACCTGTTGGCGATTCAAGGTAACAACACTGAAATGGGAGAAACAAGCTTGAAAAACAGACACAGGCCAGATTTGAACTGAGGGTGATCTGAACTGTCCTTCACAGCAGGCCAGGAGCAACTGACCCTAACTGCGAACTAATTTACCAGCTTGAAAAGACAGCTAAAAGTCAGAGCTGAAAGGACATTAGACTTAAATGAAAAGTCTCAGAGTGTGCTCAATTGGTTCTGTTAGTTTAATGACTTAATTCTATTCCTACTGTTTTGTTCTTTCTTTATTTTTCCTTTCTTTTCCTCTTCCTTTTCTTGTCTTTTCTCCTCTCTGTAAACCGTATCTTTGTATACAGGAATAGCACCCCAATAAGGTGGTTGGTTAGCTTGTATGTTAGCATCATTGTATGTTTTATTTTTTTTGTATGGGAGTTGGTTAGTGTGTAGCCATGGTCTATTGTTTTTATGTGTTTCAGTTTAGGTCTCTCTCTCCATTTGTTGGTACACTCATCTGTTTCCCCCCTTACTCCTCTCTCTCTCCAACCCCCTTTCCCCCCCACTGTCTGCTCCATTCTCTTCCCTCTGCTAACCATATTTTGTTTCAGGGAGTAAACATACAGCCCCACTACATGGACAGATTCTAAGGCAGTGGGAAGTGGGTATCAGATTATTCAGACACCTGTTGGCGAATACCAGAACCTACAGATAGATTTTGAATCACAACTCCCCCCTTAAGTAAATCTCAAAACTGCTAAAAGGACCACCCCCAACCTACAGTGCAACTCCAGAATTGAACAAAGTAAGAGGGCATACATAAAGAATAGGAGATTGGACAAACAGAAGTAAAAGCAACCCTCTACCCCCGAATAACAGAATTAAAGAAGACACGTGGAGGGAAGGAAAAAGTGGGGGGGGCACACAAATGAAGAAAAACCAAAAGAAGCATATAGGTCTCAGACCCCTGAGAAATCAGACACTGAGAAAACAGATTCCAGAACACAAACAATGAAGATTCCCCAGAATGACTGATCACAAGCAACAAACCCAGACATCAAGACATTAATAGAGAGAATTAAAAAAAATTGAGGAGAGACAAGAGGAAAATAGGAAGGAACTGATGTCCGAAATAACAGCAGTAAAGAAAACTGTGATAACAAACTAATAAGCATGGAAAGCAGAATTAACCAAGCAGAAGAAAGAATCTCAGAGCTCAACGATCAAAACATAGAACTAACCCAAACTGTCAAAATCATAGAAAAGAAGCTCAAAAAGAACAAAACCTTTAAGAGATGAATGATCACTTCAAGAGACCGAACCTAAGAGTAATAGGCCTAGCCGGGCTCGGTGGCTCAGCCTGTAATCCCGCGCCTTTGGGAGGCTGAGGTGAGTGGATTGCCTGAGCCCGCGGGTTCGAGACCCGCCTGGGCAGCGAGACCTCATCTCTACAATAAAGCAAAAAATCAGCGGGCGTGGTAGCGCGTGTCTGTAATTCGGCTACTCGGAAGGCTGAGGCGGAAGGATCGCCGGAGCCAGCAGGTCGAGGCTGCGGTGGCCGGAAGCGGCCACTGCACTCCAGTCTGGGCGACAGAGTGAGACTCCAACTCAAAAAAAAAAAAAAAAAAAAAAAAAAAGAGTAATAGGCCTTCCTGAGGCAGAGAGAGAAACAGAAGCCACACTGGAACAAACATTTCATGAAATCATTCAAGAAAACTTCCCTCATCTCATCAAGGATGAAAAAATTCAAACACAAGAGATTCAGAGAACCCCTGCAAGAAAACAAATGAGAAGACCAACTCCCAGACATATAACAATTTGCCTAAACAAAGATATAAAAGAAAAAATCCTAAAGGCTGTAAGAGAAAAAGGTCAGACTACATACCTGGGAAGACCGATTAGAATAGCAGCAGATTTATCTACAGGAACCCTCCAGGCTAGGAGAGCTAGGAGTCCTATCTTCGAAGTTCTAAAAGATAAGCAATTTCAACCAAGAATAATCTACCCAGCCAAGCTAAGCTTCATCAGTGAGGGAGAATTAAAATCTTTCCCAGATATCCAATCCCTAAGAACCTATGCTGACACAAGACCACCTCTACAAGAAACACTTAAGAAAGTATTGAACACAGAAGAAAGGAAAAAAGTACAACAGCGTTCTTCACAAGAGTACAGGCAAAAGATTAAAAACACACATGATCCAACTCTAAAACCAAAAGAAAGACAGCAGAAAACAGGAAGAACAAGAACTCTGTAAGAACATTATGATAGGGATCAACTCTCACATTTCAATAATTAGTTTGAATGTGAATGGACTAAATGCACCACTGAAAAGACATAGAATGGCAAAAATGGATAAAATATCACCAGGCAACAATCTATTGCCTTCAAGAGACTCAGCTCACTAGAAAGGGAACTCACAGACTGAAAGTAAGAAGATGGGAAACAAATTTTCAGGTGAATAGAACACAAAAGAAAGGAGGAGATGCAATCTTAATCTCAGACAATCTTAATCTCTTTAAGCTATCAAAAATTTAAAAGATATAGAAGGCCACTACATAATGATAAAAAGTTCAATCCACCAACAAGAAGTATCCATCCTAAACATATATGCACTGAACATAGGAATACCAACTTTCATAAAGCAACTCCTAGGTAAATTAAAAAAAGATATCGACTCCAATACCATCATAGCTGGGGACTTTAATTCCCCACTCACAACCCTAGACAGATCATCAGGACAAAAAATCAGCAATGAGATCTGAAACTTGAGTGACTCTTGATCAAATGGACTTTATTGATACCTACAGAACCCTCCATCCAAAGACCACAGAATACACATTCTATTCATCACCACATGGAACGTACTCTAAGATTGACCACATACTTGGCAAATCAAGCATAAGCAAATTTAAAAGGACTGAAATTTTACTATGCACCTTCTCAGACCACAGTGAAATAAAAATAGTCATTAACACCACCAAGGTCCCCCCAAAACCCACAAAGACATGGACACTAAACAGCATGATGCTAAACAACTCCTGGGTCAATGATGAAATCAAAGCAGAGATTAAACGATACCTGGAAACAAATGAAAATGAAGAAATATCTTACCAATATATCTGGTATGCCATGAAAGCTGCAGTAAGAGGGGAATTTATTTCCTTACAAATGCACATGAAGAAAATGGAAGGATCACAAATTAACAGCCTAACAAGCCACCTAAAAAAGCTGGAAAGGCAAGACTACAAAACCCCTAATTTCAGAAGAAGAATCCAGATTAAGAAAATAAAAGCCCAAATCCAGGACATAGAAGACAAAAAGATAATACAAAAAAATCAATGAAACAAAAAGCTGGTTCTTCAAAAGGATAAACAAGATTGATGGTCCCCTAGCTAAACTGACCAAGAAAAAGAGACAAAACCCCAAATAAACACAATCAGAAACACAAATGATGAAGTCACATCTGATCCTGAAGAAATATAAAAGATCATTAGAGACTACTGTGTACACTTGTATGGAAACAAACTTGAAAACCTTAAGAAAATGGAGGACTTTCTGTCATCACACAACCTGCCTAGGTTGAAACAAGAAGAAATTGAGACCCTAAATAGGCCAATAACAATCAAGGAAATTAACTACATAATAAGAAAACTACCTACAAAAAAAAAAAAAAAAAAGCCCTGGACCAGATAACTTTCCAGCAGAATTCTACAAGACATTTAAGGAGGAGCTGACACCACTCCTACTGAAGGTATTCCAGGTGATCGAGACAGATGGAACTCTCCCCAAATCATTTTACGAAGCTAACACCACATTGATACCCAAGCCAGGTAAAGACCCAACAAAGAAAGAGAACTACAGGCCAATATCTTTGATGAACATAGATGCTAAAATTCTCAAAAAGATCCTAGCAAATCGCATTCATCAAAAATCTTCCATCATGACCAAGTAGGCTTCATCCCAGGGATGCAAGGCTGGTTCAACATTCGTAAAACCATAAATGTAATTAAATACATCAACAGAGGTCAAAACAAAAACCACATGATTATATTATTAGATGCAAAAAAAGCTTTTGATAAAATCCATCACCCCTTCTTGATAAAAAACTTCGAAAAGCTAGGCATACAGGGAACATACCTCAAAATAGTAAAAGCTATCTATTAGAAACCCACAGTCAGCATACTCCTAAATGGACAACAACTGGAACCATTTCCCCTGAAAACTGGAACAAGACAAGGATGCCCACTCTTACCCCTCCTGTTCAATATAGTATTGGAAGTCCTGGTTAGAGCACTCAGAGAAGAGAAGGCAATCAGGGGTATTCAAATAGGAAAAGAGGGAGTCAAGTTATCTCTCTTTGCAGATGACATGATTGTGTACCTTGAAAACCCAAGAGAATCAGTCAAAAACCTTCTTTCACTGATAGAGGACTTTGGCAAAGTCCCAGTGTATAAAACAAATGTGCAAAAGACAATCACATTTCTTTGCACCAATAATAAACAAACAGAAACCCAAATAAAAAGCACAATTCCATTCACAATAGCCACAAAAAAAATGAAATACCTTGGCATCTTCCTAACCAGAAACGTGAAAAACCTTTACAATGAAAACTACAAAACACTGCTCAAAGAAATCAAAGATGACACAAACAAGTGAAAAAATATCCCATGCTCATGGATTGGAAGAATGAACATTGTGAAGATGTCCTTCTTACCTAAGGCAATCTACAGATTTAATGCAATACCCATCAAATTATCAGCAACATTCTTCTTAGACCTAGAAAAAACAACACAGGTATTCATATGGAAATACAAATGACCAAGAATAGCCAAAACAATCCTAGCAAAAAAAAAGCAAAGCATGTGGTATCACATTACCAGACTTCATACTTTACTATAAAGCTATAATAATCAAAACAACTTGGTATTGGTACAAGAACAGGCATATAGACCAACAGAATAGAACTGAGATTCCATAAGCAAAACCTCAATTTCTCAACCAACTCATCTTCGACAAAGCCTCCACCACCTACCACTGAGGAGAGGAGAACCTATTCAGTAAATGGTGCTGGGAAAACTGGCTGACCACATGCAGAAGATTGAAACAGGACCCCTATCTATCCCCATACAAAAAAAGTAACTCCAAACGGATCAGGGACCTAAATGTAAAACCTCAAACCATAAGAACCTTAGAAAATGAAGGACATACTCTCATGGACATTGGAACTGGCATCCAATTCCTGAACAAAACCTGAAACCCACAGGCCATGAGATAAGATAGACAAGTGGGACCTCATTAAACTGACAAGCTTCTGAAAAGCCCAAGAAACCACCAAGAGAGCAGGGAGACAGCCTACACACTGGGAAAAAGTAATTGCCAACTCCAGGTCTGATAAAGGCTTAACATCTTGGATCTACAAGGAATTCAAACATGCTGAAAAGAAAAAAACAAACAACCCCATTATAAAATGGGCAAAAGATATGAATGGACACTTCTCGAAGACATCTAAGCAGCCAACAGACACATGAAGAAATGTTCAACCTTACTAATCATCAGGGAGATGCAAATCAAAACCACACTGAGATACCACCTAACTCCAGTCAGAATGGCAATTATCAAGAACTCAAAAAATAACAGTTGCTGGAGAGGGTGTGTGGAAAAGGGAACATTCCTACACTGTTGGTGGGAGTGCAAACTAGTGCAACCTCTGCGGGAAACAGTAGGGCGATTCCTAAAAGCTCTAAATATTGACCTCCCATATGACCTTACAATACCCCTGCTGGGAATATACCCTGAAGAACTCAAATCACTCTATAAAAAAGATACCTGCACACGTATGTTCATCGCAGCATTGTTCACAATAGCAAGAACCTGGAAGCAACCATGCTGCCCATCAAAAGAGGACTGGATTTAAAAAATGTGGTACATATACATGATGGAATACTACGCAACCATAAAAAAGAACAAAATCATGAATTTTGCAGCAACCTGGATGGATCTAGAGTCTCTAATACTGAGTGACCTCTCACAGAAACAAAGATCTGAGTATCACATGTTCTCACTCATATAGTGAACCTTGAACATCAACGTAATACTATAAGAAAATGACTGACAGTGGTGGGAAGGGAGATGGGATTAATGGTAGTAAATATCTGTCTGGGGATGGGGAGACACCTCTTATCAACAAGGGTTCCTGAACAAAGCATATTTGTATACCTAACCCTTAACTGTACCCCACAATATCATAAAAAATATTGATTAAAAAAACACAAAAAACCCAAAATTAGTTAAACAAACAAAAAAAAAGATTAGAGCAGAAATAAATAAAATAGTGACTAGAAAAAGATTTTTTTAATTCAATGAAGGGTTTTTTTTCTTTAGAGATAAATAAAATTGACATACCTCTAACTAGACTGTTAAGAAAAAATAGAGAAACACAAATAAATAAGTTCAGAGATTTAAAAAGAAGACATAACTGGTACCACAAAAATACAGGAAATCCTAATTGGCTAATATGAAAAATTATACTCCACTAAATTGGATAACCTGGGAGAAATGGAAACATTCTTAGACACATACAACTTATGTGAAATATGTTTATGTTGAATATTGAATTATGAAGAAACATAAAATCTGGACATTTCTATACATGAAGAGCTATCTATTTGAAAAAGAAATCAGTAAAATAATCCCATTTGCAATAGCTACCAAAAATATAGAGAAATAAAATTTAACCAAGAAAGTAAAAGATCTCTACATTGAAAACTGCAAAACATTGATGAATAAAATTGAAGTTGAAAAAAAAGAAAAGAAAAGATATTCCATGTTCATTAACTAGAAAAATATTATTGTTAAAATGTATATGTGATTCAAAGTGATTATAGATTTAATTCACTCTCTATCAAAATACCAAGGACATTTATCACAAAAATAGAAAAAAATAACACTTTAACTTGAATGGGGCCACAAAAGACCCTGAATAGCCAAGGCAATCTTGAGCAAAAGACTGAAGCTAGATGCATCACACTACCTGATTTCAAAATATACTTCAAAGCTATAGTAACCAAATCTGCATAGTATGGTCATGAAAAAAGATATACAGACCAATGGTACAGAATAGAGCATCCATAAATAAATCCACACGTTTACAACCAATTGATTTTCAACAAAGATACAAAAACACACAGTGAGGAAAGGACAGTTTCTTTAATAAATGGTGTTGGAAAAACTGAGTATCTACATGCAAAATAATAAAATTAGACTCTATCCATTACCATATGCAAAAATCAACTACAAAATGAATTAAACACTTAAATGTAAGACCTGGAATTATGTAACTACTAGAAGAAGACATGGGGTAAAAATCTCCATAACATTTGCATAGGCTATGTTCTGGATACAACTTCAAAAGCACAGGCAATAAAAACAAAAATAGGCAATAAAAACAAAAATAGGCAAATAAGATTACATTAGATTAACTTCTCTACAACAAAGGAAACAACAGAGTAAAGAGACAACTTACAGAACAGGAGAAAATATTTGCACACCATACATCCAATAAAGGGTTAATATTCAAAATATATATGAATCCCAAACAATTCAATAGTAAGAAAACAAGCAAACCAATTTAAAAATGAACAAAAGAGCTCAATAGACATTTCTTTTTTTTTTCCCCTTTTATTTTTAATTATAAAGATGTGGGTTATGACTCAGGGTTAGGTATATAAATGTTGATTATGTAGGTACCCTTGTTGATGAGGTGTGCCCCTCCCTCCCCTAACAGTTTCCCTCAACTGTCCATCCCACCCCTACTCCCCTGACAGTTTCCTACTACTGCCAATCCCTTTCACATAGTATTATAACTGTTCAAGGTCTGCTTACGTGTGAGAACATATGGTACTCTGTTCTTTGTTTCGGTGATAGATCACTGAGTATGATCGACTCTAAATTCAAGTTGCTGCAAAGTCCATATGTTTGTCCTTCTTTATGACTGCATAATATTCCATTGTGTATATGTACCACATTTTTTTTTTAATCCAGTTCAGCTTCGATGGGCAGCATGGTTGGTTCCATGTTTTTGCTATTGTGAATAGAGCTGCAACAAACATATGTGTGCAGGTGTCTTTTTTGTAGAATTTGAGTTCCTCCAAGTGTATTTCCGATAGGGGAATTGCTGGGTCATATGGAAGGTCAATTTCTAGTTCTTTCAGAAATTGCCACACTGTCTTCCAGAGAGGTTGCACTAGTTTGCATTCCATTCAGCAGTGTAGCAGTGTTCCTTTTTCTCTGCATTCTCACCAGCATCTGTTGTTTTTTGTTTTATTAATGCTGGCCATTCTTACTGGGGTTAGGTGGTATTTCAATGTGATTTTGATTTGCATTTCTCTGATGATGAGTGAGGCTGAGTCCTTTTTCATGTGTCTGTTTGCTGCCCATATATCTTCTTTTGAGAAGGGTCTATTCGTGTCTTTTGCCCACTTTTTAATGGGGTTGTTTTTTTTCCTTTCAGCACATTTGAGTTCCTTGTAGATCCTCGATGTTAGGCCGTTGTCAGATATACAGTTGGCAAATATTTTTTCACATGCTGTGGGCTTGTTTCCCTGCTCTCTTGATGGTTTCTTTTGCTTTGTAGAAGTTCATCAATTTTATAAGAGTAGACATTTCTTGAAAGAAGATATATAAATAGCCAACAGGTATATTTTTAAAAAGGCTTTTACTAACCATTAGAGAAATGCAAACCCAAGCCACAATGAGATATCACCTCACTCCTTTTAGAATGGCAATTAACAAAAAAATAAAAGATAACAAGTGTTGGTGAAGATGTGGCAAAAAGATAACCCTTGTACATGATATGAATGTATGTAAGTAGAGTCATTATGGAAAACAGTATGAAGGTTCAGTAGGTTGAAGAGATATCTGCACTTTCATGATAAGTACAGCACTATTCACAATTAGCCAAGATATATAAGCAAACTGAAGGTCCATCTACACCTGAATAGATAAAGAAAATGTGAAGTATACACATAATGAAATACTATTCGACCATGAAAAAGAAGGAAATTCTGCCATTTGCAACAACATGGATGAATGGAGGATATTATGTTAAGTGAGGTATGACAGGCATAGAAAGACAAATACTGCATGATCTCACTCATATGTGGAAGCTAAAAAAGTTAATCTCATAGAGGTAAAAGGTAGAATGGTGGTTACTAGAAGCTTGGAGTGTGTGTGTGTATGTGTGTGTGGGGGGGGGAATAAAAGAGATGATCAAAGAATATATATTTATAGTTAGTCAAGAGAAATGAATTCAGTAGAGCCATTGTATAGCATGGTGACTATAGCCAATGATGATTTATTGTATTCTTGAAAAATGCTAAGAAAGCAGATGTGAAGTGTTTTCATCACAAAAATGATAACTATGTGAGATAATGCATCTGTTAATTAACTAGATTTAACCATTGCACATGCATATATACAGTCATATGCGGCATAACAACATTTCAGTCAATGACAACTGACATATACTTATGGTAGTCTCATAAGATTATAATGGAGTTTAAAATTTCCTGACACCTATGATGTCGTAGCTGTCATAATGTTGTGGTACAATTCCTCCTTTTTCTGAATTTAGTGTGACATAAGTGTATAGAATTTATAAAGTCTTCAGTGATGTACAGTAATGTCTCAGGTCTTCAGATTCCCTCACCACTCACTTACTGACTCACCCAGAGCAACTGTGAGTCTTGCAAGCTGCATTCATAGTAAATGCCCTATATAAATGTACCATTTTCTTTTATACTTCATTTTTACTGTAGTTTTTCTATGTTTATATACACAGATATTTACCATTGTGTTATAATTGTCTACAGTATTTAGTACAGAAACATACTGTACAGGTTTGTAGCCTAGTGATGTAGGTTATTCCATCTAGATTTGTATAAATATACTCTATGACATTTGCACAATGAAAAATCATCTTATGTATTTCTTAGGTCATATCTCCATTGTTGAGTGATGCATGACTGTACTTCAAACTATCATGTTGTATTGGATACATACATATGATTTTATATGTCAATTTTAAAAATAAATAATTTTTTCAAAAAGAATAAAAACAAACAAAACTCAAAAAAATCCCAGGTGAGAATATTTAATTGACTGAACCCAGGGGATTGGGGAGAGGGAGATACATGGGGGAATAGGAATATTTGGTGCCTGTGGCTTCTGTAGCACAAGTTGGATCTTTTTCTCCTTCCATATCTCATCAAATTGAGAAGTCTTCAGAATTTGGAAGGGTCATTTGATGGTGGAGATCAGAACCACTGTCCATTTAAAACCTCACTATTATTATTTTAAAAATTATCTGGAACATGGCAGCATCCTTCTAACTGGTTTCTCCTCCCCATTAAAATAGAAGTAGAGAAAAATGAAAGGTTGAAAGACAGAGAAAGGAGCTTCCAAAATTAGGCAATTAACCACAGCACCCAGTGTTAGCCCTTTGGCCAAAAATGTCTTACCACTCTATTATTTCAATGCAATAACCTTACTATAAGAAAGTCAATGCTTTGAGGAGTTAATTTCCAAAGTAGACATTGGACTACTAACAATTATTTTTTCCACTATTGCCAAAAAAGCAGATTTCACATCTTGGACACATATGGCAAATGTCTGAGAAAGTTGATTAGAATTTTATGTGCTAACCAAGTCTTAAAAAATGCAGAGCTTGAATAGATAAATGTCAAATAAAAATGTGATTCAAAACCTCTCAAGATTATTTTTTTCTGAAGTTGATGAATTTTGGTATGATAGAACAAACTTAACATCTTTCTTATAGTCACCTGTTGAGGTTTGTCTTTCTTTTCTATCATTTATATTGCTCGCATACATTTTATTTGCCTATTTATTTACACGGTACAAATGTTTTATCTACATTTACCTACATAGCGTGAATGCTTGTAACTGTATTCCTGGCAGGAATGCACTGGCACTTTCTGACTGTCCTATTATTTTCCCATCAAAGTCCTAGGGGACATTTTCCTCTCAATCCACCTCTTTATTCCTCTTCTTTGGACCAAAAAAATAAAAAAGTTGCTCTACTTAATTCCTTAAGCTGACATTAGATTAACATGGGTGAGATGGCATTCCAGGAAGCAGACGTTACCAATCCTTGTTATTTGAAATCTGCCCCCAAGAAAATTGCTTGTGGGAGGTCTTTCAATGTGTGGGAGCTTCTAGCACCTCAAAAAATCACTTCCAGAACTTTACTTAGGCACTATATTTCACCTGGTATTTATCTAAAACTGTTCTCCTCAGGAAAAGAAAATCATTATGGAGAGGCTGAGAGTGGAAAGAACATACAGAGAACCATATGTGGGATGTGTGTGTTTGGCACTCGTTTTGAACCACAAGGAGCCAGGGACTCCAGCAAGCTTTATTTGTTTCTATAGTTCAGTTTCTAGAATGTGAATTTATTTGTCTATTCACTTATTCATTCACTCATTTAATAAAAATGCCTGCTGGGCTTAGCCACAGTGCTAATTACAAGAGATACAGATAACAATAATCATTAGGTCAGATATATCAGATCATTAAATATATGTACTTTTCTCAAATATTGCAAAATATTTGAATCTGTCATACTCTATTGTTTGTTTTCCTTTTTGCATATCTTTCCTCTATAATAAGATGTGATAGTTTTTAAAGGTAGCTTTAAATTTTTACATTATAAAATGGAATAATCTTATTTTACATTTTTTCAAACACTATTTGAACATCATCCATGTTGATTAGTAAATCATATATATATAATTGAAATTTAAGGTGTGAAAAAGGGTAGAATTTTTTTCTCACTCCTCTAAGACTTTCACAACATCTTCTAAATCACTTTTTCTTCACCATAGTAAGAGGAGGAGCAAAGGTAGGCAAGATGAAAGGAAGGGAGAAGCAGAAAGCTCTCTCAAGAGAAATGTTGCACAATGGGAACAAGGATAAAAAATATATTTGCCAAAGAAGATTAGCAGCACCATTCTCATTTCTATACTGCTTCAAGTAAAGAAAGAAACACATCAGGTCATACTCACATTCTATAATTTCAGCAAAGCTTTTTTATTTGTCTAACAGTATTTATACACTAATGAAAATTGTTTAAACACTTGTAGAGATCTCTTTCCCAGTGGCTTTTTAAACTGTTGAGCCCATAACAAGTGTAGGTTAGTGAATAATTATGTCCAAGACAAGACTGAAAACACATATCCAAGTCTACCCCCATTGAAAGGAGTAGATGACTTCCCCTTATGTATTCTGAGTATGTCTGAATTCTCTTTGGTTAATAATAATTCTCTTAACCTACTTGTTTTTATTAGTTTTGAAATAGTCAACTTCAGGTTGACATTGTAGAATTTACAGCAAAACAGATTGCATGTGATTATTTACCCTTGTGCCATGTTATTGACTAATTGTTGATGAGATTTTGACAAGGTGGCTCTTGTCTATGAAATTGATGAAAATGTTATGGAGGCATGTGTAGGAACAGTGCCATGGGCTCAGGATCTTTTTTCTATTTCATATATAGTGTCCTGTTGGATTATGAAAAACTAAAAAAACTTGGACTTTATGGATTTGAATTTCTGTGTGGAGCTTAATTCCTCAATGGAGTTTACAGAAAAATTAAGAAAAACATGCTTTTATGTAAAGAAAGCCATGTATCAAAATACATCCATTTGGAAACTTGGTACTACTTAGTTCCCTCTGGTTGCAAAATATTTGAATCTGTGCTACCCTATTGTTTGTTCTCCTATTTGGCATATCTTTCCCCTATTATATTTGGTTTCTTGGATACATAATAACATGAGATAAAAACGATCCCTACCAATCTGATTTTAATGAATAGAAGGGCACCTGCTCTGCATGTGTTGTGTGGTGGGAATAGGGTGGGTACAAATTCCTGACTATGACTGTGGTCTCCAGTTGCAGCACAGTTAATAAATAAAAACAATCTGCATGCTTGGCCCCTTCTATTGGATGATTGGGCATATTTAGTGATGTTGAGCATTCAAATTTTACTATACATAGTACGTTGTTATAGATTTTAAAATGGAATTATGGTGAGAAATATTGAGAAAGACTTTTGAAATTGAACAAGTTAAAGCTTCATTATTCATTTATGATAATACTATAAGAAAGGGATTGGCAGTAGCTGGAAACTGACAGGGGAGGAGAGGGCACACAACACCAATAAGTGTGCCTGATTTCAAACCAGGCAAAGTGGGGTCCAAAGGGAGACCCAAACTTTACCTATACAATGACCACTTGTATACCCAATCCTTAATTATACCCCAGATCTTGAAAATAAACAAAACAAAACAAAAATAAAATACCAGACAAAAAAGGCTTGATTATTTTTCAGGATATCTATTTTGCACTCCAACAGTATATGTTGATAAACTTTTTAAAATGGCTATGATTTCTTTGGGTGAGGTACAAATAAAATTTATCCTTATAGAATTTTATGATAATTATTTTGTATTTTGCAATTGTTTTATACCTTTCCTTTTACTATTTCTGTTATCTTTTTTAATTTGCAGAAGTGGAAAAGAAAGAACAAATTCCAGGGTGAAGGAAGTGTTAATACTAACTCAAATGTTAGTAAAAATCTTGATTTTTTTTTTTTTACTCCACAAGTTTGTTGCTTTGAATCACTTAATTTATTAAGGTTGATGCTAAGCATGATATATTATTTTTTTAAAAAAGGTTGAAAATATTCTATTTATAAAAGTATCCTTAAATATATCATGTCTGGGTAAGTTTACCTTTTAAATCTTAGACATGTCTAACCTAAACTCAACTAATTTCTGTTACTTCTTGAACATTATATTTAGTGTTGTTTGTTATGTTCATTTGGGTTTATAATCTGATAAAGGGTCAAGTCATACCTTCCCTAAGGAATTCAACTCACCTCTACTGACGGGTACCCCATATCATTCGCAATTCAGTTTTTATGAATATAGGTGGATAATTTAGATAATAAATGGAAAATATTTCCTCTAAGTCATAAAAAATCTATAGATTCAAATCTAAAGAAAGATTTACCCAATTATTTACATGTTACTCTGACACCCAATGTAATTTATTTTTATAATTAAAACATGTGATCGAAATTTATGCAGGACTAAGTTTTGTGGATTAGAGAAAAATAAGTTTTTGTGTTTAAGAGATCAGACAAGAACGTATGAGGATAAAGTGTTCAATATGATTATACTTTTTTTGCTATATTTCTAAGTTTAACTTTTATAGTTTAAAGGAAATTATATAGTCAGGGGAAGACATTGAAATGACTGCAGATTCAGCTGAATGTATTGGTTGTCTGCTATGTGCTAAAAACTGGGTAAATTGTTTTTCATATAATTTATCTTATTTTTCCAGTGTCCCAGTGAAAGTGATAGCATCATTCTACAAATGATAAAACTGAGGCATGGTGAGGTCATGTTTCTTATAAAATGCTTTTTCACATCTCTGCAGAAGCAAGTAATGTGGTTGAAAGTAGGGAAATCCAGGCAGTGATAGAAGAACGAGTAGTTGATTAAAGAGAAAAATGCAAGAGGTAATAGAAAACTTGTGAATCCTACGTTAGGATTTCAATTACAGTCTGAGGGAGAACTATCTACTCTTCCTTCTGCTTGACCTTGAGGATCTTTGAAGACTCAGTAAATGTTTTGATTCTTTTTATCCAGTGAAGACTTCCAGAGTTCCTGGTCATAATCCTGAGGCCTTTTTCTTGTACTGGGTTAAAATATTGGGCTAGAGATTTACACTCCAGAAAGGAGAGATCAAAGTCATATTTTAAGTAGCATATGTGGATATGTGCCCTGCTTAGAGGGAAAGTGTGAAGTCAGATACTCAGGGCAGGTATCAGCATGTTTTGGAACATTTTTGTGCTTATTTTTTGGCATAGCTTCTCCTCCTCAAGTATGTGTGTGCAGCATCTTGCCTTTACTTTCATATCTATCTTTCCAACTTACTGTTTGCTGTCTTCTACTTGGGAAGTTCAATTTATTTGAATTTTGAGGAAAATCAAGAATTATTTTCTATCACCTCTATTTAACATAGTACTAGAAGTCCTAGCCAGAGCAATCAGGTAAGAGAAAGCAAGAAAATATATCCAAATAGGAAAGGAAGAATTTAAATTATCTTTTATGCTCACGATATAATTCTATACCCAGAAATCCCAAAATGTTCCACCAAAATAAAACACCTAGCACTGATACATAACTCCAGTAAAGTTTCAGGATACAAAATCAATGCTAAAAATGCTCAAAAATCAATTGCACTTCCATACACCTACAACAAACAGACTGAAAATGACATTCACAATATACACAAGCAATTAAAATAACCCAGGATATATCTAACCAAAAAAGTGAAAGATCTCTACAAATAGAACTACAAAATACTGCTGAAATAAATCAAAGAAGACACAAATAAATGAAGAAAAAATCATATTCATGGATTGAAAAAAATCAGTATCATTAAAATGTTCATATTGTCTAAAGCAATCCTCAGATTCAATACAATCCCTATAAAACGACTGGCATCATTTTTTCACAGATCTAGGAAAGACAGTACTTAAATTCCTATGGAAGCAAAAAAAGAGCGCAAATAGCCAAAACAATCCTAAGCGACAAGAACAAAGCTGGAAGCATCACATTGCCAGCCTTCAAAGTAAATGTAACCTTTACAGCAAGGTTACATTAAACAAACAAACAAAAGCATGATACTGGTATAAAAACAGACACATAGATGAATGGAAAATAATAGAGAACCTAGAAATGAAACCACTGACCTACAGCCATCTCATCTTTGACAAAGTCAACAAAAACAAACACTGGTGAAATGACACCCATTTCAACAAATGGTTCTAGAAAAACTGGCTAATATGCAGAGTATATAACAATGAAGTTGGACCCCTACCTATGACCATATACAAAAGTTAATTCAAGATGAGTTAAAGTCTTAAATATAAAATCTCAAACTATAAAAATTTCTAGAAGAAAACGATAAAAATTCTAGAAGAAATACTCTCCTCATGGTATTGATCTTGAATTCATTACCAAGCTCTCAAAAGCAAATGTAAAATTGAGAAGTGGGACTTTATTATCAATAACCAAAATTGAGAAATGGGACCTTATCAAGTTAAAAAGCAAATAACCCCATTAAAAAGTGGGGAAAAGTACATTAACAGATAATTCTCAAAGGAAGACACACTAACAACAAGCAAACATGAGAATAAATGTTTAATACCACTAATCATAAGAGAAATGCAAATCAAAACCACAATGAGATACCATCTCACATCAGTCAGATTGGCTACTATTAAAAAATCAAAAATCAACAGATGTTGATGAGATTGCCAAGAAAAGGGAACGCTCGTACACTGTTGGTGGGAATGTAAACTAGTTCAACTCCTGTTGAAAGCAGTTTGGAGATTTCTCAAAGAGCTAAAAATAGATTTATCATTCAACCCAGCAATCTCACTCCTGGGTATATTTCCAATAGAGCATAAGTCATTCTACCAAAAAGATACCTACATTTGTATGTTTATCACAACACTTCACAATAGCAAAAATTTGGAACCAAGCTAGGTGCACATCAATGGTGGAGTAAAAAAAGATGTAAAATATATGCATCATGGAATACTATGTATTTTTTTAAAAATGACAAAATTATGTCCTTTGCAGTGACACGATGCAGCTGAGGTCATCATTCTAAGTGAACTACCATGGAAACAGAAAACACACTGGGCTCACACAGACATAAGAACATGAACAACAGACACTGAGGACTACTAAAGGAAGAGGGGGAGATGGGGATATGGGTTGAAAAGCCATTCATCTGTTACCATGCTCACCACCTGGGCAGCAGTTTCAACAGAAGTGCAAACCTTACTGTCACACGATATATTCTTATATAACAAAACTGCACATGTACCCATTTAGTCTAAAATAAAAAAGGTTAAAAAAAAGAATAATTTTCTACCTACTGTTTCTGGCAAATAATGTAGTTTTTGAGCATTTTCTTCACTGCATATTTCTTGGGCAGTCTGCAGAAAAGGGTCCTTTCTATATTGCCACATGAGGATAATTGCCTACATTCTTTTGCCACAAGGAAATAATCTCCATGATGACTGGGTGAAATCTCCTTCAAAATAAATTAAAGGCAGTTTTGATACTGCAAAAGATCCAAATAAATGTTAAATGATATATATAGCTTTACTGAATTATGTACAAAGCAATAATTCTGACATTTATTATTTATTCTCTTTGTTTCCCCTTGTTTATGACAAGATGAAAGAAGATGTGAACTCATCACCCAAAATTCAGTCAGAGTTTCTAACATTGCCATGTGTGTATTTTTGCTCATAATATATGTGACTCTTCTGTATAATCTGTATTATATCATCACTAGGAAGAAAACCATATATATTTTTTTAAAAAAGAAATATCATGCTTATACTAGGAAAGGGAAGAAAAGGAATTGGAATTCATTGAATTCTTATTAGTTACCTAAGTGTTGTGTGAAGTGTAGTATACAGAGTTTCTCTACTTGTCCTTATTTTAAAGCTATGGGAGAGACGGCAAGATGGTGACTGCATAGATGGATCCCTGAGATTCTCTGAACGTGAGTTTCCCAAAACTTACTTTTCTTCCTGCACCCCCCGGCCCACCTCCACCTGCACTGATATGAGGCTTGGGGACTTTTGGTCCCACGCAGGGCCAGAAATCGCCGCCGGACCAGCTGCTCCACTATATGTGATTCTGACTGGCTGGGGAATTCCAAATCCCAGATCTCATCTCCATCCCCGGCCACAGTGTGGAGACCAGCACCCAGCACAAAGCTGCCGGTCACGCAGGGAGGCTCTGAGTGCCCGCCCCTTAGAGATACTGGTCCCATTACTGGCTAAAGTGCCCTGGGAGGGACCCAGAGCCACCACCTGCCCTCTGGAGCTTTGGAGATTGGAAGCCCCTGGCCCACCCTGGCTGAGGCACTCAGCGTGCGGGACCACACTGAGTAAGGGGGCAGAACCCCAAGCTGACGTAAGGTGCCGATCACAGGCTTCCAGCTCCAGAGAAGGAAACGCCCAACCCTGTCCTCCACCCCAGCCAGCTGGAGACACCCCAGATCCAGCGCCCAGCTGTGAAACTGGTCCTGCCTAGAGACCCACAGGAGCCCCCTAAAAGCAAACCACCACCTCCACCATTTTCAAGGTATATTTACATCGCATTGCCCTGCCCACCTAGCAGAGCCTCCACCTTGGTTCCCACGGTGACATCATTAACAGGAGACAAAGCCCCTCCCCTACGCTGAATGGTGACTAGTGTCACAGATCTTCTAGGCAACAAGCTAACTGCCTGCAATAGAAAGAGAGGAGAGAGGCTGGAGATTAGATCTCAGGAACTTGATCCACTAAGGGATGAGAAAGAAAAATCTACACAAATGAAGAAAAACCAAAAGAAGAATATGAGTCTGTCTCAGACTCCTGGGAGGTCAGACACTGAGAAAACTGACTTTGGAATGCAAACACGAAGAGCCCCACCCAGAATGAATGGTCTCAAAATACAACCCTAGACATCAAAACATTAATGGAGAGATTAAAAAGAATTGAAGAGACTCAAGAAGAAACTAGAAAGGAGCTGATATCTGAGATAACAGTAATAAAGAATACTGTGAATGAAATAAACAATAAACTGATAAGCATGGAAAACAGAATTACCCAAGCAGAAGAAAGAATCTCAGAGCTTGAGGACCAAAATATAGAAATAACCCAAACTCTCAAAAACACAGAAAACGAGCTCAAAAAAGACAGAAAAAAAACCTTCAAGAGATAAGCGATTACCTCAAGAGGCCTAACCTAAGAGTAATTGGTCTGCCTGAGGCAGAAAAAGAGACAGAGACCACATTGGAACAAACCTTCCATGAGATCATTCAAGAAAACTTCCCTTATCTAATCAACGATGCAAACACTCAAACACAAGAGATCCAGAGAACCCCTGCAAGACAACAAATGAGAAAACCAACTCCTAGACACATAATAAATTGCCTAAACAAAGTAGGCATAAAAGAAAAAAGCCTAAAGGCAGCAAGAGACTTATTGATACCCACAGAATACTCCATCCAAAGACCAGAGAATACACATTCTGCTCATCACTGCACGGGACATATTCCAAGATCGACCACATTCTCAGTCATAAATCAAGCATAAGCAAATTTTAAAAGACTGAAATTCTACCATGCACCATCTCGGACCACAGTGGAATAAAAATAAACATTGACAACAACAAGGTCCCCCCAAAACCCACAAAGACATGGACACTAAACAGCATGATGCTAAACAACTCCTGGATCAATGATGAAATCAAAACAGAGATAAAATATACCTGGAAACAAATGAAAATAAAGAAACATCTTAACAAAATCTCTGGGATGCCTTAAAAGCTGTAATAAGAGGGGAATTTATATCCCTACAAACACACATGAAGAAATTGGAAGGAGCACAAATTAATAGCCTAACAAGCCACCTAAGGAAACTGGAAAAGCAAGATCACAAAAACCCTAATTTCAGCAGAAGAATCCAGATCACCAAAATAAAAGCCCAAATCCAGGACATAGAAGACAAAAAGACAATACAAAAAATCAATGAAACAAAAAGCTGGTTCTTCAAAAGGATAAACAAGATCGATGGTCCCCCTAGCTAGACTGACCAAGAAAAAGAAAGAAAAAACCCAAATAAGCACAATCAGAAACACAAAAGATGAAGTCACATCTGACCCTGAAGAAATACAAAATATCATCAGAGACAACTATGTACACTTGTATGGAAACAAGCTTGAAAACCTCAAGGAAATGGAGGACTTTCTGTCATCACACAACCTGCCTAGGTTGAAACAAGAAGAAATTGAGATCCTAAATAGACCAATAACAATCAAGGAAATTGACTATGTAATAAGAAAACTACCTACAAAAAAAAGCCCCGGACCAGATGGCTTTCCAGCAGAATTCTACAAGACATTTAAGGAGGAACTGATTCCAATCCTACTGAAGCTATTTCAGGTGATTGAGAAAGATGGAACCCTCCCCAAATTATTTTATGCAGCTAACATCACACTGATACCCAAGTCAGGTAAAGACCCAACCAAAAAAGAGAACTGCATGCCAATATCTTTGATGAACATACAGGCCAATATCTTTGATGAACATAGATGCTAAAATTCTCAACAATATCCTAGCAAACCGGATTCAACAATACATCTCAAAAATCATTCATTATGACCAAGTAGGATTCATCCCTGGGATGCAAGGCTGGTTCAACATTCGTAAAACAATAAATATAATTATAAATACATCAACAGATGTCAAAACAAAAACCACATGATTATATCACTAGATGCAGAAAAAGCTTTTGATAAAATCCAGCACCCTTCTTGATAAAAACCCTTGAAAATCTAGGCATACAGGGAAAATACCTCAAAGTAGTAAAAGCCATCTATGAGAAACCCACAGCCAGCATACTTCTAAATGGACAAAAATTGGAACCATTTCCCCTGAAAACTGGAAGAAGACAAGGATGCCCACTCTCACCCCTCCTGTTCAATATAGTATTGGAAGTCCTGGCTAGAGTGATCAGAGAAGAGAAGGCAATAAGGGGTATCCAAATAGGAAAAGAGGAGGTCAAATTATCTCTCTTTTCAGATGACATGATTGTATACCTTGAAAACCCAAAAGAATCTGTCAAAAACCTCCTTACACTGATAAAGGCCTTTGGCAAAGTCCCAGTGTATAAAATAAATGTGCAAAAGACAATTGCATTTCTTTACACCAATAATAAACAAACAAACCCAAATAAGAAGCACAATTCCATTCAAAATAGCCACAAAAAATATGAAATACCTTGGCATCTTCCTAACCAGAGATGTGAAAGACCTTTACAATGAAAACTAAAAAACTCTGCTCAAAGAAATCAAAGATGACACAAACAAGTGGAAAAATATCCCATGCTCATGGATTTGAAGAATCAACATTGTGAAGATGTCTATCTTACCTAAGGCAATCTATAGATTCAATGCAATATCTATCAAATTACCAGCAACATTCTTCTCAGACCTAGAAAAAACAAACCAGGAATTTATATGGAAACACAAATGACCAAGAATAGCCAGAACAATTTTCAGCAAAAAACAAACAAACAAAGCAGGTGGTATCACATTACCAGACTTCAAACTTTACTATAAAGCCACAATCATCAAAACAGCTTGGTATTGGTATAGGAACAGGCATATAGACCAATGGAATAGAATTGAGATTCCAGAGGCAAGACCTCAATTTCTCAACCAACCCATCTTCGACAAAGCCTCCATCACCTACCACTGGGGAGAGGAGAACCTATTCAGTAAATGGTGCTGGGAAAACTGGCTAACCACATGCAGAAGATTGAAACAGGACCCCTATCTATCCCCATACACAAAAATTAACTCTAAATGGATCAGGGACCTAAATATAAAACCTCAAACCATAAAAACCTTAGAAAATGAAGGACATTCCCTCATGGAAATTGGAACTGGCATCCAATTCCTGAACAAGACTCGAAACCCACAGGTCATAAGGGATAAGATAGACAAGTGGGACCTCATTAAACTGACAAGCTTCTGCAAAGCCAAAGAAACCATCAAGAGAGCAGGAAGACAGTCTACAGACTGGGAAAAAGTATTTGCCAACTCCAGGTCTGACAGAGGCTTAGCATCCTGGATCTACAAGGAACTCAAACATGCTGAAAAGAAAAAAACAAACAACCCCATTATAAAATGGGCAAAAGATATGAACAGACACTTCACAAAGGAAGACATCCAAGCAGCCAACAGACACATGAAGAAATGTTCAACCTCACTAATCATCAGGGAGATGCAAATCAAAACCACACTGAGATACCACCTAACCCCAGTCAGAATGGCAATTATCAACAACTCTAAAAATAACAGCTTCTGGAGAGGGTATGGCGAAAAGAGAACACTTCTACACTGTTGGTGGGAGTGTAAACTAGTGCAACCTCTGTGGAAAGCCGTGTGGTGATTCCTAAAAGCTCTAAACATCAACCTCCCATATGACTCTGCAACCCCCCTACTGGGAATATACCCTGAAGAAATCAAATCACTCTATAAAAAAGATACCTGCATGCGAATGTTTATTGCAGCATTGTTCACAATAGCAAGAACCTGGAACCAACCACGCTGTCCATCAAAAGAAGACTGGATTAAAAAAATGTGGTACATATACACGATGGAATACTCTGTAGCCATAAAAAAGAACAAAATCATGATTTTTGCAGCAACCTGGATGGAGCTAGAGTCTATAATACTAAGTGACCTCTCACAGAAACAAAGATCTGAGTACCACATATTCTCACTCATATAGTGGACCTTGATCATCAAATGCATGACTATAAGAAAATGACTGATAGTGTTGGGAAACTATGGGGGAGGAGATGGGTCTAATGGTAGTAAATATCTGTCTGGAGATGGGGAGACACCAATTATCAACAAGGGGGCCTGAATGAAGCATATTTGTATACCTAACCCTTGACTGTACCCCACAATATCAAAATAAAAAATATCGATTATAAAAAAAAAGTTATGAACACACACTTTAGTATCCCCATTTTATAGATATAAAAATTAAACCTAGAGAGGTTGCATATCTTCTCAAATCCAAGTTTACACAGTAAATGCATGAATGAATTCATGATTTTTTACTTAACCATACTACTTCTCTCCTATATAAATGTATTTATTGATTTATTCACAAATACTTTTTCGCTACTTTCTATATTATGACAGACACTATGCTAAATTTTTAGAGAAATCATCAGTATATATTTTAGAATGGTAGAAAGATGACTATTAAAATTTACTTAAAAACACTGCAACTATTCTTTGAAGGGAAGAAAGATCTTTTCTCATGTAATAATATCCTACATAAATGCAAGAAAATGTTCTTACACAGTTAAACTTAATTCATAATGATGGATTTTTGCTGCACTATTGTATATTCTGAGTATTTGATGTGAATTACTAGACATTAAGGATATAGTTTATGTTTAGAGATATTGAATTCCTAGGCTACACATCATTTTAAAAAATAGAACTTTTAGGAGAGCTGTATTTGAACTTGCTGCAAATGGGTTTTAATTTTGGTTAGGCAGATAAACTTCATTCTTAGTGAAGGTAGGGATGAGAAGTGAACTCTAGGTGACTGTCCACTCCAGTGATTTTCAAACTTGAGCAAGCATCAGAATTTCATAGAGGGGTTGTTAAAGCACAAATTTCTGGGTCCACTCCTGAAATTTCTGATTCACTAAGTCTGTATGGGGCCTGATAATTTACATTTCTAATAAGATTCTGAGTGATATGACCCGGAGACCATTTGCAGAACCATACAGGAAAGTATTTTCTTAAGTCCTCATATAGAATGGGCAAAAATTGAGATATTTGACATATTCCCTGGGCCAGTTTGTTCTTGCCTCTACCAACTTCGGCCTTGGATTCACCCATGAGATCTGATGTTCCATCAGTGTAGGCATAAGGAGTTAGAGAATTCACAAGATGAACATCTGCATTCTGTCTGTTTATGAAGTAGTTTATTTTTATTTTGAAATTTTTTGTAGATACAACTAAAAGTTTGTTCACTTATGTGTCCATTAAAATTAAAGAAAACTTCACGGACCTTATTAACTGAGAAAATATAGAGTCAAGTAATACAATTTTCCCTGTTTTTTTCTCATCATTCCTAAGTAATAGCCAGTTGCACTAAAAACAGCTTGAGGAAGTTGGCATATCTGGTTTGGCGCACATCTATGGTACTAAGGAAATTTTATTAACTTCAAAGATAAAAAGTGAGCTCCAAAAAGAGAGCCACCTCTCCATATTGCAGAGGAAACTTTTCCTCATACCTGGCATTTAATCCAACCATCCAACCCAATGGGCATGAGTCTCACTAAATTGAGTGAAGTGATAACTAAACATTTCAACCTCAGACTTTTGTGTTTTGATATAAAATTTAAAGCACATTCAACTGAGACCCTAATCTACAGCATTCTGATACCCCTTCCCCCCAATTTATGTTTGGTACCTTGTTAGAAGGTTTGCTGTTCATTTGATTCCACATGGATGCAATGTTTCCTGTCTCATAGCCAGAGTCATACTTTCAAGGCCTATATGGGTATTGTAGGCATATAAATTAATGAAGTGAAGAGAATGTTGAGATCCAGAACCACCTAAATTGCTAGCAGCAGTTCTAGCAGTTCTAGAACCATACAAGCTGGTCAGTGTCCAGGAGGTCAAAATGAGTACTCAGGGCAGAGCCTAAGAAAACTGACAGCTTCAAAGCTTGTGGAAGTAGCTTTCCTTACAATGGAAGGCAAAAGGAGACATCAGTGTAATCAGCGTAGGTTAAACAGACCTGGGATATATTAGTCATGGATTTGAAAAAAAAAAAGGGTGCTTACATTACTTAACAAAGAGATTTCTGCAAATTTATTTCTAAATCTTGGCATCCTTAGCAAGTAAAAGAGCTAGTTCATAAGACCAGAAATTTTATGCAAGCTTTTCTAAAAATTTTTCTTGTGCTAATTGAGATTGAAATGTTTAAATAGTATTATCAAAGAGAGCTTTGTAAGAATCGTATTTAAAAAAAAATTGTATTCAACCAAGTGGCTCTTCTAGGTTTATATAATTATTTTCTCCCTGTGTTTATGAAGATTATTGATAAAGAAGTTAAATTATAAAAACCCTTGTGGCTTTTCTTATTGTATTCTTATTAGATCTTTTCAGCATCTTAAAAATTTCCAATGTGTGCTATGTGTAATAGTTTATAAACAAAGTCTGTTATTGTTGATATAGAATATGAGGCAGCAGATGCATTTTATAAACAATTTTAACGCTTTTGAGAAAAAAAGAAAACTTTCTGCAACACAATAAACATTACAGCAACAAAGAAAAATTTGTGGGTTTAATGATAGTTATGTACAACACATAAATAATTTTTTTGATTCATCCCCTAAATAATTATTGAATTTAAAAAGAAAGAAAATGTGTTTTCTTAATTAGTGTCACCACTGCTTCTCTGCCTCTATCAAGAATGTTAGAATAAAAAGAGAGAGAGAAAAAAAAAGCTGAAATGTTTACTATAATATGTTCAAGTATTTGTAAGGTCTTACCAAAAGCAATGAAACTGTCAACATAGTTCTTTATAAGTTTATTATGATCCTATGAGCTGGCAAATGTACATTTGTTAGAAGATTTCTAATAATCACTTTCAGAATTCCTTTGCTGAAAATAACTGGAAAAGTCAAAACTCCATGAGCTGAGCTGGATTTTTTATTGGTCATCAGGTATCAAATACTTAATGAAAATGGACTTTGTTCTTTTATCTAGTTACAGAATTAGGGCCTTAAAGATTTCCAGATCATTTGTCTTTATATTTTTCTGTTTCCTTGGAATTTTCAGAAACTCCTTTTAAGAGTCCAAAATGTATACTAAGAATAAAAAATATAACAGAATATATGTGATTTTATATTTGAGCACTGCTATGGTTAATCTATACTCCCAGCTCTGTGAGTTTCACTTTCTCTACCTGAGTAGTAGTTGCCAAGGTAATTGACCCCTTCCCCAGAAAGAGCAGTAATGATTTAATGAAGGTTGTGAGCATTTCTTCATTTAAATATATCTCAACCCAGTCAAAATTAGGAAGCAGAAAACTGTTGTTTCCTTCAATCTTCCTTTTCTCTCCTTGAAAATATTCATACTATTTTATCACTGAATATTTCTTTTTTGTTTTCTAGGCCCATTACCTGGTTTTGTTCTCCCTGACCTAATATACGCACATGGGCCAGGTCTCAGTGTTTTCATTTGACCAATTTTGTTGGTTTCATGTTGTTCTGTACCTGCAATGTTGTCCCACTCCTGGCCTAGCCCTTCTCCCAAAACATAGGCATCTAGGGTATCGTTTTCTCTTTTGTTCATGTGCTAAGAGAGCACATTTAAGAGAATGGGTCCCTTAGACTTAAATAACTTTCAGTGAAGAGAGAACAGATTGCAAATATATTCTGGTTGTCCAAAAAATATTTGGTTAAAAAATTTGTTGAATAAAATTTCCTATTTAATGGTAGAGATAATGGGCATTTCAATCTATTCAGATAGTTTGAGAAGTACCATGCATCAGTGCCGTGGAAATGGCTTTCAGGTCAGTGACATGAAAGTGGAAGAAGATACAGGCTGCCTAATACCTTTTCTAATGTATTTTAACTGCAGCCTGCTGATGATGCCTAAAAATTATGCCAATATACAGACATTCTTCTGGATTAGGTCATCCTGTCCCCGATCTTAGGAAGTCATATTATACAATGATAACAAACACTAGAAACAAAACAAAAGAGAACATGTGGGATGCTATAAGAATGGCTAGCAGAGTGATCTCATCTCTTTTAGGGGTCAAGGAAGGCTACTCAGGGAAGAAACATCCAGACTAGGAACTGAAATGTGAGTAGATATTAACCAATAAACTCAAATCCTGTATTGCAAACTCATAGAGATCCAGGGGTCATATGGCTTTAGATGAAACTGAAGAGGCAAGCAGGACCAGGGATCCTGGGAACGGTTGTCTGTTAATCCTAAGGGAAATGGAGAACTATTGAAAAATCTTCAGCAGGGGAATGACATAATTAGATTTAAAGTTTTAAAGGTTGTAATATCCTTAGGCTGTGCTGTTAGCTATAAACACTTTAATGCTGTTTGGTTCATAATCCTCTTTTATTAACCTATACATCAAATCATTATGTAGCAACTACCTGATAATGCATATAAAAGACAGGCTGAATGGTGAATTCTAAAGTGACAGGGAGCATCACAAGATATACTTGTGATGAAATGAAAGAAGGAAGGGAGGAGAGGAAGGCTGAGAGGAAGGCAAGCAGGCAGGCAGATCAAATGAGATTCTTTCACATTCGTGTGCAAACTCTTAATTCTCACTGTCCATTTAGCAACAGAGAGAACTGAGTTGAGAGCTTACGATAGGTTAGTTTGCCCCAAATCACATAGCAAATGGCAGAGCCAGAAATTTAATTTAGATTCTCCTACTGTATGTTCACTGCTTTTTCCAGTAGAACATCTTAGTCTTTTTTTTTTTTTTTTTTTTGAGTTGAAGTCTCACTCTGTCACCCAGACTGGAGTGCAGTGGCTGCTCCCGGCCACCGCAGCCTCGACCTGTTGGGCTCCGGCGATCCTTCCGCCTCAGCCTTCCAAGTAGCTGGAACTACAGGTGTACGCTACTACGCCAGGGTAATTTTTTTTTAATCAATATTTTTTATTATGGTTTTGTGGGATACAGTTAAGGGTTAGGTGTACAATTACATTTCATTCAGGCACCCTGTTGATGAGAGGTGTTTCCCCAACCCCAGACAGATATTTGCTACTGTTAATCCCATCCCATCCCCCCACCCCATAGTTTCCCAGTACCGTCAGTCATTTTCTTATAGTATTACATTGGATGTTCAAGGTCCATTATATGAGTGAGAACATGTGATACTCAGATCTTTGTTTCTGTGAGAGGTCACTCAGTATTATAGACTCTAGTTCCATCCAGGTTGCTGCGAAATTCATGATTTTGTTCTTTTTTATGGCTGCGTAGTATTCCATCGTGTATATGTACCACATTTTTAAAATCCAGTCCTCTTTTGATGGGCAGCATGGTTGTTTCCAGGTTTTTGCTATTGTGAACAATGCTGCGATAAACATACGTGTGCAGGTATCTTTTTTATAGAGTGATTTGAGTTCTTCAGGGTATATTCCCAGTAGAGGAATTGCAGGGTCATATGGGAGGTTGATATTTAGAGCTTTTAGGAATCACCACACTGCTTTCCACAGAGGTTGCACTAGTTTACACTCCCACCCACAGTGTAGAAGTGTTCCCTTTTTGCCACACCCTCTCCAGCAGCTGTTATTTTTTGAGTTGTTGATTGTTGCCATTCTGACTGTGGTTAGGTGGTATCTCAGTGTGGTTTTGATTTGCATCTCCCTGATGATTAGTGAGGTTGAACATTTCTTCATGTGTTTGTTGACTGTCCTCTTTTGTGAAGTGTCTGTTCATATCTTTTGCCCATTTTATAATGGGGTTGTTTGTTTTTTCTTTTTAGCACGTTTGATTCCTTGTAGATTCAGGATGTTAAGCCATTGTCAGACCTGGTGTTGGCAAATATTTTTTCCCAGTCTGTAGGCTGTCTCCCTGCTCTCTTGATGGTTTCTTTGGCATTGCAGAACTTGTCAGTTTAATAAGGTCCCACTTGTCTGTCTTCTCTCTTATGAACTGTGGGTTTTGGGTTTTGTTCAGGAATTGGATGCCAGTTCCAATTTCCATAAGGGTATTTCCTTCATTTTCTAAGGTTCTTATGGTTTGAGGTTTTACATTTAGGTTTCTGATCCATTTGGAGTTAACCTTTGTGCATGGGGATAGATAGGGGTCCTGTTTCAATCTTCTGCATGATTTATTGTAGAGATGAGGTCTCACCACGTTGCCCAGGCGGGTCTCGAACCCGCGGGCTCAAGCAATCCACTCACCTCAGCCTCCCAAAGGTGGGGATTACAGGCTGAGCCACCGGGCTCGACTGAACATCTTATTCTTTAGGGTGGAAACATACAAAAGTGAGTGGAGGGATAATCTATATTCTAAAGTATACCTAGAAGATAGAACTTACCTTTCGTTATAATTCTGTCCAGTGAGTAACCCTCATTGAATGACAAATACCCCAAATCAAATGCTTCAAACTCAGTGGTTCTCTACTGGATGAATGTATGATTTTCAAGATAGGAAATGATTAAGGTTTTAGTGTTCTTCCTTCCAGGGATCTTTCTATGTAATACTATGTGGGCTGTCAGTTGCTTAACCACATACAAATTTTCTTTTTGTATTTGCCAAGACGTTGCCATTTTTCGTTTAGTCATTCATTGATTTATTATTCATTTTAAAAATATTTATTGAGTCTAGTATATTCCAGGTAGTATTCTAGGTGCTGAAAAAGTCAGTGAACAAGCTGGGCTCGGTGGCTCAGCTTGAAATCCCATGCCTTTTGGAGACTGAGGTGAGTGGATTGCCTGAGCTTGAGGGTTCGAGACCTGCCTGAGCAGCGAGACCTCATCTCTACAATAAATCAAAAATGAGCCGGGCATGGTAACACATGCCTGTAATTCCGGCTACTTGGAAGGCTGAGGTGGAAGAATCGCCGCAGCCCAGCAGGTTGAGGCTGTGGTGGCCGGGAGCAGCCACTGCACTCCATTCTGGGCGACAGAGTGAGACTCCAACTCAAAAAAAAAAAAAAAGAAAAGAAAAAGAAAAAGTCAGTGAACAAAACAGAAAAATTTCTTTGCTCTATTTTATTTAGTTTACTTATATATTTTGGTTTCCAATGTTTCTGTGTCAAACAATAGTTCATTCCAAATTGATTCAAATTTTCCATTTTTAAATTTCAGGGGCTCATGTCCATCCTCCATCTCTTTTTCCTGACCTACATTTTAGCTCCAGTATATTGGAATTGGTAAGAAGTGCATGTTATCCATCAATACACTTAAGATTTTAAAGATTTTGATTCCTTCTTCATAGGGCTCATTATTACAAAGGGAAGAAAAGTGAAGCTCTTCTTCTGATTACACATGCTATGGCTTTTAACAAATATTTGTCCTCTGATTTAATTCTTGCTCTTATGTGGTATTGCTCCCACACTCTTCTCTTTAGGCAACAATGGAAATGTTTTCCTGTTCTATTATGACTTATTTTATATGTGTCGTTGTGTCTGCATTTGTGACCTGGGTGATAAAGAATTCAACACAAATCTTGGAATTTGATGAAGCATCTTCTTTCTAAACCATGTAAGTTCATTATCAGGTAGATAATATGACAATCCTAAATACCTATAATTTAATCAAGAGGAGGCTAATTATTCTTTAAGGATTCTTGTTATAGCCGAAGTATTTTATGGATTCACAGAGATGGGTCCTAGCCTGCCATGATTTCAAACCATTCTCTGTCTTACTTAAATATCCACACTGTGATTTTACCTCTTTGCTTCCATTAGACCACTATCAAATTCCTATACTACTTATAGAATAGATTTAGATATTGCAGTGATATTGAATTAACACATTTATCTATAGTTCCTAACTCTAACTACTAAAAAAATTTTAGTTTTGGAGATTGGACTATAGTTATTATAAAACTAGAAGGCAATAACTAAAAATAACCCCTTACCTTGTATTCATTGGTCAGTCAGGGTTTTCATACAGTGATTCCTCCAGGTGCTAGTAAGCAAGAAAGGGGTCATAAGACTAGCTATTGACTGAACTTAAGATGGTAAGAAAAGTTTCAGATTAGTTGCTTACATTGCCCTATTGGTTGTCAACTGTCACCATTGGTTAATATTACAAATGCAGAGCAGTGAGAAGGTAAGACTCCCAGAGAATAGAGGATTTGGGGAAATAATACTTCTTTGCTTTTTACTTTTCCTGGAAAAAATGTGCTAACGTATTTTTGATTACAGATAAAGAGAGGAAGTATCATTTAAGGCGTGTAAAATGGAATATGTGTGAAAAGCATTAGTAACAGGCCTGAGCTATGTGGTGCCCAGAGCTGCACATGGTAATCTTGGTGAGTCTGCTCATGATTTTATACAAAGATAGGAGAGTGTATTTTTTCTTTTGATCTTATTTCCAAAATTAAGCATTCTCAACACTATTATTATTATTATTACTATTTGCTTGTAGCAACACACTGGCATCCAGGTCTTTTCATGATATTATGGAGTTCAATATGTTTTGTGTGGAATTGGGATTTTTAATTTCAACTTTAAAACATATTGCTACAGAACTTTAACTGCTAATTTTCTGCTGATTTATGTGGTTTCCTGAAATACATTTTCTTTGATCCCCTTCTACATGCTGTATAAAGAGAAGAAGGAGTAGGCGAATCTAGCTTCTCTATTAAAAACCACAGCTCATGCAATGATCATTGCTTGATTAGCTCCTTGTAATCTGAAGTGCAAAATCCTCTTCCAAGGGATAGAGACCTTAATAACTTGTACTGAAATATCATTATGGTCTCTTTTTGTTATTGTTAGTATTGTAATTTTATTTTCTCTAATTTAATCAAGAATATGGGAAGTAATCTTAGTGTCCTGGTAGAAGAATGGAAAAGACTATCTTGAGAGTACTCCTTTAAATGAGTAGACACTTTCACTCATGCAGAAGCTGGGAAGTTGACTGACCACTTAACCAGAATGTGCCAAGGAAATACATGCATTCACTTGAAGGTGAACTAGATAACTTTTATGGTCCTTTCTAACTCTGAGATTATGTGGGCTAACAATTTTTAAGTCAAAAACTGAAACGAGGTATTCAGGGACCCAAAATATTTATTTTGTGAACTCTTAAAAAAAGAATACTCAATTAGATGTTCATCTACCTGAAACAAAATGTTAGCCAAAAGGATATAATAAGATTTCCTTGAAGAATATAATTATAATTGTTTTCTCTATTTTAAGGTGATTATTTTGGGTAATATTTGTAAAATAAAAGGTAAGTTTCCAGGCGGTATTTTTCCCTCATGGTCATGAACAACTTTCTTTTTGTCTAATGATGCTACCTACCTCATTCCTACAGACTTACGGGTCTTGCATTGTGGTCAACATGATTTTTTTTTTTTTTTTGAGTTGGAGTCTCACTCTGTTGCCCAGACTTTGGAGTGCAGTGGCACACTTCGGGCCACTGCAGCCTCGACCTGCTGGGCTCCAGTGATCCTTCCAAGTAGCTGGAACTACAGGCATGCGCTACTACACCCGGCTAATTTTTTGATTTATTGTAGAGACAGGTCTCATCAAGTTGCCCAGGTGGGTCTCAAACCCGCGGGCTCAGGCAATTCACTCACCTCGGCCTCCCAAAGGGTGGGATTACAGGCTGAGCCACAGAACCTGGCTGTCAACATAATCTTAAAAAGAGCTCTCATCATAATAAAAAATATTGATTAAAATTAAAAAAAATAAATTGCATGTAAACTGAAAAAAAAAATAAAAAAATAAAATAAAAAGAGGTCTTCTGTCTTTAGGAACTTCACACTTCAGATCCATCTATTTCTTTTTACCTAAACCACAGTGGTCCTATGGCCTCTACCTGTAGTCTCAATTGCTAATTCATTCCTAAAGGAGATTGGTTGTCTAGATAACTTTAATAGTCCTGCTGATTACTTGAAGTTGATGCAGAATTATGCTGTTTTGTCCAATTTAAATATATATATATATATTTTCTGGTTAGTCTTTTAAAGCTAATTATAGTTTCTTAAGTTTCAGTTAAATTAAAAATTAGTTCTTTTCATTATTTGTAGGTTTCTATATATTTTTAGACAATTGATAGCTTCCTGCATTCTTTATGAAACAAACTCCATTATTTTCATGGTCCCCATTGAGAAAATTACAGCCAAATACTTAAACAATTAAAATATTTATTTTCTTTAGTCTAATTGTGATATTAAAAAGTGTACATAAATAAAACAAAAAATTTCTTACAATAAATTAAATTCTCTATCTCTGTGCAAATGGCACTAGAGGGACTATAACTTCAGTTATCGTCTTTATTTTCTGGTTTTTGAGCAGCTATCCATTTACCTTTGAGAATTTCTCTTTTATCTCTTGGTATTTTATGATTTCATAATTTTTAATTTTGTTTTGATATGGATCACACCTATCTTTTATGGTTGTCAATGGTCTTGGTGGCAGAAAGTCTCAGCTATTGGGCGTTTTATTCAATTATTTGCTTAACTATTTCTTACCTTCCATTCTGTTTGTTATTTTTCCTGGGAATTCCTAGTAAATAGATAATGCCTAGATCTAGACATCATTTTAAATTGTCTCATATATTCAATCACTTGTTTTTTTGATGATCCACTTTGGGAAAAATCCATATATATTTAATAAGTACATATATGTGTGTTAATGCTTAAAAAAGAAATAGAATAATAAATTGCAATATTTCAACTTTGAAGTAACAGAAATAAAGAAAGTCTTTCAAGTTTTATTGTATATTCTTCAATAGTATCTGAAATTGGAAAAGAAGAACGCACTATTGAATTATCTGTGACCAAAAATAGAATTGTTTATTTATTTATTTATTTATTATTTATTTTCGAGTTCGGGTCTCACTCTGCTGCCTAGACCTGTAGTGTAATGGCACACTCACGGCTACCACAGTGTCAATCTACTGGGCTCAGGTAATCTTTCTGCCTCAGTCTTCCAAGTAGTTGGTACTGCAGGCACATGCCATCGTGCCCTGCTAATTTTTTGATTTATTGTAGAGATGAGGTCTCGCCTAGTTGTCCAGGCTGGTCTCAAACCACTGGATTTGGTCAATTCTCTCACCTTCATCTTCTAAAGTGCTGGGATTACAGGCATAAACCAATGCACCTGACCAAAAAATTGGAAATATTTAAAATGATAAATATACAAGAGAAGCTAAGAGAAAATAAATTGTCAATTTCATGTAAAGTTCCATGTTTTTCTTTTTAAGTTCCTCAAGTTTTTTTTTTTTTAATTTTTAATTTTAAAGATGCGGTACAATTCAGGGTTAAGTATACAAATGTTCATTATGCAGGTACCCTTGTTGATGAGGTGTGTCCCCCCTTCCCTGGCAGATTACCACTACTGCCATCCCACCCCACCCCACAATTTCCCATTACTACTATAAGAAAAGGATTGTCAGTAGTGTCAGGTGTTTTTAAAAATAAAACCTATTGATTTTGTTATTAAAATCATTTGTGAGCTTAATTATAGTTTATTTGTTTATTATGATCATTTCTGAGAAAGGTGGTTTAAAGTCTAATGCAATGTATTTTTAATATGCTTTCTTTGAATAATTTAACTATATTTTGCTTGGTACACATATGCTATTTATTTATTTATTTATTTGAGTTGGGATCTCACTCCGTTGCCCAGGCTGGAGTGCAGTGGCATGATCCCAGCTACTGCAGCCTCAACCTGCTGGGCTCCGGTGATCCTTCTGCCTCAGCCTTCCAAGTAGCCGAAACTACAGGCATGCACTACCACACCTGGCTAATTTTTGATTTATTGTAGAGACAAGGTCTTGCCAAGTTGCCCGGGTGGATCTCGAACCCCCCAGGCTCAGGCAATTCACTCATCTCGGCCTCCCAAAGTGCAGGGATTACAGGCTGAGCCATCGGGCCCAGCTGGTTCACATATGTTTATAACACATTTTCTTGGTAGATTACATGTCCAGTGCTTAGAATGATGTCTAGTATACATTAGATTCTCAATTCTTTTTTTGGACTAAAGTAGGTGAGATGTCTAGAAATTACTCATTTCTAAATCTTAAAATACACTCTGTCTTATATCTTCTCTTTTGCTTGGTGACTTTAGAAGATTTGTCCTGAAGGAGATATGGGTCTAGATACTCTGATAGGCATAGGCACAACGGCTCTGCTGTTTTTTGATTAAAACCTCTGTCAATCCAAATCGTTATAGTTTACTTTTGCTCCTAGTTCTTAGGGAGTAATATGGTGTTGGCATTTTTTATTTTGTTCTGAATACTCACATTTTTTTTCAGCTTTCTTTAGTTTTCTGATCAACTGGTTTCATCTGCTTTGTATCTTCCCAAAAGTTCTCAATGTCTTGCCTGCTGGTGACATTCTTCTTGAGTTAATTCCATTATTCCTATTGAATCAGAAATTCCATGCATCCCTTTGATCTGTACATTTAAAATTTTTTTTTTGAGGTTAGGTGATGTTTTCTTCTATTATATCTTTGAATTTTTTATTTGTTCTATTCAGAAACAAAAATAGCTACATGTTTGAGCTGCACCGCCTATTTTCCATATAAATAATCTGTTCTCTCTTTAATCTGTGTTACATTTCATTGCATTTTATTGTTTTTCTCAAGTTTTGACATTGAATTTATGACTCATCCACTTCTCTGCAATTTTTTTCCCATTTTCTAAATATTGAGAAAATTATTCTCTTGCTTTACTCATTTATTTTAATTGTGAAATTATAGTTAGTCATGTTATGTTATCTCTCATCTCATACCCAGCTATAATAGTACAATGCAGTCATGACCTAACATTTTCTCCTCTTTCCTATGGTCAACAATACTTCAACATATAACCATATCTAACTTTGCATGTTAGTAATCTTTTTTTCTTCGATTGTTGATTTTAATAAAATAGGTCCTATATTTTATTTTATTTTTCTGTTTCTGTTTAGTAATTGAGGAAAGCCTTTCTGGGCTTGCTATCCTCCCCAGAATAATGTATTTGCTTCTTATTGACTTTCTGGATTGTATCTATGGGTAGGGTTGACTTCATGGGTATGTGAACAGTGCTGTAGTACATTGCCTCATATTCAGAAGAGTTTAGGGTTTAATACTCTCCAGTTGCTAGCTTGAAACCCTTAACAATTTTATCTTTAAATTTGTATTTTGTAGGTGAAGTCAAATGAGACAATGAAGAATGCATGGAACCCGAGCTCACACCCAGTTCTGCCTCTTTGTTTTGGACTTATGCTTTTGGCCATTCTAGGCTCTTGTTTCTCTTCCCTCTTACTCTCGCTTTTCTGATCAGTAACCACTGTTTCTCTTTGTCTTTAATGAATGACAGTGAGGAGGTCATAGGCCAGGGTCAGGTGGTGTGTGCTGTGTATCCCCTGGGAATGGGGCATGGAGTGCCCAAACTTATCCAAGCTACTGGCACCGTGTTGCAGATGGCAAGTCTGTGAAAAGGAGAGATTGACTTTTCCATCCTAGGCTGGGGCATAGTGTATCACTTGGTTGCCTGGCAGGTGGAGAAATTTAGAATTAAATGAACCATGCATGAGGAGTCATGGGGTCAGGTCCCTCAACGTGCCTGTGAGGGTTTCAACATAGCTAAGTAGCTCATGCCCAAGGGAGCAAAATATTCTATAGCACATTTAAAAAATGATACAGTCTGATAAAGAGATATGGGAAAAAACAAAATGTTTTATATTTTAGTACTTTAAAGGCCCCCCATTTTTTAATAATTTTTGAAAACAGTCCGTATTTTTATTTGCACTGTGCTTCATAAATCAAGTGTCTTGGCTCTACTTGTGATGCTCTTTATATCCTTTCCCTCAGAACCTGGCCTGTATGGCTGGTGGCAAAAGTTTACATTGACCAGTATGGTCATTCATTCACCTCAATTGAGTAGATCACATAGGCATCCCCAGGGATCTTTGTTTCTGTACAATTGAGTTTTTAAATTGTTGAAACAACTGGTATGTATAAACTCCATTAACTTCCAGAAATTTTACTAAGCAGTGGCTTAAAAAGGAGACAGTGATTTATTCTTAGTGAGTTGTAATTGCTCCCCTTTTTGGGTGATTGCTTTGTCTTGGTAATGTAAACTCCAGTTGGGGAAAAGACCATTAACATCTTAGCTTTGGGTTGTAAGAAGCAGGTGCTTTTCTCTTGAACCTACCTTTGATATTGTTAGTATCAAATGTGTCATTAGGTTTAAATAGAATGTTTTATACCTCTTCCTCCCTTCTCCTGGTCTTCAGAAAACACATTTTCAAATTAAAGGTTTAGTTTCTTTCCTGTTGGAGTAGCCTAAACAGATACTCAGAAGATGGGTCAGAGAAATCCAAGGCACTTTGACACCTTGCCTTCTCTTCCAAATATGCATTGTGGTTTCTGCATTATTCACCTGTACTTTCATCCTTTTGCTCTCTTAATTGGGGCATGTTAATAAGATTTAACACAATTTTCTTCATCTGTTTACTATAATACTACCTTCTACTATTGAAAATGCCAGTTTGTTTAAACTTGTACTAGATATAGAAAAAAACATGCAAAGTTACAATATATGCTTTGCATAATTCCTTAGTTTTACTTGTTTTGGAGTTTGTTTTTTTCTCTTACAGTTCCTTCATTTTGAATTGTCAATTTTTGTTAGAGAGTAGTATAAGTCACTTAGTTTGTTGCTGTCTTTTCCAGAAATCTTATCTTTCTCAAGTTATGTAAAAATCTATTAACACTAAGCTGAATGATCAGATAGCATTCTAATTACTTTAATATACCTAAGTTGTCTCATGTTATTGGACAGTTGTTTACTGATCATCATTTCTATTCCCATTAATATTTTAATAAACATATTGGAAATATATATTGTATATTTTTACTACAGTCTCAATTATTTATTCAAGGTTTGGTCTCCCAAATCGAAAAAATGCACATATTTATAAAGCCCTTGAAATATATTGCAAATATATTACTAGAAAGATTATATCAACTTAGATTTCCACCAGCATCCTAAAGTTTGTCTACCTGATCAGCCTGGGGTATTATCACTTAATTAATGAAAAATAGTATACCACTGTGATTTGTGTTTCTTTGACTTGTGAAGAAGGAAGTTTGTGCAAATGTTTTTTAGCCCTTTGTATTTCCTTTTGCAGGCGTGTGTGTGTGTGTGTTGTGTATGTGTGTGTGTGTGTATGTGTGTGTGTGACAAAAAATAAGTTAGTCTTCAGAGCATAACAGGCTTTAGAAAATATATTAAACTGTTTATGATTTCCACCATGAGTCTTTTATATGTGTTAACTTGCACAGATGAAAAAATAAAATGTGTCTTAATAGGGATGTTTTTCATGGCTGTCTGCAACAGTTACAGTTTACTAATTCGATTGAGGGTAAATGGTTGAGGCTAGCCAGCTGTGTAAAAGAGCGATCTGACCAGAGATAGACAAGTGTAGCTTTATTTGTAACTTTGTCAACTCCTGCTACTGCCTGTATAATTTCTTAGAAGTTGTTTAAGGGTTTATATTTCCCTAGAGGAGAGGAATGTATTTTCATTAAAGGTTCATTCGGTAATTCATATTTTCTTTATGGTCTCTATAGATTGTCAGTTATAGGTCTTACCCTTGTATATGTTTTAAAATTAAAATTTCATTAGGTGAATAATTTGTGATGAGATGCTTAAATGACTTAGGAATATGTGCAACCACATGCACATGAAGTTTCATCAAAAGTGTAAAGTAAGTAGAATTTAGAAACAGTAGTCTCCTAGTGCTGACTGAACATTTCTTATTTTCAGTTATGCAAAGAAAATTAAATGATTTATAGCTATGCTATTATTTACCCTGGTGATTTAATCCTACAAATATTTTTTTATATAATATAAATAGAAACATATGTGAAGTGTAGGCAACTGGAACCATGTTACATTCTCTAAATAACCATGAATTGATGAATAATAAATCTTTATGTTTATAATCTCTAAAATGTAATTGAAATATTGACTATATACATATTTAAACCAAGAAACTAAAAAGTCTTTTGGCAATAGTAATTTCTCTTTATTGAATCAAATGAGTTCATGTGCATAAAAGTGTATTACAAAACTATAAATTGCTAGACAAATGTTAGTTGTTACCATTACAAATGTTTAATAAGAATTTCCAAAGACAGAATAAGTATGACTCAGTAAAAACAATCCCAGAGAGGAGTAGATTCAGAAGTTGGAGGACTTCTCTTGACAAAGACATTTTTATATCTAGGATCTTGAGAAACATACTAAATAGGGGGAAAAAGAGTTTTCCATGATGAATAATTAAGAAAACCTTGTTAAAAGATTGAGCTAATAGATAACTTTAAAACAACTTCAGCACAAGACCAAATCAAAACAAAACTATTTTATGCCTGTGAATACCTTCAATTATTGGACAAACAATAATCATTGGTTTTTTCTGTGGACTAGACACTGTTTTAGATATATTGTTGATAAAGATAGAAAGATTTCTGCCCTCATTGTGCTTGCATTCTGTCAAAGAGAAATAGAAAAATAAACAACAAACTTGATAAATTCATGATAAAAACCTATGATAAAACACTAGGTCTAATGCATATTGAAAGGCAAGTGCTATGGACAGAAGAAAAATTAGAAGAGGTAAGGGATCGGATTGGGAGTCTGTGTTAGGGCAATCACATAAAGGCTTAACAGCTGTAATGATTTTGGTGTTTATTCTGAGTGACATGGGGTCCGAATGCAAAGTTTTGAGCAGAGGACTTGATCAGACTTGAATTAAGGAGCACTTCTAGCTTCTGTGTTGAGATTACACTGTAAAGATAAGGTTAAATCAGGCAAAATATCATAGAGGCTTGGACCAGGGTGGATATGGTAAATAATAACCAGCTTCTGAATATACTTTTGAAAGTAGTACCAGTGGGATTTACCAGCTTATAACAAAAGATTACTAAGGAGTGAATTTCTTGGTTGCTAGACAGTCCCTTGAACATCACACTGCTAACTCCGTTTTGGGATTGAGGCCTCCTGGTCTCCTTTTTCATTTGATTAGATTTTGTCTTTGATAATCCTGGGTTTCAGATTGATCCTTGTTTGCTTGGTACACTCACCTGGATTTAGGTGTCTGACTCTAACATTTGAACACTTACCGTCCATCCAGTCCTCCATCATCCCTATTATTGACTCAAATCCCTGTTCATTTTCTGGGCAGAGGTCTTTCCTGGAATCTGTTACTAGCAGCCACTTATGGTCCAGGTACTAATTTGAGCTGCAGTTATTATTATGTTATCAAGGATGTCATGACGAAAAACGTGACCAAGAGTTCTTCAGGATAAAAAAAAAAGCGAAGACATTTTATCCATGATTAAACAAGACTCTATGTTGGCATCACTTTGAAGTTGGAAAAAAAAAAGTTCTAGCAGAATAAATATACTCTAGAAGGTTTCAATCTTTATTATATCTTTTCTCTTCTATAGGACCAAAAAACTCGTGTGGCTATATAAAAGACATTGAGTGATGATTCTCTAAATTAAAAGCACTTTGAAATTTGGTTGTTTTGCAGTTTGGTTAGTGAATAATTGAAATATTTAAACAATTACAAGCAAAATAAAATTAATAAACTATGAAAAAACACTTCTGTGTAACCATGTTTTGTCACGTCAAGGTAGAAATTTTGAGTTCGCTCCATTCATACATTTACTGGTACAATCTCATCTGAACTCCATTTGACCTCATCTTACTTGAAATGGACTCTAAAGGAAAGCAGCAAAATACTTTCAAATAAACATCTCCTAAAATGCATTTTAACCTTGGATCTGGAAATCTATAAAAGAATTTTTTTTTTCAGTACATTGATAACACGGAGAGAATTCCTTACAGCTGAAAATTATGATATTTAAAGGTTTCAAGATGTCTTTCCAGGTTTGGACTTGGCAGCAAGCCAGTGACTGGATGGCTATATTTTAAAAGTCCATCTTGCCTCCACTGCTTTAGGTTTTCTAATGTTTCAGTGTTTGCTTCCAGAAAATATTCAATATGTTTTTAAAAGTTTATTCACTTTTCTATTACTCTAGGCAAAAAGTTTGCCTCAAAAAAGTCTTCAAAAATAAGTATGAGATATAACAAATCCCTGCAAATCCTAGAGAACCTGACCATTCTTAAATGTATAAGCACAAACGTTTTTGGCTTAGTTCCTCATAAAACCTAAATAAATGTTTATATAAGAATCTAAGTATAGTATCATTATTTGCAGATCAACTTCTAAACTGGTTTGTAACAAACATATCTTTTGTGTGTGCGTGTGGCTTGCTAAGCAATCTTAGTGGTTTAAAGCATCTGTTTTACATGTAATTTAAATACCTTTGAATTCTCTTTCCATAAACCATTGATTGACCACATAATGGGGGACTTCCAAACCCCATTCTTCACGTCCCATTTTGTGAACTGAAAAATGTGGTGATATCCTATCCAGTAGAAGGGTTTTACTGGGTAACCACAGGAAAAACTCAATGTAAAAGGTTTGAGAGTTTTACCATGAAAGGAAAGAAGAGATATTTTTAACATTTTACAAATATGCCTTTCTGTTGTCTCTCAATATTGATCTTCTACAATTAGTCTTACTGCCAGCCAATGGAGAGAAAAAATTGAAAAACAAAAAATCTTGACCTTTGTTTCTTAGATTGCCGAAGAATTCTTTTTTTTTGAGTTGGAGTCTCACTCTGTCGCCCAGACTGGAGTGCAGTGGCCGCTCCCGGCCACTGCATCCTCGCCTGCTGGGCTCCGGCGATCCTTCCGCCTCAGCCTTCCAAGTAGCCGGAATTACAGGCGCGCACTACCATGCCCGGCTGATTTTTTTATTTATTGTAGAGATGAGGTCTCGCTGCCTGGGCGGATCTTGAACCCTCAGGCTCAGGCAATCCACTCACCTCAGCCTCCCAAAGGCGCGGGATTACAGGCTGAGCCACCAAGCCCGGCCTAATAATAGTAAACAAACTTGCCTCCTGCAGTCATTTGCAAGTGAAGTCTATCACACAGGATATGATATGAATCTGCCTGGGAGCCATTTATATTCAAGTTAATGAAGCCTATTCACTGGCTTTATGGCCTTGAATAAGCAGAATCAAAGATATCCAGAAAACATTTTAAAATGAGAAAAAAATAAAATGGAATACTAAAAACAGAAATATCAGGTGCTTTGGATACAGGGTTCACCTTAATAGTTTGAAAAATTTAGGTACAAAATTGGGATTGTGCATTCAAGAAAATCCAGTGGTGCATGTTGTGTTGAATTTGGTTTGTATTTATAGATAGCTATGACACTCTTGTTAGGTTAACAACATAGGACTGGACTCTATGCCTCTTTGTTTCTACATGTCTCTTCCTTTGCTTAGAAAACCGTTCTCTCCTTATATATGTCAATTCATGCCCTCTTTTAAAATGTAGCTTATTTTTTTCCTCTTCTCAAAATATCCTCAAGCTATTAACTTGTATTCCGGCACATGCCTTATTAATATGGCATAGTTCTCCATTTGTTGCCTTACCTCTTTTTTCAGTCATTGCACATTTGTATAGTTTAGCTTGTAGACCAGGTTATTAGATGCAAAAACTATATCTTGTTTTCTTCTGTTTCCTTTACATTATCCAGTACTACAATTCTTCCATAGCAGGAATATTTAACTGGGGTATTGACTATATTAGATAATTCTACCAGGCACATTATTTTTCAGCGGGGCACTGGATAGGACAGATAATAGTTTTGTAGAACTTCTCCCCTTTCCATCATTTCCCCCATTCTCTACTAATATTGTAAATTTTTTTCCTTGACTCCAACACTAAATATCATTTGTCCCTTAAGTCATTTGACAAGCCATGATGCCTACTAGGAAAGTATTACCCGGTTGAGATTCAGTTCCTTCCATAATACTAAAAACAATTTGGAGTTATTTTACTTATTGGTTGCTTTATTTGTCCTTCTCCTACACTAAAATGAAACTTCAAGTACACAGGTACTAACTTTTTTGTATGTCATTTATTGTGCATACCACAATACTTAGAACAATGCCTGGCACATGGTAGGTGCACAATAATTTATAGAATAAATGTATGCCAAAGCCATCCCATGGGTCTTTGTAACTATTTTGGGCAGCCCATAATTTTTGCAACAACTTACTAAATAGTCTGTAGATGGTCTAAGTTAAAACAGTAGCTACTAGTTCTAAACATAGATTGGCTTAAATATTGACAGAATGTGGCTTTCATTAAATTTTACCTCTAAATTTACTATGAAATCTTAGGAAAGTCAGATATTCTTTTTATACCTGGTTTCCCTTACTATGTAATAAGATAATTAGTAACACCTGCCTTTTACCTGTGATAGTGACTGTTAGACTAACAGTAATAATTCCTATCATGATACCAGAAAGAGAAGCATTTTGTATGTAATAAAAGAAAGTCTTAGGTGGTCATTACCTTTTAACAACATTCAATATTGTCATCTTTTACTTTTGAAACAACAGAACATGTCCATGTGATCTTTAATTGTCCAACAGAGTTCCCAACTAATCAATGTCGGAGCTTGCGGAGGAAAGCTATAAGCAGAATGTCTTATAATCACCATCTAGGTATATTGTTGATGACTCCATCTTGCACAGATATTATATTTGGCTCTTTTTTTTTCTTTGTAACCAGTTTCTCAAATATCTAGATTCTATGTTGAGGAGTTAAATCAACATTATCCTTTGTCTTTATCACCTCTGTCACTTTGAAGTATAAGAAAGTTCTGTTCTCTAGGCACTTTTCAGACATTTATCCAAGTATAAATCTTTCTTTTGATTTTTCTGAAGCAGGTCCCACTAGCTTACTTAAGGTCAGAATTCATTCAAGATGCAGTGGTCTCTTTTTGAGCATTAATTTCCACCAGTTGTGCATATTCTAGGTCTAGTAGCTAGCTGTTTGAATTTCCTGGTAGCTTGGAAGCATTCTTTTCACTATTTTATTGGGCTTACTATTTTGCTGAAGGCTTAACAGGCTTATTTTCAGATTCTTAATCAAGAACAAGTTTAATGATTGAAGGTAATTATCTCCAGATTAGAAGGGCTTTTAAAAATTTATCAGCATTCCAAAATTTAACAAATAGCTCTCTGATAATCTAATTAAAGTGCTACTTTTGCTGCCAGGCTATTTCAAGTCAGATGCTAATTCAACCTCTGGTACCAAATCATTGTCCATTTAAGTAGTTTCTGACGGTCCAGACATAGAATTTGACTTTTGTTAATATCTAGATTGTTCCCTGGAGGATGATCATCTGAAAGAATTAGGTCTGCCTTCTTATTGATTTTTAAAGGGAGATATGTTAGTTATCTCTAGTTATTATTTCTCTAGTCATCCTAAATTGGCCCATTGGCTGTGTAATATACCTATGTGTGTGGAACAAAGTAGTTTCCAGCAGCAAATCTGAATCAGCTGCTTTGCATCATAATGAAAGGCCTTTCACTTTCCATTAGATTTGCACCTTAAATGGTAATTAAATTTAGGGGCTGTATTGTAAAGGAATTTGGTCTAGTTTAGGACTATGGAATTTTGATGGATAATTAAACACATACACAAAACCCTGCACTATTCATGGGAGCTGTTTATATAAGCTAGGGGCAAAATTATTTTTTTATAGTTCTGAAAATAATTTGAACTTCTTAAATAAGCCTTATTTACCCAAAGATGTATCTTAACCTGTTAGTAACCAGCTGTTGTTTTAGAACTAACCTAAAATTTGAATTCTAACAATGGAAGTTCTATGCCATCAAGAAACAAGAAAGATCATAGTCATGGATAAACGAAGACTCAGAAACTCAAATTGTCGGGCAATCCATGTTGTTTTTATTTTTGTTCTTTCCTCCAGGAAGTCTTCCTTAGGCTTTTTTTGCCTTTCCCACTCTTCAAGGAGATTTGGAGGCAGAATTGCAAGTGAAGAGGGCTGTGAGACGGGCAACGTAAGGCATGGCAGCACTTTCAGACCTTGTTTGTGTACAGATTTATGTGCTTCCAATTATCAATGTGTGGGAGTTTTGTCAAAAAAGCTGGGCTTGTGATTCCTTTTGTTCTTCAGTGTCTATTGTGGTTTGTTTCAAATGGGATGCAAATGTGATTTACAGTGCGTGGCACGATGTAGTTAGAGAAAATTTGGCTCCACAAGGCAATGCAAACTTGAGCAGGGAAGGGCCGCGCGTGAGCAACATGTTCCTGTGGGTGACAGAGGAACAATCCAACATGGTTTATGGTGAGACTGGAGAGTAAACAACATATGAAAGGTTGTTCTGCCCAGAGAACATGGCTTTCTTTCCTGTGGTCTGGGAGAGCAGAGCTACGTCTCTCAAAACTGTTCAGAGAACTGCTAAGTAGCATTGCTGTGTGGTTGAGGAAAGAACATGCTCAAGAGCAATGTTTTCCCATTGGGCAGGGCCGATTCCAATAGATACCTCAGAAGTGCATTTATCACCATTTCAGATAGCCACACAATCGCAATATCCCCATTTGCACTTTCTAGTGCTATGTTCCCAAGGACCTTTAAAGTTCTGACCAAATGGTCATGCTGTATGAGCAAACAGTTTTGCAACCCAGACAGTCTTAAAGAGCAGAGATTTCCAATAAAATCAAATTTGACAACACAAAGTTTCGACAGATACATAATGGCATGAAATCAAATTATTCAAGCATAAGTCACTAAATCACTCAACAAATCTATCGTGAGCACTGTTTATGAGTCAGAAAATCAATATGCATCAATGACAAAAAAGGAAACTAATTAGCATACTATTAATTTACAAAGCAGCATGGACAAGAAAAAACACACAAATAAACAACTGGATTTATGTCTTGGCTTCATATTTGTGCAAATCCTCTTTCAATAATGCAGATATATTATATCTTCCAGTATTTGAAACACATCTCAACACATATTTTAAATAGCTATTTTAAAAAACACATTGTTATATATTTTGGATCTTTATTTTTTAACAGTAAGATTAGGGAATAGGATTGGTATTGGCTTTGGGGGAAATATTTGGGTTTCAAATCCCATTATTTAATCTTTGTGGAGTCTTGAACAACTAGCTAGCTTCTCTAGTTTTTGTTTGTCTAGCTTCAAAATCATACCTACTTTATGAGGCTGTTGTAAGGATGCCAATACATATGAACTGCTGTGGGAAGCTTTCATCATGTTATAGAAAACACGTGTTATGCAATGAATGGCATGGCCGCTGGCTGGTGGAATAACCTATCAGAAACAACCACGTAGCCGCAGTATGTTGGCTGCCAGGCAGCATATATAGGCAAACAACTGCGCCAGAGGGAGAGAGCCATTTTGTCTTTGTAAAGAGCACATTAAGACCTGGAGTAAACTTGTCCGCAGAAGAACGGTGTCGGGGTCGTCTTTCTTCGGCGCGCGACAACTGGTGGCCCGTACGGGGAACCTTTTCTCCTTTTATGCCGTACGGCGTTCAGAACTACGACAACCAGGGCGGTCGACTGGTAAGTGAAGTCACAAGGTCCTCGGTAAAGAGGCGATTAAGAAGGTCCTCAGTAAAGAGGCGATTAAGAAGGTCCTCGGTAAAGAGGCGATTTAAGAAGGTCCTCGGCAGAGAGGCGATTTAAGAAGGTCCGCTGTAAAGAGGCGATTTAAGAAGGTCCTTGGTAAAGAGGCGATTTAAGAAGGTCCTCGGTAAAGAGGCGATTAAAAAGGTCCTCAGTAAGGAGGCGATTTGTTTTAAGGTCCTCGGTAGCGAGGCGATTTGTTACAGTCTCTGGCATAGGAATTTCTCTGCCATGGGCACTACTTCCTCTCACCCACTTTTTCAAGCTTTAAAGTCCCTCTTGAAAACGAAAGGTTTGAAACTAAGGGACAAGATCTTGACAGACTTTATTCAGCAGATAGATGCAGCTGCTGCTAATTTGTCTTAAGAGCTTTCTAAGTATCTTGTAGGTAATTGGACTCAAGAATTTGACAATCTGACGGAAACGCTGCGGCGCGAGATTATTACAGTGTATTCTACCAGAGTGGATCCTGTCGTGGCACAAACTCTAGCGTCCTGGATTGCGCGAGCCGCCCATCATTTGAAGGAGTGGGCGGGCATGGGATGTTTTGGCGTTCTCCTCATTGGATTGGCAGTTGTTTGCCTATATTGTTTGTGCACTTTATGCCGTAGGCGAGACACTGATATGGCCCTGCTCGCGCAGGCAATTTTGGCCTTGGAGGAAGGGCACTCTCCCCATGTCTGGCTTGCAGCCATGAAGAATCAACAGTGACAGGATGCCAGCTGTTGACTGCACTTGGAGCCCCGATGGGTAAACTCCATGGAGGTTATCCCCAGCTGCATACGGGTTGATACCGCAACCACCCGTCCCCTGCAAAAGGCATCGGGCCGGTGCACAGTTGCTGGGTTGTACTTCGGCGATCCAGGGACTGGGGTACATAGCCCAAGGAAAAAACGGGGGCTGTGGGCTCTAGCCTCTCCTGTCATATAAACAAAAAGGGGGAGATGTGGGAAGCTTTCATCATGTTATAGAAAACACATGTTATGCAATGAAAACGGCATGGCCGCTGGCTGGTGGAATAACCTATCAGAAACAACCACGTAGCCGCAGTACGTTGGCTGCCAGGCAGCATATATAGGCAAACAACTGCGCCAGAGGGAGAGAGCCATTTTGTCTTTGTAAAGAGCACATTAAGACCTGGAGTAAACTTGTCCGCAGAAGAACGGTGTCGGTGTCATCTTTCTTCGGCTCGCGACAAACTGCTTAGAGTAAGTGACTGTCATAAAGTTAGTTCAGAAAATTTATACAGTTCTATAAATATTTCTGGGGTCAGATGGATTAGCCATTTGGGTTACAAAGGGATTGGTGTGTATGGATGGTATATACATGTTTACTAGTGCCTTGCCTATTCACAGTGCCAAGGAGGTCCTTCTACAGAGGGTTAGGAGGAAGATGAATTATATCCCACTGCCCCTTTTTACTGACCTAAGTTAGACTGCTACAGGAACCCAGAGACTAAATTTTGCAGTTCCAACATCCAAAATTCGACTCTGGGGATTCTCAGAATGTTCACATGGTGAGAGTGCTTTGGTCATTGTTAAGGGAAGGGAAGAGATAATTAACTGCCAGGAGAAGATAGGGGCGGGATTGACAGTAGTGGGAAACTGCTGGAGGGGAGGAGCAAACCTCATTAGCATGGGTACCTCCATAATGAACATTTGTATACCTAACCATGAATTGTAGCCTGCATATTAAAAATTAAAAATTAAGAAAAAAATTTGACATGTTATTAGTCTAAGGACACTGGTGTCAGCTTTTTTGCATTCAGCATGCAGTAGGGCAAGTACCTACCTGGAGACTTTCTGTCATCAGGAAGCAGCTGGAGCAGGCCTATAGGGAAAGGGAAGAGAGCAAGGGTATTTAGGAAAAAATAGAGGAAAAAATGATTTATGAGAAGAGTACAAAAATCAAACATAAACAAATTGTTTTGCTGGCAGCAGGCACTACAGCGTCAAGATGGAGAAGTGGATGCAGTGAGGTGAAAGGACCAAAAAAATCACTCTGCCAGAGTGCAGAGTGGTAGGGGCATAGGTTTTGGGGGAAGAGGAGCATGCCACTGAGTGAAGCACAAGTGGAGAAAGGTGCCAAAGCAAACATCATCTGCTTCCAAACTTCCCCTTAGTCTCCTTCTCCCTAGAGACTCTTCTCCACTCTGTTGTTTTTTTTCCCCTTTTTTCTGCTGAGAGAAATGAGGGCTTCCACTGTGTTGCTGATGTAAAGAAGAGGCCAGGTTGGGGACTCAAATGGGCTTTAAGTTGTGTTTGCATCTGCTCATAGAGCATGTGGCAGGTGGGTCAATACACCCCAGGTGGGGGTTCAGTGCAGAACTCACTTTTCATCTGGCTTCTGTATCTGGGTCTGCCATCTCACCTTTATGAAAGATGCGGCCATTTCATCGAATTTCATTGAAAAATTTCTGTTATAGCAAATAGTTGATAGTTTCAGGGAGAATTTTACTAATGTTTTATATGTGAGGGAAGAGGTGTTGGTTGGACACTGGAGAGGGCAAACTGAGTATCTGGGGTCAGCTGCAGAAATTTCACAGAATGTCACCATCTGCACTGGTTCCTTTTTTTATGCCCATCCATTCTTATCCTTCTTCCCTGTCACATAGAAAATGCATTTATCTCCTAGTATCAAGTGTAGCAGTTTACCAATGATTTTCTGATATTTTATTGAATTATATCTACCAAATAAATATTGAATTTATTGATAAGTTATTGAATTACTTCTACCAAATAAATATTTAACTCTGTAAAATGTAAACTTTTTTGCCACCCAGTTACTCTTTTAAAAAGACAGTAGGTCTTCATTTAACATGCATATTACACATGATTTATCCCATATTAGTGAATATTTAGTTGTGAATATTATAAGTTAATTTCAGCTCCTTTAAAATCGACATTGTGCATATAGCAAATGATAAAACAGACACAATAGTTGATTTTCTGATAGTATTTTCTTGAAAATATTCTATAATGAAATACTAGTATTTTTTTTTGTAAAAAGAGAAGATAATAAGTTAGTCATTTTCTGCCAAATGACTACCATAATGAGACTTTTAAATAGTGACTTGAAACTTGTCTGTTACTGACAACAATACCACAGAGATGAGGTATGATAAAACCAGAGTCACTGGAATACAACCAAAAGAAAAGATGTAAAAAACAGTTTAATAAGAAGCATTCCCAGAGTTGACACTGTTTAACTGCTTCTATGGAAAAGCTGATATCTGAGAGGAATTCATAAGGATCCATTTTACCTCAGCTTTTCTTGAACTGTTTTTATTTTTCTAGTTTATACATTTTTTTGTTGATTATAAAAGAATGTAACACAAATTATATTGCATTTAGAAAACTTTAGAAGCCTTGAAAGGAAAAGATTAAATGCTACAGTCATTTTACTATCTGCATCAGTTTTTGCTTTTTTACAAACAAAACCCCAAACATAGTGACTTTAAAAAGATTCAGTCATTGTACTTAACTCATAATTCTGTGGGTCTGCTGACAGGTTGGCAGGTGGCTTTTGTGTAGCCTTGTTCATGTGACTGGCATTGACTGGCTGGTTGGTCTAGGAGGCAGCTGCTAGGATGGCTTCTTTTTGTTTCATAAGGCCTTCTGCTTTCCTGCAGATGATCACAGGCTTCTTTACATGGTGGTCTTAAGGTTTCAAAAAGTAAGAGGGCAAACTGCCACACAACAGCACTCGTTAAGCCTTTGCTTGCTTCACCTGAGCCAAGGCCTAATTGGCCAAAGCAAGTCTTATGATCAAGTTGAGAGTAAGATGCGGAGGATGTGATTCAAAGCTAGTCAATAAGACAGGCACTTATTGTGACCATTTTTGCAGATAAGACATAAGAATAAGTTTGGTTGTAATTTATACACAGCTTAGTATCTTGTAGTTTTTGCTTAGAAAATTGCATTATGAAACCTTAACTATTAAATATTTTTTAAAAATATGATTATTAATGACTACATAATATTAAAATATGTGGTTGTACCATAATTTGCTTAGCTACTTTTCTATAATACTAGAAACTGTAGCCAACTTTTAATATTTCTCTAATACTTCTCTTTGAATATTTCTAAGTAAACAATGCCATATAACCTACATGATTTTAGTACACATTGCTGAATTGATGTATTTAAAAAACTTTGAATTTCTTGATAAAGATTACCAAATTGTCCACAGAAAAACTTAAGCAATTATATACTCAGTAGCAGTGTTTGAAAATATCAAATTTACTACAATGTAATGGACCCAGGCTTGTATAGTTTGAAAATATTTGTCAATTTGATAGGCAAAAAGGTATATTTTCAAATCTATAATTTTTAGTTAAGTCTCAAACATTAAATTTATTTTTTATAAAACAACATTTTTTATTGTTGTAAACCATTAGTTTTATGGGAGGGGGAATTTTTTATTAAAATTAAAATTAAATTTATATAACTATAAAAGATAATTTGAAATGAGAGAAGTTTGAAAAAAATGACATTATTTACATGATGGGAGAATCACACATTTTGCCTTCAGTCTTTTCATCTTATAATAGTAAGTGCAATTGTCAGAGCTTTAAAAATATTTTATGCTCCCTGAAAGTTGGTCAAAAAGTATAATTGGAAAAAAATAAAGATTGAAATTAGATTCTGAGGCATTATAGTAACATAAAAATCTGAGTTTTTAAAAATTTGTTTTGGAGATGAGGGTAAGAGAAAAGTTTTTGTTTTTTGTTTTTTTGGTGTAGGACTCAAAATACCTAGTTTGTTATATTTTAAAAACAGAATCATAGCTTATAAGAATCTACTTTTCATTAAGTGAATGTTCAGGAACAACACTGGAGCAGTATTTGGGAAAAAATTTTTTTCACTACCTTTTCTGTATTGGAAAAAGAATCCATAAATGTAAGATTAACTTTAACTCTGCTAATTCTAGAATTTTGTTTTTAATTTAAGTGTTGAAAAAACATAAAGACTTAATTTTAATAGAAGCATTAGGTGTCATAGAATATCAGAGAAACATTAACTCTCCCGCAATAAATGCATATAATATTTTTGATCACAGGTTAGGTGATAAAAATTCAAGCTTAATCTATACAATCTGTGTAATACGTATGAGTTAGGGATGTTGTGAGAACCTTAACTTTTGTACTTCCTGACTTTTTTTATTGTATAAAGTAGTTTTTCAAAATGTTTTTTGAAGTGAAACTATGAGAAAATATTTTGAGGATAGGACACATAGCAAAAGAAAAGTGTAGGAGAGAAGTTGTGAATAACAGGCAGGGAAGGACACTACTAGATGTGCTTCTGGTTGGGACTTCTGATGATAATGTGGGAAACAATTTAAACTCAAGGAAATTTGACCAATTTTTAGACCTAAAAAAGGTGGGCGAGATGCTTATCCCTCATTAAGAGTTGGCAATTTTATAAAATGACTGTAAATAGAAAAAAGGAAGAAAAAGAAAGAGATTTTGAATTAAATGCAGAAAAGAAGGTAATTTCTTCAAGCTGCTGAAGTGCACTGATTGTGTCTCTTGTGGTGAGGAGGAGGATGTACACTACAGAAAATAAACCACTTGTGAGAACTCAGGGAAAAAAAAGGGCGAAAAACTCACCTCCTACATCAAATATTTCTGCTATGGCACAAAAAATAAAAACTAAAAGTACTTCGGCTTTAGGATATGTATGTTTTTACAGTGTAGATTATATTGTTTCATTCCCCAATCTCTTTTACTTATTTCAGATTGTTTGCAAACATTTAATTCATGGCCACAATTCAAAATATATGCCACTGCAGATCAGATGTTTGTTTTTTTCCCCATCTCTTATACATTTTTCAGGTATTTGCAGTGTGACACAATAATGTCACATTTTTCAGTGTTTACTTTGAGGATCAAAGAGTGTGAGAGAATTGGGTGTCATATTTGGATAATGAGAATCCAGTTGAGTTTTTGGTCACAAATATTGTGGCCTAAAACTAAGATTACTGCATTCTGTATATGTTTTTGTAAAGAACGTTGTACAATTCCTTCAGAATCATACTTTATGAGTAAAAAAAATTGTTAAGAATTTTAACTATTTGTTTTATTAACCTGATATGGTTGGTTGCTCAATTATTTCCCAAACAAAGCAACAAGTAACCATTCACAACAATAAACTCAAAGCAAAGTAAATAAAATATTTTTTTCTCAATGCAAAAAATATTTCATGAACATTTGCCTTTTTCCATTTTTATCTTTTATTTGTGTAATGGTGTTGAAAAGTAGATAATGATAATGCCTTTGAAGAGTGAGAATTATCTCTCTAAGAAGAAAACATAAGAAGATAAATTAGTGCTTGAGTAACTGACAACATGTCACACAAGTTAAGTCTAAACCATATAAAATATAACAAGTTACAATAATATGAGCCTTGTTAAACTTTTAAATAATTATCACGGGCTTGGTGGAATCTTTTTAAATTTATTGACTCTCCTTCTTTCTGATCTCTACCCCATAATCATTTAATGAAAAGAGCTTATCTCCACTGAATTAGTTACAATTAAGTTCCATTGCATTTAATAGTACTTAGAAAAGTGGCTTGATCAAGTTAGAGAATTAATTCTCAAGGAAGAGAATTGTGAGGATAGTTTAGAACTGGCATGAAAGCTCAGCAGTCTCTAAAGTCTTGCGGACTTTGCATTCTGCATTCCTTAACCTTAATGTGCAATTTCCATTCCTCACGTTGCCTAATGGTTAAGGAGGCTGCTAGAGTTTCATCTGTCACATCAGTCCTGCCAGTTGTCAGGAAGAAGCGGTAGCACAACAAAAATGAGCATGCAAAAATTTTCTGTTGTCCTTTAAAGGCGCTAAGCTGGAAGAGTAAGGTAAAACTTTTACTTACATCTTGTCAGAACTTAAACATAAAACCATTCTTAGTTGCACATGAGGTTAGGAGTATTACCACTATAGGTATACTTGGCTTCTGTTATGCCAGTGAAAAAGTAAAGAAGGAATATTAGATACGCAACTAGCTATATCTGCCTGATAAATCTATTCTGAACATATGAAGAAAAGAGCTGTTTGGTCCAAACACATGATATATACTCTATAAATATTTATTCACTTGGCGGATTGCAGGGACTATGCTAACATAAACTTTAATACCTTCTTTTTTGTTATTCATTCCTATACTTATCTCTTCTCAGCACATTCTCTTCCTAATTCCTGCTTCTCAGTAGACAATGTTTGTTTGCTCTCATGGAAGAAATATTGCTCAGGAGCTCTTAGAAGTGAAGAAATGAAGCTTCTTGGGAATCTGAAACTTTTGGATGTAAAGTATCATTTAACTGGATAAATGGGATGTATATCAGGAAGGAAAACAGAGTGAGCGATGAGTAGATATGCTGTGAAAACAGCAGAATGGGTGATACGGGTAATATGTGAAGGCAAAGAAAGCAATTCTTTGACAATTATTGACAACGGATATGAAAATAGTGAGTTCTTAAGAAGCATAGGAGATGAGGTAGAAGGGTCTCTTGTTACTTGAATTACAGTTGCAAGTGACTCATTTATTTTTATTTAAATCCATAGCATATGCAAGTATCAAAATCATCAATTCAAGCAATACTTACAAAACCTATTGTGATTCCTAAGGTAATAAGGATTAAGTATATACCTAATATTTAAGTTTCTTTACCAGACAGCTCCCTTTCTTTTCAACTATATCCTTATTGCTTCTGGGTATGCTCCTTGACTACAATTAAGATAATGTCCTTGAATATATATTGTTACTTGCAGTGCACAGGTTTCTTGTGTCTGAAATTCCCACCTAGAATGCCTCTTGTAGCTTTATTTTCTTTGTACCATATATTTCAGGCACATAATTTCAGATGTAGATGAAAGTGATTTGTTCCAGCAAGGCTTTGTGAGTCGAATCCAAATTGGTGACTCTATTAGTACGTGTTCAACATCAAATTAATATTGAACTGCATTTAAGAACATTAAGTACATAAGTGCTCTATGATGATATACCTGGAAGAGTAATTTCATTATTGCTTTTGGAACAAAAAGGCTTATGTGACTCTCTTAAATGTGCTCCCCTAGGACTTTCTGTCATGCAGCCATGACAGTCTTGAAGGCAATGCAGACTTACATTTATTTTGACCATAACACAGTCAGAGAATTTTAACAGTACTACAGAACTCAAGGAAGTCTCTTTTATCTACAATTCAAGTTTCTTTTTATCTGTAATATCATTTTCCAGATACTAAAGTCACTTTCAAAATCCTCCTCAGGTCTTCCACCAGGAAGGAGTTCACTAGATGTTGTGCTAACCCTCTTCTGGTTGCTATGCCCATAAAAATATTCTGAATATAAAAATAATTATCACAGGAAGGGCAATGTTACTTGGGTAAATGGGAATGGTGCATGTAAAAGACAGCCTTTGTGTTATTTTTACCTGATAGATTCTCAACTGAGTTCTCGGTTCTTGTCACTCTCATTTTGCAAAAAAGTAGATACTACTCGGTCTCCACCTTCTTGCTGTATCTCTTTTCTCACATTGTTTGACTGACATCCCTGGATTTCTCTGAATTCTTTGACTTCATATATTCTGTATCTACTATTCAACCCTAATTCTATTTCATTGCCAAATACGTGGTCTACCAACTAAGATTTTTTTTTTCTTTGCAACTAGATTAGGCCATGTTCTGGTCCTTGGACTATGAGCAGGAGAATGTTCCTTTTAAAATAAAAGCAGTTATTTAGAAAACAATTCCTGGTACCTCCTCTTTCTTCCTTCTTGATGACTGGAGACAGAAACAAGTCTAGAAAGGTAGGTTTTGAGGATGCAAGCCCTCCTGCTACCCCCGAATCATTCACCCCTAAATTGTTACATGAGAGAAGTAGATTTGATTTCCTTTAAGTCATTTTATTTGGGGAAAGGAAAGGATAAAAGGGGAAGAGGGTCTCTTTGTTTTAGTAGCCTTGAGTTTATCTAAATAATATGCTGTTTTAATTTAAGTTCTACTGGTTAGAACTGGCTTCTTTGGGGCAAGTTGCTTAATCTTTCTGAATTAGCTCAACTATAAGATAAGAAGAATGATACCTATGTTCAAGGGTAGTGTGCAAATCAATTGAAATAATATATGTGAGTTTAAAGAATTTTGAAAAAAAAAATTTTTACCTCATGAAATAAGAATAACACAAGCTGAGTTTTCTTATTCCCAAAGAGCTAGACTTTTGATTAAGGAAACATAAATACTTTAGTATTTCTCATATGAAATATTCTCAGTATGAAAAGTAGACTTGGAAGGAGATAGAATTTGCTATATAGTATCACAATAATATATTTTTAAAAAGCATGCTTAATATAAAGTGTTTGAAAACTTATAATGCCCCCAAAGTCTGGGAGGCCTACGTCCCGGAATGAGACTCTATATTGATATTTCAGAGACCTGATTCTGTATTTGATTTAGGGATGAATTTATTCTTTCCTGTCTTGCTTCTCTCTCTCTTTAAATTGGAAGCTCTCACGAGATTTTTGACTGAATGAACAACTAATGATTATGAGAAGTTTTAACTATATAAAGAAGTTTAACTATATAAAGTTATGTAATAACTTAAAAATTAGAACACATGTAAAGCGTATTAGGATATTGTTTGCTCTCAAGATATTTATATTGTAGCCCAGTGTATAAGAAAAATTTATAAGGCTTATCATCACTTTTTTGTATTAGTTCAAAGACCTACCACCAACCTCACTGAAGATTGGGAGAAACATTTTCATTTAGTGACATTTTTACTTGTGTGATCTCTTTTTCTGAGTGTTCTTTATTTTCATGTATTTTATTAGTACTACCAAACATGAAGTACCTTTTTCTACTGTTTGTGTTTATAAAACTATTTTCATTATATCAAGACTCTGCTTGTGAAACGAAACTAACTATGTTTGCTATCATATAAAATTTTGATATTTTTTCATTTTGTATTCAAGACTTTCTTTTCATTGTCTTCACATCAGTTATACAATCTTAGTTCTCTATATGTCTTAATACAAACTTCTTACTGAGATGTCTTTTTAAATATGCTTTTGAATATCTTGTGTTACTAAGAATTACCAAGAATGTTATCAAGAGATATTAGAGTCAATTATCAATATACACACGTATATATCACATACTGTAATTTAGAAACATCACATAGTCAAAAACAAAATCATGCACAAAATTTTAAAATCATGATGAATACTAGTGTATATATTATGTTTTGTATCCTGCAGACCTTAGAATAAAATTTATATTGCCATCTCTATGCATATGTTTCAGTATCTTGTAAAGTGTCATTAATTAGAAACATTTTAGCTTTGGGTCTTTTCTTCAGACTTATCTATTGTTGTGAGTTGAATTGTGTCCCTCAAAATTCATAAGCTGAAGACTCAACCAACAGTACCTCAGAATATGATCTTTTTAAATGATAGAGTTTTTTGATAGAGATAATTAATTTATGATGAGGTCATTGGGGTGGGCTCTAATCCAACTTAACTGGTGTTCTTTTAAAAAGGAGAAATTTGGGCAAAGAGATATGCAGAAGACGAGGTGAAGAGACATAGGAAGAAAGTGGAGGAGAAAGGCTTGGAAAAGCTTCTTCTCTTGTAACCCTCAGAATGAATGCTTCCAAAACTGAGACAAAACATTTTTGTTGTTGGTGCCTTAACAAACTAATACAAGTTGTTCACAAAACATAGTTCTTATTTTATATAGAAGTATGTACAAAAGTATATCAGTAAAAAAAGTATATCAGTAGAACCACCTTCCATCTAGTTTGCCAACAAAACCCAAGATCCATTCTTGACTTTTCCCTTTTCCTTATTCCTCATATCCAAACTATCACCAAATAGTTCTCAACTATTATCACTTCTCCTCATTATCACTAATGAGGAAGTCTAAGTAAGCCACCACGATATCTTGTCTGAAATATTGAAATAACTATCTAGCTAGTCTATTTGCCTCTACTACTTCTCATCTCTAATACAGTCTTTTAAACATTTTAAAAAAGAATTTTAAAGATATGAGGTGCAATTCAGGTTAGGTATACAAATGTTCATTATGCAAGTACCCTTGTAATGAGGTGTGCCCCTCCCTCCCCAGGCAGTTTCCTGCTAATGTCAATCCCTTTCTAATAGTATTATGATAATTGTTCAAGTGAAAACATTTGGTCCTCTGTTCTTTGTTTCTGTGATAGATCACTGAGTATGATCGACTCTAAATCCATCCAAGTTGCTGCAAAGACCATATGTTTGTCCTTTATGGTTGCATGATATTCCATTGTGTATATGTATCACATTTTTAAAATCCAGTCCAGCTTCGATGGACAGCATGGTTGGTTCCATGTTTTTGCTATTGTGAATAGAGCTGCAACAAACATGTGTGTGCAGGTATCTTTATGGTAGAATGACTTGAGTTCCTCTGGCGATATTCCCAATAGGAGAATTGCTGGGTCATATGGAAGGTCAATTTCTAGTTCTTTCAGAAATCACCACACCGTCTTCCAAAGAGATTGCACTAGTTTGCATACCCACCAGCAGTGCAGAAGTGTTCCTTTTTCTCCACATCCTTGCCAGCATCTGTTATTGTTTGTTTTATTAATGCTGGTCATTCTTACTGGGGTTAGGTGGTATCTAAATGTGGTTTTGATTTGCATTTCTCTGATATATAATACATTTTTAATAAGATAGAGTGGTATTTTTAAAATGTAGACCGTATCATGTCTCTTCCTTGCCTGGAACTCTTTTGGAGATCCCCTTTGTTCATAGAGAAAATCCAGACTTCTTACCTGATTTACTAGGCCTGCATTTTTCTTAAAATACAATTCAAGGGACTTGTGCTTCAGGCTCGAAGGGGTAACTACTACTCAACTATGTTCTTGCCTTAAGTGATCAGAAACTAGAAAAATATATAATATAGCTATCTTAAAATATTGGATGATAGGCAGTAAGAGATTGAAATTTCTGAAAGAAGGAAAACAAATGAACTGAGCACCATGACCATCTGGCTTTTTACCTATAGGAATTTTATGAGAGTGGGGCTCAAACAGAATATGGACAATCTCACTGAGAGAAAGAAAGAAAGAAATTAGGCTTTCAGTTCACAGAGGCAGTTGGAAGTTTCAGGGAAACGTAGTAAGGATAAAGAAGTTTTGATAGAAGAAGCTCCAGAAATCTACATGGAAGGATCCATTGAGTATTTCTTTGAATAATCACCTATCCATGTTCAAGGTGGCATACCATGAGGCTTGGGTAAAAGCTGACTATTGGGTAAAAAGCAAGCACCAGGGAGTGATGAAAGAACAATTTATAGAACTTACACAAAGCTTGATGATATTCAAGTTCAGACCCATCAGAGTGAAAAGTCATCATTGAAAACCCTGGGCATTTAGTACAGTCTCAAAAAAACCTGGGCATTTTGAAAGTAGAGTCCCTGCAGAACAGGGTAAATAAAACCCTTGAGTAAAAACCTTATCAGATTTTACAAAGTTGAAAAAGAAGTCTTGAAAAAATCAAACTGATATGCAAGTAAATTAATAGCCTGCAGGAACAAAACTCAATACTCTTTTTAGAAACACAAAAATTCCAAACACTCAGCAGTGTAGCATTTATAACATACAATAACTACAGGAAAATTACTAGAGAGAAGCAGAAAATTATGAATGCTAATCAGAATTAAATCAGTCAATAAAGATGAATTCAGAAATAATGAGAGAAGTGATAGGATAAAAAAAGTTAAGACTTTAAAACAGCTATTATAAATTTGTTTAAGAATTTAAGGGAAAACACAAAAATAATAAGGGAGCACATAGGAAATCTCAGTGGAAAATTGAAATTTATATGTAATAAAAAAACAAATAGTTCTAGAACTGAGAAATACAATATCTCAATTGAAATTTTCACTAGTTTAAAGACTGCAGAAGGAAAGAATATTGGACTTGCAGATAGGCAAAAGAAACTATCCAAATTTATTGGCAGAGGAAAAAGTGCTGAAATAAACTTTAAAAAGTCTCAGTGACCATGGAACAATATCAAAATATCCATCATATTTGTAATTGCAATAATAGAAAATAAGGAAAGACACTGTGATAGAAAATATTTTTGAAAACATAATGGCTAAAATTTTTCCAGATTTGGTGAACACTGTAAGTGTAAACTCACTGATTCAAGGATCTCAACAAACTCTAAGCAGTATAAACATAAAGTAAACTACAAGAAGACATATTATAACCAAATTGCTGAAAATCAGTGACAAAGAAAAAAATGTTAAAAGTGGCCAGAGAAATAAGACACATTATACTGAATGGAACAACAATAAGAATAGTCACTGACATTTCATCAAGAAGTATGCAAGCCAGAAGACAACAATGACTTTTAAAAGTCGCAAAGAAAAAAAGTTAACCTAGAATTTTATCTTCTTTAAGAGTATTTTTCAAAAACAAGGATGAAATAAGGACATAGCCAAACACACAACCCTGTGCAGATTTGTTTCCTATAGGACTGCCCTGAAAGGAATGTACAGAAAGTTCTGGCAGAAGGAAAATGATACCATATGGGAACTTGAACTATGTGAAGAAATAAAAAATTTCAAAAATAGTCACTATGCAGACTATAAAATATTTTTTTTGAGTTACTTATATCTTTAAAAGATAATCATTTAATGCAAACTAATAGTAATGTATTATATGATTTACATCATATGTAGAAAAATTATACAAACATTACCATAATGGGAGAACAAATGGAAATATATTATTATAAAGTTCTCACCTTGCACATAGAATGATGTAATATTATTTGAAGATAGCTATGATAAATTTAGGAGTCATATTGTGAACCTCAGCATAATCACTAAAACAAAGGAATAAAGAGGTACAGTTTAAAAGCCAGTAGAGAACATAAAATGACAAATTAAAAATTGTTCAATTACTCTAAAATAAGGTTGAAGAAGAAAAAAATGAATAAAGAACAGACAGAACAATTGAAGTCAAATCGCAGCATGGTATTATTTAAATGAATGTCAATAACTACATTAAGTGTAAATTACATAGCAATTTCTATTTTAAAAAAGGCATTTCCAATCTGAAAAAAGACCTAATTATTTGCTGTTTATAAAGAAAAAATCAATAAATATAAAACACAGATTAACAGTAAAAAGTAGAAAAAACATACCACACAACCACCAATCTTAAAAGATGGAATTGACTATACTAAACTATACAGAAGGTATAGTAATTCTAAATGTATAAGCACTTAATTACAGGGCTATAAAATACACAAAGAGAAAACTGAGGGCCTTGAAGGGAGAAGTAGAACTATCAATGTAGCTAAAGATTTTCAGTGTTCTTCTCTTAGTAATTGATGAAATGAGTAGACAAAAAATTAGTAGGTATGTAGAAGACCTGAATAACATAATCAACCTACTCAACACAATTGCCATAAAATACTGCAGCCATATAACTACAGAATATGTTATTCAAGTGAAATATTTTCTGTCTCTATAAATGTGAGTTGAAATAGAGTGTGTTTTCTGACTACAATGATATTAAGTTAGAAATTAATAACAAAAGATTTATTTCCAAATCTCCAAATATTAGAAAATTAAGCAGCACAATTCTAAATAAGCCATTGGTCAAAGAAAGTCCTAGAGAACTCCTACTTAGACTGATATAAACAAAAAGTAAGAAAATTTATTATTTTTATTTTTTATTATTTTTTATTTTAAAGATGTGGGGTACAACTCAGGGTTAGATATACAAATGCTGATTATGCAGGTACCCTTGTTGATGAGGTGTACCCTCCCTCCCCTAGCAGTTTCCCTCAACTGCCAGTCCCACCCCCTTCCCTGGCAGTATCCCACTACTGCCAATCCCTTTCTTATAGTCTTATGACAACTGTTCAAGGTTCGCTTATCAATGAAAATATATGGTACTCTGTTCTTTGTTTCAGTGATAGATCACTGAGTATGATCGACTCTAAATCCATCCAAGTTGCTGCAAAGTCCATATTTTGTCCTTCTTTATGACTGCATAATATTTCATTATGTATATATACCACATTTTTAAATCCAATACAGCTTTGATGGGCAGCACGGTTGGTATCATGTTTTTGCAATTGTGAATAGAACTGCAGCAAGCATACATGTGCAGGTATCTTTTTTGTAGAATGATTTAAGTTCCTCTGGGTATATTCCCAATAGGAGAATTGCTAGGTCATATGGAAGGTCAATCTACTTCTTTCAGAAATCACCACACTATCTTCCAAAGAGCTTGCACTAGTTTGCATTCCCACCAGAAGTGTAGAAGCGTTCCTTTTTCTCAGCATCTGTTGTTTGTTTTATTAATGTTGGCCTTTCTTACTGGAGTTAGGTAGTATATCAATGTGGTTTTGATTTGCATTCATCTGGTGATGAGTGAGGCTGAGAACTTTCTCATGTGTCTGTTGGCTGCCTCTATATCTTCTTTTGAGAAGTGTCTATTCATGTCTTTTGCCCACTTTTAAAAGAGGCTATTTGTTTTTTTTCCATTTGGCATGTTTGAGTTCCTTGTGGATCCTAAATGTCAGACCTTTGTCAGATATATAACTGGCAAATATTTTTTCTCATTCTGTTGGCTGTCTCTCTGCTCTCTTGACAGTTTCATCTGTTTTGCAGAAGCTCGTCAGTTTGATGAGGTCCCACTTTTCTATCTTATTTCTTATCTTTCTTAAGGTTCTGGTCAGGAATGGCTGCCAGTTCCAACTTCCATAAGGGTGTCTCCTGCATTTTCTAAGATTCTTATAGTTTGAGGTTTTGCATTTAGGTCTTTGATCCACTTAAAGTTAATTTTTGTGTATGGTGATAGGTAGGGGGTCCTGTTTCAATCTTCAGCATGTGATCAGCCAGTTTTTCCAGCTCCATTTACTGAATAGGTTCTCCTCTCCCCAGTGGTTGCTTTTGGATACTTTGTCAAAGATGAGTTGGTTGAGAAATGGAGACTTTGCTTCCAGAATCTCTATCTTGTTCCATTGGTCTATATGCCTGTTCTTGTACCAATACAAGACTGTTTTGACTACTGTAGGCTTATAATAAAGTTTAAAGTCTGGAAATGTGATACCTCCTGGTTTTTTTGTTTGTATGTTTGTTTTTTGGGGTTTTTTTTTTTTTTTTTTCTATGGATTGCTTTGGCTATCCGTCGTCTTTTATGTTTCCTTGTGAATTTCTGTATTGTCATTTCCAGGTCTGAGAAGAATGATGTTGGTAATTTAATGGTGTTGAATCTGTAGATTGCCTTTGGTAGGATGGACATTTTAACAAGTTGATTCTTCCTATCCATGAGCATGGAATTTTTTTCCATTTGTTTGTGTCTTCTTGGGTTTCTTTGAGCAGTGTTTTGTAATTCTCATTGTAAAGGTCTTTCACTTCTCTGGTTAGGAAGATGCCAAGGTATTTCATTTTTCTGTGGCTATTGTGAATGGGATTGTGCTTTCAATTTGCATCTCTGCTTGGTTACTGTTGGTGTATAGGAATGCAACTGTCTTTTTATTTTATTTTTTTGAGTTTGAGTCTCACTCTGTCGCCCAGACTGGAGTGCAGTGGCTGCTCCAGGCCACCGCAGCCTCGACCTGCTGGGCTCCAGCGATCCTTCTGCCTCAGCCTTCCAAGTAGCTGGAATTACAGGCGTGTACTACCACGCCTGGCTGATTTTTTGATTTATTGTAGAGATGAGGTCTCGCTGCCCAGGCGGGTCTCTAACCCACGGACTCAGGCAATCCACTCACCTCAGCCTCCCAAAGGCACAAAATTACAGGTTGAGCCACCGAACCCGGCTGCAACTGTCTTTTGCATGTTTATTTTGTACCGTGAGATTTGCCAAAGTCCTTTATCAGTGCAAGCATATTTTTGACAAATTCTCTTGGATTTTCAAGGTATAGGATCATATCATCAGCAAAGAGGGATAACTTGATTTCCTCTTTTCCTATTTGAATACCCCTGATTGCCTTCTCTTGTCTAATTGTCAAATTCCCAAGCTAGGACTTCCAACACAATGTTGAACAAGAAAGGTGAGAGTGGGCAGCCTTGTCTTGTTCTAGTTTTCAGGGGACGTGCTTCTAGTTTCTGTCCAGTTAGCTGTGGGTTTATCATAGATGACACTTACTATTTTGAGGTATGTTCCTTCTATACCTAGGTGTTTGAGAATTTTTATCAAGAAGGGATGCTGGATTTTATCAAAAGCTTCTGCATTTAATGATATAATCATGTGGTTCTTGTTTTTATATCTGTTGATGTATTTAAAAAGTAAGAAGACTTTAATCACTATTATCAGGAATAAAATAAATGACTTTAGAGTTATGACATAGAATAGTGATAAGAAACATAGTGAAAAAATTTACATCAATAAACTTGATAACTTGGATTAAATTGATATATTTCTTAAAAAAATACAAATGACCAAAACTGATATACTATGACATAGACACACCTAAATTGCTCTTTAGGTTTCAAATATATTAACTTTGTAATTAAAACTTTTCCACAAATAAAATTCCTACCCAAGATGCCTTCACTTGGAAATTCTGTCAAACATTTAAAGAATAGTTAGTACTGACTTAATGCACTTTTCCCCCATAAAATAACTTCCACAATCTTCAATGCTCACCACATTACAGAACTTATCAATCAAGTTGTTTTTAAGTTTGTCTCATCTATTACCCTGAAGTCAAGATTTTAACGCTGTATTCTTAATGAACAGAATGGTGTCTGGCACATAATTTGGGTTAAATAAATGTTTGTTGATACTTTTTTCTTGAGAACATGTGTTAAAAATTAATTTTATACTCCCACCAGCAATATATGAGAATTCTGGTGGGTCCACATCCTAGCCAACATTTTATGCTGTTGAATAAATAGTTTGATTTTTTTACCATTTCTGTGGGTATGTAGTGATGTCTCATTGTGGTTTTATTTTGAATTTTTTCTCTGACTAATAGTTGTAAGCATTATCATATGAGCATACTGGCATTTGTGCATCTTTTCTTGTAAGGTGCCTGTTTATGTCTTTTGCTCATGCTTTATTTGATTGTCCTTAAATCATTATTTTGGTTAAGTATGTTATATTTTACCTCCTTTTGTTTATGCATATCATATGTTATTTCAGGTGAGATAAAATGCCCTTAAAACTGTAAACGGACAGCAGATTAAGAAGAAGAATTTTGGAAAAAAGTGAAATAGATGTGATAAGATTGACCAATCCAATAAAATCACTGCTTCAAAACAATGCAACCATGACAAGAGAATAGAACAAAATCAACCAATTACAGCCAATCAATCCACACTCCTTCAAAAACAAGTACCACACAAAAATCAAAGAAAAGGGAGTAGAATCATAGACAATTTTCACTTGGTGTGTGGGGTTCATTTTTGTTGATTAAAAAAACCACAATTCTTTAGTGTATTTTATGCAGCAAAATTTTGCAAAATAATTCTGAGGTCACTCACTCCAAAGCCACAAATTCAATTGTAAACAAAACAGTATAAAAGGATATTTCATATCTTCTTTCTTTATGAACTGAAGAGAATTTATGTGAAAGATAAAATATAGCAATGAAAGATTTAAAAAATAATTCAAAGTAAGTCATATGTACAACAAAGGCAGTTAGTTAAACTGTGAACTGATGATTTTGCCACAAATGTTCTAAATGTGTAAGGTCCTACATAGGAGAATTAGCACCATTGCATAATACATAGGATATGCAGTCCTAAAAAGTATGCAAAAATAAATATATAGCCATATTAAAAATGAGATTATTTGAAATTTTGACATCTGGTGGCTGCATATTTTTAAATTTTCATGGTATGGAATCTCAGTGGATATTTTAAAATTTTCATGGTATGGAATCTCAGTGGAAATAATACTTTATGCAAAACTTGACATATATACAGATGAAGAATAAAATTCTTAACATTTAAGTAAATAAGTTGGTTATTGTTCTATACTGATGGAATAAAAATGGTGACAAAGAGAACCACAAATGTTTTAAGTCACAGAAAAGTTGACTGCAAGCTCCATTTCTGTAATGAAAATATGAGGAGCTCACAGACTTGCTCCCCAGTAAAACTGGTAAAAATTATAAAAAATACAACAAATTAAGGTTTCTGAAATGATCCTAAGGACTTAAACGAAATGAAGTTACACATATTCAAAAATATCAACTAAAGCTTAGTGAAAATAGCAAGGCTGTGGCATTTGAACCATAACCTACTCCCTCCCTCTCCTGTTTGAGCCCAGTGTGAAGGAAACTCCACTCTGTGTGGATACAGCCAAGGACATAAAGCCTTCTTTTCCCCAGACTTCCAGTGGTAGGTTACAATATATTCCTGGAAAGGGAAGGACATCAACATTTATCATCCCAATCCCCAGCTAACCACAGTAGAAGCTAAGTGCCTGGATAGGGCCACCAAGCAATTTAGGTTTCCTTTTTTCATCCAGTCTTCATTTTTGTGATGGAGGCTGTAACTTGCACAAATGTGCGAAGAATAATGCCCCCCCCATTCCTCTTGTCTCAGCTTGTTTGTATGGTAAAGGTTTCCTGCTGGGAGAGGTAAGCTGAAACAAACCAGAGGTTACTGCTACCTTCCAACACTGAGCACCCAGCTCCTAAAGAGGAGGTATCACTCAGAGAGAAGTGTGCTATTTTTCTTACTCCCAATTCCAGATTTGTGGTTCAGAGGTTTTTGCACAGGGGGAAGGTGGTTCATAAAACAAAAAAACTCTTAAACTGCTTCAAAGGAACTGACTTGATTTGCAAGAGTGTGGGAAAGTTCAAGCCTAAGTGTGCTCTCAGTAACAACATAGGTTGTGGGGAAAAGCCTTAAGAGGAGGCTGGTAGCCTCATCAAAGATATATGCTAAAACATAGAGCAGAAAGTTAACCAGAGAAAACCAGGGAAATACACAGCTAAGAGCCCTCTTTGGATCCAAACAAATCTCAAACAGCAACCGCAAAGTTAATAAAAGGGCCCACAGTTAGTTGAATAAAGATTTAGCAATATGCTGTCCATAGGAGACATGCTTTACATTAAAAAAATGCACTAATATCAGGCAAAATAGTGGTGAGTGATAAAAATGTTCTAAATTGTGATGATAATTGTGCAACTCTGTGAGTAAATGAAAAAACCATTGAAGTATACACTTTATAAATGGATGAATTGTATGATATGTTAATTATATCATAATAATGCTATTTTAAAAGTTTACTGCAATTTGAAGTCATTAGAGTGTGTCACATCAATGTTTACATGTTAATACCAGTGCAATGTCAGAGCCATGGAGTGGCTTAAGGAGGACTAAATAGTCCCATCCCCAGTGATTTTTCCCCAAGTAAATATATAATGCAAATAAGAACAATACTTGCTATATAAAAGAAAATTCAAGGAAAAATTCTTGGTTACCATTTTCCAACAAGATTTCACTCTTTTCCCACTTTTCTTCACACAATTCTCCATGTGTAGAATTCTGAAACTATACTTACAGGCAAATTCTTCAGTTCACTTTCATTTAAAAAACTGTCAATTTTACTAAGGTATGGCTTTAAATTGGAGACATTTTGGTATTGATTAATAATTTGGGCAGTGAATACTATCATTTCCTTTTTTGTGACAGGCCCACTTGATTGAATTCTAAATTGAAGACTTACCAATGGAGACATAATCAGATTTTAAATATGGCTGAGTAATTTAATTTTATAACAGAAAATGTCCAGTACTCTTCTTTCAAATATTCTGGATTAGTTTGATAGAAGAGTATACCAAGATTTCAATGCAGATGCAAAACAAAATTTTATTTGCAGATAATGGAGCCTTTATTATATTGAAAATATTCAACCAGAACAAAATAACAATATAAGTATCAGCCTGAGACTAAAGAAACAGAAATTTTCATCCACAGTCTTTAAAATTTTTAAGTAGTCAAAACATTCCTGTTGTTTTTGCTTTTCATTTTTCAGATGAGGACCCTAAGTGATTTGTCCAAGGTCACTTGATAGTAGAAACTGTAGGACTAGAACCTTAGATTTTGGATTCTCCTTCTTCATATACTGTATTTAACAACTCTGAGTTGAGTACCCACCAGTGATATGTAAAGAATTCTTCTTGAAAATAAGAATTCAATGAAAAACAAAAACAGAAATGAATCCTGTCTTGTTGAGTCTTACATTCTAATGGAAACACAGACATTCAAATAACCACAACTATGGTGAGTATTACAAAAAAAGGAACAGACAGTATACTAGGATAGGGTGAGAAGCATTGGGCAAGGGAGAGGGAAGTAAAAGAAGACTTTTCTGTGGCAGCAACTGGATTGAGATCTGGAACTAGGCACATGTAGGGAGGAGTCAGAAGATAATTTCAAAGAGTGTAACAGCAGCTTCTGCTGGAAGGACCACAGTATACTTGAAGATAATTTTAAAAGCTCATTGGTCTTGTTCATTCAGACATAAGACTCAGATCACAAGATTTTTTTAAAAACCAAATCTTTGTTTTTCCTGGATTTAAACTGCCTAAAATACCATTTATTTTAAACTCTATATTTCCTATGCCACTTCTCATCTTTGTTATTGCTTTGTAAATATCACTTTTGGCTTTAAAGCTTTTGAAATAAAATAAGTAGTAATTGAGAATGATAGCAAATCTTCTTTTAGATTCTACAGATTTAGAGTCTGAAATAGTTTTCATGAAATTCCCGGAGAATATTTCTGTGGTGATATGGGAGATTACTAGACTATATAAAAAGCATCAATACAGAATAGAACATTTAAATTGTGAGAAAATTCTAGAATTAAACATTTTTACACAGCAAAATGGAGCAATCCAATTTTCATTCAATCTTTGATGTTCTTACCAGAATCTTATTTTAATATACTTTTTCTTTATCTTTAGCCAGCAAATGCAGGGCAGCTAAAACACAATGTTAAGGATTCAGCAGTGCATATCTGATTGAATAACCAATAAACAAGATACAGTATTTCATTTTCCTTGAGACTGCAGAGCTCATTTCTGCAAAGACAGGCCATAGAGGCAAAAATAAATCTGATCCTAAGAATTTTAGTGTTTAGTTTCTTTTTCCTGAATTTCTCTATTGTCCCATAGGCTTCTGTCATGCTTTCTCCCAAAAGTTGCTCAAAAAGTCTGGGTGAATCTAAAGAACAAATTGTGAAAGCACTCATTCTGTGTATTCTACAAATGAGGAAATTGCTTTTGTTTTTGTTTTGAGTTGGAGTCTCACTCTGTCACCCAGACTGGAGTGCAGTGGCACGCTCTCGGCCACTGCAGCCTGGACCTGCTGGGCTCCGGCGATCCTTCCGCCTCAGCCTTGCAAGTAACTGGAACTATGGGCGCGCTACCATGCCTGGTTAATTTTTTGATTTATTGTAGAGATGAGGTCTTGCCAAATTGCCCAGGCGGTCTCAAACCTGTGGGCTCAGGCAATCCACTCACCTCAGCCTCCCAAAGTGCTGGGATTGCAGGCTGAGTCACTGAGCTCGGCTAGAGGAATTTGTTTTAATAAGGAAAAATAGAGAAAGTTTGCAGATGTATTACTTTATGCAGTCTATGATTACATGAATATATACCTTTTTTTTTGGCATGTGACATGTAGACTAACATAGAAATATTCATGATAGCAAAATATATCCCTGGACATATTTTGTTGAACTCAGAACATACTTTAGAATTTTTAAGAAGTTAATCAGCATTTAAATTATAGGTACTACTCATATAAAACAAGAGTTTGGCTTCTCCAAAAATGTCATATAAGTCTGGCAGCTCTAGGCCCATAATAACTAATTAAGATGACAAGTAAACCGGGCTCGGTGGCTCAGCCTGGAATCCCGTGCCTTTGGGAGGCTGAGGTGAGTGGATTGCCTGAGCCCGCGGGTTCGAGACCCGCCTGGGCAGCGAGACCTCATCTCTACAATAAATCAAAAATCAGCCGGGGCGTGGTAGCACATGCTTATAATTCCAGCTACTCGGAAGGCTGAGGCGGAAGGATCGCTGGAACCCAGCAGGCGAGGCTGCTGGCCACCGCACTCCAGTCTGGGTGACCGAGTGAGACTCTAACTCCAAAAAAAAAAAAAAAAAAACAGATGGCAAATGTTCCTTTTAAACAGGGTGTGAACTCAAGTTCGTCACTGTCTCTATTTGTCCTTTTTAATTTATTTGTACTACCTACTAAGTACCTCTAGGTTTTTGATACATGTATGTTGCTCTTGTGTGCGAAAAAAGTATAACCAGATGCGTAAAGAACTCTGGAAAGTTTGAGATTTTTACTTGCATGCTTGCAAGTTAGACTTACCAGTTTCATGGACACTAGCAGAAGACATGAGACTTCTGGATTAGAGACAAAGGACTTTATTAATTGCAATATCCAGAGTTTCAACACTTATTGCACCAGTTTACTGAGTCCAAATTCCTACAGGATGGTGTGTGGAAGGTCAGTGATATCTATATATATATATGGTTGTATTACAGGGGAGGAACCTAAAGTTTAGAAAATTTAAACCCTTTTTTTTTTTTTTTATAATGGGCACTAAGTGTTCCTGTGTATTGCTCCAAAAAGAGGAATTTTCTCTATGTGTCAGTCTGTAAGCAAAACTGCCTTTTTGTTCTGGGGACAGGCAGTGTCATAATCTTCCAAGGTTGTTCACTCCAAAGACATTCTTGGAAAGAAAGTCTGAAACTGAAAGTCGGTCAGTGCCTGTGCTTGCAATATGTATATAAACACAATACATCCCTGGAGAATTGTCTCCTAATAGAAAGCTCTTGGATGCTCAATTAGACCCATGGCTAATTGTCTCCTAATAGAAAGATCCTTGAATATCATCTAGTTTAAACATTGTGTGTTATGTCTACTAACATTTTTGAGATTACTCTTGCTTAAGTTCAGGTTTTCTGACTCTTGGTCCAGTGACAGTTGGGGGCATCAACACTCATGCTCTCTTTCTATCCTTCTACCCATCTTCCTATTCTTTCTCCCTCCTATTCTTTTTCTGGAGCCATCAGGTGGCCATGTGGTAGGACTAAATATTAAAAAAAATATTTTCAGAGGCTAGTTTTATTGTTGCAACATCCTTCGTTTGTACTGATGGAGTCCAAGGGGTAAAGGAATGTTATCTTTTCCTATGCAAGGGACATAAATCTTATGTGATCTGAGAACACAGATCACATTATATGACTTGAACAAAATGATAATCTTATTTTAATGAATTAAATATTCTCTCATTTTCTTTCACAAATGATGCCAGAAGTAAATAGAAGTAAAAATTTAAAGGGAAAATGCACCATCAGTTATAATTGTGATGCAAATTTGTGTTCTTCCTTAGATTTTTAAGTTCAAATGCAGAGAATAAATTTCATTCCTCTCTCATCTTAACTTTTTTGTAGTTGTTAATGGTTTTGAGATGGGGGTGGGGGGGTGAGAGGAGGAAAGGAGGGAGATAGAGAATTCCATAGTAAATACTTTTAGGGGGGAAAAAAACCTTAAACTTGGACTTCATTTTTCTATTTTCTGGGTAAAAAAGAATTTTATGTTGCTCTCTAATTTAAAAAATTATATAATCTAAATTCAGAGATGTAAAATCAGTAGGCTGAAGGAAATATCTTTAAAGTTACTCCAATGTTTTAGCACACAAACTAACATTTCTTTGATAAATCACTTAAAATATTTACTTTACCACCAAACTATAAAGTGATTATGACAGTAGAATAAAAATAGAGTAGGTGAAGAAAAAAATATAAAAATAGTTATACTTTCTAGTAACATTTGCATATGATATTGAATGCATGGGTTTCATAATGTCTATCCTAACTTACATTCCCATCAACAATGTACAAGCGTCCTTTTTTCTCCACATTCTTGCCAACATTTATCTTTTACCTTTTGACAATAGCTTTCTGAGAGATGTGAGATGATATCTCATTGTGACTTTAATTTGCCTTTAAGTAATAATTAGCAATGTTGTACATATTTTTTCCATATATTTGTTGACCATTCAATCCCTTGCCCATTTTTAATTGGGTTGTTATTTCTTGCTATTGAGCTGCTTGAGCTTCTGCATATTTTGGGTTTTAACCTCTTATCAGATGAATGGCTTAAAAATATTTTCTTCCAATCTTTTGATTGTCTCTTCACACTGTTTATTGTTTCCATTTCTGTGCAAAAGCTTTTCAGTTTGGTGTAATTCTATTTGCCTGTTTTTACTTTTGTTGCCTATACTTTCTGAGTCAAATCCAAAAAAATCATTGCCCTGACAAATGTTGTGTAGTTTTTTCCTTATGTAGTTTTACAATTTCTGGTTTTATATTTAAGTTTTTTAAAAGTATATTTTGACTTTTGTTATGGTGTAAGATAGGGGTCCAATTTTACTCTTCTGCATGTGATTATCCAGTTTTCCCAACACCATTGATTGTAAAGACTGTGCTTTTCTCACTGTCTATTAGTGGCAAATTTGTTGAAGATCAGTTGATGATACGTTTGTGGGCCCTCTATGCTGTTCCTCTGGTCAATGTGTCTTTTTTCCTCCCCAGAACCATACTATTTTAGTTACTATAGCTTTGTAGTTTAGTTTGAGATAAGGTAGCTTGACGTCTCCAGTTTTGTTGTTTTTTGCTCATGATTGCCTTTAGCTATTCAGGGTTTTTATGGTTCTATGTAAATTTTAGGTTTCTTTTTTCTATTTCTATAAAAAATAACATTGAGATTTTAATAGAGATTGCATTGAGTCAATAAATCACTTTGCTCAGTACAGATATTTTTAGGAATATTAATTCTTCCAATCTATGTACATGGACTATTTTTCCATTTGTCTGTTCTTCTTCAATTTACTTCATCAGTGTTTTGTAGTTTTTAATGCACTGGTCTTTTACCTCCTTGATTAAATTTATTCCTAAGTATTTAATTTTTTTTTAGTGAGCATAATGGGATTTTTCTCTTAATTTCTTTTTTGAATAGTTTATTGTTAGTGTATATATAAATTCTATTGATTCTTGTGTGTTGATTTTGTATTCTGCAACTGTACCATTTCCATTTATTAGTCTTAATAGTGTTTTAGTGCAGCTCATTGGGGTTTCATGTCATCAGCAAACAACGACAATTTTATTTCTTCCTCTTCTATTTAGTCGCCTTTTATTTCTTTCTCTTGTCTAATTGTTCTGGCAAGGACTTCCAATGCTATGTTGAATAGAAGTGACAAGAGTGGACATATTTGCCTTGTTCCAGATCTTATGTTAAACATGTTAGCTGAGGACTTCTCATAAATGGCCTTTATTGTGTTGAGGCATATTTCTTCTATAGATAATTTAGTGAGAGTTATTTTTATAATAAAAGATGTTAAATTTTTTTCTAATGCTTTTTTCTACATCTAAGGAGATAATTAAATGGTTTTTATTTTTCATTCTGTTAATGTGATATATCACATTTATTGATTTGTATATGTTAAATTATTCTTGCATCCCAGGGATAAATCTTTGTTATCAAGGTGGATAATTCTTTTAATGTGTTGTTGAATTTGATTTGCTAGGTTTTTTTTTTGGAAAATTTTGTATATGGTTCATTGATGATATTAACCTATAATTTTATTTTCTTGCAATGTTTGTATCTGACTTTGGCCACAGGGTAATGTTGGTCTCTTAAAAAAGTGTTTGGAAGTATTTTTTCCTCTTTAATTTTTTAAGAGAGTTTGAGAAGGACTGGCATTTGTTAAGTATTTGGTAGAATTCAGAAGTGAAGCCATAACGTCCTGGCCTTTCCTTTGATAGAAGACATTTTATTACTGACTCAATTTTCTTACTCCTTATTAGTTTCTTCAAATTTGCTATTCATGATTCAGTCTTAGTAGGTTGTATGCTTCTAGAAATTTGTCTGTTTCTTGTAGGTTGTCCAATTTGTTGGAGTATAATTGTTCATAGTAAGCACTTATGATCTTTTGTTTCTAGAAATTTATCTATTTCTTGTAGGTTGTCCAATTTGTTGGAGTATGATCCTTCATTGTAATCACTTATGGTCTTTTGTATTTCTTTGCTCCTGAGTCCCCACTCAGTCAGTTAATCACATGCCCACTTACTCACAGATACATTTGCAAACTTGTCCGTATACTCACTCACTCACACAGGGACTTAACTTGCATAGTTCGACTGGCTTCACTGCTGTCTTCCCTTGCTCTCCCCTTTTTTTGATTTTTCTCTGGTCTCAGTTGTAATGTCTCCTCTTTCATTTCTGATTTTATTTATTTTTATCTTTTCTTAATTAGTCTAGTTAAAGGTTTGTTGATTTTTAAAATCTTTTTTAAAAACTTACTCTTAGTTTTATTGATCTTTTATATTGTTTTTCTAGTTTCTATTTCATTTATTTCTGTTCTGATATTTATTACTTATTTTCTCCTGCTAACTTTGGGCTAAGTTTATTCTTCTTTTTCTAGTTCATTTAGTAGTAACATGAAATTGCTTATTTGAGATCTTTATTCTTATTATTATGTAGGCATTTATTGCCATAAACTTTCCATTTGAAACTACTTTTGCTGTGTCCCGTAAGTTTTGCTATGCTGTCTTTATTTTATTTTTTGTCTTAAGATATTTTTTAACTTCTTCATTGACCCATTGATTGATCAAAAGCATGTTGTGTAATTTCTAGGTACTTGTGAATTTTCTAAAATTCCTCCAGTTTTTGTTTTCTAATTTTATGCCATTGTGGTCAGAAAAGGTACTTAATATGATTTCAGTCTTCTTAAATTTACTTAGTGTTCTTTGTGCTCTGACATGTTCTGGATGTGTTTGAGAAGAATATTCTGTTGTTGTTGGATGAAATGTTTTGTACTTTTCTGTAAGGTCCATTTGGTCTAAAGTGTTGTTCAAGCCTAATATTTTATTAATTTTTTGTCTGGATCATCTGTCCGTTGTTTAAAGTGAGACATTGTAGTTTCCTGTAATTATTGTATTGCAATGAATCTTCATTCATATCTTTTTTTATATTTGCTTTATATACCCAGGTGTTCCATGTTGGGTGTATATATATTTACAATAATTAGATCCTCTTGGTAATTTGACCTCTTTATCATTAAAAAATGTCCTTCTTCTTCTTTTTACAGTCATCAACTTAAAATTTATTTTATCTAAGTATAGCTACTCTGCTTCCTTTTGGTTTTCATTTGCATGGAATCTTTTCCCCCATTTTTTCACTTTCATTCTTGGTCTATGTGTGTCCTTAAAAGTGAGGTGAGTCTCTTGTAAGCAGCATATAATTGGATCTTGTTTTCTTATTCATTCAGTCACTCCATGTCTTTTTATTGGAGAATTTAATCCATTTGCATTTTAGGTAATTATTGATAAGTAAGGACTTATTCTATTACCACCTTGTTAACTATTTTCTGGTTTTTTTAGATGCTTTTTTTGTCCTTTCTGTTGCTACCTTTGTGATTTTGGTGGTTTTCTATAGTGGTAAGCTTTGAATCTTTTCTACTTTGCTTATACTTAAAAGTTTTGCTTTGTGGTTACCACAAGGCTTACATAGGACATCTTATACTTACAGCAGCCTATTTTAAGTTGATAATTTTGCTTGCATAGGGCAACTCTACACTTTTATTTCCCCTCACATTTTATGTTTTTCATGTCATAATTTACATCATTTTGTAATTGGTATCCCTTTATAATCTATTTTAGCTAGAGTTGTTTGTAATAGTTTTGTCCTTTAACCCTCATACTGGGGATAAAATTACTTTACACATGATACTTACAGTTCTAAAATATTCTGAATATGATTTTATTTTATTTATACTATTGAGCTTTGTACTTTCATATGTTTCATGCTATTAATTAGTTGTCATTTGTTTCTACTTAAAGAACTCCTTTAGCAATTTCTATAAGGCAGATCTAGTGGCAATAATCTTCCTTAGCTTTTGTTTGTCTGGGTAAGTTTATATTTTTCCCTCATTTATGAAAGACAGATTTTTTGGGTTAAATATTATTGAATAGAAGTTCTTTTTCTTCCTTACTTTAAATATATCATGACACTCTTTCTTAACCTGCAGGATCTCTGCTGAGAAATGTGCTAATAGTCAGATTGACACTCCTTTTGATGCTCTCAGATTTTTTTTATCTTTGATTTTTGATAGTTTTTTAATGTCTCTCGGTGAATTCTTTTATGGGCTGAATTTTATTAGAGGCCTCTGTGCTTCCTTTACCTGGATGCGAGTATCTATCACCAGAGTAGGAAAGTTTTCAGCCATTATTTCTGTAAATTTACTTTCATTACTTCTGTAAATTTACTTTCTGGTCCTTTTTAAAAATCCCTTCTGGAAGTCCTTTTGTGCAAAGATTTGGTCTCTTGATGTTTTCTCAAAATTTCTTTAGGTTTTCTTCATTCTTTTTCTTTCTTTTGTCATTTTGTTCCTCTGAGTGAATAGTTTCAAATGTCAGTCCTTCTGCTTGATAGAGTCTACTATTGAAACTTTCTATTATATTTTTCAGTTCAGTCATTGTATTTGTCTTCTCTAGGATGTCAATTTGATTATTTTTATTGTGTGTATTTTTTTGGTCAAATTTCTCTCTGTATTTTACTTTACAAATTCTGTTTGTCTATCCATATATTCTTGTAGTTTGTTGAACTTCTTTAAGAAGAGTATTTAAAATTATTTCTCACCCATTTTATAGACTTCAATTTTAGGGTCTGTTATTGGAACTTTATTAGTTTTTTTTGGAGGTGTCATTATTCTCTGATTTTCAAAAAATCATTCTTTGTCCTTGCATTGCTGTCTGTGCATTTGAGGATATCACCTCCTCTTCGGGTTTTTATAAATGTTCTTTGGCAAGGATAATGCTTCATTACTTAGTCCTGCCCATGATTCTGCAAAGGTTATCTGATCTCATTAGGAAGAGCTTGCTATGTGTTATCTAGTTAGCTGGGCCACTGCTTTTGCTCTGATGTGTGGGGCTGCTAACTGTGTTCTACTGTCTGGAGAGATCACTGGTTGAGTTTTGTTATTAGGCAGAGCTGCTGACTGAATACTATGATTGCTTCTGGCCAGGTTGACCATAGGATGTGTTCCCTTACTGGGCAATTCTATTTGGGATCTTCAGTTGAGCAAGGCTGCATGATGGTCTCCAAGGGTAAGTCAAGTCACTGTTCAGGACAGGTAGGGCTACAGGCTAGGCTTATTAGAAATATATGATTGAAGATTTATTCTTTGTAAGGATGGAGTCATGGGATGAACTTTTAGTTATGTTGAGCAGCTTTTTGGCTTCCTGAGTCATGCAGGTCTAGCCTTTATGAGGTGAGACCAGAGTGGGCTTTCTGGGAAGCATCTTGAAATGCTAGGGAAGTTGAATGACTGTCTCCAGTTCTCTTTCCCCTGTAGAAATCATGGGCTAAGGAAATCCTCTACATCTGGCATTGTGCCAACCAGGAGGATTGGTGATGTGGTTGTAGTGATTTTTAGTCAGTCCTGCAGAACACATAGCTTTCTTCATCTTGTTTCCAAGTATTGAGATTTTCAAAAAGATGTTTGTTTAACTTTCTTGGGTGAGAGGGTAAAGTTGGAGACTTTTTAATTCACCACCTTGCTGACACACTGTATTTAGTTGTATTAATCTCTAATCAGTGACTATTCCTCACTCTTCCTTGCATTTTGTGGTCTCCACACTTTTAAAGAGAGTCGGTCACTTACTTTATAGAATATTTCTGAATTTAAGTTTGCCCTGATGTCTTCTTAATAATAGGCTGACATTATTTGGCTTTGGGAATGATGTGCCCTTGAAAGTCATCTATGAAGGGGCACATAGTATCAATGTGTATTGCCAGTCATGTTAATCTTGATCCCTTAGTCAAGGCACCATATGCCAGAGTTATGTATTATAAAGCTAATTTTCTTTTTTGTATTATTGGCTATTTAGGGGAAGATACCTTGAAATTTTGTAAATATTCTCTTTTTGCTTAAAGATCTACCTATTAATTGAGCATTCATTAGTGAAACTTACCAACAGCAGTGATTACTGTGGTGTTCTATAGGTGATTTTCCAAATTACTAATTTTGTCTATATTTATTAATCAGGATATTTCTGTAAAGAGCAGTTGTTCATTCTTCTTTATTTATATCAGCAAAGTCTCATGAACTCTTTAAAAGGGTTATAATCCAGTACTATTGTTATTTATTTTGTTGTTCGACTTGCTCTAACTTTGGCAAGTGGGGTCTCTTTTAGGTTGACTTTCTGTGCCCTTTGTACATGCTCTCATCCATTTTTCTCTTTTTGAGTACTCTCTTATTTTCTGGTACCACAAAATGCTCTAGGTTTATATTTTTTCTACGTTCATCTCTGTACAAGGAATTAACCAGAGACCAAGTTCTATTTCCATATTATCTCTAGAGTTTGTTTTTCAAAATAGAATCCACAGAATATGATTTAGAAGATGCCTTCATGTTCTCTAACTACTTGTTCTTTGACCTGAACAATGTCTTCGCCATCTGTTTCTACCCCTTTTCCACTTTGTGATGTTTCTCTTCCCCTTATTATCTATGAACAATTAGGGAGACAACTTCAAAGGCTAGAGTCTAGTCAAAAGTGAGTAAAATGAATGATGGTTGCTTTGGTCTGAATGCTTGTGTCCCCCTAAAATTCACTTGTTGGAACCAAATCACCAGTGTGGGATTAGTTTCCTTCAGAGAAACCCCAGAGAACTGCCTTGTCTCTTCTAGTATATGAAGATATAACTAGAAGGTGTTATCTATAAATATGAGTGTAAGTCCTCATTAGACAGAATCTGTCAGCACTTGATCTTGGACTTCTCAGCTTCTAGAACTGTGAGAAATAAATTTTTGTTGTTTATAACCTACCCAGCCTCTGGTATTTTGTTATAGCAGTTTGAACAGACTACAACTGTGATAAATGTATCTTAAGACTTTACTTTGCATTAGAAAAGTGTTATGAAGGAGATGCTACTCTAACACAAACTGGAATTGAATCTTGAACTAATTACAGTTTGTTTGGGGTATTACAATAATAGGCAGTAAACAGTACGGAATTGCCACTACATTATGACAGAAAGTTGTCTTGTGATTTCCCCTCCTTGGTTTAAACCTGATAAAAATCAAAAAAGAGGAGAGCAAGGGAAGAAGGTAGTGGAGTCAGTTAGACTATTCAAGTCCCTGTGTGAGTGAGTATATAGACAATTTTACATATGTATCTGTAAGTAAGTGGGCTTGTGAGTGATTGACTGAGTTGGGACCCTTTAGCAAGTGACCAGGACTATCCTCAAGAGGTGGCTGGTGCTGCAACTGCTCTGCTTGGAACCTAGCACTTCCTGAGGTGCAGAAGCTGAGTGCTGTGTTTACACATCAACAAAGCCTTTACCGGTCAGAAGCTACCAGAAGTGACTGCTGACTTCAGGCACTGCCTCGCCACCACAGTTCATTGCCACTGGCTGGAAGAGCTGCAGAAGGAGTGCAGCAAGGCAGCAAGAGGCAGAGTCCCACTGCAGAAGGCAAAACAAGCACCCTGCCACCATCTTGAAAAACGGGCAGGGAAGTGCTCTGGTGCTCCCACCAAGAAGCAACAGACCCAATCTCTGTGACTAGTGGGTTAACTACTCTGGGGGTTGATCATGACCCAGAGGGAATATCCTGAAAACACAAACTTCAGAGGGATAAGACGAGTGTGGAGTCTCAGGTGCTCCACTCTGTACCCTGATTTAGCCATGGGACAAAGAGTGCAACCAAAAAAGTATGAGGAAGTCCCCCTCAAGAGATCAGCAGTGAGTCCTGGGCAGACCCAACCCTCTCCTCCCCAGCAATCCTCTGAGTGTCAGATCCACACGACTGGGGCATGACTAAGAGGAATGAACCCAGGTAAAGCCTGGAGGACTCAACTCCAGGATAAGCCTGGCTGGGATGCCCACTGCCAGCACCTGGAGAGGAGACAATCCACACCTCCTCACTGGAGGGTATCCCCCTGACCATACTAGAGTGGGAGGGGAAGACTGATGTCTCATTCAAACCAAACACTCCCTTATTCCCTTCTGGGTCTTGTGCTGGGAAGATTGTGAATAAAGCCACAGTCCACAAGGTACAGCAGACAGGCTTGCCTGTGAGCAGCTGAGAGGAACAATTATAGGATCAACTGCAAGAGGGCACTTAGTGCCCAGAAATTTTAAAATTTGGTTTCTTTTTTCCTTGTGCATAATTGTGTATGTGAGGGTTCGATTTGTATTTCTCCCCTTTTTTCTTTCTTTCTTTTTTTTATCTGCTGATGTATGTACATGAATGATTGTGTGTTCATCTTCAAATTTTTATTTTATGTTCTTCTCTTGTTTTGGTTTAATGAGTTTTGTGAATGTGTGTGTGAGGGTTCCATTTGCATTCCCCCTCTTTTTTCTCTTTTTGTCTTTCTTTTCTCTTTTTTCTTTTTCTTTTGTTTTTTGGGGTGTGTGTGTGTGTGTGTGTTTGGTTTTCCTTTTTTTTCCTATTTATTTTGTTTTGTGTTTGTTTTTGTTTGTCTGTCTCATAGTTTTTTTAGCTTTGGTTTCTGTTTTTGTTTTTATGTATTTTTTTTTTTTGAGTTGGAGTCTCACTCTGTCACCCAGACTGGAGTGCAGTGGCTGCTCCTGGCCACCACAGCCTTGATCTGCTGGGCTCCGGTGATCCTTCTGCCTCAACCTTCCGAGTAGCTGGAATTACAGGCATGCGCTACCACACCGGCTAATTTTTTGATTTACTGTAGAGATGAGGTCTCGCCTGCCCAGGTGTGTCTCGAACCCGCAGGCTCAGGCAATCCACTCATCTTAGCCTCCCAAAGGTGTGGGATTACAGGCTGGGCCACTGAGCCTGGCTTTTTATGTATTTTTAAAATTATTTTTGTTTGTACTATTTTATTCTACTTTTCTCTGTTCTCCTCATTACTGTTACTTTATCTTGGAGTCAGGGAGTACACACAAGAACCCACTGCATCTTCCTATAGAGTGCTGGTAAGAAGTGGGTCTCAGGGTGCCAGTACCCCAGTCAGTGAACATTGCGACTCGCAAGTAGTTTCTGAATTCTAGTTCCCCAACTCCACCTTGTTTGACACTCAAAAATACAAGAGACAGCAAATATTCTCACCCCAGAACTGTTTCATAATGTAACAAATTCCTAACCCCTATCAGAGAAGAATAGAAAGCTGAGCAAATGTCAGAAGTGAAAGCCCCGCTCACTGCCACTGAATAATGGAATTAAAAAGAAAAGAAAGAGATCTGTCACAAATGAGGAAAAATCAATGGAAGAACACCTAATTCCCAGTGTACCAAAGAGACAATGCCTGAAAAATGAGACCTCAAAGTCCAAACCATGGAAATCAGCAATGACTGGTCCCAGAATACAACAGAATTTAGGAAATGGATGAATAAAGTGAATTAGACTCAAGAAAGACAAGATGCAACATGGAAAGAGCTTGTAACAGAGATTTTGGCCATAAAAAAAAAACTTCAATCAGGAAATAAATAACAAGATGACAAGTATGGAAAGCAAAATTAATCAAGCTGAAGAAAGAATCTCAGAGCTTGAAAACCAAAATGTGGGATTAACCAGATATGTAAAAAACATAGAAAGAAAACTCAGAGAGATAAAACAAAACCTCCAAGAGATACATGATTTTGTCAAGAGGTTGAGCTTATGCCTGATTGGTATCCCAGATGAAGAAAGGGAAATGGAGAACACCTTGGAACAAATATTACAACAAGTTATCCAAGAAAGCCTACCCATCTCACCAGAGATGTGACCATTCAAACACAAGTGATAGAACTCTCACAAAATATCAAATGAGATGATCAATCCCTAGACGCATAATAATTTGCTTACACAATGCAGTTACAAAAGAAAGAGTTCTGTAGGTAGCAAGAGAGAAAGATCAGACTACATATTGGGGAAGACCAATTAGAACAGCAGCAGACCTTTTGACAGAAACACTACAAGATAGAAGGGACTGGAGTCCAATTTTCAAAGTTTAAGATAAACAATTTCAAACAAGAATCTCTTGTCTAGCCAAGCTCAGATTCATTAGTGATGGAATATTAAAATCCTTCCCAGACATCCAATCCCTAAGAGATTATGAAACTTCCAGACCAACTCTACAGGAGACACTTTAAAAGGTACTAAGCACAGAAGAAAGGAAAAATGAATGAAAAAGAATGACCATGTACTTTCCAAGAGAACATAGAATTAACAGACAATACAATGTGACTGCAAACTTGAAAACACACATATACATCAACTAAAAAGTTAAAAGAAAACAAACAAAAACGTTATAAGAACCTCATGACAGGGATAAACTCACACATTTCAATAATCAGCCTGAACATGAATGGACTAAAAACACCACTGAAAAGACATAGAAAGGCAAACTGGATTTAAAAAACACAGCCTAATATTTAGCTGCATTCAGAAAACACATCTTACTACGAGAAACTCAGACAGACTTTTAGAGGATAGAAAACAAATTTCCAGGTGAATGGATCACAAAAAGAAGAGCATGGACTGTAATCTTAATATTAGACAAAACAACCTTTAAGCTATCAAAAATTTAAAAATAATATATGGAAGGACACTATATAATGACAAACAGACCAATTCATCAACAAGAAATATTGTTCCTAAACATATATACAACCAACATAGGAGCACAAGCATTTTAAAGCAACTACTAAGTAAACTAAAAAAGGATATTGACTCTAACACTATCATAGCTGGGATGTAAACACCCCACTAACAACCCTAGATAGCTAATCATGACAAAAAAAAAAAAGCAACAAAGAGATTTGGAAGCTCAACTTGATGCTTGACCAACTAGACTAAATAGATAATTACAGAATTCTCCATGAAACAACCACAGAATATACATTCTACTCATCACCATGTGGAACATACTCCAAGATTGATCACATCCTCAGCCATAAACCAAGTATAAACAAATTTCATAAGATTGAAATACTGCCATGCACCTTCTCAGACCACAGTGTAATAAAAATAAATATCAACACCAACAAAATTTCCCCCAAACCCACAAAGACATGGAGAGCATGAGACTAAACAACTCCTGGGTCAACCAGGAATCAAAGCAAATTTAAAAGATTCCAGAAAACAAATGAAAATGAAGAAACATCTTAGCAAAATCCCTGGGATGTCAAGAAATCAGTTCTAGGAGGGGAATTTATATCTCTACCACCACACATCAAGAAAATAGATCACAAATTAGCAGCCTAACAAATCATCTATGGGAGCTGGAAAGCCAAGACCACCAAAACCCTAACTTCAGCAGAAAAATACAGATTACCAAAGTAAAAGCCCAAATACGTGCTATAGAAGACAAGGTATCATAGAAAAAATAAACAAAACAAAAAGCTGGTTCATTGAAAGGATAAACAAGATTGATGGATCCCCTGGTCAGAATGACCAAAAAAAAAAGAGAGGAAAAAGTCCAAATAAACACAATCAGAAATGCAAAATATCACATCACAACTCACCCCAAAGAAACATAAAAGATTATCAGAGATTACTATGTATACCTGTATGGAAACAAACTCAATAACCGAAATGAAATGGATGACTTTCTGACATCACACAAGCTCCCAAAGTTGAAACAGGAAGACGTTGAGACTCTAAATAGACAAATAACAACCCAGGAAATTGACTCCATCATAAGAAAACTACCTCCAAAAAGAAAGCAGATAGCTTTCTAGAGGAATTCTACAAAATGTACAAGGAGGAGTTGATACCAATCCTATTAAAAGTATTTCAGGCAATTGAGAAAGATGGAAATCTCCCCAAATCATTTTATGAAGCTAAAATCACACTGATACCCAAACTGGATAAAGATCCAACAAAAAAAGAGAACTACAGGCCACTATCCCTGATGAACATACATGCAAAAGTTCTGGACAAGATTCTAGTGAATCAAATCCAACAACACAACTCAAAAATAATCTACCATGACCAAGTAGGCTTCATCCTCAGGATACAGGACTGGTTAAACATCTGTAAGACCATAAGTGTAATTAAATACATCAACAGATGTAAATACAAGAACCACATGACTATATCATAGATGAGAAAATGCTCTTGATAAAATTCAGTATCTTTTCTTGATAAAAACCCTCAAACACTTAGGTATAGAAGGAACAAAGCTCAAAATAGTAAGTGCCATCTACAATAAACCCACAGACAACATATTGCTAAAAGGACAGAAATAGAAGCATTTCCCTTGAAAACCAGATCAAGACAAGCCCGTCCACTCTCATTCCTCCTGTTCAACATTGTGTTGGAAGCCATAACTAGAGCTATTAAACAAGAGAAGAAAATCACCGGTATCCAAATAGGAAAAGAGGAAGTTACGTGAATCCTCTTTGCAATATGATCCTATATCTCAAAAATTCAAGGGAATCAGTCAAAAACCTCCTTGCACTGATAAAGAACTTTGGTAAAGTCTCAGGGTACAAAATAAATGTGCAAAAGATAGTTACATTCTCATACACTAAAAAAACAGAAAACAAAAAACAGGCAGAGGACCAAATAAAAAGAACAATTCCATTCACAGTAGTTACACACACACATACAAAATGAAATACTTTGGGGTCCTCCTAACCAGAGAAGTGAAAGAGCTTTACAATGAAAACTATATAACACTGCTCAAAGAAATCAAAGGAGATACAAACAAATGGAAAAACATTCCATGCTCATGGTTAGGAAGAATTAACATTAAGATGTCCATCCTATCAAAGACAATCTACAGATTCAATACAATACTCATTAAATTACCAACATCATTCTTCTCAGACCTGGAAATGGCAATACAGAAACTCATATGGAAACATAAATGACCACAAATAGCCAAAACAATCCTGAGCAAAAGAAAGAAGGTGGAAGATATCACACTTTCAGACTCTAAACTTTACTATAAGGCCAAAAATCACACCAGCCTGGTATTGGTACAAGAACAGGCATATCAACCAATGGAACATGACAGAGATTCTAGAAGCAAAACCTCAATTTCTCAACCAACTCATCTTCAATAAAGCCATCAACAACCACTGGGTAGAAGAGAACCTACTCAATAAATGGTGCTGGGAAAATTGACTGACCACATGCAGAAGATTAAAACAAGACCCCTACCTATCACCATACATAAAAATCAACTTTAAATGGATCAAAGACATAAACAGTTTTATGTTTATTTTATTTTATTTATTTTATTTTATTTGAGGTTTTACTCAAATTATAAGAATCTTAGAAAAAGCAGGAGGCACCATTATGGAAATTGGAACAGGCCACCAATTCCTGATCAAAACCCCAGACGTCTGTACCATAAGAGATAAGATAGACAAGTGGGACCTCATTAAACTGAAAAACTTCTACAAAGCAAAAGAACCATCAGGAGAATGGGGAGATGGCCTACAGAATGGGAAAAAAATTTTGCCAACTTTATATCTGACAAAGGCCAAACATCTAGGATTCACAAGGAATGCAAACATGCCAAAAGGAAAAAAAAACACTAAAAAGTGGGCAAAAGACATGAATAGACACTTCTCAAAAGAAGATATATAGGAAGCTAACAGACACATGATCTACAAGGAACCCAATTTTGTTGAAAGGAAACAAACAGCCCCATTAAAAAGTGGGTAAAAGACATAGGTAGTCACTTCTCTAAAGAAGACATATAGGCAGCCAACAGACACACGAAAAAGTGCCCAGTCTCACTAGTCATTGGATAAATGTAAATCAAAACCATATTGAGATATCACCTAACCCCCAGTAAAAATGGCCACCATTAATAAACAACAACAGATGCTGGTGAGGATGTGGAGAAAGGAAATGCTTCTACGCTGTTGGTGGGAATGCAAACTAGTTCAAACTCTATGGAAAACAATTTGGAAATTTCTAAAAGAACTAGAAATTGACCTTTCATATAACCCAGAAATCCTCCTACTGGGAATATATCTGGAGGAACTCAAATCATTCTACAAAAAAGATACCTGCACACACATGTTTATTGAAGCATTATTCACAATAGTAAAGTCATGGAACCAACAGTGCTGCCTATCAAAACTGGATTGAATTTTTTAAAATGTAGTATATATACACAATGGAATACTACACAGCCATAAAGAAGGACAAAATTATGAACTTCGGAGCAACTTGGATGAATTTCGAGTCTATCATATGCAGTGACTTATCACAGTAATAAAGAACTGAGTACCATATGTTCTCACTCATAAGTGGACCCCGAACATTTACCATAATACTATGAGAAAGGGATTGGCAGTAGTTGGAAACTGCTGGGGGAGGGGCACATAACATCAGTAAGAGTAACTGATCTCAAACCAGGTGAAGTGGGGACCAACAGGAGACCCAAACTTTACTTGTACCATGGCCACTTGTATACCTAATCCTGAACTGTAGTCCACATCTTTAAAATAAAATAAAAAAAGAAGCAGAGCTAGGAGTCAAATTCAGAAACTTTGTTCAGAGTCCTCAGCAATGATACTCCCCTTTTCCTCTTCAGCTTTACTGAAGTAAAATTGGCAAATAAAATTTTCATATATTTAAATTATATGAAAAAATTAAAAAAGGGTCTGGGAACTGATAGCTTTAACCAGTGAACATCACTGATTTCTTAGAAAAGAAATTTACCACAATGATAGTGAACAGAGAATAGAAAAAAGGGCAGTTTCATAGGTTGTGTGCAGATAAACATCGACCTTGTCAGATTTCATCTTGTTTAAATATGAGTAAGAAGAAAAAAATAATGTTATAATTATATTTAAATATTATGGAATAAAATTAAGTACATATCATCTTCTCTAAAATTTATTGTGATATCTGCTACAGTTTAAATATTTGTTCCTTTCAAAACGCATGTTGACATTTAATTCCCAGTGTAGTGATACTGAGAACTGGCACCTTTAAGAGGTGATTGGGTCATAAGGGGTCTGCCTCATGAATGGATGAATTCATTCATGGATTAATGGTTTAACGAATTAATGGGTTATCATGGAGGTGGGACTAATGCCTTTATTAGAAGAGGAAGAGGAACTTGACCTAGCATTCTTAATTCCCTCACCATGTAATGGCCAGCCCTGCCTCAGGATTTTGTTGAGAGTCCCCACCAGCAAGAAGGCTCTTACCAGATGTGCCCCTTGACCTTGTAATTCCCAGACTCCCGAACTTTAAAAAGTAAATTTTGTTTCTTACAAATTACCCAGTTTCAGGTATTCTGCTATAAGCAAAACATAAAACAGATTAAGAGAGTATTCAAAATAATGTTTTAGGAATTTGGGAGGACATGAAGATTCAAATCAAGAAATTAATGACATAAAAACAAATTTTAAAAGTTAATGTATGGAAAACAGAACAAACAAAATACTGACAGAATTGATCTGGAAAAAAGAAAAAAATAGCATTTAACTTTAACAATAAACACATATATTGCTTTTTCCATGAAAATAACAAATCTTCTGAAAATGAGAGAAGGCATAACTACAAATAATATTGGAACTTAATTGAAATGATTGAATTTTGAATAATATTAAATGTTGTTAAATTAAAGAGAAAGAGAAAATATAAATCAGACTGTAAACATAGCCAAAAATAGAAATCTTGTCAAAAAAAGTTTCCCCAAGATGCTGGTCCAGGTGGTCTATCTGGTGAGTACTTTCAACTCTTCAGAGAACCACAATTCCTTTGCTATAACAAAATTTTCCAGTACATACAAAAAGATAGGAACTTATCAATTTATTTTATAAAAAAGCAGCATAATCCTGATGTAAAATTGTGATAAATATAGATTCTGAAGGCCTAGGACACTTATGAATATCAGTACAAAAATCCTAAGAGAATATTAGTGATCAAATTCACAGATGAATTAATTATCTACTTTATTTCACATATGTAGAAATGATTAAGCATCAGAAAATATGGCCCAATGGAAGATGTTGAAAATGCATTTGCTAGTATTCCTAATTAAAACTCTTAAAAAACTGGAAATTGACAGAATGATTCTTTAGATCCTCAACATTACATATTTTCACTCATTAGTTACTTACCAAGGAATTAATCTATTACTTACAGGTGATTATATGCAAAAATTTAAGCCATTAAAGTATCAAAAGATAATGTGGTTACATATTTATATGATTTTTGAAGTATGATGGCAAAAGTAGAAACAAAAAGAAAGTTTGAATGCTTTGACCATATGATGGTTAAAAAAAGTTATCACCAAATCCAAAGAAACAAAATATCTATATGACAAAAAAAACACACCGCACTAAAAAAATGCTTACAACACATATGATACAACACATATGGTCACGTATTCCACTAATATGAATGCTTTCTTATAAATTAGTGAGCAAAAGATAAATTCTTTAATAGAATTCTTGAATAGGCGGAATTCATGAAAAGACATTTCACAACACAGAGGCAAATTGTTCAATAAATATAAAATATGCTGAAATTATTAGAATTAATCTTCAAATTAGAGCCACAATGGCAAATCATTTTTAATATCAAAGCATATCAGAATACATTTTCAAAAGATTTCAATGAACAACTTTAGCAAGACTGTGAGAAAGTCATTTTCACACACAGGTGGAATGTGATTTGACCCAACTTTTTTAGTACATTTTGAAGAGAAATAAAACCTTTAAAACAGCCTGAAAGTCTACCTCTAATTTTTTTACTCAAGGAAATAATTGTTTAGTAACTGCACTTAAGTATAAGTTAATTTGAGGTACACACTGCTTCAGGAACTAGCAGATTTACTTGGCAGGCTTTGATCTAATTTTGTGCCTCTTCATCACTTCCTGTTCCACAAGATTGAAATATGATTAAATGTTTGTCTTAAGTTTTTCCACCCTCCATTTCTTTCTCATACATTTAAAGCTATTTTTATTATTGGGAAGTTAAGGTATACTCCAGAAAATGAAAGCTATTTTTCCTCAAAAACAAACAAATGGACAAACAAATATCCGTAGCAGAAAATGATATATGTATTTATTTGTTGCACTTAGGATGCCTTCAGGATGAATATATGTGTTTAGCAACAAAATGTGAAATCCGGTTCTTTGCCCTTTATGAAATCACTTTTGGATTTCCTTTTAAAATGTTCTTTATTTATTAGTCATGAACCATGAATGCCTTAGGAAGGAAAAGGTCCTGTTATTCCCTGGGCTAAAAGGGCTCTGGGAGATGAGTGATAAATCATGTAGGCTATCCAAGGACAGCCAATTACTATTGAAATGTGCTAATAATGCCCTTGAGGGCTGAATAAATTAGTGTCTTTTCTACAGAATTCATTGTAATTTTGTATTGGTTTCATATAGTTTTGGGAAGTGGGCAGGCTACACCTTTTTCAACATGTAGAATATGTTAGTATCTAGTAAAGAGAAGATGAATAACATCTTTATATAGTCATTTAGTACACTCAAGTTCCATTAATGTTATTGCAAATTAAACACTGTTAGCCTAAAAAACAGGAGTTTGTTTAATAGTATTGCAACTTTTTAAGCCCACAGGAATGCTTTTATTTAGAACATTGGTTGTTTGTTTCTTCTTGAGTGCTTGGTCTGATGAATTGAAAAGGTTTTCCAAAGAACTGGGAACAGATCTTAACATCAGCTTCCAAGTCTTTTCTCGAATCTCTTAACAGTATTGCATACAAAGAATTAGGTATCCCTGGATCCCATTCATAGCCTTGCTTTACTTCACCAGAAATTGGGAGTGGATCATATGAGATGCTGTCAACACTAGCGTGACCAATATATCATTGTGGAATAGGCATATGACCTTGGTAAACTTTTCTTGGCAACCCAACATTCTGAAATATCCACCAGATTTCAGGTCCATTGAGGGTGCCAAATGTTTTCATTAAGTTACCATAGAACTCTGGGTGCTGTTCTTTGTAGTAAGCTGGAGAAGTCACATTTGGAATCACACGCAGAATATTAGAGCTGGAAAGGGCCTTAGACATTTTCTAGTCTGGCCCTCATATTAGCGATAAGGAACTGGAAGTACAATTGGGTGAAGTAAATTGCCCAAGATAAGAAAACAAGTTAGTGACCAAGGCTAACTAATCAGTTTCTTTGAACTCCGACTTCCTCCTACTAATGTTTGTTCCACTGTGTAAAAGTCATTCAACTTTGCTGAATAAATGAAAACAAAAGAACTGGTGAGCAGGTGGAAAGAGAACAAGCAGTGAGGTATATCTATTTTTTGTTATTCTTACTCAGACTATAGCTTTAAAAGCATGTATTGTTGTCAGCATTCTTTTACAAGTCTTGGTTCACCTTAGTTTTTCTGATTAACTTTTTTTTTTTTTAACGAGGTATAATTTTCATGCAGTAAAATGCACAGATCTTAAGCACAGAGTCTGAAATGAGTCAGCCAAATCAAGGTATAGAACATTTTCATCACCACTCAAGGTTTTCTTGTGCCTTTTTAGTCAATCCATGCCCCTTATCCCACCAGAGGCAACTATATTCTGATTTCTGTCATCATAGATTGTTTTTGCTTATTTCAGAACTTCACGTAAATGAAATATAGTATCTACTTTTTAATTTTTTTAATTTTTTGTTACTGGCTTCTGCTCAACAAAATGTTTTGAAATTTTTCAAGTCACAGCTATACCAGCAGTTTATTACGTTGTATTGCTGGGTAATATTTCTGCCACCATTTGTTTATCATTTTCTCACTGATAAACATTTGTGACATTTTCAGTTTGGGGTTATTACTAATAATTCTGCTGTAAACATTCTTGTACAAGGCTTTTTGCTGACATATGCATTTATTGATCTTGAAAATATACTGGGGATTGGAATTGCTAAGTCATAAGCTAGGTGATATTTAACTTTGGTAGACACTGCCACACAGTTTTCCAAAATGGTTGTATCTTTTACACTCTTGCCAACAATATATGTACATTTCAGTTGCTTCACATTTTTGTTTAAACTTGACATTGTCAGTCTTAATTCAGATATTCTGGTTGGTATGTAGTAAGATCTCATGTGGTTTTGATTTGCATTTCCTTATGACTAGTGATGTTGAGCAGCTGTTCATTTGCTTATTGGCCATTCATTCTTTTTCTTTTCTAAAATGTTTGTTCAAGTTTTAACCCACTTTTTAAAAATTGGGTTTGTTTTTTTGTAATTAATTTATTTGTAGTATCTTTCACAGATACTACAAATACATTTTCCAGGGTCTCACTTGTCTTTTCATTTAATAATGGCATTTCTAGCCGGGCTCGGTGGCTCAGCCTGTAATCCCGCACCTTTGGGAGGCTGAGGTGAGTGGATTGCCTGAGCCCGCGGGTTTGAGACCCGCCTGGGCAGTGAGACCTCATCTCTACAATAAATCAAAAAATCAGCCGGGCATGGTAGTGCATGCCTGTAATTCCGGCTACTTGGAAGGCTGAGGCGGAAGGATCGCCAGAGCCCAGCAGGTCGAGGCTGCGGTGGCCGGAAGAGGCCACTGCACTCCAGTCTGGGCAACAGAGTGAGACTCCAACTCAAAAAAAAAAAAAATAATAATAATGGCATTTCTTTGATGAGTAGAAATTTTAATTTCGATAAAATTCAATTTATCATTTTTTATAGTTAGTTATTTGTGTCCTGTCTATTATATTTTTTCTCAATTCTAAGGTCAAAAATATTTTTCTCCTATATTTTATAGTTTTAAATTTTACTCTTGGCTCATTTCTGAATAGACTTTGATACTGCTACTTTCTTTTGAATGTCATGTGTCGTGACTAGTGACACAAACAAAATTAAAAATTTTAGGTACATTCTCATGAAAATATGGTACTTTGTGATCATTATTATTTGTCTTCTAACATGCTATATATGAATCTATACAGAAGGTTTATTTTTCTTATGTAACTTTCAAATAACTAAGTAACCAGTGAGATAGACCTGTGATCCTCACAGTTAAAATTTCCTCCTCCCCATATCATGTAATGGAAGTGACAGTCCTCATTCTCAAAGTTTCTAGTTCTGTATTTTGATACTAAAGCTCAAGTGACTTTTCTTTTCATTGGTTATTTCAAACTTATATTTGAATATGTGCCTCTAACTAATTTGTGACTTCTAACTGCTAGTATTTGTTTTTGATAGCTAGATTTGATGTTTCTCACCCTGTGTTGGCAATTGTGTACTTAATGTACTGTCAATTAGGGGTTAAACAGGGAAGAATTTCAGAATGAAGAAATAGGATAAGCAAATAAGAAGAAAAACTAGATGTAAGTAAAATAATAACTTTCTAAATTCACTTGAAGATTATAATGTACAAATGAAAGTATGATGTAATAAATTATGCCAGGTTGATTGGGAACACAACAAGGAAGGGTTTGACAGCAAGCAAGGGACTCCTGCCATTACATGATATGATTTATGAAACTGAACCAATGGAATGTTTTAAAAGAAGATGATGGGATAGCCTTAGGATTGCAGGTGGGCAGAGATTGAAGTCAATAAGACAAGAAATAGAACAATTGCAATTTTCCAGCAGAGAGGTACTATTGGTTGTTGGAGTGGGAGCATAATGGAGGAAGAAAGATGCCAGAGTTGTTTCAGATTACTAATGTAAAGGAAAGGGAATTACATAGAACATTTGAATGTGATGGTTCAGGTAGCAGATAGGGGAAGCTGGGGCAAACAAGAATATTTAGAGAGAGAACATTTAGTTAAGAAATGAGCCGGGAGCGGTGTTTGGACTTGGCAGATGTAACTTGAATTTCATTTTCCTCACTCATCAGGCATTTCGGAACTCACTTTCCTTTTATGTTTAAATGACGTTATAGTATCTGTCCCAAAAAAATCATTCTGAAAACTCTGATTTAAAATATATAAAACTACTCAAAAATTTTTGGTTTGAGGTGCAGTGGTATATTAGATAATCCAACAGAGAGTTATTGGCATTTTATAAGTGGTCAGAACTGAGTTATGGGAAGTTCATTGAATTGCTACTGTCCCATGGTTAAATTTTGTTACTCTATTGGGCATTACATTTCTCCTAACTTTAGCTATTGTAATAAAGTTTAAAAGAAAATTTTTTGTATACATAACATTCTTGTTTTGTTAATATAACCCCTCACTTTCCTCCAACAGTTAATAGAGAAAAAATCCAAATATGGCAAATATCTGGTCAAATTTATGGGACTTTGTTTCCAGAAAACTAACATTTGATTTTCTTATACTTTCTAGAATTGTGCATAGGCTCTAGCTAAACTAGTAGATGTGAAGCTGAAATCCTAAAATATTCATTTTCCAACTTTTTCCAGCCTGGAGTCTGTCTTTGGATTAGCAGTAATTGCCTGGACAGCCATAATGGCTTCATTAATTTTTGTTTGTGTTCTGTGTCTTTTATGCAGTGATGGAAGAAATGCATCTTCTACGACAAAATCTAAATGTGCTTATCTAAACTTAACTGCATCTGATATAAATATTCCTGATCTAAAATTCAAATTGCATTAGGGATTTCTGTGTAATCACTAGGGCAACAAAACTGAAGTTTAGCCAAAACAATCACACCAGCTTCAAAATCAGGAATATTTACAATGAAATGTATTTTTTTTTTTTTTTTTTTTTGAGTTGGTGTCTCACTCTGTCGCCCAGACTGGAGTGCAGTGGCCGCTTCCGGCCACCGCAGCCTCGACCTGCTGGGCTCCGGCGATCCTTCCACCTCAGCCTTCCAAGTAGCCGGAATTACAGGCATGCGCTACCACGCCCGGCTGATTTTTTGATTTATTGTAGAGATGAGGTCTCGCTGCCCAGGCGGGTCTCGAACCCGCGGCCTCAGGCAATCCACTCACCTCAGCCTCCCAAAGGCGCGGGATTACAGGCTGAGCCACCGAGCCCGGCGAAATGTATTTTTTAAGCTGCATTGTCAACATCTTTTGTATTGTTAGGCACTATAAATATATATTTTTCAGCACTATAATCTCATTCAAAACTTTCAGCTATCTATCTGTGACCTCAAAGAAACAGTTTAACATCTTGAAGATATTTTTGGAAGATTGCCCAGTCATGGTTGTACATGTATTTTAAACTGCCTCGGTTTCAATACTGTAGTGTCTGATATTCTAGTCTTTAAGACAATATAATTTCTAGTTTCTGATTCATCTTTGCAGTTGAATTTGGCAGGGTTCTGACATATATAAAGTGTTTCATGAGTTTTTGCGGCATCTTTATGCCAGGCCATGCCAGTGCCCACTTTAATAAAAGTGTTGCCAAAGTCAGAGCCAGTTGATCTGATTTTTAAAACACTTGCATGGCATGAGCCAAATACACTTCTAACTTTCTGTATCATGCTGTGTTCTACAGAGTAATTTCTCAGTTGGTTGATGATAATAATACTATTAATATCATGTTTGTTAAGTTAGTATTTTGTCAGGTACTCTACTAAGTACCCTGGTAATGTTGTCTTCATCAGAACCTTGTGATGTTAGTACTATTCTTATCTTTGCATTATAGGTGAAAAAACTGAGGTGTAAAAAGTTTATGACTATGCTCAAAGTCACTTATTTAGTAAGTTGCAGAACTCAGACTGGAACCTATACTGGTTCTAAACAATCTTATTTGCTTATTATGTCCTACATTAGTACATTAGTACAGCACTAAATTGTCTTCCAATAATCTTCAAAAGCTTATAATTTTCTATAGAAGTCTCTTGCCCCTAGCAAACATTTTTATAGTCAAAGCCTAAGCAATAACATAATTTTGAGGATCTTTATAATATTCAGTTTTAATTTCTGAGTCCATCTTAAATGCATTAAGTTTGAACACTCGCTTTAATTGAAGCCAGTTTAAACACAGATACACACATCTTACGACATCTTTTAATATTTTTTAATATTTTTTAAAACTGAGTACATATTAATTTCAAATTACATTTTATTTTGAGCCAAGGTTTCACTCTGTCTCCCAGGCTGGAGTGCAGTGGCACGATCACTGCTCACTCAGCCATGACTTCCTGGGCTCAGGCAATCCTTCCACCTCAGCCTACCGTGTAGCTAGGAGTACAGGCATGCACCACCATACCCAGTTAATTTTTTTTTGCTTAAGCTAGTCTTGAACTCCTGGGCTAAGCAATTCTCTCACCTCGGTCTCCCAAAGTGCTGGTAATACAGATGTAAGATGTGCCTAGCTTCAGATTACATATTATCTAGACTTTTTATTAAAATAGTTACCAAAGTGAGTTATTATTTTAAAATAACTGGTGTTATTTTATCAACATGTAAAAAATAACTATCTGGTGTGAGTTTATCAGCATGAATTCTTTATTAACTGCTTACTTTCAGATCTTGAAATAAAACTCCAAAATTTGTCTCTCAGGAATCTTTGAATTGGCTCTTTATATTCCTTAAATTTATAGCTTTCATCTAGGTCTGTTAATATCTTCATTGTTCACAGATTTAGAAATTTTAACTAGGATGTAACTGTTTTGCAGATAGTTTTATCATTACAGTGTACCTTCCATAGACTACTGTAACTTAGGATCTGACAGATGGTTATTGAATGAACCCCTCCTATTTGCAGTATTTATATCCCACCAGGCTAACTATGTCCAATTGCTGAGACATTGAAGATTATAGGAATTTATACTGTTGTAAATTTATGATGGTTTGCAGGTGTGCCTTGCAGTATTTCTTTCCTGAGTTAAAATACATTGAACTTAGTTATTTTTAAAGATCAAGTTTGAGATTAGCAATTAGATATCAAAATTATTCCAAAAATATACTTAAAGCATACTTGTATCTTTACACCAGATTTGACTATACTCACTTTTAATGTCAGCAAATAGTGTCCAAAAGGACAAGCTCAATTTAGGTCAATTTTGTTAACAATTATGTTTCTTTTTGGTAAATTTCTCTAAAATTAGCTCCCTGCATAAATCATATGACTATATAAATTTCAACAGGTTTTGTTTAAAGCCTTTTATATTTTCCACATGCAAAGTGAAAACTCCAAGCATGTCAAAGTTTTTCTATGCAATTTTGGAGTTTTTTAAAATTAGATATCTTTTTCTGTCACTGAAATCAATTGTTTCAAGGGCTTCTTCCCCCTTAAGTCTTCTTTTTTTTTTTTTGAGTTGGAGTCTCACTCTGTAGCCCAGACTGGAGTGCAGTGGCTGCTCCCGGCCACCGCAGCCTCGACCCGCTGGGCTCCGGTGATCCTTCCACCTCAGCCTTCCAAGTAGCCGGAATTACAGGCATGCGCTACCACGCCCGGCCGATTTTTTGATTTATTGTAGAGATGAGGTCTTGCTGCTCAAGCGGGTCTTGAACCCCCGGGCTCAGACAATCCATTCACCTCAGCCTCTCAAAGGCGCGGGATTACAGGCTGAACCACCGAGCCCGGCCCTTAAGTCTTAAATTTATATAAGTCGATGTTAGAAGACATATTACAAATAGCTATTTTTTTCAAATAACTCTTAGATTTATGGGGGTATATAATGGTAACCTGAAAACTTTGAAGAGATGGTTAGTTATTTCCCCACCACTTCCTTCCATGTATAAAGGAAGCAAGTTTGATTTTATTTTTATTTTTTGTAAAGACGAAGTCTTGCTATGTTGTCCAGACTGATGTTGAATCCCCAGATTAAAGCAATCTCTCCTAGGTTTCCTAAAGTGCTGGGATGAGAGATTGGAACCATTGCTCCTGTCCTGAAAGCAAGTTTTAGACAAAAATATGGAATACATATGGACAGTTGCTAAACTAACAATTAAATATTAGTAAGCAAGCGAAAGTAATTTACACAACCTGTTTCATCAATGCTTAATAAAGTTCCAGCTTTCTATTCTTTCTGGAACTCTGCTTTTTAGAGCATCTTCAATCTTGCATGAAAGATCACTTGAGGGATACACAACACTTTAGTGAAAGAATTCTGCTATCTTGAGAATGAAGACTAGGCCAAAAGAAATTCTACTAAACAAATGACTGGATATAGAGCCATCTCTAAGAGATTTAACCTCAAGCACATCCCTCAGGGAAAAGGGGGCAGACTTTATAAGATTCTTTTATCTTATTCATAAAACTGTAGGAGATTGTCTCTAAAATATTCTGAGTCAATTTACTTTACCTGAATAGCTTCTGATTTAACTAATGACAGCTAATATCTAACAGTTTTTCTGCTAATAAGGAAGCTATTAATTTTACTAATAGAAACATATTTTTGGCATGTGATATTCACATTGACATGCTTCATTATCAAATAAGATGTGAATAAGAGAAAGTGAATGAAAGAATGTAGGTTGTTATCAAGAAAGATGTGAATAAGATGTAAACATATATAGATATACGCATACATATATAATGTGTATCACATTATATAAATTACAGGTATCACAAAAGCTTGGATTATGAAGAACAACAACAACAAAAAAATTGGAGGTATGTGGTCAAAATCCTTTCCTCCAAATTTCAAATGAGGCTTTAAGCTTGATTAACAAAATTTAATGTGTTTTTAAAATATAACCTTTGTTCCAATAAGAAATATGGTTAAAGCTTTGTTTATAGAGAAGGCAATCTACCTCTCAATTTTCTGTTTTCACCATACCACTATCAGGGCACTTTTGGGTCAGAACTTATTTGTGCTTCTTGCTTATGGGTATCACAAATTGGGCACTCCCAGAATGAGACTCTGAGATAATGTTAGTGTTGTGACATTTTACTGGAGAATAATCCTGTGAAAGGAAAAGAATGAAAACAGGAGTGCATTATAACAGCCCAGTAAGGAGCTCTGTAGTAAAGAAGGCCTATTACAGAAGTCTGCATTGGGTAGAAATAGCTAGACCCTTGTACTATGGCTTGTTCATTGGCTAGGGGTTACCCTAAGTAGAGTGTGAACTCTTCTACCTTGCTCAGTAATTGGCCAGGAATTTTTCTCAGATTATCAGGGCTAAAGAATAAGGTAGACTCTGACAAAGCTAGCAGCTGGTGGCTGTCAGTTAACCAGACTCTTCACATCTGGGTGGCAAATATTTTCTTAAAGGCAATTCTGAGTGGTGCATCTCTGGGTCTGCCTCAATGCTTCATGTTTGTTGGGGGAGGAGCTTCTTCAAGGCTCTGGCAGGTCTCTCTTGCTGAAGGCAGATTGGAAAGAGAGAAGTTAGTGCTATATTGCATGGCATAGTAAGGTCCTGTGGGTAGGAAAGACAAATATTAGGTGTTTATTCACATGAGAATAAACCGCTGACCTTTCTGACAGAAGAGACCAAGTGTAGTTCATTTGCTACTAAGGGACTAGTAAATGCCTCAAGAAATCGTCACATACCAGAGGTATATACCGTTTGCTAGAAAGGTGAACATTCAGAGGTGGTAGAAGCTATATCATCCTGGTAAGTAGGAGTCATAGTCATTGGGCACATGCGTAGTTTTCATCTCTACTGCTGTGACTAGCTGGTTTAAGTACTCGTATCAGTACTGAGGTGATTGCTGACAAATGCTGGTGAATAGCAACTGGTCAAGATATTTTGTCTACTTGGATGTTTAGTGCCTCTTCCTTGGTGAGTAGTTTCTGGTTGACATTAATGTATGATACAAAGATCTTTCTTCTTTGTTCCCTTCCCCATATGTCCATCCACTACCTCTACTCCAGATCTTACTGCCTCTAATCTTTTAATCTTTCTCCTTCCAGGTACCTGACCAGCTGGTCAGGCCATTTGCTGTTGCCCATGTGTCTCTGTATATTCTAACCATACTCTGTCCAGTAGGTAGCCACTAATAACATAAGGCTATGGAACACTTGAAATGTGACTATCCACATTTAAATGTACTATAAATACAAAATACAAACTAGGTATAGAACATTTAGTATAAAAAATTTCAAATATCTCATTACTCATTATATGTTAAATGATAATATTTTGGATATATTGGGTTAAATAAATACTTTTTTAAGTGGCCAATAGAAAATTAAAACTTACATATGGCATTTGCGGCTCATTTGATATTTTTTAGTAGACAGCTTTGTTCTTTCTATACAAAGTAGATGACCAGGTTTACCGTCCTTGCCACTGTCTTTCAAGACTACTTCTGAGTGGGGCTATGATACAGCTTCTAACAATTTTGGTTTTTATCATTTATTGGGACTATCCATTCATAATCCAAACTCAGACCTTTTCAAGCTCTTTAAAGTAATGGTATAGGATTCCTCATTTAGGCATCATTTGCAGTAAGACAGAGGCATTGATGCAACAACTGTGATGGCTGATGTGTGGGCCTGGCCTACCTGCTCCCGCAACTTACTTGTGCCCTTTGACCTGCTCATACTTGTTTCCGGATGTAGCATGCTCATATTGTGATGGATTATGCTAGGCCTATCTGATTTTATGACTTGATAACCCAACAGGAAAATTCCAGATACATAGTTACTTGGTCTCCACATGTTTTAGCATTCTATCACTTGCCGGAGTCCAGCTCCACGAGAGAGTCAGGGCCTGAATGGGGAGAATTGGGAACGGCAAAGAAGAAAAGAAGACGACAGGAATCCTTCCTGGGCAGAGCTCAAGACTCTGCCAATTTTTATTTAATTCTTACGAGCTTATATAGTTTTTTACTGACCCCCCTACCCACAAAATGTATCCCATGTTACACATTAAATGTTTACATCGTGTTTTTTCTTTTGTTTATGGGGAAGTTGACCTTTACAAGTTTCATTTTTTTCCTTCCTGCTACTGGTGGTGTAACAAAATACCAGCTGCCAAGAATTTATCAGCCACATCCTGTGACCTCTAGGCCAACTGAATCTCTTCCCTTCGCTATTCTAGTTCTTTTCCTTTACTAATCTATTTTCTTAATTCTACCCTTATACATACTTTTAGCAGCAGTATATTGACTTGTTTTTTCTTTTATACAAACACCCTTATCTTACTCACTACGAATTCTTAATACTATTAATTTAAAAATTTAACTTTCTTAATTCTAATTGCCTTATATATATTACTTGCTATTTTCTTATCACCTATTTTACATTTTATATTTCTAAACAAAACATGTCTAAATCTACACTTATATATAAAATTAATCTTACTTCTAATCCTAAATGTATTTAATTTTAAACCTACATTAAGTGTATATAATTTTAAGTTTTATCTTAAAACTTAATTATTTCCTATTCCTTATATTTAACTAATACCTACATCTATAATAAACATTTATCTTTTAATTATAACTGCTATTTATTTAATTCTAATCCTTACTTTAATTTTAACCCTCTTTCTAATTAAACTATAATATTTCTTAAATCAAAAGGCATGTCTGTGACTTGTTTTTCCCGAAAACACCTGTTTTTGGAGATACTCTGTCTCAGTTTCTCACTTCCTCATCAATCACAACTGTCAATGTTATTACTTATAAAGGGTATGAGGAAGTACTTGTTTTTCCTTTTTTAGCTAAAAGTTGCAAAATTTGCATTCCCTTGTCCCTTCAGGGGGAAATTTTTGCTGTTGAGCCCTTTTTACATTTCTATACATAGGTTTACTGCTAATTCCACATCCTTGCACATTCTAGCTAATTGTTTTATTTATCAAGGGAAGTGTTTTTCAAGCCTAAGCATGCATTCCTTTAAGGCCAAAAGAAGTCCTTCAATAGGATCCATGGGGCTCTGCCTCCATCATGGCCGCTTCCCACTGGGGCTCTGCTCCCAGTCAGTGTTTTTCCCATTTTCGGGTAACCTCCATTTTGCCTCATTAGAGATTGCGGCTTCCGGCAATCACTATTAGGACCCAGTAGCATACTAGAGGCTGTTTTTCTATTAGTGTGTAACTCTCCACTGCAGATGTCATGGCCTTGCTCCCAAACCCCAGGGGCCTACTTTGTGATCCTCTCACTGAGGGACTTACCATAAAATCCACACTGCATTTGTTCCACTACTGATGCCTCCAAGACCATCGGGTCTGCTGGATGGTGTGATCCAAGTGGTAGCACTGACTTTCACTGCAGTCTAAACCTTGTTCAGAGACCTTTCCTGCTATAGGCCTCATTCAAAGCTGGTTGCTTTCCACGATAACCATAAATGGGCAGGGATAGTATTTCTAAGTGTGGAATGTGTTGCTTCTGGAACACAAAGAGGCCTTCCAGGCATTGTGTTTCCTTCTTTGTTGTAAGAAATACAAGATGAAGCAATGGTGTCTTTTACTTTGGAAGGGATATCCTGGCACCACTGACCAGCTGATCCCTAAAAATTTTACTGAAACGACAGAGACCTAATCTCACAGGGTTTACTCCTTACTATCTGGAACACATGTATATCACTAAGGCCTCCAGCATCTTAATGACCTTTTGCTTGTACTGATTGATCAGCATGATGTCATGGATCAATATGATGTTTTTTGGGATGTCCAGATCTCTTTGGATAAAATTATGATAGAGAACAAGGTAAACCAGACTGTAAATAAAAATTTTTGTTCATTTCCTTTGTGGGCAAATTATTTTCAATCCTCTTTCTTATTTGAATGGAAAGAACATATTAATTAGCTTGGGGGCCACATACCACATACTCGAGGCCATATTAATCTGTTGTAGCAAAGATACCATGTGTGCTTGGTAGCTGTGATCAGGACTGACTTCTACTTGACTGAGTTTGCGATAGTATGCATTCATTCTCCATTATCCACCTGGTTTCTGCAGGATCCAGAGTGAATTAAATAGGAATATTATTATTACTCTGCATCCTTTAGATTTTTAAAGGCACGAATTATTGCCATCTTTCTAGGATGTCACATTGCTTTTGATTTACTCTTTAGGCTCAAGTGTATGAGTAGGCACTTTAAAAAGCTTTATAGACAATAATGACTCATCCTCTCAAAGACTGAGAATCCAATGTGTCCTTGTATGTCAACAACAACTGTATATTAGGGAACTGGAGAAATGATTTCTGGGTGCGTCTGTGGACCCAATTGACCCACTATATAACAGACTTTGGCCATGATTCCACCTATCATCTATTTCTCAAATGTCCTCACTTTACTAGATGCTTAATATTGATATTTTGGACCTCAAGTTATCAATGTCACCTGGGACTCTGTACCAAGAATCTTCTAAATATTATGGCATTCCCTTTGACTCTATATAATCATACAAATAATGACTGCAGGTCCCCTTGAGGAAGAACTGGGAAAATCATTAAAGTATTTATGTTTACCTGCTATGATGTTACAGAGCTCGTTTCTCTGGGGACCTAGGGATTTTTAATCAACAGATCCTGGACTCAAAAACTGGCTCAGGTACAGAAATGGGACAAGGAATTATGAATTTTTATTGGGGAAATGGGTCATTTATTCTTGATTTCTTTGGAATATACATATGTATGGAATATATTATATATATAGTTTCTTTGTTGTCTTTCTATCTATTTTGCTCCTAGGATGCTGTGTTCTATTAATCATCTCTGTAACTCTTCATAGGTGAGACTCAGCTACCACTCAAACTAGTTGATCCTTACCATAATTAGAATCCACTAGGATTGGTGATTAAGAACACCACCTGCCTGCTATTACTTTGGGGTTCTATCATCCTCATGGCTCTCAGTGGACCAAGGTTCCAGACAACCTTGTTTACTGTTCATTCTGGCCTACAGAGAAAACCTATTACTAAACTTCTTAGTGATGCTGGTGCCTCTCTCACCAATGCATCCTTGGTGGCCTTGATGAGTGGTATGTCTTCTGAATTATGGTCCCTCATGTGGAATGTAATCCTCTGGTGGAATTTTGGTCTTATGTAAAATGTCCACTCCAGGATGCTCACTTCTTTCAACCTTAAATCCCTCCTACTATCTATCACAGTAATTTGTCCAGCATGAGATATTGCTTTTTACAGACACCCTAACAGAGGTTTGTATGATCTCCTGGAGTTCTTATTAAGGTGCTAAATCCTCTAATCCAAGAAAGAACCACAAATTAAATAAGTTGTCTCTTACATAATCTGACATTCTGGCCTCCTTAATTTGGCATTTTCAAATTCCATTCCCATGGAACATGATTGCTTGTTAAGTATTGCATCTGCTTTTGGACATAGTCTTTTTCTCCTTCATCAGACCCAGCACTGGCCTGGATGAATTGTGCTCTAAATTAACTCTGATTATGGGCCTGAAATCCAGGAGATATAGGCAACCTCTAGAGGAGCACTTTTTGTCTTGTGAAGGAAACTCTTCTGAATTGTTTTCTCACATGGAGCAAGAGCTGGCCCTTAATGGGAATTGGTGGGCAAATTGCTCAGGTTGAGAAAGTTCAGAGTAGTCTTGGGAGTCAAATCTTTGGGAATACCTCTCATAGCATTCCCATTCAATGTATCAAATATCCCAGACCTGTCACAATTAAACATTTATCATCTTTGGAGACCTCAAATTTGATTCTCAAATCCTGAACTTGATTTTCAGTTTATTTATTTGAGTTGGGGCTCTCACTCTGTTGTCTAGGCTGGAGGGCAGTAGAACAATCCTAACTCACTACAACCTTGATTTACTGGGCTCAGGTGATCCTTCCACCTCAGCCTCCACGCCTGTAGCTGGGACTACAGGTGTGCACCATCACATCCAGCTAATTTTTTTGTAGAGTTGAGTTCTCACTATGTTGCCCAGGCTGGTCTCAAACTCTGGGGCTCAGGTGATTCTCCCACCTTGGCTTCCCAAAGTGGTGGGATTTTGGGTGTAAGCCACCATTCCTGGACAATTTTTTTTCCTGTTTATATATTTTGTCTCTTACTGCCGATCTGTAAGTAGTAAACTCACTTAATATAACTTGTATATGAATATATTCTGTCTCATTCAGGTATTGATAATACTGTAGCCCAAGATGTGATGAGAGTTACTTTGCAAGCTTCAAAACATTATCTGTTGTTTACTACTCTGTTATTCAATATCAATCTGTAACTTAGTAGCAACCATCAATTTCTAATATCCTTATATTTATTATATTCTTCATGTATTTCTAATTTCTGGGTTATGGTACCTTGATACTGAATTTGCCACTATAGGCATGCCAACTCAGCTCACTATAATAATCATAGAGATTGTGTTGCATCTGTAGATCAATTGATTTGAGGAGTATTGTAATCTTAACAATAATATACCTTCTGAATCATGAATATGATATACCTTTCCATTTATGTAGACATGAAACAGTTTCACTAATAAAAAATCCTAAAGCAGGACTCTTACTGCAGGAAGGATAGCAGAAATTATCCCTACGCTACCTGCCAGGAATAGCAGTCCAAACACTTGTGCCCACTGCATCTTGGGCTGCAGTGTTATCAATACATGAATTTTATTTTCTCCTTGCCTTTCGGTTGCAGCATTTTTATTATACTATGTCTGGGTGTGATCTTTTTTGCAACTATCTTACTTAGATTTTGTTGAGCTTCTTCAATGTGTATATTAATGTTTCATGTCAAATTGGGGAGCTTTTCTACCCAACTTCCTTGAATATACTTTGTTCTCTATACTCTTTCTCCTCTCCTTCTGGTACTCCCCTTGCACAAACATTGGTGCGTTTGTATATGTTCTATACTTCTTGTAGTACTGTACTTTTCATCATTCTTTTTTTTCTTTGTCCTTCAAATTGCCAAATCTATTGATTTATCTTCTGGATTTTTTTATTATCTGGATTTTTTTTCTTGTTCACTTCAAATCTATGATCAATCCCTTCTAGTGAGTTTTTCATTTGTTATTGTACATTTCAACTACATAATTACTATTTTATCATTTTAAAAATTTCTGTATATTAATAGTCTATATTTGATGAGATTTTTAATGATATCTTCTTTTACTTCGTTAGGAATGTTTTCCTTTAGTTCTTTGAATTTATTTATAATGGCTTCTTTAAAGTCTGTTAAATTGAACATCTGGTCACTTTCAAGGGTAATTTCTGTTGCTTGAATTTTACTTCACTATATATAGTCATACTATCCTTTTTCTTTGCATATTTTATAATTTTTGTTGGAAACTAGCTACTTTAGATAATATATTATAACAATTCTGTACACAGATTTCCATCTTCCACTCTAGGATTTCCTATTGCTATTCTTTGTTTGTTTATTGGTGTAGTTACTTGAATAAACTAGTTCAGCAAAGCCTTCTCTCATCTCCCCAGTCTCTGTTGTTACTCCACAGAGAATAATCTTGGGCATGCACACAGTCACTTTTGGATGATCATGTTTTTAGCAAGCCTCTCTTTGCCTTTTTCCTTGATCACCCTGTTAAATCTCTCTTTCTTTTTTTTTTTTTTTTTGAGTTGGAGTCTCACTCTGTTGCCCAGACTGGAGTGCAGTGGCCAGGAGGGCCACCGCAGCCTCAACCTGCTGGGCTCTGGCAATCCTTCCGCCTCAGTCTTCCGAGTAGCCAGAATTACAGGCATGCACTTACCATGCCCAGCTGATTTTTTAATTTATTGTAGAGATGCGGTCTCGCTGCCCAGGCAGGTCTCGAACCCGCAGGCTCAGTCAATCCACTCACCTCAGCCTCCCAAAGGCACGGGATTACAGGCTGAGCCACCAAGCCTGGCTTAAATCTCTCTTTCTTTATATCACTCCCAGATGTTGCCAGCTTACTGATTTTTGTTAATTTTTGATAATACCTTGGGGAAGAAATTGCACTAGGGTTTGATTCAATTAAATTTGGGTCCCTTTGCAGGTATAGTTTTAGAAACTGTATTTTAGGGTTTTTTTTCCTGACCCCAGAGAACTCTTCTTAGCTGTCTCTTCTCTGGTTCTGTCTTGTAAATCAGCTGACTATGGTTTAGCTTGTTGATCTCATGGAACTATTATCCTTCTCTTAATTGCTTACCACCTAAATGTCTGTGTTTTTGAGAGCATTATTAGCTTGAAATTCACCACATTCTATTTTAAATATTGTCAACTTCTTTGGAAAATTCTTCAGACTTTTCTGTTCTTATTTCCTGCCTCTCTACTTTGGCAAGATTTCAATCTCAACCCTGGGGATTAGGATAATGGCCTACATCTGTCAGAGTAGCATCCCTGTTTCAAGTGAGATGTTGGGTAGATGTGGTGACCTCAGGTCTTCCTGGTGTGTCTATTCTAGTGTGAAACCCCTGTCCCATGTTCCAGCTACAGCAAATGCAATCTGGACCCTGGTATTTTCTATTTGCCATGACTGAGGAAAAGCTTCTACCAGATGAGTGAAATCTGGGTGGAAAAATGATCCCTCAACTTTTGATCACATTTGCCTGAACTTTAGCCTCTGCAGCACAAAGTTGCAGGAAGAGGGAAAGATAAGAAATTATGGTGGTTTGTTCCAAATGGGGAGATACTATAGTTCTTCACTGAGAGATAAATGGAGAAGCAGTCCTAATTCTTGGCCACACTTGCATTTAGTGAGACTTCTGTCTTATTGATCTGATCCTTTTGCAAGGAGAATGCAATAGATTGTGGCATAACTACATAGGCTTTCATTGTCCTCACTAAGATTAGATTTTACTGAATAAGTATTTTTTTATTTTCTCAATACTTTTTGGACAACCTCTATACAAAATTTCCAAAACAACCCTTAAATGGTGGTTGTTGCTGTACTTTTGTTGGAGAGAGTGTCCTCAGTGTCCCACACATCACCATTACTGAAATGGATATTTTTCCAGAATTAATTTACTGGAATCCTTCTATACATACATTTAACTTATATTTTCCATCTTTCATAGTTCAAGTACATAGTCTATAGTTTAAAAAATAAGAATGGGGAGAGTCGGGATGATGACTGTTGAGCCAGTCAGACTATGCAAGTCCCATGTGAGTGAGTGTATGGAAAATTTTGTGTATGTGCTGGAAAGTGAGTGGGCATGTGACTAGCTGAGCGAAGGACAGGTAGCTAGCAGCCAGGGCTCTCCTGGTACAGTGGCTGGTGCCACAGGGGCTGGGCTTGAACCCTAGTAATTCCCAGGATACAGAAGCCAAGCATCATTTTCTTTTTTCTTTTTTTGTTAAATCAACAAACTCTCCCTGGGAAGAAAATGCTGGGAGAGACTGTCTAAGTGGGGCTGGTGAGAGGGTGGCCAGGCCCCTAGTGCAACAGCTAGTGCTGCAGTTTCTCTACTTTGTCCCTGGCTCTTCCCAGGTCACAGAAACCAAACATCATTGTTTTTTTTAAAAAGAGACAGAAGTTTTCTTTTGAAAAAGTGTAGGGGAGAAACTATTGCCCTGGGCTCTCCCTCACCGTTGAAGCAGGAGAGGCTTTGCCTCTCCACTTCAGAACCTGGCAGGGTTCTGGCAGGTGCTGCGGAGGGAGTACAGAGGCAAGTTCCCACGGAAGAGGAAAAGAGAGGCACACCATCTTGAAGGTGGGGCAAGAAAGTGCTCTGACTTGCTCACCACGGGGCAACAGACCCGATCTTTGTGACTGGTGGATCAACTACTCAGGGATTGATTGTGGCCCAGAGGGAATATCCTGAAAGCACAAACTTCAGAGGGACCTGACAAGTGCCGAGTTCTAGGCACCCCACCCCCTACCCTGATCCAGCTGTGAGACAAAGGGTGTGACCAGAAAAGGATGAGGAACAACTCCAAAGAGATCAGTGGTGAGTCTGGGGCTGACCCAAACCCCCTCCTCCCCAGAAATGCTCTGAACATCAGGCCTACATAACTGGACCACAACTGAGAGAAACAAACCTAGGTGGAGCCTGGACGTCAGTTGTAATAGGAGAACTCCATTTCAGGATAGGCCTGGCTGGGGCACCCCCAGTGAGAGTACATACTTAGGGAAGAGATGATCCCTTACCTCCCATGGGAGGAGTTCTCCCTGACCATATGAGAGTGGGAGGGGAAGCCTGCAGCCCCACCCACCTCCACTGTCCCTCCTCCTTCCCTGTGTTCCCTGAGGAGAGAGTGAAAGAGGTGGCTCTGCAGGAGAGACCTCATTAGAGGAACAATTACAGAGCCTGCAATAAAAGGGCAGGTCTTTAAAAAAAATTTTTAATTATTTTTTAATTTTGAAAATTTTTTTGACTGTTAGTTCATTTATTTTTTAAATATTTTTCCTTTATGCATGAATGTGTATGTGAGGGTTTGATCTGCATCCCACCCCCCGATTTTTTTTCTTTCTTTTCCTTTTCTGCTTCTTTTTTCTCTGATTTGTCCTTTTCTGTTTATGTTGATATGTGAATGATTGAGTGTTCATTTTTTGAATTTGTTGTTCTGTTGGTTTTTGCTCTTTTGATCTTCTGGGGTTTTTTTATATTCATTTTTTATAGTTTAAATATATGTGTGAGGGTTTGATCTGAACCCCCCTGCTTTTAAAAATTTTTTTATTTTTTGAGTTATTTTCCTCCGGTCTTTCTGTTTTTCTTCTCTTTGTGCTAGGCATGTGTGCTAGGCATGTGTGTGTATTTAGTTTTCTTGGCTTTTTTTGTTTTTGTTGTTTGTTTTGTTTCACTTTGCTGTTATTCTAGTTTGTTTTGAGGTGTGTGTGTGTATGTGTTCAATTGATTTTGCATTGGTTTCTGCTTTGCATTGTCATATAGAGTGATGGTAAGGAGTCAGTCTCAGGAAACACATACCACAATAAGTGAGCATTTTAATTCACAAGTAGTTTCTGATTCTTAGCACCCATCCCCTACATTATTTGAATTTCAAAAACTACAAGAGACAGCAAATCTTTCCATCTACCACCCTATTTCAAAATAGAACAAATCTAGAGTCCAGATCAGGGAAGAACAGAACTGAGCAAACATCACAAGGGAAAGCCTCTCCCACTGACACTGAATAACAGAACTAAAGAGAAAAACAAGAGATCTGCCACGAATGAGGAAAAACCAAAGGAGGGCCTAGGCAATTTTAAGTGTACCAAAGACAAAACTGAAAAATCAGATCTTGGTGCCCAAACAATGGAAGTTACCAATGTCTGTCACAAGAATACAACAGGGATTAGGGAATAGGTGGAAAGAGTGCATAAGACTCAAGAAAGATAAGATTTAACACTGAAAGAACTTGTAAAAGAGATTTTGGAAATACAAATTTTTATCCAGGAAATAAATAACAAGATGACAAGCATGGAAATTAATCTAGCTGAAGAAAGAATCTCAGAACTTGAAGACAAGAACATGGAATTAACCCAATCTATAAAAAACAAAGAAAGAAGACTCAGAAAGAAAGAACAAACCCTACAAGAGATGTACAATTATATCAAGAGGCTGACCTATGCCTGATTGGTATCCCAGAAGAAGAAAGTGAAATGGAGAATAACTTGGAGCAAGTATTCCAGAAGGCAATCCAAGAAAACTTTCTCCATCTCACTAGAGATGTGACCAATCAAGCACAAGAGATACAGAGAACCCCCACAAGACATCAAATGAGAAGACCAACCCCTAGACACATAATATTTTGCCCATACAAAGTAGGCACAAAAGAAAAAAATCCTAAAGGCAGCAAAAGAGAAAGGTCAGACTACCTACTGGGGAAAACCAATCAGAATAGAAGCAGACCTATCGGCAGAAACACTACAAGCAAGAAGGAACTGGAGCCCTATATTCAAAGTCTTCAACAAAAAACAATTTAACCAAGAATTTCCTATCCAACCAAGCTCAATTCATCAGTGGTGGACAATGAAATCCTTCCCAGACATCCAATCCCTGAGAGATTATGGAGCTTCTAGACTATCTCTACAGGAGACACTTAAAAAGGTATTAAGCACAGAAGAAAGAAAAAAAAAGAATGACCACACACTTCCCAAGAGAGCAGCATAGCACAGAATCAACAGAGAATACAATGCAAAAAGAAACCTGAAAACACACACATACATTAACCCCAAAGCCAAAAGAAAACAAGCAAACAAAGAAAAAACTTTATAAGAAACTTATGACAGGGAGAAACAATCACATTGCAATAATCAGCCTAAATGTGAATGGACTAAATGCACCACTGAAAAGTCATAGAATGGCAAACTGGATAAGAAACCATGGCCCAATTATTTGATGCATCCAGGAGTCATCTCCCACAAGGGATGCACACAGACTCTAAAGGATGGAAAATGAGTTTCCAGGCAAATGGAACACAAAAGAAGGAAGGAGTTGCGATCTTAATACCAGACTAAACAACCTTTATGCTATCAAAAATTTAAAAAGATGCAAAAGGACACTACATAATGATAAAAGATTCAATTCATCAACAAGAAATATCCATCCTAAACATATATGCACCCAACACAGGAGCACCAGCATTTATAAAGCAACTACTAAATAAACAGAAAAAAGATATTGACTCTAAAAAGATATTGACTCTATTATAGCAGGGGACTTAAATCTCTGGTGAGATGGGGAAAGTGCCATCTACTGAGAGCCCTAGATAGATTATCAAGGCAAAAAAATCAACAAAGAAATCCAGAACCTAAACCTGACACTCAACCAAATGGACTTATTAGATACCTACAGATTATTCCACCCAGCAACCACAGAGTATACATTCTACTCATTACCACATGGAACATACTCCAAGATCAATCACATCCTTGGCCATTAATCAAGCATAAACAAATTTCATAAGGTTGAAATCTTGCCATGCACATTCTCAGACCACAGTGGAACAAAAATAAATATCAACACCAACTACATTTCCCCAAAGCCCACAAGGACATGAACACTAAACAGCATGATGCCGAACAACTACTGGGTCAACACTGAAATCAAAGCAGAAATTAAAAGATTCCTGGAGGAGTTCTGGTAAGATGGCGATGGCATAGGTGGGATTGTGAGATTCTCTGAACATACTTTTCTTCCCCGACCCCCCTGCCCTCTGCCAGCCACACTGGTCTGAGGACTGGGGATCCTTGGTCCCATGCAGGGCTGGCTATTGTGGCCCCCAGCTGCTGCTGCTCCACTATACGTGACTCCCACCCATGTGGGAGTCTTGGGTCTTGGCTCCCTCCCTGGCTACATCATCTCACCCAGCACCCAGACCAAGCCGCCGGTCACCCAGGGAGGCTCTAGGTGCCTGCTCCTCAGAGATACCAGTTTCATTTCTTGCTCAAGTACCCTGTGAGGGGCCCAGGGCCACTCTTGCTACTCACTGCCTGCCCTTTGGAGCTTCGGAGCTCTGGAGCTCTGGGTCCACCCTGGCTGAGGCACTCAGTGCACAACCCCATGCTTGTGAAAGGGAACAGCATATCTTAAGTTAGAAAGGAATTTCTAACTGGTGCCTCCCATGCCACCACAGTCCCTGGTGCCTCCCATGGTGCCTCCCATGCCACCACAGTCCCTGGTGCCTCCATGCTCCCTGGTGCCTCCCATGCCACCACAGTCCATCATAGTGGATCACCCAAGGACCCAGATGAGCAGACAGAAAGGATTCGTGAAAGAGAAACTGCCACTTCAACCATTCTCCAGGCAGAGACTTGCATTGCCCCACCCACCTATGAGCAGCAACCACCTCAGTTCCTAAGGTAATGTCGCAAAACAGGAGACAAAGCCCCTCCCCTACACTGAATCAGACAAAGGCAACTAAGCATCACAGACCTCCCAGGTAACAGGTTAAAAGAACAAGCCCAACCTGTGAGTAAATCTAGCTGTCTGGAATGAAAGGAAAGGGGAGAGGCTGGAGATCAGAGCTGAAGAGACTTTAGACACCCAGGAAAGATTCCAGAGCTAGTCTGACTTCTTATTTTAACTTTATAATTTCGACTGTTTATTTTGCTCACTTTTGTTTGATTTTTGACTTACACTATCTGTCTGTGTTAGCAAAACGCATCAAAAGGCATGATTTTATTGGTCTGTCTTTGTGTAGCTACCAGTATTATTTAGGGAATTTTGCTTGCATGTTTTTCTCATTTCTCTCTGGCCTTGTGTCTCTTTTTCATCTGTTAGTTGGTATGTTTGTCTGTTTTCCCTCTCATTCTTCTCTCTTTCTAACTTCCTATTGACCCTCCCTACCTCCATTATTTTCCTCTTTTGTACCTCCTGTTGTTCCAGGGACCAAACCTACATCCTGCTGCATAGATAGATTGTAAGGCAGTGGGAAATAGGTTCCAGTGGGCTCATACACCAGTTGGTGAATGCTGGAATCAGCATACAGATTCTGAATCACAGCTTCCCCCTCAATTAAACCTCAAAACTGCAAAAAGTACAGTCTGCAGCCCACACTCCACCCTCAAAAGTGAATAAAGCCAGCGGACCCTCATAAGGAAGAACAGGAGATTGCACAAGCTAAGCAAAAGAAACCCAACCTTCCCTGAAAAACAGCATTAAAGAAGGGAAGGGAAAGGGGGAGAGAGAGAAAAATCTACACAAATGAAGAAAACCAAAAGAAGACTATGGGTCTCTCCCAGACCCCTGGGAGGGCAGACACTGAGAAAACTGACTTCGGAATGCAAACAATGAAGAGCCCCCAGAATGACTGGTCTCAAACTACAAACCTAGATATCAAGACATTAATGGAGAGAGATTAAAAAGAATTGAGGAGAGACAACAAGAAACTAGGATGGAGCTGATAACTGAGATAACAGTAATAAAGAATACTGTGAATGAAATAAATAACAAATTGATAAGCAAGGAAGCAGAATTACCCAAGCAGAAGAAAGAATTTCAGAGCTTGAGGACTAAGATATAGAACTAAGCCAGACTGTTAAAAACACAGAAAACAAACTAAAAAAGACAGAACAAAACCTTCAAGAGATGAGCGATTACTTCAAGAGACCAAACCTAAGAGTAATTGGCCCTCCTGAGGCAGAAAGAGAGACAGAGACCACACTAGAACAAACTTTCCATGAGATTATTCAAGAAAACTTCTGTTATCTAATCAGTGATGCAAAAATTCAAACACAAGAGATTCAGAGAACCTCTGAAAGACAACAAATGAGAAACCAACTCCTAGACACATAATAATTCGCCTAAACAAAGTAAGTATAAAAGAAAAAAAATCCTAAAGGCAGCAAGAGAAAAAGGTCAGATCACCTACCATGGAAGACCAATTAGAATAGCAGCAGTATTATCTACAGACACCCTGCAGGCTAGGAGAGCTTGGAGACCTATCTTCAAAGTACTAAAAGATAAACAATTTCAGCAAAGAATAACCTACCCAGCTAAGTGAAGCTTCATCAGTGAGAGAGAATTAAAATCTTTCTCAGATATCCAATCCCTAAGAACTTACGCTGCCACCAGACAACCTCTACATGAAACACTTAAGAAAGTACTAAACACAGAAGAAAAGGAAAAAAGAACAACGTTCTTCACAAGAGTACAGGAAAAAGAATAAAATACACACGAACCAACCCCAAAACCAAAAGAAAGAAAAAAAACTAAGTGGAAGAACAACAACTCTATAAGAACTCTATGATAGGAACAAACTCTCACATTTCAATAATTAGCCTGATTGTGAATGGACTGCACCACTAAAAAGACATAGAATGGCAAAATGGATAAAATACCACCAGACAACAATATACTGCCTTCAAGAGACCCATCTCACTAGAAAGGACAGGCACAGACTCAAAGTAAGAGGATGGGAAACAAATTTTCAGGTGAATGGAACACAAAAGAAAGGAGGAGTTGCAATCCTAATCTCAGACAAAATACCATTTAAGCCATCAAAAATTTAAAAGGATACAGAGGGCCACTACATAATGATAAAATGTTCACTCAATCAACAAGAAATATCTATCCTAAACATATATGAACCCAACATAGGAGCACCAACTTTCATAAAGCAGCTTCTAGGAAAACAAAAGAAAGATATTAACTCTAACACCATCATAACTGGGGACTTTAATACTCCACTCACAACCCTAGACAGATCATCAGGACAAAAAATCAGCAATGAGATCCAGAAACTCAATGTGACTCTTGACCAAATGGACTTAATTGATACTTACAGAACCCTCCATCCAAAGACCACAGAATACACATTCTACTCATCACCACATGGAAAGTATTCTAAGATCAACCACATGCTTGGCCATAATTCAAGCATAAGCAAATTTAAAAGGACCGAAATTTTACCATGCACCTTCTCAGACCACAGTGGAATAAAAATAAACATTAACACCAAGAAGGTCCCCTCAAAACCACAAAGACATGGACACTAAACAGCATGATTCTAAACAACTTCAGGGTCAATGATGAAATCAGAACAGAGATCAAAAGATACCTGGAAACATGAAAATGAAGGAACATCTTACCAAAATCTCTGGGATGCCATGAAAACTATAGTAAGAGGGGAATTTATATGCCTACAAACATAAATGAAGAAAATGGAAGGATCACAAATAACAGCCTAAAAAGCCACCTAAGGAAACTGAAAAAGCAAGACCATAAAAACCCTAATTTCAGCAGAAGAATCCAGATTAAGAAAATAAAAGCCCAAATCCAGGACATAGAAGACAAAAAGATAATACAAAAAATCAATGAAACAAAAAGCTGGTTCTTCAAAAGGATAAACAAGATCGATGGTCCTCTAGCTAGACTGATCAAGAAAAAGAGAGGAAAAAAACCCAAATAAGCACAATCAGAAACACAAAATATGAAGTCACCTCTGACCCTGAAGAAATGCAAAAGATCATTAGAGACTACTATGTACGCTAGTATGGAAACAAACTTGAAAACTTTCAGAAATGGAGGGCTTTCTGTCATCACACAACCTGCCTAGGTTGAAACAAGAAGAAATTGAGACCCTAAATAGACCAATAACTATCAAGGAAATTGACTATGTAATAAGAAAACTACCTACAAAAAAAAAAGCCCTGGACCAGATGGCTTTTCGGCAGAATTCTACAGGACATTTACGGAGGAGCTTATACCAATCCTACTGAAGGTATTCCAGGCGATTGAAAAAGATGGAACTCTCCCCAAATCATTTCACGAAGCTAACGTCACATTGATACCCAAGCCAGGTAAAGACCCAACAAAGAAAGAGAACTTCAGGCCAATATCTTTGATGAACATAGATGCTAAAATTCTCAACAAGATCCTAGCAAACCTGATTCAACAACACATCTCAAAAATCATCAATCATGACCAAGTAGGCTTCATCCCTGGGATGCAAGGCTGGTTCAACATTCATAAAACCATAAATGTAATTAAATACATCAACAGATGTCAAAACAAAAACCACATGATTATATCATTAGATGCAGAAAAACCTTTTCATAAAATCCAGCACCCCTTCTTAATAAAAACCCTTGAACATCTAGGCATACAGGGAACATATCTCAAAATAGTAAAAGCCATGTACGAGAAACCCACAGCCAGCATACTCCTATCAGACAAAATTTGGAACCATTTTCCCTGAAAATTGGAATAACACAAGGATGCCCACTCTCACCCTTCTTGTTCAATATAGTATCGGAAATCCTGGCTAGAGCAATTAGAGAAGAGAAGGCAATCAGGGGTATCCCAAATAGGAAAAGAGGAAGTCAAGTTATCTCTCTTTGCAGATGACATGATTGTGTACCTTGAAAACCCAAGAGAATCTGTCAATAATGTCCTTACACTGATAAAGGCCTTTGGCAGAGTCTCAGGATACAAAATAAATGTGCAAAGATAATCGTATTTCCTTACACCAATACTAAACAAACAGAAACCAAAATATAAAGCACAATTCCATTCACAATAGCCACAAAAAAAGAGAAATAAATTGCATCTTCCTAACCAAAGACATGAAAGACCTTTACAATGAAAACTACAAAACACTGCTCAATGAAATCAAAGATGACACAAACAAGTGGAAATATATCCCATGCTCATGGATTGGAAGAATCAACATTGTGAAGATGTCCTTCCTACCTAGGGCAATCTAAAAATTTAATGCAATACCCATCAAATTACCAGCAACATTCTTCTCAAACCTAGAAAAAGCAACACAGGAATTCATATGGAAACACAAATGACCAAGAATAGCCAGAACAATCCTCAGCAAAAAAAACAAAGCAGGTGATATCACATTACCAGACTTCAAACTTTACTACAAAGCTACAATCATCAAAACAGCTTGGTATTAGTATAGGAACAGGCATATAGACCAATGGAATAGAATTGAGATTCCAGAAGCAAAATCTCAATTTATCAACCAATTCATTATCGATAAAGCCTCCACCACCTACCACTGAGGAGAGGAGAACCTATGGTGCTGGGAAAACTGGCTGACCACATGCAGAAGATTGAAACAGGACCCCTATCTATCCCCATGCACAAAGGTTAATTCCAAATGGATCAGAGACCTAAATGTAAAACCTCAAACCATAAGAACTTTAGAAAATGAAGGACATACCCTCATGGAAATTGGAACTGGCATCCAATTCCTGAACAAAACCGGAAACCCACAGGCCATAAGAGATAAGATAGACAAGTGGTACCTCATTAAACTAACAAGTTTCTGCAAAGCCAAAGAAACCATCAAGAGAGCAGGAAGACAGCCCACAGACTGGGGGAAAGTATTTGCCAACTCCAGGTCTGACAAAGGCTTAACATCCTGGATATACAAGGAACTCAAACGTACCAAAAAGTAAAAAACAAACAACCCCATTATAAAATGGGCAAAAGATATGAACAGACACTTCTCAAAGGAAGACATTTGAGCAGCCAACAGACACATGAAGAAATTTTCAACCTCACTAATCATCAGGGAGATGGAAATCAAAACCACGCTGAGATACCACCTAACTCCAGTCAGAATGACAATTATCAATAACTCAAAAAATAACATTTGCTGGAGAGGGTGTGGCAAACAGGGAACTCTTCTACACTGTTGGTGGGAGTGTAAACTAGTGCAACCTCTGTGGAAAGCAGTGTGGTGATTCCTAAAAGCTCTAAATACCAACCTCCCATATGACCCTGAAATCCCCTACTGTGATTATACCCCGAAGAGCTCAAATCACTCTATAAAAAAGATACCTGCACACGTATGTTTATTGCAGCCTTGTTCACAATAGCAAGAACTTGGAACCAACCAAGCTGTCCATCAGAAGAGGATTGGATTAAAAAAATGTGGTACATACATGATGGAATACTATGCAGCCATAAAAAAGAACAAAATCATGAATTTCTCAGCAACCTGGATGGAATTAGAGTCTATAATACTGAATGACCTCTCAGAGAAACAAAGATCTGAGTATCACATGTTCTCACTCATATAGTGCACCTTGATCATCCAACGTAATACTATAAGAAAATGACTGACAGTGGTGGGAAACTATGGGGGGGAGGGGAAGGGAGATGGGATTAATGGTAGTAAATATCTGTCTGGGGACAGGGAGGCACCTCTTATCAACAAGGGTGCCTGAACGAAGCATATTTGTATACCTAACCCTTAACTGTACCCCACAATATCATAATAAAAATATTGATTGTTAAAAAAAAATGATTCCTGAATACAAATAAAAATGAAAAAAACATCTTACCAAAACCTCTTGGATGCCATAAAAACAGATGTAAGAGGGGAATTTATATCTCAATGAGCACTCATCAAGAAAACAGAAAGATCACAAGTGGAGAGCCTAACAAATCACCTAGCGGAGCAGGAAAGAGAAGACCATCAAAACCCCAACTTGGGGGAAGTGGCAAGATGGAGATGGGGCAACCCGGCTGTGAAGCCCTCTGCAAAGGAGATCTGCAGTGGGTCTATGACTCTCGCCCTGGGGAACTGCGGAGGCAACATCACAGCCTGCTCTTCATACGGAGCTCTGCCGTCGCCACCGCTGGGGCACTGCAACAGTGCCACTGCCTCTGCCACCGCCGCCACCCCTGCCCCCTCCCACTGTCCCCACCGCTGCCACCACTGCCACGGCCTTCGTGACGGCCGTAGCATATCACACCACCCAGGCCGGAGGCAATTTACTTCAGTCCTTCAAGTCCCTTCAGGGAAGATCTGCTGAGATTGCTGCCACCTCTCCTGCAACCCAGAAGTCCTGCCCGCAGTAAGTCTCCTGTTGTCTTGCCTGAGGCAGGCAGCCATCTTGTTCCTGTCCGACCCCACCCCCTCTGGGGCGAGCAGCTAAGATAGCGCCACCTGTTGGCGATTCTAGGTAACAACACAGAAACAGGAGAAATAAGCTTGATAAAGACATAGACCAGAGTGGTGAATGGAGGGTGATCTGAACTGTCCTTCACAGCAGACCAGGGGCAACTGACCCTAACTGCAAACTAATTTACCAGCTTGAAAAGAAAATAAGAAATCAGACCTGAAAGGACATAGGACTTAAACGAAATGTCTCAGAGTGTGCTTCATTGATTCTATTAATTTAATGACTTAATTCTATTCCTACTGTATTGTTCCTTTTTTTCTTTTTTCCTCTTCCTTTTCTTCTCTTTTCTTCTCTTTGTAAACCATATCTTTGTATAGAGGAACAGCACACTAATAAGGTGATTGGTTAGCTTGTATGCTAGCATCACTATGTTTTATTTTTATTTTTTATTTTTTGTATGAGAGTTGGTTCATCTGTAGCTGTGGTCTATTGTTTTTATCTGTATCAGCATAGGCCTCTCTATTTGTTGGCACACTCGTTTGTTTCCCCCCTTACTCCTCTATCCCTCCACTCCCCTCTTCAACCCACTATCTGCTCAATTCTCTCCCCTCCGCTAATCACATTTTATTTCAGGGTGTAAACCTACAGCCCCACTGCACGGGCAGATTCCAAGGCAGTGGGAAGTGGGTTCCACATTATCCACACACCTGTCAGCGAATACCAGGACCTGCAGATAGATTTTGAATCACAGCTCCCCCTTTACGTAAATCTCAGACTGCAAAAAGGACCACCCCCAACCTACAGTGCAACTCCAGAATTGAACAAAGTAAGAGGGAATACATAAAGAATAGGAGATTGAACAAACAGAAGTAGAAAAAATCCCTTTACCACCGAATAACAGAATTAAAGAAGACGGTGACGTGGAGGGAAGGAAAAAGTAGGTAGGGAGAAAAACCGCAAAAATGAAGAAAAACCAAAAGAAGAATATAGGTCTCACACAGACCCCTGGGAAATCAGACACTGAGAAAACAGATTCAGGAACACAAACAATGAAGAGCCCCCAGAATGACTGGTTACATGCAACAAACCCAGACATCAAGACATTAATGGAGAGAATTTAAAAAATTGAGGAAAGAAAAGAGGAAAATAGGAAGGAGCTGATGTCAGAAATGACAGCAGTAAAGAATACTGTGATGGAAGTGAATAACAGACTAATAAGCATGGAAAGCAGAATTAGCCAAGCAGAAGAAACAATCTCAGAGCTTGAAGACCAAAACACAGAACCAACCCAAACTGTCAAAAGCATACAAAAGAAGCTCAAAAAGACAGAACAAAACCTGTAAGAGATGAATGATCACTTCAAGAGACCAAACCTAAGAGTAATTGGGCTTCCTGAGGCAGAGAGAGAAACAGAAGCCACACTGGAAGAAACATTCCATGAAATCATTCAAGAAAACTTCCCTCATCTCATCAAGGATGAAAAAATTCAAACACAAGAGATTCAGAGAACCCCTGCAAGACAACAAACGAGAAGACCAACTCCCAGACACATAATAATTCGCCTAAACAAAGTAGCTATAAAAAAAATCCTAAAGGCAGCAAGAGATAAAGGCCAGACTACCTACCAGGGAAAACCATTTAGAATAGCTGCAGATTTATCCATAGTATCCCTTCAGGCCAGGAGAGCCTGGAGCCCTATCTTCAAAGTTCTAAAAGAGAAACAATTTCAACCAAGAATAACCTACCCAGCCAAACTAAGCTTCATTAGTGAGGGAGAATTGAAATCTTTTCCAGATATCCAATCCCTAAGACCCTACGCGGCCACCAGACCACCTCTACAAGAAACACTTAAGAAAGCACTGAACACAGAAGAAAAAGAAAAAAGAACAACATTCTTCACAAGAGTACAGGCAAAAGACTGAAAACACAATGAATCAACTCCAAAACCCAAAGAAAGACAACAAACAAACAGGAACAACTCTGTAATCACCGTATGACAGGGTTCAACTCTTGCATTTCAATTATTAGCCTAAATTTGAACAGACTAAATGCACCACTGAAAAGACACAGAATGGCAAAATGGATAAAATATCATCAGGCAACAATCTATTGCCTTCAAGAGACACACCTCACTAGAAAGGACACCCACAGACTCAAAGTAACAGGATGGGAAACAAACTTTCAGGCGAACGGAATACAAAAGAAAGGAGGAGTAGCGATCTTAATTTCAAACAAAATACCCTTCAAGCTATTTAAAATCAAAAAAGATACAGAAGGCCACTACATAATGATAAAAGGCTCAATCCATCAACAAGAAATATCTATCCTAAACATATATGCACCCAACATTGGTGCGTCAACTTTCATAAAGCAACTTCTTGGAAAACTAAAGAAAGATATTGACTCTAACACTGTCACGACTGGGGGCTTTAATACCCCACTCACAACCGTAGACAGATCATCAGGACAAGAAATCAACAAGGAGATCTGGACCACAATGTGACTTTGGACCAAATGGACTTAATTGATTTTTGTAGGAAGTTTTCTTATTACGTAGTCGATTTCCTTGATAGTTATTGGTCTATTTAGGGTCTCAATTTCTTCTTGTTCCAACCTAGGTAGGTTGTGTGATGTCAGAAAGTCTTCCATTTCTTTAAGGTTTTCAAGTTTGTTACTATACAAGTGTACGTAGTAGTCTCTAATGATCATTTAGGGTCTCAATTTCTTCTTGTTCCCTAGGTAGGAACACTCCATCCAAGGACCACAGAATACACATTCTACTCATCACCACATGGAACATATTCTAAGTCGATCACATACTCAGCCATAAATCAAACATAAGCAAATTTAAAAGGACTGAAATTCTACCATGCATCTTCTCGGATGCCAGTGGAATAAAAATAAACATGACACCAACAAAGTCCCCACAAAAACCCACAAAGACATGGACACTAAACAGCATGATGCTAAACAACTCCTGGGTCAATGATGAAATCAAAACAGAGATCAAAAGATACCTGGAAACAAATGAAAATGAAGAAACATCTTACCAAAAACTCTGGGATGCCCTGAAAGCTGTGGTAAGAGGGAATTTATATCCCTACAAACACACATGAAGAAAATGGAAGGAACAGAAATTCACAACCTAACAAGACACCTAAAGAAGCTGGAAAAGCAAGACCACAAAAACCCTAATTTCAGCAGAAGAATCCAGATCACCAAAATAAAATCCCAAATCCAGGACATAAAAGACAAAAAGATAATACAAAAAAAATTAATGAAACAAAAAGTTGTTTCTTTGAAAGGATAAACAAGATCGATGGTCTCCTAGCTAGACTGACCAAGAAAAAATGAGAAAAAAACCAAATACACCCAATCAGAAACACAAAAGATGAAGTCACATCTGACCCTGAAGAAATACAAAAGATCATTAGAGACTACTACGTACACTTGTATGGAAACAAACTTGAAAACCTTAAGGAAATGGAACTTTCTGACATCTTGCAACCTACATAGGTTGGAACAAGAAGAAATTGAGACCCTAAATGATCATTAGAGACTACTACGTACACTTGTATAGTAACAAACTTGAAAACCTTAAGGAATGGAAGACTTTCTGACATCACACAACCTACCTAGGTTGGAACAAGAAGAAATTGAGACCCTAAATAGACCAATAACAATCAAGGAAATCGACTACGTAATAAGAAAACTTCCTACAAAAAAAAAGCCCTGGTCCAGATGACTTCCCAGCAGAATTCTACAAGACATTTAAGGAGGAACTGATACCAATCCTACTGAATGTATTCCAGGCGATTGAAAAAGATGAAACTCTCTCCAAATCATTTTACGAAGCCAACATCACATTGGTACCCAAGCCAGGTAAAGATCCAACAAAGAAAGAGGACTACAGCCCAATATCTTTGATGAACATAGATGCTAAAATTCTCAACAAGATCCTAGCAAACCGGATTCAGCAGTACATCTCAAAAATCATCCACCATGACCAAGTAGGCTTCCTCCCTGGGATGCAAGTCTGGTTCAACATTCATAAAACCATAAATGTTATTAAATACATCAACAGATGTCCAAAAAAAACCACATGATCATATCATTAGATGCAGAAAAAGCTTTTGATAAAATGCAGCACCACTTCTTGATAAAAACCCTTGAACAACTAGGCATACGGGGAACATACCTCAAAATAGTAAAAGCCATCTACAAGAAAGCCACAGCCAGCATTGTCCTAAATGGACAAAAATTGGAACCAATTCCCCTGAAAACTGGAACAAGACAAGGATGCCCACTCTCACCCCTCCTGTTCAACATAGTACTGGAAGTCCTGGCTAGAGCAATCAGAGAAGAGGAGGCAATCAGAGGTATCCTACTAGGAAAAGAGGAAGTCAAGTTATCTCTCTTTGCAGATGATATGATTGTGTACCTTGAAAACCCAAGAGAATCTGTCAAAAGCCTCCTTACATAGATAAAGGCCTTTGGCAAAGTCTCAGGATACAAAATAAATGTACAAAGACAATCGCATTTCTCTACACCAATAATAAATGAACAGAAACCCAAATAAAAAGCACAATTCCATTCACAATAGCCACAAAAAAAGATGAAATACCTTGGCATCTTCCTAATCAGAGACGTGAAAGACCTTTACAATGAAAATTACAAAACACTGCTCAAAGAAATCAAAGACGACATAACAAGTGGAAAAATATCCCATGCTCATGGATCAGAAGAATCAACATTGTGAAGATGTCCATCTTACCTAAGGCAATCTACAAATTCAATGCAATAACCATTAAATTACCAACAACATTCTTCTCACACCTAGAAAAGACAACACAGGAATTTATATGGAAACACACACTTCAAGAATAGCCAGAACAATCCTCAGCAAAAAAAAAAACAAAGCAGGTGGTATCACATTACCAGACTTCAAACTTTACTATAAAGCTACAGTCATCAAAACAGCTTAGTATTGGTACAGGAACAGGCATATAGATCAATGGAATAGAATTGAGATCCCAGAAGCAAAACCTCAATTTCTCAACCAACTCATCTTTGACAAAGCCCCCACCATCTACCACTGGGGAGAGGAGAACCTATTCAGTAAATGGTGCTGGGAAAACTGGCTGACCACATGCAGAAAATTGAAACAGGACCCCTATCTATCCCCATGCACAAAGGTTAACTCCAAATGGATCAGAGACCTAAATGTAAAACCTCAAACCATAAGAACCTTAGAAAAGGAAGGAAATACCCTCATGGAAATCGGAATTGGCATCCAATTCCTGAACAAAACCCGAAACCCACAGGTCATAAGAGAGGAGATAGACAAGTGTGACCTTATCAAACTGACAAGCTTCTGCAAAGCCAAAGAAACCATCAAGAGAGCAGGGACAGCCTACAGACTGGGAAAAAGTATTTGCCAACTCCAGGTCTGACAAAGGCTTAACATCCTGGATCTACAAGGGACAGAAATGTACCGAAAAGAAAAAAACAAACAACCCCATTATAAAATGGGCAAAAGATATGAACAGACACTTCACAAAAGAAGACATCCACGCAGCCAACAAACACATGAAGAAATGCTCAACCTCACTAATCATCAGGGAGATGTAAATCAAAACCACACTGAGATACCACCTAACTCCAGTGAGAATGGCAATTATCAACAACTCAAAAAATAACAGCTGCTGGATAGGGTGTGGTGAAAAGGCAACACTTGTACACTGTTGGTGGGAGTATAAACTAGTGCAACCTCTGTGGAAAGCAGTGTGGTGATTCCTAAAAGCTCTAAAAATCGACCTTCCATATGACCCCGCAATCCCCCTACTGGGAATATATCCTGGAGAACTCAAATCACTGTATAAAAAAGATACCTGCACACGTATGTTTATCGCAGTGTTGTTCACAATAGCAAGAATCTGGAAACAGCCATGCTGCCCATCAAAGAGGACTGGATTTAAAAAATGTGGTACATATACACGATGGAATACTACGCAGCCATAAAAAAGAACAAAATCATGAATTTTGCAGCAACCTGGATGGAACTAGAGTCTATAATACTGAGTGACCTCTCACAGAAACAAAGATCCGAGTATCACATGTTCTCACTCATATAATGCACCTTGAACATCCAGTGTAATACTATAAGAAAATGACTGACAGTACTGGGAAACTATGGGGGGGGGGAAACTACTGTTAACTGGCATTAACAGTAGCAAATATCTGTCTGGGGATGGGGAAACACCTCTTATCAACAGGGTGCCTGAATGAAACGTAATTGTACACCTAACCCTTAACTGTATCCCACAAAACCATAATGAAAAATATTGATTAATAAAAAAAAACAAAAAAAACCCCAACTTTAGCAGAAGTATCCAAGTCATCAAAATAAGAGCCCAAATACGGGACATAGAAGACAAACATATCATAGAAAACATCAACAAAACAAAAAGCTGGTTCTTTGAAAAAATTAACAAGATTGATGGACCCCTAGCCAGAATGACAAAGAAAAAGAGAGAAAAAGCCCAAATAATCACAATCAGAAATACAAAGTATCAAATCACAAATGACTCCACAGAAATACAAAAGATTATCAGAGATTACTATGTACACCTGTTTGGAAACAAACTCGATAACCTAAATGAAATGGAGGACTTTCTAACATCACACCACCTCCCCAGGTTGAAACAAGAAGACATTGAGACACTAACTAGACCAATAACATCCCAGGAAATTGACTCAAACGTAGGAAAACTACCTACAAAACATAAAGCCTGGGACTGGATGACTTTCCAGCAGAATTCTACAAAACATACAAGGTGAAGCTGATACCATCCTATTGATAGTATTCCAGGCAATTGAGAAAGATGGAATTCTCCCCAAATCATTTTTCGAAGCTAACATCACACTGATACCAAACTGGGTAAAGATCCAAGAAAAAAAGAGAACTACAGGCCAATGTCCCTTATGAACATAGATGCAAAAACCCTCAACAAGATTCTAGCAAATCGGATACAACAACACATCTCAAAAATCATCCACCATGACCAAGTAGGCTTCATCCCTAGGATGCAGGGCTGGTTCAACACTTGCAAGACCATAAATGTAATTAAATACATCAACAGATATAAAAACAAGAACCACATGATTATCTCATTCAATGCAGAAGAAGCTTGTGATAAAATTCAGCATCCCTTCTTGATAAAAACCCTCAAACACCTTGGTATAGAAGGAACATACCTCAAAATAGTAAGTGCCAGCTACAATAAACCCTCAGTTAACATATTTCTAAATGGACAGAAACTGGAAACATTTCCCCTGAAAACTGGAACAAGACAAGGCTGCCCACTCTCATCCATCTTGTTCAACATGAGCTGGAAGTTCTAGCTCAGGCAATCAGACAAGAGAAGGCAATAGGGGTATCCAAATAGGAAAAGAGAAAATCAAGTTATCCCTCTTTGTTGATGATATGATCCTACACATTGAAAATCCAAGAGAACCTGTCAAAAACCTTCTTGCACTGATAAAGGACTTTGACAAAGTCTCAGGGTACAAAATAAATGTGCAAAGGACAATTGCCTTCCTATATACCAACAACAAACAGGCAGAGACACAAATTAAAAGCACAATCCCATTCACAATAGCCACAAAAGAAAAAAAAAAGAAAAGAAAGAAATACCTCGGCATCTTCCTATCCAGAGAGGTGAAAGATCTTTACAATGAGAATTATAAAACAGTGTTCAAGGAAATCCAAGACAACACAAACAAATGGAAAAATAATTCATGTTCATGGATAGGAAGAATCAACATTGTTAAAATGTCCATCCTACCAAAGACAACCTACATATTCAATGCAATACCCATTAAGTTACCAACATCATTCTTCTCAGATCTGGAAATGACAATACAGAAATTCATATGGAAACATAAATGACCACGAATAGCCAAAACAATCCTTAGCAAAAGAAACAAAGCAGGAGGTATTACACTTCCAGACTTCAAACTTTACTATACGGCTACAGTAATCAAAACAGCCTGGTATTGGTACAAGAACAGGCGCATAGAGCAAAGGATCAGGATAGAGATTGTGGAAGCAAAGCCTCAATTCCTCAACCTACTCATCTTTGACAAAGCCTCCAACAACAACCACTGGGTAGGGGAGAAGCTATTCAGTAAATGGTGCTGGGAAAACTGGCTAACCACACGCAGAAGATTGAAACAGGACCCCCTCCCTATCACCATACACAAAAATTAACTCTAAATGGATCAAAGACCTAAATGTAAAACCTCAAACTATAAGAATCTTAGAAAATGTATGACACATCCTTATGGAAATTGGAACTGGCAACCAATTCCTATTCAATACCTTAAGAAATAAAATAAAGGCCGATACCTTAAGAAATAAAGTAGACAAGTGGGATTTCATCAAACCAACAAGCTTCTGCAAAGCAAAAGAAGCCATTAAGAGAGCAGGGAGACACCCCACAGAATGGGAAAAAATATTTGCCAACTGTTTATCTGACAAAGGACTAACATCTAGGATCTACAAGGAACTCAAACTCCTCGAAAGGAAAAAACCCAACAACCCCACTAAAAAGTGGCCAAAGACATGAATAGACACTTCTCAAAAGAAGATATGGGCAGTTAACAGACACATGCAAAAGTGCTCAGCCTCACTCATCATCAGAGAAATGCAAATCAAAACCACATTGAGATACCACCTAATCCCTGTAAGAATGGCCATCATTAATAAAACAAACAACAGATGCTGGCGAGGATGCAGAGAAAAAGGTATGCTTCTACACTGCTGTTGAGAATGCAAACTAGTACAACCTCTTTGGATGACTGTGGTAAATTCTGAAAGAACTAGAACTTGACCTTCCATATGACCCAGCAATTCCCCTATTGGGAATAGGAGGAACTCAAATCATTCTACAAAAAAAATACCTGCACACATATGTTTGTTGCAGCTCTATTCACAATAGCAAAAACATGGAACCAACCATGTTGCCCAACGAAGTTGGAGTGGATCAAACAAATGTGGTACAAATACACAATGGAATATTATGCATCTATAAAGAAAGACAAACATATGAACTTAGCAGCAACTTGGATGGACTTGGAGTCAATCATACTCAGTGATCTGTCACAGAAACAAAGAACAGAGTACCATGTGTTCTCACTCATAAGTGGTCCTTTAAGAATTATAATACTATTAAGAAAGGGATTGGAAGTAGTGGGGAGCTGTCAGGGCATGGAGGTGGGAGTGGCAGTTGAGGGAAACTGCTAGGAGAGGGAGGGGCCTACCTCATCAACAAGGGTACCTGCATAATCAACGTTTTTATACCTAACCCTGAATTGTACCCCACATCTTTGTAATAAAAAATAGGAATGAAGAAAAATATTTACTCTTTAATTCTCACATTAACACTTTCTGTTGATTGATTATTAAGACTTAATATGTGCTCTAGGACATAAGTAATTTATCCTTTTTAAAATGTGAAAATGTTGATGGTGGCCAGGTCAGTGGCTTAGTCTATAATCTCAGTACTTTGGGAGGCCAAGGGAAGTGGATTGCCTGAGCCCGCGGTTTCGAGACCCACCTGGGCAACTTGGCGAGACTTCATCTCTGTGATAAATAAAAAAATTAGCTGGGTGCGGTAGTGCACACGGTAGTTCCGGCTATTTGGAATGCTGAGTGGAAGGATCGCTGGAGCCCAGCAGGTCAAGGCTGCAGTGGCTGGGAGTGTGCCACTGCATTCCAGTTTGGGCGACAGAGTGAGACTCCAACTCAAAAAAAAAAAAAAAAAAAAAGAAAATATTTATGGTGTTTTTGACCTGGTAAATGACTTTTTCCTTTATCAGTGGATACACCTTTAGTTTTGAGAAGCGAAAGAAAAGAATTTTTTTCTACACATTTTCTAAATTGTGCAAGAAGAGATCTGTTACATATCTCAAAATAAACCTTAAACTGTTCTTTTACTTTGATAAAAATCACAGTTGCCACCCTATTTCTGAAGTTATTATATGAATTATTAAATGTGTTTAGTAATAACTATTGTAAAACTTTCTGATGTCCAAGATAATTTTGTTATTTAATATATTTCTTACATAACTCATTTTTACTTTTTACCAGAAACAGAATGTTATTTTTAAAAGCAGCAAAATAATGCCAGTTTTCTTAAAATTCACCCTCATCTCAAGTGCATATATGTACATAAAAGTGCTGCAGTTTATGAAAATAGAAAATTCAGTCAATTTGCTGCTATTGGATATCATCAAAACAATTTCTCCTTGTTGAAGCATTTGAACATAGAAAGCATGTATTTTCACTTAAAATGTGTTTGAATGTACTTTGACTACAATTCACTGAAAAACCAAAATTCAAACCACATGTTAATGAACAGAAATGCAGATCACAGGGAGGATATTGCTCATAAACCAAAATTTGATGGCCATTTTTACTCCTTCTCTCTTTGTTTGCTAAACATGTCTTATGACTTCAAATTTGTTCTAATTGCTTGATACATTTTGCCAGATGAAATGACCCAAGGGAAAATAATATATTTTGTGAAGTATGTAATAATGCTAGACCTGTAATTCTTGTTGTTTCAGAATTGTTTGATGATGTCTTGTGGGAAAATCCTGTGGGTTTTTTTTTTTTTTTTTCAGAATTAGAATTAAATAATTCTAATTAGCAATTTAAATTGATCACTTACTGGTCATGCAACTTTGAACAAGATACCTAAAACTTATCTGAGTCTCTATTTCTTCATCTGTAAAACTGGGGAACTTCTACTTATGTGGCATGATTAAATGTGAACAAAATATATGAAACCTGGCACAGTGTCTGGCACTTAGTGAAAACTCAAATTTTATCTCTTCTCTACTTTCATTTAGCAGAAACAAAAAAGCTATTGGTGAAACAAATCTTGTTTAAAGTCAGTACAATTTTTTCATATTAAAATGTCAATAATTTAGTAATTAAATCTTAATTTTCAAAGATACACCTAATATAAATGTATATATGCATGCTTCTGATTTAATAGTAGCATAATGCATTGTCTTCTTCTAGAGAATTAGGGCAAGTTAATAACAAGAAAAACAAACAAAAATATGGTTATGCACATTCTGTAGATGATTCCAAATGAAGAATTTCATAAAATGTCTTGAGCAACTGAAGCATTACCAGAATCTGTGTGAAATTGGAGACTTTTTATCCATTCTTCATTTCTTCAACAAATAGTAATTGAAAACCTAGTGTATAATAATTCAAAAGCTTGGTGGTGAAGAAAAAAACATGGCTTTGCTCTAATAAAATGTATTCCAATAGTGAAAGAGATATTAATCAAATAATTACACAATTAAACATAACATGACAACTATGAGAACTATGAATGACAGATATGTCCATGGTGTTTTAAACGCATCTAATAGAAAGACTTGACCTAGTTAGGAAAGTGAGAAGGTGATGAGAAAGCTGATAAATGACAACTCAGTAGGGGTTATTTAAATGAATAGAAGTGGAAATGGAATTCCAGCAGGGAAACAGCATGCACAAAGTCCTTAATGTCAGAGTCTACACAACATAAAAATGGAACCCAAAACTTGGTAGTGTGGCTGGAATACCGAGACCAAAAAAAACAAAAACAAAAAAAGATGACTAAACTTTACAGATCAATAACTTCATAAACCATGCTAAGAAAGTTTATTTTATTATGAATGCAACGAGAAGCCATTGAAATAATTCAAGCAAAGGCTTGGGTAGCTATGCATGGGCTAGATGACAATCAAACGATCATGTTTTATAAATCACTCTGAATGGGCAGCAGATTTATTTAAACCCGTAAGTTTGTCTATTTCAGCAGAGCAGAGGTGGAGGTGTTAGAGAAGATAAATTAGGTCAGTGATGATAGCGATGGAGAGAAATGGATGGAATAAGGAAGATAATGGAGATAGAGGGATATTTAGGAGATAAAATAATCAGATCTTAGTGATTGTAAGGTGAAAGAAAGTGAGGAATCAGGAAGCATGTTTAGGTTTTTGAATGGAATAACATTCATTTGATGTACAGTCTCTATCTTTATTTAAGCTAGTCTAGTTTCTTGAGTTATGTCTTACACTATGGAAAATGTATTAATCACTGTCAGATCATGGGATTGCTGTATTAGTAATGCTTTTAACATTTATTTTTCAAGGTAATATTTTAGTACATCTTTCATTCTAAATCATTCATTGCCAGGTTTTACCAGTACCAATCTATTTGAATTTGGCACAACTCAATAATTGCTAAAGCTATTTTACTTCTATTCTGTATAATTATGGTTGTTTGGAAATATACTCGGCAGAGCTGAAACTTTTTTACCTTTACTATGAAGTTCATTAAAAAAATTAAACTAATTACAAAAGCAAACATCTTCACTAATGGCATCTCCTCCTGTATCTTAATCCTAGAAAATGAATTTCTAGGATTCATTTTCAAAAATGTCTGTGTCATTTCTGATGTACAATTGATGATTTTATGATGTTGAAAGATTCTTCAGAACATAATCCAAGAGCATTTGCGATGGTCTCTGTTAACTCAGTGCTGCTTTCAGAAGAAAATCTAAAACCTGATATGGTGATGAAATTAAGCAGCAACATATGACATTCTGGAAAGAAAACCCTGATAGGAAGTAAAACTTTAATGCTAAGATTTAAGTTGTTATAAATATACTCAACTAATCAGATGCCTATGGAATTGGATATATTGGTTTTTGACATTTTCTATTAGTTGATGAAGAATAAATATTTATTAAACATTTGATATTATAAATCTAAATAAGATATAAAAATTTCTTTTTTGTCTTAATGAACAGAGAACAAAAATCTTGAATTAAATCTTCTTGATCCTAGAGAATTCAGGATTATTGCTACAGGATAAGTTATCAGTGCATGTGTAATATTATTGTGGATATAGAAGTCATAAAAGTTTGATTTAGCCTGTATTGACTTCAGACCATACACTGAATGTTATGTTAAAAAACAAAGCACAGATATCAGATTGTTTTCTTTTTGCATATCTCCCTGACTTTAATGGAGAAGGCAAAAGACAAAAATGTGGCTACTTGAAGATTCTATTTAGTTAGCTGAGGCTTTCCTAAGCCAAATCTTGGAAATGAGGAATCCCTATGCAGACGTCCAGCAACTTCCAATTGCTAAAACATTTACATCAAAAAGGTTGATTCTATATTTTTATTCTTAGATTGAAATTGATCTACATTATAATTTTGTTATTAAAATATTTGTGTGGAGATTTGGTACCAGATAGATTATATTCAATGAGCACTAATTCAGAGTTTACCTCTCAAAGTAATCAAAGATTTGCTTTCTAAGTTGATGCTAGGTTTAGCTCAACTACTTTAAATCTAGTCAAATCACATACTTTCAAAAAAACCTTTATTTTCATTGTCTGTCCTTATAATCTTGTAAATTTAAAGAAACTTCTATGTTTGCTGTAACATATATATTGTACTTTTATACTGTTTTAATAATGATTCACATGCAACAACAGTTTTATCTTTAAAACATCATCTAGCCGGGCTCGGTGGCTCAGCCTGTAATCCCACGCCTTTGGGAGGCTGAGGTGAGTGAATTGCCTGAGCCCGCGGGTTCGGGACCCGCCTGGGCAGCGAGACCTCATCTCTACAATAAATCAAAAAATCAGCTGGGCTATGGTAGCACCTGCCTGTAATTCCAGCTACTTGGAAGGCTGAGGCGGAAGGATCGCCGGATCCTAGCAGGTCGAGGCTGCGGTGGCCGGGAGCGGCCACTGCACTCCAGTCTGGGAGACAGAGTGAGACTCCAACTCAAAAAAAAAATAAAACATCATCATATAGATATTTAAAATCTTACTTTTCCAGAGATATGAATTAATTCATGGATTCAAAGTTTCATAACTCATTCATTTACTTAGCCACATATTCAGCAAATATTTATTGAGTGCCTAGCATGTACCAAATATTATTCTAGATTAATTTTGATCTATCATGCCTAAATGTTTCATTTTATTATTAAGTATATGTCTTATATAATTAAAATATGGTATTTGTATATTATTATATTTATTAAATATTTAGCATAACACCTATTATATATTTTCCCCTATATTCATTCATATACATATACCCTTTATAATGTAAATGATATATATTATATGTACACTCATAAAATATAGGTTGAATTTATCTAGATCTACTTAAATACACTTCTATTGCAGTAGAAAAATTGATGTTTTGGTAATTCAACTTAGAATTTATGAATTGCTTTTGATATTATACAGTATTTCAATCTTCTTATTCCCACTTCAAATAAAATTATGTCAAGATTAGAGGTATAGGTTGAAGGAGATGGAGGTTGGGGCTAGAAAGGAAGAAGAAAATTATAAGGGTTAGGACTCTTAAGTTCTGTGGAAAACTGTTTATTTTTTTCAAGGGCATTCAGCCTCAAGGTTCAATGTATGAAACGAATAAATTTGGGGCAAATTTCCTTTGTATAATACATAGCTATTTAAAAATAATGCTACCAAACACCAATCAAATATCTTACTATTCTGATACACTATACACTCCTGATATATGCTATAGGATTAAAAGTGCTGCTTGAGGACATGACATTGATCACTTAGGAGACTTCTAAGTGAATTTAGAACACTTTGAAAAATGTAGTAGTTTCTATAGAATGAATTATGAATTCACATATAAACTTTTCATATGTGATTATATTTTGTTTTTCTTGCACCAGCAATTGATCTCACCTTCAACTATTCTAAAAGAGTACCAGTAATTCATCTCACCTTCAACTATTCTGAAAGAGTAAATAGTTTCCTCTTATAAATATATTTATAAACTATTGTCAACTCATTTATATTATGTTTCTCTTTAAATAAATCTAGTTTTCACATAGGCAGTCCATGTTCAGAAAATAGATGAACAATAAGAAAACAAGAATTTGTAAACTCACCACTGGAGTAAACCATCACAAATATTATTTTGTTTGCAGATTTTTGGTTTATGGATATACATATTTGAGTCATTTAAAATCATTGTGTAATATCAATTTACAACTTCAAAGATGTGGAATCAACTTAAGTGCCTGTCAACTGATTGGTGGATAATAAAAATGTGGTATATATATACCATAGAATGCTATTCAGTCATAAAAAAAGAATAAAACAATGTTTTTAGCGGCAACTTGCATAGAAGTGGAGACCATAATTCTAAGTAACACACAGAATGGAAAACCAAATATGGCATGTTTTCACCTATAAGTGAGAACTAAACTGAACTGCAGTACATGATAGTATACAGAGTGGTATAATGGATATTGGGGATTCAGAAAAAGGAGGATGGGAAGGGAGAAGGATGAAAAAAATCACCTGTCGGGTACAATGTGCACAGGTGGGTTGCTGGGTACACTTAAAGCCCAGACTTATTCGCAACTATACAATGCATCGATGTAACCAAAATAATTTGTACCCCCTAAAATTACTGAAACTTTAAAAAAGCAACTTCTAGTCATAGGAAACAAATGGGCATAAAAGTATTTGTGCCATATGTAAATGTATCATAGTTTCTTTAATCCCTAATTGTTGGTCATTTACTGTTACTCTTTTTTTTTTTTTTGAGTTGGAGTCTCACTCTGTTGCCCAGACTGGAGTGCAGTGGCACGCTCCCGGCCACCGCAGCCTCGACCTGCTGGGCTCCGGCGATCCTCCTGCCTCAGCCTTCCAAGTAACTGGAACAACAGGCGCACGCTACCACGCCCGGCTAATTTTTGATTTATTGTAGAGATGAGGTCTCACCAAGTTGCCCAGGTGGGTCTCGAACCCGCAGGCTCAGGCAATTCACTCACCTCAGCCTCCCAAAGCACGGGATTACAGGCTGAGCCACCGAACCCGGCTACTCTTACTCTTAAAGAGTAAATATGTTACCTGCCTTTAACAATAACATAGAATTCATTATTTTTCTATAAAGTTTTAAATATAAATTAGTCTCTAAAATTTACAAAATTTCACATATTGTGCCCATAAGTAACTAAGAATTTGCCTAACCAATATGTATATTTTTACCTATGTGATGAAAACTTAAACCATTGTTACCAATTCTGAGGCCACAGAAAAAAATATAACCCCAAAACTGATAAAAATCAACTGAAGTCAGAAGATTGATAGACCCTAAGCTAAGCTAAGTGACTGTTAGAACACTAATCCTGATATTCTAAATTCATACCACAAAATCTGTGAGGACTGCCTCTTCTCCAGAGTGCTAATGTGTCATCTTTAAACAAGATACTGCATTTGATATTTGCTTGCTTGTGGTTGTGAGAAATTATATGGTGAAAATCTTCTAATACAAATGGTATTTAGATGTCACGGTGACTGCTCAAGATGAGTGATGACAGGCAGCCTTGTTTGGCCTTTTTTTTTTTTTTTTAAGTAGTATTTATTGAGAGGACAGTAAAGCTCCCAGAGCAGGAGGAGACCTGAGGGGGTTGCCCACTTTGGCCTTTTTATATTCACCTAGACAGTGTGCTTCTGCTTCCCATCCCCATGTGACCCTTCAGAGTCTTTTAATTAATAGAATAAACTCAGCAATAATTGTGAGTAAAATTTGTTTTGGTGGAATTCTATGAAACCTTCCTTTTTACTCACATTTCAGGGACTTTAAACAACAAGTCATTTCTTCCTTGCTCTGCACGTCCATGATGGGTTGACTGGAAATTCTGGGACATGTATTTCTCTCTAGGATTCCAGGCTACAAGAGCAGTGCTATCTGGAAATTTGCCAGATGCTGTATGAGAAAAGAAACAGCATTGTCATGCTTATCTTTATATCGATATAGACAGCCCTGTTTAGGCATGACATGACTAACATTTTCTACATAGAAAAATCATATTCATACTTTAGAACTATATGGATAACAACGCCTAACGTCTTCAAGTTGCCCTTCTAGGAAAAAATGCCTTTCTCTTTAGCACCTCACTAAGTAACACAATGTGGGTGGTCCTTATATAGGGGTTGCCAGTTCCTGGATTAGGAATGGCCTAAACACCAAAACAATCTATCTTTAGACTGGCTGATGACCATGAAGTAAACTTTGCAAGGGAGTCTAATAATCTGGTACTGTCTAGGATTTTGATTAGAAAATATGAGTAGAATTGACCATCAGTAGCAAGTAGTCAAAACAGTCAGGGAAATATCATTACAGAGAAGGCCGTGGAGCAGGAAGGCAAAGCAATGCAGTCATCATGACAAGAGAGTCTACATGTTCCTTAGAAAAGGGCAGAGAAGGTAGTTGGTACCTCGGGCTTTTTTGATTCCAGGTGACTTCTTATTTCTAATTCCAGTTAATGTGCATCTGGACAAAAAAATAAGTGTCCCAGCTTAACACACATTGAGCCTCTACTCCTTGTAAGCAACTTGAAAATGTCCCTTGTATGTTACTTTTCAGAAACTTTCCTTTCTCCTCTCATGAGCTGCTTTTTTTTGGATTTCAGAATATTTTGTACCCAGATCCTTTACAGAACATAGTCCAATAATCTATATTATTTGCCCTAACATGGTGAGATTTTCTAGCTTTCTTTATAGTTCCAGTGGATACTCCATTGTTGGATCCCTGGTGAATGATTACAAAGTATTAATTTATGAATAATAAGTAAATAATTTTTTTAAAATTTTCTTTCTCACAGAACTTAGAAAAGCTCATCTCTTATAGGTTAAGTTACTAAAAGTAGTGTACATGTATTTTTAAATTAAGAATTATTACTTAAGTTTCCCTTCAAACTAAGTGTTCAGGTAAAAAGAGAGAGGGACAGTCATAAATCCTTTCTTTTACCTGTCTGTTATCTGAAATTAACACAAGGCATTATGTAATATGTTTCTGTTAACACGTCTTGTACAATTGGAGAATTTTAAATAAGAGTAAAACTTTGGTTAAGTGAATTATGTAATTAAATTCTGCATCCTAACACTCCACAAATTTATAGGGTCTATTGTGTAATTAGTTTGCAAAAGAAAGAGCACCGTAGTTATTTATGACAGATGTTCATCTAACTTAAAACAGGAAGATTATATTTACTTCTATGTAGCTATTACAATGTAATTAAAACCATAAAACCACCTTATCTGAATTTCAAAGCTAGAACCTGTGTTTTCTTTCCTTGGCCTTATTGACTCCAGTACTCTTCACTAATCATGCAGGGATCATAGGCAAGGGCTGCAGGTTCGCCACTGTGGGCTTGCCAGATATTTTAGTAAGGCTTTATTTGCTCTTCTGCCTCACTTTTCAGTCAAATATAGATAAATGTCTGAAAAAAATTTATGTTTGTTGGCAGAAACAAACCTGGGATATAGCTGATGACAGAACTGGAAGTGACTAGGAGGGAAAATTAATTGATTTAACCAGCAGATATTCAAAAGAGATCTGAGTTTTATGCATAGAAAATTAGTACATAAACCACAGCTATCATCGGACAAACAATGAAGAAGCATGGATATAACCATCCTACAACCTTTGTTAGATTGCCTTTGTACATGACTTTACATATGCTTTTAAAAATGTTGATAAGGGACATCCACAGTGTGACTTTAACCATGTTTTTTCCCATTAGAGATCATTTAGGCTATCCACCTTCCATGTTAAATCTGCTAGAGGAAAAGTTCTTGCAGCAAATGGTGGTTGCATTTCCTGAAAACACGAATGATCTCTTTATTCAAGGCATGGATAAAACGCCCAGATTTCAAATGTCTGCTCCAATCAATTCAGTTCATTCCAGTCATAATCATTTTCTTGTTATGGAGATTTCCGACTTCTCCATAACGACCTGTTTGGATAAAGGTAATATTATTCAGGGATTTGACAACATGTGCAAACTCTTTTTGAATTAATTTTCAAAGTCTTTTGTGACTGGTGTCAATTTGACAAACAGCATTCTTTCATATTTGTAAGCTCAAGGTCTACAGTTTGAGGGTCGTTAATTTTAAGAATTTCCTCTCCGACAATTTTCTTTCACCTTCCAGAAGACAGAGGTGCTGCATCTAGGATACTAGAGCTAAAACAGAGAGACCTAAAAGTTTAGGGTTATGAGGTTGACTTTTTGACTCTGAAAAGAGCTTTTTAATAGCAATACAATTTGAGAGTAAGAGTGGAGCTTAGAATATGCCTCACTCAAGGCCTACAAAGGCTCACAGAATGAGTAAGAAACTTTTCACAGGTAAATGTGGCACTTATTATAGAATGTATCATTTACACTGCAGAAAAATCATCATATAGCTATAACATACAAGGAAATAAAATGGAGAAAAAATATTGGCTAATGATTTAAAATTCCTTCTAAAAATAATTTAGTTATAAAAATTGAACAAAAGAAGACAGAACACATTTCATAACTTAATTTTTTTCACTGTTACCCTGCAAAACTCATAAGACTCATGAAAGGACATTGTCCTCACATCCACTGTGTTGGATTGGGCACAGTGTAAATAAGTCAAAGAAACACAGTCATTTTCTTTCTTTTCTCTTTCTCTCTCTCTCTCTCTCTCTCTCTCTCTCTCTTTCTCTCTCTCTCTCTCTCTCTCTCTCTCTCTCTCTCTTTCTTTCTTAGGCTGGATTTATTGAGAGGACAGAAAAGCTCCCACAGTGGAAGGGGACCCGAAGGGGTTGCCCCAAAACAGGTCATTTTCTAATCAAAGACTTTGAGGTTGTTGATAGAGGCTTTGTGAAGTTTTGTGACCCAACGTCCTAGGGAATCTTTTCTCTGTATATTGGAGTCTGTAACTAATGTTAGAATTTTGCAGAACAGAGGGAATGGTCAGTAATATCGTGTTTTAGGCAGCACAGTTTCTTCTCTACATTAGGCAGTTAATATAATTGACAGATTCATTTCAGGTACTTTCAAAAGAATTATTTAGGAAATGATCTGTAAATAACGCTTTTAAGTTCCTTTCATTAAAAAAAAATCCAAAAACCAAAAACTTGAGATTAAGTATAAAAAGTTGTACATATTTCATTGCAAAATATATCAAACCAGTATCCAGATACATCTGCACAGTCTATGATTGAAGTTTGGGTTTTAAAATTCAAATTTTCTTTTTGGAAATAAATTAATTCATTTAGTCTAATTTGTAATTTTCTGTATTACCAATATTATCACCAGTTTACACCTGTGGGAAATTGTTTTTTAGGCTCCTATATCAAAGACAAAAGTAACCAATGTCAATGACAGTCTTAATTGTAGCATTATACTTTTTCCTAAATTCTTTCACTCAGGTTTTAGTAATACATTTTGCCTAACTGCTTTGGCTCTATGTACATAGGGAAATGAGAATTTGATCAGAAGACCTTTCATTAAAATAAGACAATCATTTTATTTAAGAGAAAAATTTTAGTTAAAAGACACATTTAACAAAATATTTAATTGGTGGTGATGGCCATAGGGATACCATTTTGCTATTATGTTAGTGTTATCTAAGGAGAGAAACACAGTTTTGTGTTTTTTTTTTCCAAAATGTTTGTCTGTACTTACGTAGATTTTATTGCAGTGTTGTATTAGTTTTTCATTTACTTTGACATAATAAGGTTCAAGGCCAAACATAACTCTATCAAATTAGGTTTTATTATCTCCATATTTTGTAAATCAAAATGTCTTTTCTTAATGTTGCTTAAAAGCAACTAGGTTTTGAGATCTAAATTCCTCTTTTTACTGCAAATGTTTTTGGGTTTATGTTTTTCCAAATAAAAGATATCGCAATGGCAATAGTTCACATTTTAAAAGTGCAAATTAATATAGATTTTGCTAATAACATCTAGTATCTTTAGTGGTAAAACTATGTTTTACTTGAAAATATGAAATCTATAGGTAAAATATTTGTCACTTGAAATGCATGAGATAGGCCTGAGTTTCAGATATGTTAATATTGCTAAGCTTATTAGAGATTTAAAAGTCTGGTTTTTATTTTTGATTTTCTTATTGGTTTGATTTCCCACTTTTTCACTATCATCTTGTTTAAACCAGATATTTTATCTATAGGAAATATATTCAAAACAGTTTTGGGTCAGTGTTAATAGTTCTTGGAGGTGATTATATGTGTCAAAAAGTGATTAAACTTGTGAAGCTGGAAGTGAAAAATAAAAGAAAGAAGGAAGGAAAGGAGGGTGGGGGGAAGGGAGAGAAGAAGGAAAAACAACGCTCCGCTCATGTGCTAGATTCACACTGTTTGATTTTTTAATATTTAGAAAAGCATTCACTGAATCAAATATTTAAATGCTCTTATTATGGGCTAGGCACTGTCTAGATGCTACAGATACATGGATAAATAAGCTAGGTTTTCTAGTTTTGAAGAAATCATAATCTGAGATGGACATGTAAAATACTAATTGCAATGTCTAGCGTAAAGGCTGTAATACAGAAATAAAACTATATTTTTGTGGTCAAATGATTAAATGATTAAATGTTGATAATTTTACATGAACCAGCCAAATACAAAAGAACACATGAAAGGATAAGAAAATTTTGCTTTTGAATGTTGATAAAAATTTCACAGAGAAGATATTGTTAAAGCAGTAATCTGTGTGATATTTTTTTCCTCACTGTTATCAATAAGCTCAGTCTATTCTTACAGCAGTACCACTCTTTTTATTAATAGTAGTTTTATAATATACTTTAATAATGCCAACTAAGGCAAGTTCCTTTTATCAAATTTGATTTTTAAATAAGAGATTCATGGCTATTCTTATTTATTATTCATTTGAAAGAATTTTAGAATCATTTTAACAGGTTTTGCTTCTCCCCCACCCCTCAAAAGAAATCCCATTGAGATTGTACTTGAAGTAGACTGTTGCAGTTTATTTTTTTTAAAAAATAGCACCTCATACTCAATGCTTCTCCTAAAAACATTGCATATTTCTCTACTTAAAATTTTATTAAATTATTTATATTTTTCTCACTTATTTCTTTTTTTAAGTTTTTACATTTTTTTATCATAAAGGTGTGGGGTACAATTCAGTGTTAGGTATACAGGTGTTGATTATGCAGATATCCTTGTTCAAGAGGTATGCCCCTCCCTCTCATAGCAGTTTTTTCAACTGCCAATCCCACCAACCTCCCCTGACAGTTTCCCACTACCACCAATCCCTTTCTGATAGTATTATAATTGTTCAAGTTCCGTTCATGAGTGAGAACATATGGTATTCTATTCTTTGTTTCTGGGATAGACCACTGAGTATGATTGACTCTATATCCATCCAAGTTGTTGTGAAATCCATGTTTGCCTCTCTTTATGACTGCATAATATCCCATTGTGTCTATGTGTCACATTTTTAAAATCCAGTCCAGCTTAGATGGGCAATATGATTGGTTCCATGTTTTTACTATTGTGAACAGAGCTGCAACAAACATATGTGTGCAGGTATCCTTTTTGTAGAATGATTTGAGTTCCTCCAGATATATTCCCAACAGGGGAATTGCTGGGTCATATGGAAGGTCAATTTCTAATTCTTTCAGAAATCGCCACACTGTCTTCCAAAGAGGTTGCACTAGTTTGCATTCCCACCAGCAGTGTAGAAGTGTTCCTTTTTCTCCACATTCTTGCCAGCTTCTATTGTTGTTTGTTTTATTAATGATGGCCATTCTTACAGGGGTTAGGTGATTTCTCAATGTGGTTTTGATTTGCATTTCTCTGATGCAGAGTGAGGCTGAGCACTTTTTCATGTGTCTGTTGGCTGCCCGTATATCTTCTTTTGAGAAGTGTCTATTCATGTCTTTTGCCCAATTTTTAATGGGGCTGTTTGTTTTTTCCTTTTTAGCACGTTTGAGTTCCCTCTAGATCCTAGATGTTAGGCCTTTGTCAGATAAACAGTTGGCAAATATTTTTTCCCATTCTGTGGGGTGTCTCCCTGCTCTCTTGATGGTTTCTTTGGCTTTGCAGAAGCTTGTTGGTTTGATGAGGTCCCAGTTGTCTATCTTATTTCTTAAGATATTAGTCTTTAGGGTTCTGAATAGGAATTGGTTGCCAGTTCCAAGTTCCATAAGGATGTCTCCTGCGTCTTCTAAGATTCTTATAGTTTGAGGTTTTATGTTTAGGTCTTTGATTCATTTAGAGTTAATGTTTGTGTATGGTGATAGGTAGGGGCCTGTTTCAATCTTCTGCATGTGGTCAGCCAGTTTTCCCAGCACCATTTACTGAATAGGTTCTCCTCTCCCCAGTGGTTGTTGTTGGAGGCTTTGTCAAAGGCTTGAGGAATTGAGGCTTTGCTTCCATAATCTCTTTCCTGTTTCATTGGTCTATGTGTCTGTTCTTGTAGCACTACCAGGCTGTTTTGATTACTGTAGCCTTATAGTAATGCTTGAAATCAGGAAGTATGTTACCTCCTGCTTTGTTTCTTTTGCTAAGGATTGTTTTGGCTATTCATGGTCATTTATGTTTCCATATGAATTTCTGTATTGTCATTTCCAGGTCTCAGAAGAATGATTCTGGTAACTTCATTGGTATTGTGTTGAATCTGTAGGTAGGATGGACATTTTAACAATTTTGATTCTTCCTACCCATGAGCATGGAATATTTTTCCATTTGTGTCTTCTTAGATTCTTTGAGCAGTGTTTTGTAGTTCTCATTGTAAAGTTCTTTCACTTCGCTGGTTAGGAAGATGCTGAAGTATTTCATTTTTTTGTGGCTATTGTGAATGAGATTGTGCTTTTAATTTGCATCTCTGCCTGCTTGCTGTTGGTGTATAGGAATGCAATGTCTTTTGCACATTTATTTTGCACCCTGAGACTTTGCCAAAGTCCTTTATCAGTGCAAGAAGGTTTTTGACAGATTCTCTTGGATTTTCAAAGTGTAAGATCATATCATCAGCAAAGAGGGATAACTTGATTTCTTCTTTTCCTACTTGGATACCCCTGATTTCCTTTTCTTGTAAAATTGTCTGATTGCCCGAGCTAGGACTTCCAACACAATGTTGAACAAGAGGGGTGAGAATGGGCAGCCTTGTCTTGTTCCAGTTTTCAGGGGAAATGTTTACAGTTTCTGTCCAGTTAGATGTGGGTTTACTGTAGATGATACTTAAACTATTTTGAGTTATGTTCTTTCTATACCTAGGTGTTTGAGGGTTTTTATCAAGAAGGGATGCTGGATTTTATCAAAAACTTCTTCTGCATCTAATGAGATAATCATGTGGCTCTTGTTTTTATCTTTTGATCTATTTAACTACATTTATGGTCTTGTGATTGTTGAACCAGTTCTGCATCTTGGGGATGAACATTTCTTGGTAATGGTGGATGATTTTTGAGATGTGTTTTTGGATCCAATTTGCTAGAATCTTGTTGAGGATTTTTGCATCTGTGTTCCTAAGGAATATTGGCCTGTAGTTCTCTTGTTTTGTTGGATCTTTACCTGGTTTGGGTATCAGTGTGATATTAGCTTCGCAAAATGATTTGGGAAGAATTCCATCTTTCCCAATTGCCCGAAATACTTTCAATAGGATTGGTATCAGCTCTTCCTTGTATGTTTTGTAGAATTTGCTGGAATGCCATCCGATCCAGAGTTTTTTTTTTTGTAGGCAGTTTTCTTATGACCAAGTCAATTTCCTGGGTTGTTATTGGTCTATTTAGTGTCTCAATGTCTTCTTGTTTCAACCTGGGGAGGTTGTATGATGTCAGATGTCCTCCATTTCATTTAGATTATAGAGTTTGTTTCTATACAGGTGTATATAGTAATCTCTGATAATCTTTTGTATTTCTTCGAGGTCAATAGTGATTTGGTCTTTTGTATTTCTGATTGTGTTTATTTGGGCTTTTTCTCTCTTTTTCTTGGTCATCCTGGCTAGGGGTCCAGCATTCTTGTTAATTCTTTCAAGGAACCAGTTTTTTTGTTTTGTTGGTGTTTTCTATGATATTTTTGTCTTCTATGTCCTGTATTTGGGCTTTTATTTTGGTGATTTAGATTCTTTTGCTAAAGTTGGGGTTTTGGTGGTCTTCTCTTTCCAGCTCCCTTAGGTGATTTGTTAGGCTCTCCGCTTGTGATCTTTCTGTTTTCTTGATGTGTGCTTGTCGAGATATAAATTCCCCTCTTAGATCAGTTTTCATGGCATCCCAGAGGTTTTGGTAAGATGTTTTTCATTTTCATTTGTTTCCAGGAATCTTTTAGTTCCTGCTTTGATTTCAGTGTTGATCCAGCAGTTGTTCAGCATCATGCTGTTTAGTGTCCATGTCCTTGTGAGCTTTGGAGAAATTTTGTTTGTGTTGATATTCATTTTTATTCCACAGTGGTCTGAGAATGTGCATGGCAAGATTTCAACCTTATGGAATTTGTTTATGATTGATTTATGACCAAGGTTGTGATTGATCTTGGAGTGTGTTCCATGTGGTGATGAGTAGAATGTACATTCAGTGATTGTTGGATGAAATAATCTATAGGTAACTATTAAGTCCATTTGGTTGAGTGTCAGGTTTAGGTTCTGGATCTCCTTGTTGATTTTTTTGCCTCGATGATCTATCTTGGGCTGTTAGTGAGTTATTCAAATCCCCTGCTATAATAGTGTTAGAGTCAATATCTTTTTTTAGTTTATTTAGTAGTTGTTTTATAAATGCTGGTCTTCTGTGTTGGGTGCATATATGTTTAGGATGGATATTTCTTGTTGATGGATTGAACCTTTTGCCACTATGAAGTGTCCTGTTTCGTCTTTTAAAAATTTTGATAGCTTAAATGTTGTTTTGTCTGATGTTAAGATCACAACTCCTGCCCTCTTTTGTGATCCATTTGCCTGGAAACTCATTTTCCATCCTTTAACTTTGAGTCTGTGTGTGTTCCTTGTGGTGAGATGAGTCTCTTGGATGCAGCAAATAATTGGGTTATCATTTCTTATCCAGTTTGCCATTCTGTGTCTTTTCGGTGGTGCATTTAATCCATTCACATTCAGGCTGATTATTCAAATGTGATTGTTTCTCTTTGTCATGAGGTTTTTATAAAGTTTTTTCTTTGCTTGCTTGTTTTCTTTTGGCTTTGGGGTTAATGTATGTGTGAGTTTTCAAGTTTCTTGTTGCACTGTATTCTCTGTTGATTCTTTGCTCTGCTGTTCTCTTGGGATGTTTGTGGTTTTCTTTTTTTTCTTTCTTCTGTGTGTATTATCTCTCCTGTAGATCTGGTCTGGAGGCTGCCTAATCTTTTAGGGATTGGATGTCTGGGAAGGATTTTAATTTTCCATCACTGATGAAGCTGAGCTTGGCTGCATAGGAAATTCTTGGTTTTAATTGTTTTTCATTGAGGACTTTGAATATAGGACTCCAATCCCATCTTACTTGTAGTGTTTCTGCCAATAGATCTGCTGCTATTCTGATTGAGTTTCCCAGTAGTAGTCTGATTTTGCTACCTTTAGGATTTTTCTCTTGTGCCTACTTTGTGTAGGCAAACTACTATGTGTCTAGGGGTTGGTCTTCTCATTTGTTGTCTTGTGGGGGCTCTCTGTATCTTTTGCACTTGCTGATCACATTTCTGATGAGATTGAGAAAGTTTTCTTGGATTACCTCCTAGAATACTTGCTCCAGATTGTTCTCCTTTTCCCTTTCTTCTGGGACACCAATTAGGTGTAGGTTTGGCCTTTTGATATAATCACACATCTCTTGTTGGCTTTGTTTCTTTCTAAGTCTTCCCTCTATGTTTCTTACAGATCAAGGTAATTCTATATTTTGGTCTTTAAGTTCTGAGATTCTTTCTTCAGCTAGATTAATTCTGCTTTCCATGCTTGTCATCTTGTTATTTATTTCCTGGATGAAAGTTTTTATTATAAAAACTCTTCTGTAAGGTCTTTCAGTGTCGCATCTTACTCTTTCTCAGTCTTACTCACTCTTTCCATCCATTCCCTAATCCCTGTTGTATCTGGGGACAGTTGTTGGTGTCTTCCATTGTTTGGGCACCAGGGTCTGATTTTTCAGGATTTTTGTCTTTGGTACATTTGAAATTGCCTGAGGCCTTCCTTTGGTTTTCCTCATTTGTAACAGATCTCTAGTTTTTCTCTTTAGTTTTATTATTCAGTGGGAGAGGCTTTCACTTCTGATGTTTACTCAGTCCTCTATTTTTCCCTGATCTATGCTCTGGATTTGTTCTATTTTGAAATAGGATGGTCAGTGGGATGCCTTGCTGTCTCACTGGTCTCTTTGCAGTTATTCCTCATCTTTTTCTGGCCACATCCTTTGTCCCATGGCTGGATCAGGGTAGGGGGTGGGGTGCCTGGAACTCAGCAGTTGTCAGGTCTCTCTGAAGTTTGTGCTCTCAGGATATTTCCTTTGGGCCATGATCAATCCCTGAGTAGTTGATCCACCAGTCACAGAGATTGGGTCTGTTGCTCTGTGGTGAGCAAGTCGGAGCACTTTCTTGCCCCACCTTCAAGATGGTGGTGGGCTGCCTCTCTTGTCCTTTTCCATGGGAACTTGCCTCTGTACTCCCTCTGTAGCTCCTGCCAGGTGCTGAAGTGGTGAGGCAAAGCCAAGAACCTACAGTCCTTTTCCTGCTTCAATGGTGAGGTAGAGCCTGGGGCGATAGTTTCTCCCCACTGCTTTTTCAAAGGAAAACTTCTTTCTGCTTAAAAAAAGCAATGGTGCACCACTTCTGCCACCTGGAAGAGCCAGGGATGAAGTAGAGAAGCTACTGCACCAGCTGTTGCACCAGGGTCCTGGCCACCCTCTCACGAGCCCCACTTAGACAGTCTCTCCCAGCATGTTCTTCCCAGGAAAGGTTTGTTGATATAAAAAGAAAAGAAAAAAATAGAAAATGGTGCTTGGCTTATGCATCCTGGGAATCGCTAGGGTCCAAGTCCAGCTGCTGTGGCATCCTTCTCACTTATTTCTAGTAGGCATATCTCTAGGTATTTTATACCTTTGGTTTAAACTATAAAGTAAGTTATTTCCATATATTATTTACTGTCATTGCTGATAAGTACTTGCCTTTACTTTCAAGATATTTATGTTATATCCAGTCACTCTGTTGACTTTACTTATTAATTTTAACACATTTTGAGTTGATTTTCTTGGTCTCTGGGCATACATGGATATCATTTTCAGATAATAAAAATGTACTTTAAAATTTTAATAATTATATCTTCTTTGTGTTTAATGGTTTATATACATTGGTCATTTATGCTAGAACTATATTTTCAAAATTACTTTTTTAAGTTTAGATTTTGAATGAGGGAGTTATATCTCTGGCAGTCAAGAATGCAGATTACTATATTTTCAATCAAACATGATTTGATTAAACTGAAACTGAGGATGTGTATTTTCAAAATCTTATGGTACCTGTTATTGCTTCTTATTTATGAAGCCATGAGTTGGGGAAGTACCAACAGATAAAGGTCAATAAATCTTTATATAAAGCCTCGATTTAGTTAAAGATTTTTTTAAACATACAAGATTATCTTATAGAATTAAATATAAAGTAATAACAAAAGTTTGCATCTCTAAAGCTTTTCCAAATTCAAAAGGACTTTCCTCCACACAGCCTCATCTTATTGTTACAACAATTCTGCTATATTGGAAGAATGGTTAATGTCTGCCAAATAGAATGTCTAAGATTCAGGAAGATTAATGATAGAAGAGAATATATAATTTCTCAGACCTTTCAGTTCCAATTCAATCATTCTAAAACTTGACAAGGGTCATGTGGCCAAAGCTGATATTCTTGATCTAAGAGTTATGATCTTTCTGAATCTATTTTAAATTTTCCTTTCACCCATTTTATTAGTTAAATTTAATGTTTTACATAGGTTGCAGATCATTAAGATATGTATGCATCATGTACATTCAGTAATTTAATGCTTAGATGTAGAAAGAGGATAATATCTATACTAAATAAATAGTACTTTCAAGTTAGTAAGAAATTGATAAACTCACTATTACCAAAATGGACAAGAAATTGGCAGTTGGCAATTCTAGAAAAAGCTTTTTGATAAAATCCAGCACGCCTTCTTGATAAAAACCCTTGAGCATCTAGGCATAGATGGAACATACCTCAAAAAGTAACAACCATCTACAAGAAACCCACAGCCAGAATGCTGCTAAACAGACAGAAATTGGAACCATTTCCCCTGAAAACTGGAACAAGACAAGACTGCCCACTTTCACCTTTCTGTTCAACATAGTTTTGGGGTATCCAAATAGGAAAAGAGGAAATCAAGTTACCTCTCTTTGTAGGTAACATGATTCTATACCTTGAAAACCCAAGAAAATCTGCCAGAAACCTCCTTGCACTGATAAAGGACTTTGGCAAAGTCTTAGGGCATAAAATAAATGTGCAAAAGAAAATCGCATTTCTCTACACCAATAATAAACAAACAGAAGCCCCAATAAAAAGCACCATTTCATTCACAATAGCCACAAAAAAATCAAATACCTTGGCATCTTCCTAACCAGAGACATGAAAGAACTTTACAATGAAAACTACCATACACTGAAAGAAATCAAAGATGACACAAACAAGTGGAAAAATATTCCATGCTCATGGATTGGAAGAATGAACATTGCTAAGATGTCCATTCTTCCTAAGGCAATCTATAGATTTAATGCAATACCCATCAAATTACCAGCAACATTCTTCTCAAACCTAGAAACAACAACACAGGAATTCATATGGAAACACAAATGACCAAGAATAGCCAGAACAATCCTCAGAAAGAAAAAAAAAAGCAGGACTTACCACACTCCCAGACTTTAAACTTTATTATAAAGCTACAATAATCAAAACAGCCTGGTACTGGTATAAGATCAGGCATATAGAATATAGAATGGAATAGAATTGAGATTCCAGAAGCAAAACCTCAATTTCTTAACCAACTCATCATTGACAAAGCCTCCACCACCAACCACTGCGGGGAGGAGAACCTATTCAGTAAATGGTGCTGGAAAAACTGGCTGACCACATGAAGAAGATTGAAACAGGACCCCTACCTATTCCCATACACAAAAATCAACTCTAAATGGATCAGAGAACTAAACGTAAAACCTCAAACTGTAAAAACCTTAGAAAATGCAGGAGATATCCTTATGGAAATTGGAACTGGCAACCAATTCCTGATCAAAACCCCAAGTGCCCATGCCATAAGAGATGAAATAGACAAGTGGAACCTCATCAGACTTGACAAACTTCTGCAAAGCCAAAGAAACCACCAAGAGAGCAGGGAGACAGTCCACGGACTGGGAAAAAAATATTTGCCAACAATATGTCTGACAAAGGCCTAACATTTAGGATCTACAAGGAACCCAAATGTGCTGAATAGAAAAAAAACCAAACAGCCCCATTACAAAGTGGGCAAAAGATATGAATAGACATGTCTCAAAGAAAACATTTGAGCAGCCAACAGATACATGAAAAAATGTTCAGCCTCACTAGTCATCAAAGAAATGCAAATTAAAACTACACCAAAATACCACCTAATTCCAGTCAGAGTGGCCATCATCAATAACTCAAAAAATAACAGATGCTGGAGAAAATGTGGCAAACAGGGAACACAGCTACACTGTTGGTTGGAGTGTAAACTAGTAAAGCCTCTGTAGAAATCAGTGTGGTGATTTCTAAAAGTTCTAAAAATTGACCTTCCATATGACCCCGCAATCCCCCTACTGGGGATTTACCCGGAAGAACTCAAATCACTCTATAAAAAAGATACCTGCACACATATATTTATTGCAGCCTTGTTCACAACAGCAAGAACATAGAACCAACTGTGCTATCCTTCAAAAGAGGACTGGATTAAAAAAATGTGATACATATACAATGGAATATTATGCAACCATAAAGAACAAAATCATGAACTTCACAGCAACCTGGATGGACTTAGAGTCTATAATACTGAGTGATCTTTCACAGAAACAAAGAACTGAGTATCACATGTTCTCACTCATAAGTGGACCTTGAACAACTATCGTAATACTATAGAAAAGGATTGACAGTAGCGGGAAACTGCGGTGGGTGGGGGACTGGGAGGTGGGATTGGCAGTAATGGGAGTCTGCCTGGGGAAGGGGAGCATACTTCATCAACAAGGGTACCTGCATAACGAATATTTGTATACCTAACCCTGAATTATACTCCACGATTGTAAAATAAAAAATTCAAAAGCTGATAGATAAATAAACAAATAATAAAATAAACTGGCTATCCTAAAATGTAGACATTTAAATGACCAATAACCATACAGAAATACATGCAATCTTTTCTTTTTTTTTATGATCAATATTTTTTATTATGGTTTTGTGGGGTACAGTTAAGGGTTAGGTGTACAATTACGTTTCATTCAGGCACCCTCTTGATAAGAGTTGTTTCCCCATCCCCAGACAGATATTTGCTACTGTTAATCCCATCTCCCTCCACCCCCCATAGTTTCCCAGTACGGTCAGTCATTTTCTTATACTATTACATTGAATGTTCAAGGTCCATTATATGAGTGAGAACATGTGATACTCAGAACTTTGTTTCTGTGAGAGGTCACTCAGTATTATAGACTCTAGTTCCATCCAGGTTGCTGTGAAATTCATGATTTTGTTCTTTTTTATGGCTGCATAGTATTCCATTGTGTATATGTACCACATTTTTTAAATCCAGTCTTCTTTTGATAGGCAGCATGGTTGTTTCCAAGTTCTTGCTATTGTGAACAGTGCTGCAATAAACATACGTGTGCAGGTATCTTTTTTATAGAGTGACTTGAGTTCTTCAGGGTATATTCCCAGTAGGGGGATTGTGGGGTCACATGAGAGGTTGATATTTAGAGCTTTTAGACATTGCCACATTGCTTTCCACAGAGGTTGCACTAGTTTACACTCCCACCAACAGTGTAGAAGTGTTCCCTTTTCGCCACACTCTCCAGCAGCTGTTATTTTTTGAGTTGTTGATAATTGCCATTCTCACTGGAGTTAGGTGGTATCTCAGTGTGGTTTTGATTTGCATCTCCCTGATGATTAGTGAGGTTGAATATTTCTTCATGTGTTTGTTGGCTGCTTGGATATCCTCTTTTGTGAAGTGTCCGTCCATATCTTTTGCCCATTTGATAATGGGGTTTTTTTTTTTTTCTTTTCAGCATATTTTATTTCCCTGTAGATCCAAGATGTTAAGCCTTTGTCAGACCTGGTGTTGGCAAATACTTTTTCCCAGTCTGTAGGCTGTCTCCCTGCTCTCTTGATGGTTTCTTTGGCCTTGCAGAAACTTGTCAGTTTAATAAGGTCCCACTTGTCTATCTTCTCTCCTATGACCTGTGGGTTTCGGGTTTTGTTCAGGAATTGGATGCCAGTTTCGATTTCCATGAAGGTATTTCCTTCATTTTATAAGGTTCTTATGGTCTGAGGTTTTACATTTAGGTCTCTGATTCATTTGGAGTTAACCTTTGTGCGTGGGATCGATAGGGGTCCTGTTTCAATTTTCTGCATGTGGTCAGCCAGTTTTCCCAGCACCATTTACTGAATAGGTTCTCCTCTCCCCAGTGGTAGGTGGTGGAGGCCTTGTCGAAGATGAGTTGGTTGAGAAATTGAGGTTTTGCTTCTGGAATCTCAGTTCTATTCCATTGATCTATATGCCTATTCCTATACCAAGAGCAAGCTGTTTTGATGATTGTAGCTTTATACTAAAGTTTGAAGTCTGGTAATGTGATACCACTTGCTTTTGTTTTTTTTTGGTGAGGATTGTTCTGGCTATTCTTGGATGTTTGTGTTTCCATATGAGTTCCTGTGTTGTCTTTTCTAGGTCTGAGAAGAATGTTGCTGGTAATTTGATGGGTATTGCATTGAATTTGTAGATTGCCTTAGGTAAGATGGACATCTTCACAATGTTGATTCTTCCAATCCATGAGCATGGGATATTTTTCCACTTGTTTGTGTCATCTTTGATTTCTTTGAGCAGTGTTTTGTAATTTTCATTGTAAAGGTCTTTCACATCTCTGGTTAGGAAGATGCCAAGGTATTACATTTTTTTTGTGGCTACTGTGAATGGAATTGTGCTTTTTATTTGAGTTTCTGCTTGTTTACTTTTGGTGTAGAGAAACCCGATTGTCTTTTGTACATTTATTTTGTATCCTGAGACTTTGCCAAAGGCCTTTATCAGTGTAAGGAGGTTTTTGACAGATTCGCTTGGGTTTTTAAGGTACACAATCATATCATCTGCAAAGAGAGATAACTTGACTTCCTCTTTTCCTATTTGGATACCCCTGATTGCTTTCTATTCTCTGATTGTTTGAGCCAGGACTTCCAATACTATGTTGAACAGGAGGGGTGAGAGTGGGCATCCTTGTCTTGTTCCAGTTTTCAGGGGAAATGGTTCAAATTTTTGTCCATTTAGGAGTATGCTAGCTGTGGGTTTCTCATAGATGGTTTTTACTATTTTGAGGTATGTGCCCCATATGCCTAGATGTTCAAGGGTTTTTATCAAGAAGGGGTGCTGGATTTTATCAAAAATTTTTTCTACATCTAATGATATAATCATGTGGTTTTTGTTTTGACATCTGTTGATGTGTTTAATTACATTTATGGTTTTATGAATGTTGAACCAGCCTTGCATCCCAGGAATGAAGCCTACTTGGTCATGATGGATGATTTTTGAGATGTATTGCTGAATTTGGTTTGCTAGGATCTTGCTGAGAATTTTAGCATCTATGTTCATCAAAGATATTGGCCTGTAGTTCTCTTTCTTTGTTGGATCTTTACCTGGCTTGGGTATCAATGTGATGTTGGCTTCGTAAAATGATTTGGGGAGCATTCCATCTTTTTCAATCACCTGGAATACCTTCAGTGGGAATGGTGTCAGCTCCTCCTTAAATGTCTTGTAGAATTCTGCTGGAAAGCCAACTGGACCAGAGCTTTTTTTGGTAGGAAATTTTCTTATTACATAGTCGATTTTGTTGATTGTTATTGGTCTATTTAGCATCTCAATTTCTTCTTGTTCCAATCTAGGTAGGTTGTGTGATGTCAGAAAGTCCTCCATTTCCTTAAGGTGTTCATGTTTGTTTCCATACAAGTGTACGTAGTAGTCTCTAACAATCTTTTGTATTTCTTCAGGGTCAGATGTGACTTCATCTTTTGTGTTTCTGATTGTGCTTATTTGATTTTTTCCTCATTTTTTCTTCATTAGTCTAGCTAGGGGACCATCGATCTTGTTTATCCTTTCGAAGAACCAGCTTTTTGTTTTGTTGATTTTTTGTGTTATCTTTTTGTCTTCTATGTCCTAGATTTGGGCTTTTATTTTGATGATCTGGGTTCTTCTGCTGAAATTAGGGTTTTTGTGGTCTTGCTTTTCCAGCTTCTTTAGGTGGCTTGTTAGGTTGTTAATTTGTGTTCCTTCCATTTTCTTCATGTATGTTTGTAGGGATATGAATTCCCCTCTCACTACAGCTTTCAAGGCATCCAGAGATTTTGGTAAGATGTTTCTTCATTTTCATTTGTTTCCAGGTATCTTTTGATCTCTGTTTTGATTTCATCGTTGACCCAGGAGTTGTTTAACATCATGCTGTTTAGTGTCCATGTCTTTGTGGGTTTTGGGGGGGACTTTGTTGGTGTCAATGTTTATTTTTATTCCACTGTGGTCCGAGAAGGTGCATGGTAGTATTTTGGTCCTTTTAAATTTGCTTATGCTTGATTTATGGCCAATTACATGGTCGATCTTAGAATACGATCCATGCAGTGATGAGTAGATTGTATATTCTGTGGTCTTTGGATGGAGTATTCTGTATGTAGCAATTAAGCCCATTTGGTCCAAAGTCACATTGAGGTTCCGGATCTCCTTGTTGATTTTTTGTCCTGATGATTTGTCTAGGGTTGCGAGTGGGGTATTAAAGTCCCCAATTATGATGTTGTTAGAGTCAATATCTTTCTTTATTTTTCCTAGAAGTTGCTTTATGAAAGTTGGCGCACCTATGTTGGGTGCATATATGTTTAGGATAGATATTTCTTGTTGATGGATTGAGCCTTTTATCATTATGTAGTGGCCTTCTGTATGTTTTTTGATTTTTAATAGTTTGAAGGATATTTTGTCTGAAATTAAGATCACTACCCCTCCTTTCTTTTGTATTCTGTTCGCCTGAAAGTTTGCTTCCCATCCTCTTACTTTGAGTCTGTGGGTGTCCTTTCTAGTGAGGTGAGTCTCTTGAAGGCAATAGATTGTTGCCTGATGATATTTTATCCATTTTGCCATTCTATGTCTTTTCAGTGGTGCATTTAGTCCATTCACATTTAGGCTAATAATTGAAATGCAAGAGTTGATCCCTGTCTAAGGTTCTTACAGAGTTATTCCTGTTTGTTTGTTGTCTTTCGTTGGGTTCTGGAGTTGGCTATGTGTGTTTTTAATCTTTTGCCTGTACTCTTGTGAAGAATGTTGTTGTTCTTTTTTCTTTTTCTTCTGTGTTCAGTACTTTCTTAAGTGTTTCTTGTAGAGGTGGCCTGGTGCAGTGTAGGTTCTTAGGGATTGGATATCTGGAAAAGATTTCAATTCTCCCTCACTAATGAAGCTTAGTTTGGCTGAGTAGGTTATTCTTGGTTGAAATTGTTTACCTTTTAGAACTTTGAAGATAGGGCTCTAGGCTCTCCTAGCCTGAAAGGTTTCTGTGGATAAATCTGCTGCTATTCTAATTGGTCTTCCCTGGAAGGTAGTCTGACCTTTTTCTCTTGCTGCCTTTAGGATTTTTTTCTTTATAGCTACTTTGTTTAGGCAAACTATTATGTGTCTGGGAGTTGGTCTTCTCATTTGTTGTCTTTCAGGGGTTCTCTGAATCTCTTGTTTGAATTTTTTCATCCTTGATGAGATGAGGGAAGTTTTCTTGAATGACTTCATGAAATGTTTGTTCTGGTGTGGCTTCTGTTTCTCTCTCTGCCTCAGGAAGCCCTATTATTCTTAGGTTTGGTCTCTTGAAGTGATCATTCATCTCTTGCAGGTTTTGTTCTGTCTTTTTGTGCTTCTTTTCTATGCTTTTGACAGTTTGGGTTAGTTCTGTGTTTTGGTCTTTGAGCTCTGAGATTGTTTCTTCTGCTTGGCTGATTCTGCTTTCCATGCTTATTAGTCTGTTATTCATTTCCATCACAGTATTCTTTACTGCTGTTATTTCTGACATCACCTCTTTCCTATTTTCCTCTTGTCTTTCCTCAATTATTTAAATTCTCTCCATTAATGTCTTGATGTCTGGGTTTGTTGCATGTAACCAGTCATTCTGGGGGCTCTTCATTGTTTGTATTCCGGAATCTGTTTTCTCAGTGTCTGATCTCCCAGGGGTCTGTGTGAGACCTCTATTCTTCTTTTGGTTTTCCTTCATTTGTGCGGTTTTTCCCCCTACCTACTTTTTCCTTCCTGCCACGTCACCGTCTTCTTTAATTCTGTTATTCAGGGGTAAAGGGATTGGTTTTACTTCTGTTTGTTCAATCTTCTATTCTTTATGTATACCCTCTTACTTTGTTCAATTCTGGAGTTGCACTGTAGGTTGGGGGTTGTCCTTTTTGCAGTTTTGAGATTTATTTAAGAGGGGAGCTGTGATTCAAAATCTATCTGCATGTCCTGGTATTCACTGACAGGTGTGTGGATAGTCTGGAACTCACTTTCCACTGCCTTGGAATCTGTTCATGCAGTGGGGCTGTAGGTTTACTCCCTGAAATAAAATGTGGTTAGCAGAGGGAAGAGAATGGAGCAGACAGTGGGCTGAAGAGTGGGGTGGAGAGATAGAGGAGTAAGGGGGGAAACAAACGTATGCCAACAAATGGAGAGAGAGAGACCTATACTGAAACAGATAAAAACAATAGACCACAGCCACAGATGAACCAACTCCCATACAAAATAAAATAAAATAAAACATATAGTGATGCTAACATACAAGCTAACCAACCACCTTATTGGTGTGCTGTTTCTCTATACAAAGATATGGTTTACAGAGAGAAGAAAAGAGAAGAAAAAGAAGAGAGGAAAAAAAGGAACAACATAGTAGGAATAGAATTAAGTCATTAAACTAACAGAATCAATGAAGCACACTCTGAGACTTTTCGTTTAAGTCCAATGTCCTTTCAGTTCTGATTTCTAGCTTTCTTTTCAAGCAGGTAAATTAGTTTGCAGTTAAGGTCAGTTGCCCCTGGTCTGCTGTGAAGGACAGTTCAGATCACCCTCCATTCACCACTCTGGCCTATGTCTTTTTCAAGCTTGTTTCTCCCATTTTGGTGTTATTACCTTGAATCATCAGCAGGTGTTGCTATCTCAGCTGCTCACCCCAGAGGGGGTGGGGCCGGACAGGAACCGGCAGAGACTGGAGATGGATGCCTGCCTCAGGGCACAGGCAGGATGTCTCGGTCGCAAGAGAGGTGGCAGCGATCCCAGCAGATCTTCCCTGAAGGGGCTTCAAGAACTGAAGTCATGGATTGCCTCTGGTCTGGGTGGTGCGATGGGCTACCAGCGGCAGTGGTGGTGGCTGCGGTGGCAGTGGACGCATCTGTGCTGCAGTGGCTGTCCAATCCGTTGCGATGCCTCAGCAGTGGCAATGGCTGAGCTCCGTATGAAAAGCAGGCTGTGATTTTGGTGTCCACAGCCCCCAGGGTGAGAGCCAGAGACCCACTGCAGTTCTCCTTTGCAGAGGGTTTCACAGACCAGGTTGCCCTGTCACCATCTTGCCAGAAGTCCACATGCAATATTTTATGGTGGAAACTGTGGTGGTTGTCATGTCTCTCATTGAACTTCCCTAAAAGTTCCCTCCCATAAGCTCTTGCAGCAATGTTTAAACAAAATATAATCAAGTAGACCAGTAGGCCTATATCTAAAGTCAAGCCAAGCAGTCCTTCAACCACAGATAAAGTGTCAGTCTTACCATACATATTGTCCTATAATAAGAACTCAGAACACTTAAGTGACCATGTACCGTCATGAAGTTTGGGAAGTAAAAAACAAAAAAAATCTAGTTAGAAAAAAGAAACAGAACAAAAGGAGAATAAGAAGATTCATCGAGGCTTCCAGATTTCCAGGCTGTGAAAAACACTCTCAGTGTTACTGTGGCTTTTCCAGGATTTGTTTGGATTCCAATCTTTCCTGAGGCAGACCCATCTATTTCTTTCTAGTATTCAGCAAGGTACAGCGGTTTTCTACTATGTACAACCAAAGGGTACCAATTAACACACTTTGCTAGTAATAAAATAAATAAACATAACCACAGAAATTACTAAAATAAATTAAAATAAAAATACAAAAGTATTTTGACGAATTTTTAAAAAATGATAATACCTAATTTTTGAAAGTCAATGGGGCATAGACTTTGCTAGTGCCAGTACAAATCCAACATTTCTAGAAAGACATTTGGCAATGCTGACCTACAGCTTTCAAAATAGATAAAACAATAATTCTGCCATTAAGATTTTTCTCCTAAGTAAATAAGCAGAGTTATACATAAGAATATATTTAAAATTGAAACAGTGAAAAGCAATCTAAATTTTCAAAAATAGACAATTGATTAAATAAATTATGGCACATTTATACAGAATTCTATAGACATCAGGCACAATGGCATGGACCTATAGTCCCAGATATTTGGGAAGCTGAGGTGGAAAATTTGCTTGAGTTCATGAGTTCAAGGCTGTAGGATGCTATAATTGTAACTGTGAATAGCCACTGCATTCCAGCCTAGGCAACTTAGCAAGAGCCCATCTCTTAAGAAAAAGGAATTCTATGGAATCTTAAACATTGATGTTTTGGAATGAGAACCAAAATTCCAATGCCTGTATTATTCAGACAGAGAATATATGTGAATGGAATAATTTGAGTACAATAACACATGCATATAACATGTGAATTGTAGGGACCATGGTCAGCTAGAATGTACTTGTCCTTTTCAAAGGGATAAGCAACTATTTGGTTCCAGTCACTTTTGTTTCTGAAGAATGCAGACCTAGTAATGCCTGATCTTTTGATTTTCCAAAAGGTATAATTTAATTTGATTTTAAATGTGAAAACTCCTAAATTCTAATTATTAGCTCAATTGTAAAGGTTGCAGCATACAAATCTAAATGTAATGCTAAATTCATTAGAGTGGCCAATATTTTGCAATTTGTTTTAGAAGAATATTCAATTCTGTAGTTGTGTGTTTAGCACTTTTATTTATAATTCTTATTTTTGAGAAACTGGTTAAATATAGTGTCAGGAGTGGTTTCTTTTTCTGTTGTTGTTGTTGTTTTTTTTTTTTTACCTAGAGTTAGGAATAAGACAAGCATGTCTGCTCACTCCATTATTCTGAAGATTTTACCAAAAAAAAAAAAAAAAGAAAGAAAAAAAATCTAAAACAAAAAGTAACAAATAAATAAATAAGTGGAAGAAGAACAATAAATATTGGAAAGTAAAAGTATTAGTTTTTAGAGATGTTGTAGCCCAACAATTTTACTTTTAAAAGTTATTTTTGAGGATACAATGGGTTAATTGCACAATCATAAAAATGTAAGGAGGTTAATCAAGATGTATTTAACTAGAAAAATGGGAACAATCTAAGAATGTCACAATGATGGATGGGTCAAAGTTGGTATACTCCTACAATGAGATATTCTACTATCACAATATAATGTAGACGAGTGTGCACATAACTCAACAATAATAAATATATTTAACATATTTGAAAGTGAAAACATTGTAATATAATCTCATTTCTGTTTTCAAAAAAGTACATGTGTGTATGCAAAATATACAAGTTTTTAAGTTTATATTCTCTAGTGGTGAGTTTTGAAATTTTCTTCTTTATTTCTCTGATTTATTTTTCACAATGAGCATAAATCTCCTGCATAGTCAACCAATAATACTTTACATTTGACATTTAAATTTCAAATTTTAGTACTGCAATAGTATATAAATTTAACAAAATAGATTTAATTTTACTAAGGAAAACAGTCTTTCAACTATTTATTAAGCCATAACAAATCAAATCACTAAGTAATTTTTTAAAGGAAGGGGTGCTCAAGAGTGTCAAATAACCCAGAGAAGTCAAGAAAGATAAGTGCTGAGGAGTGTTTGTAGGATTTGGTAATTAGTAGGTCATTCATTGTGACCCTACAATTCCACATTAAGGAGTGAAATTTGTTTTGCTCCTAAAATCAAAGAGAGGTCATTTTCCCTTGTCTAAAGTAATTTGTTCAGTTTTAATGGTCCCTGATAATGTGAAGAAAGGGTGGTAGAAATGGTTTTTGTCCCTCAGTCTGCATTAAATACAATAGGCATCTAATCAAATTTTGAGAGAACGTATTTTGCTAAGTTGCATTATGGAGACATTGATTACTTTTTATAAATGAGTAAAACTTAGCAAACAAAAAGCATGTAAAAATTAAATATCTTAAAATGTTTATTAATGTATTCTTTCATTCATTCATTTATTCAACAGATATTAGCTGCCTCCTATGTGCCCAGCATCATTCTGGGTGTTCTGGGGTACATCTGAGAACAAACTAGACAGCCTGTACCCCTAGGGCTTATATTACAGTTGGGAAAGACAGATTAAAAAGCACAAAAGTAAAACATAGTTAGGCTGTTGGAGGTAAGTGCTATAAAAAAGATTGTGAAACAAGAATGGGCGTTCATTGGTAGAGTCGGGTTGAAATATTAAATAGGGCAGTCATGGCAGGTCACACTGGAAAGGGACACTTGAAAAATACCTACTAGAGGTAAGATAATGATATCTCCTTAACCTGCAGGAAGAGCACTTCCAGAGAACAGCAAGGGCAAGTGGCAAGCCTGGTGTGCTTGAGGAACAGAAGGCAACAAGTGGTGATGGTAAGAGAGATAGTAGAGGGAGAGAAGGTAGAGAAGAACGTGGGGTACATGCAACTCAGGGTCTTGTAGACTTTTGTGAAGATTTTAGCATTCTTCTTGATGTGATGGAGAGCCACTGGATATCTTGAATAGAAGACAGGCTGACACCTCTGACCTAGGTTTAACAGCACTCACTGTCACTGCTGGATGGAGAACAGACTCTAGGAAAGCATTCAGATCATTCTTCAACTGCACCTCAAGATCCATTCTCTGTCTCTGCCTCCCCTGTTCTGCTGTTTCTGGGGTTGTCTTACTCTGCTTCTAAAGTGCACTGGGAAATACTTATAGGAGATCTGAGGGGAATGAAAGAGAGGTTTGGGTATTTAGCTCTGCTGTCTTTCCTGCCAACTCATGGTTCTGGTAGTATCTCTACTTTTAGCCATGCCTCATGTTATTTAAATAGAGGTTTCTGAAGACTTAATAATTTTAATGTTTGCTTACATCTAGATTCAACTCCTCTCGGTATCATTTAACCAGATATTTAAATTCACTTTTATCAAAGCTATTCCTCATTCATTTCTTCTTCTAGAGAGCTGCATGCCAGTGGCCACATGACAGTTCCTCTTCTTGCCGGAGTTTCTTTGGATCGATATCCTTGTGTTGACCACATTCATGATGGTGGTAGAGGAGAGCCAGTGCTCTGTCCTTGCCATTTGGAGAGGTCTTCCTGTCAGTACACCAACTATTTCCATCCACGTTTTTACCAGTAAGAAATATGTGCAAACAGTAAGACCCAGCTGATTATTTCCTATGCTACTTCAAGGTAGTATTTAGCTTATAACTCCTGCTAATGGACTTTATGTTTGATAACAAAAATTGAGAAAAGTCTCTACTGGTAGGTTCAATTGAGTACAATCATTTATTTTCTTTTCTTTTACTGTGGGGGAAAACATAATATTTTCCCTGTTTGGGCAAGTTTCTTTGTGGCATAAATTTACTGGTAGCCTTTAAATAAGACCAGTTCCATGGTTAACCTTTCTTTTTCCCATCTGGGCTCAGTTATCATTCACATTCATGATTTTTTTTTTTTTTAAGTTGGTTTCTCATTCTTGGTCTGTGGCTGACTTCCCTCTGGGAGGTTGGTGATACCGCCCAGTAACAGGAATGAGGGCCTGATTAAAGATTGCAGCTAATGACATTTGGGATGGACAATGTTGTTATGCTTTCATGTCTCTCTCTCTCTTTTTTTTCCTTCTAATAGTTTCTTATTAGTTAAAAACTTAAGTAATGCATGTGAGTTTCTTGGAAATGTTAAAACATTTCTTTTTATCTGGTATAATTTAATGCCAGATTGTGTATAGAGTAGTGACCCAGAAAGGCCATTTACTGATATGTGGTGTGTAATTTAGCCAAACTGGTTTGATTACATTACTGGGTATGATTTAGCCCCATGGACAAGTCAACCAGCAATTTGATTGAAGCCACACTCTGCCTTTTCATTCAAAGACAAGAACAGAAGCCTTAATTAGGCTGGTTGATTAAGCAAAAATCCAATTTTGTTCAGTTACCTGGAGGATTATATCGCAGGAGTCAATATGAACTTGAACATTATTTTTTTAAAGAGAATAACAATTAGGGAAATATCTACATTTCCTTTTCTGTTTCTTCAATTGGTTTTCTAGTAAAACAGCATCCATTTTTATTAAATGATAATGACTACCACTGAATGATTTTTAAGGTCAGAATGAATCTGAATTCATTTGACTCGTGTACTATTCACTTCTAGCTAGAGTGCACAAACTTTTAAAATAGTATTTCTTTTTAATCCTTTGGTGTTTGGGGCATTAAGCAAGTATTGAAAGGCAGTTTTCAGAGATTAAAAAGAAGACTAAAATAAAGACTAGTTTATTTTAGTGATATCTTTGGGAGATTAATCTTTCTGCTAATATTTGACAAAGAGTTAAAATTATAGCCTAGATGATGAAAATGTCTCTTCCTGACATAAAATACTTTGAGAAATGCTATTTATTTTATAAATGGATGATATGGAAGAGAGGCCTTTTAAAAACAATTACTGTCCTATATACTACTTTCGTTTTTTACTGTTACTGGTTTGGTTTTTATCTCTTTGGACTCTTTGGGAATAACCTCTTCCTGCTTGATATTAACTATGTTTTCATTTACCTGTTCAGATCTTTATTGGAAACATTGCTGAAGTGAGATATCAATGGGAGAAACTGAACCAACTATTACCTTTTATTCATTGCTTTATTCTGAAGGCTTAACTCTAAAATCCTTATTTTTGATAAAGGAAGGATCTTTTCTACTTGGGGGGACTTTTTGAGCTGCTTTATGGAGGGTTTTTTTCAAGTTGATTTTTGATTGAGAGAGAAAAGGAAGTGGAGGAAAAGTAGTAATCTTTGTATTAACTTTTTTCTGACAATGTCTATGTTTTGCTAGATAAACTCTGGAACACTATGAAATAAATATCTGCTCTTTCTTTCACAGAAAAGAAAAACAAATGTCAGATGTGTTAGCAGGATACAGTTCATCAACCTTTGTCAAAATATGCATATTAATATTTATCATCTTTAATTTCATAGTATTATATTAGTGGCATGTATTGGGATATAGTAAAAACAGCTCTGGGCTTGGAATAAAAAGAAATATTGTGGCCTCAGTTTTGCTAATTTATAGTTCCATAATTTAGGTTCATCATATTGCCTCTTTATGAATAAAATAGAAGTAGAAAAATGATTTATTTTCCCAAAAAGACCACTGAAATCAACTCCAGTTGATTCCAGGTTTAAACTTATTGAATCCAGCACTTCCTACCTTACTTAATCAGGGAACCACACCAAAAACATCCTATTGAACTAGAGATTGGCACAAATATACTTAGGAAATGCTACAATACATGGTCATTCTGGCTCTGTTTAGGTTTAACATTTATGATTCTATGATTTCGTATAGTAGCTAAAGTCAGAAAATATTTCATATTGTTTTAGTTTAGATACTTTTACTGTATATAGAACTTCTGCAAATGCATATAAGAAAAGGGATTTCAGGAATGAAATTTGGTTAGCAAAAATGAGAAAAAGCAGTATCTTTTCATTTATTTAGCTCTATATTCTGAATATTGGAGATGTTAAAAAATGTTATTGTCAATTACAGGATGACTTTCAAGTCAGAGTGGATATAATCTTACTAATATCTGATTTGACCAATCACTGATTTTTTTATGGAAGAAGAAAACAAAGGAGCTTTAACTTATCTGATAACTTTTCTTGGATCTTATTCTAGAATATTTTTACCTATTAAACTAAACCACACACTACTGATATTTGTTCAGGAATCCCAGGGTCACCTCTTGAATCATTTGTTTGCTCTGGGAATATAGATATTATAGAATATCTTTTTTAAAAAATACATGTTAAAGCAATCACGAGAATTGGGTCATCATAAAAACTGTTTTCTAAAAGCAGAAGATGTGACTCATCACATAAAGGTGAGTGGGTGGAGGAAGGAGCTAAGTAATACTGACCATAATTCAGTTAGGTTTGTAATCAAGACTAAATGGAGATCAAAAAGAAGGAAATGGGGATTTAGTCTTCACACAAAGAAAATGTTTAAAAACAAGGGACGACTGAATGAAACTGAATAGGTTACAGAGAAGGGGTAAGGAAATGGCAGGAGTAGAGACAGATGGAAAAGGGAGGAATTCTAAGGAATAAATTACTGGCTTTCTGTATGACGGATATACTTGCTTTCCAGTGTCAAGCAAAACTTTAGAAAAAGTTAAGTAGTAATGAGAACAGTGGTACTCAAGAAGTTTAGTAAGAGATTAAAACAAACAGACAAAAAATAGCTGAGAACATAAATTAGCTATGTAAGTGTTACAATACTTCATCTTTATTTTAAAATTCTCTTTATATGAATATTTGAGTAATAAAATTTTAAATAATCCTTAAGGATGCATAGCGAAAGGAGTTTACTCCCACATAGTATGTTAGTACCTCATTGTGTTTTTCCCCATAGCAAAATCAAAAGATTTTTACATTGAGCACATAGGTACTCACCACATAGGGTCTATTAATATTTGTGTATACGTTCTTAGTCGCATATTGATTCTTCTCTCCATCCTTCCTTGCACCAATTAATCCATTTTATTTTGGATGCGTTTTGAAGTAAGTTGCAGATATTATCATATACTTTCCCCTAAATATTTTAGAATACTTAACTATACTTTTATACTTATTTCTGTTTTTTTCTTTTAATGCATAATTTATATAAAATGACATGTATAATCATAACTGTGCATTTCTAGGTTTTTACAAATGTAAAGTAATCTAAACCTCTTTCTAGACACAGAAAATTTCTAGCAGCCAGAAAATTTCCGTGTGATTCTTTCCAAGGAAAAGAAAATTTCCTTGTGATTCTTCACTCCCATTTTCTTGTAGAGGTAACCACTGGTCTTTCTATCATTACAGTTTGGCCATTCTAGAATTTCATACAAATGGAATAATGCAGAATGTTCTTTTGTGCATATTTTTCCTTTTTATCTGCATTATGTATTTTAATTATCTCATTTCATATCTGGTTCATTAGTATTTTTGTTTCCTTCTATTGTACAGTAGTGCTGAATATATCACAGTTTGTCAATTCTTTTATTGGTGGACACTTGGATGTTTCCTGCTTTGGGCCACTATCAATAAAGCTTCTATGTTCTGGTGTTTTTGTGAACTTATCTTTCCATTTCTCTTAGTTGAATACCTGAGAATGGAATTTCTGGGTCTTAGAGTAGGTTGGTTTTATGAGAACCTGTCAAAATGGTAAAACCTCTTTGCAATGTCACCAACAATGTATGAGAATTCCAGGTGTTCCAAGCACAACATTTGTTATTCTTAGACCCTTTAAATTTAGTCATTCTGGTGACAGTGCAGTGGTATTACCATTTTTACTTGCATTTTCCTGATAACTTATGATGCTGAATATTTGAACATTATTTTTCATGGGTTTGTTGACTATTCTTTGATCTTATTTTGAGCTGTTGTTTATTATTGAGGTGGAATAGTTATTTCTTATACTAGATACCACTCCTTTTTCAGATATGATGTCTTGCAAATATTTTCTTTCAATATGTTTTGATAAGTAGTCATTTTAACCTATGATAAAGTTAAATTTATTGATTTTAATAGTTATTTCTTTTGTGACTTGTCTAAGAAACACGTAGAATAATCTGGGTCTCCTTCTAAAAGTGTTTTGGTTGCCATGGTTTTAGCTTTTATGCTTGGGTCTAGGATCTATCTGGAACTATTTTTTCTATGGTGAGACAAGAATCCCATTATATTTAATATGTTAATATTTACTTAGCTAACAATTTATTATTTTGTATTATATAGTGTGATAAAAGAGCTCATTGTTCATTCCTTCCTCAATTATGTAATATGTTTTCTTTAACAGTTTATTATCTCCTTTCAATTTTTACTTTGCAATCTCTTGTGATTTGTGAGACCAAATGATCATGCTTGGAATAATCGTTTCTTCATTACACAAAAATTTATGGAGTACTTACACTGTGAACAGTATCAGGACAAATACTGTGTGGAGACAAGAACTAATATCCCTGTGCATGCCTCAATAGAGCAATATCTAGGTAGTACACAAATAAGTAAATAGCCTATTGTCACAGAGATTGAAAAAGGTCATAAAAACATGCAAAGAGTTATGAGAGCACAGACAAGGAACACCTAATACAAAGTTTTAGAATCAGAAGATGTCTTACAACAACCAATTTCAGAACTTTGACAGAAAGAATAAATACAAAGATTTAAGTATAAGAAGGAGTTAGCAAGACTTCTGCCCTCAAAGCCTTCTTTTACAGTAAGTAAAATCAAAATGAATGCATATAACTATAATATTAGGGACAAAGTACTGAGTGACATAAAGGTTATAACACTTTGAGAATTCAAAGTGTAAAAAAAAATGTCTTCCACAGTGCACATGTATGTATATGGAAGAGTTAATGGGAGGCGTAGCATTTAAGCTGAATCCTGGGGTTATTTTGGAGATTAAATTAATTAATAAATACATAGTCCTTGTGTATATAGTGCCTGAAATATTGTAAGTGGTGATAATAGCGGTGTTATTATTGAGAGAGATATATGACTTCAAAATTTACACTGAAGAAAAACATTTTTGGTAATACTTTTATATGACAAAAATTTTAAGTTGTTTATAAGGTATGTGTAGAGAAAGTTCAAGAAACATTTAAGTTTTGGAAATAGCTCACTTTGACTGGAACTCAGTATAAAAATAGGCTAGACTTCAGTAATGTGGGGAAATGATAATGAATATAATACGTGGAGGGCTTTGGAAAGCAAGGTAAGCACTTTGACTTCATTTTGGTTGTGATGAGAGCCATTGGTAGTTGTTTACTTTTTTGTGTGGGTTTTTTTTTTTAATCCATAGAGAGGAGATAAAAACTTTACTCATCCTGTGCAAAACCTAGCTTTACAGGATGGTAGGAGTCAGATAAATTGAGGTATAAAGAGCAATCACATGGATGGATAGAAGAAAAACTGGAGTGACTAGTGTCCAGAAGGAATTGCTAGTCTATAGTTTGTAATGCCACTGAGAGGCTGAAAAAGATGGCAACTGAAAAAAAAATGTGGGCATTAGAGTGGCAGTTTTTCTATACTTTAACAACTTTTGAAAGGGCAATTTCAGCAGAGCGATGAAGGCTGAAGTCAGATTTTAAGAAAGTAACAATGGTTTAGGGTTGGGAACCAAACACTGAAAGTATAGCTTATTTGGAAAAAGTTGGATGGTAAAAATAAAAGTCAAGAGGGAGATATGATAATAGGTTGACAGGATAGCAGAACTGAGCTTAGAATTTTTAAGCATGCCAATGTTTTTGAACTGATTTAGGAAGTTGAGAAAGATTTTATTGCAAATAGAGGAGGGATTTTTTTTTTCTGGAAAAAAAGTCCTAAAGGGGTGAGAAAAAAAGAGAATGAAGGCACATAAATGTACGAGTTGCCAATGGAGAGATATTTCATTCTTCATGACTGACGAAGGAGAAAAACACAGTAAGTGAAGACAGAATGATAATAATAATAAATGATCATGGATGCAGGGGAATTTGAAAAAAAATTATAGACTAGACAATTTATCATAAAGTGGGAGGCAAAGCCATCCAGAGGACAAAATTTTATCAACATAAACCAGAAATTAGTAAATTGGAATTGCTCTGAAATTAATCATGTGATAAATGTGTTAGGGAGGCTTATTAGTTGCCTATTGCTGGGTAACAATTACCACAAACTTAATGTCTTAAAACAACACACACATATTATCTTATAACTTGCCTGGATGAGGAGGTCTCTGCTTAACTAAGTTTGCAGCTCAGGGGCTCACAAGGCTGTAACCATCGTGTCCAAGAGGCTGCATTTTCAAATGGAGACTTAACTAGAGAAGAAACCACTTCCAAGTTCATTCAGGTTGTTGACAGACTTCATTTCTTCTAAGGTGTATGGCTGAGGGCCTTGCTGCCTATTAGCTGGTGGTCCACAGTTCTGTGCCATCTCACCTTCTCCATAGATATAGTTCACAAGACTATTTGCTTCTCGAAGACCATCAGGAGAATCTCTCAATCTTTAGTCGGCTAAAACAGAGTTTTATATAGCATAGCATAATATTCCCTTTGCTATAAATGGAACCTAGTCAAGGAGATGATACTCTTTCACCTTTGCAATATTTTTCATTGCTTGGAAGTACCTCACAGGTTCTGTTCTGCCTGCACTCAAGGTGAGGGGGTTACACACATGTGTACCTCACTGGAGAGTCGGTTTAGGGTATAGTACAGGAAGCACTTAGAGCAATTAGCAACACATTATTCTTTAGAGAGGACTCAATGTGTTCGGGCCCAGGGAGTTGCTGGTACATACACTTACAACCTCCAAGCTCTAGAATAGAAGCAAATAAATCAGAAAATATGGTCCTCCACCCATGGTGGAGTTTGGCTATGAAAGTTCAGCAAAAAAGACAAGAGTGCAATCAGAGCTATGATGAAGAACATCTTTGAATATTTTGGTGTGTGACTCAGCCTGTTAGGCAAAGGAGGTCAGAAGGAAATTGGTCTTTGAAGATGGAAATTTATTAAAAAACTGAAGATAGCAGAGAACTAGGAGATTTCATTCATTTATTCAACATTAATTTATTGATCACATACTAGCCCTGGGGATACAGATATGTGACAAAAAGATATGGTAGTTATAGCCATCAACTCTGATACCGAATTGTCTCAATTTAAATCCTATTTACCTTGTTACTAGCCACATAACCATGGAAAAGTTATATAATCTATTTGTGACTAAGTTTCCTCTTTATAAAAAAGAGGGAAATAACAACATCTTTCAATTGGGTTAAGATATTATGTGTGTGTGTGTGTGTGTGTGTGTGTGTGTGTGTGTATGTTTGTGTGTGTGTGTGTGTGTGTGTGTGTGTGTGTGTGTGTGTGTGTGTGTGTAGTTTTTGGAAGGGGTCCCTGGAGCATAGAAAGCACTATAGCATTATATTAGCAATTCTAGTGATGAAATAAATAAAATCAACAAGATAATGGTTGGTATATTTAAATCTCTTTTTATCTTCTGTGAGAAAAACACATATAAAAAAATAATTATACTATTTGGCAAATGAAGTTTGCATCAGTGGGAATATACTAGGCTTTATTGCTATAGAAAACAACTCCCAGGTAATAAAGCCTTATTATTCATCTCTTATTCAAGCTACATGTCCACTGAGCATTCAATAGGAGCTCTGTCAGTTACAGTCATTCAAGGATTTAGGTTAAGTGCCTCCCTCAACAGATAGTTCTTCAGTCATTGAGGCAGAGGACGAAAATGTGGTAAATCACATACAGACACTTAAAACCTTTTCTTAGAAATAACTTGCCAATTTTGCTTATTTATTTAGCCACAATTAGTCGCATGGCCACTCTAACTTCAGATGGAAAGAGGAAGTGCAAGTTTACAACGTGACCCTGTGGAAGACTAGAAATATTTGGTGGATTGAACTAATGTCTACCACTGTCTTTCCGTTAGTCCTTCATATTGGGAAAAGCTTCTTTCCTACATACTCAATACTCTTCCTTCCCAAAGAAGATAACATAAAGGTCCTATCTAATAACTGCATCTAGCTCAAGGCCCAATATCTCTGAGTGATGTCTGATTACAATGCAGCTCCTGTTACTCCAGATAAACACTAAAATGGTCACTTATGTGCTTCTCTTACATATTGAGCATATATAGTGGTGCCCAGGAATAGGATAACCACAATAAACTTACATACTATTCAGGAATAAAAAGAATTGGAGACACACAGCAGGTGGTCACACAAAGGTAGCATTTGAGAAATCCTGTTGAATACTCATTGGGTGGGCTCCCTACCTTGAGGATGTTAAATGTTTCATAACTAGGCCCAGATTCTACCTCTCAAAAGGGGTTTCCTGCTACACTGTTCTCTGTGGTTCCTGTGTGTTCCCTCTGGAAGTCTCTTTCTTTTCTTTTATCCTCTTTGACAACATCTAAGGAGGCATTAAAAAATATGCCCTCCTTACAGGCTAAATAGCTTTCTCAGCTCAGTTCTTGCATGTAGACAACAGGTAGATATTGGTCACTCTGTCTGGAGTAGTTTCTTTCTCTCAGGGTGATAGTTCTTTTGGCCGTACAACTCTTAAAAACTTAGCTGGTTTCCCATTTATTTGCTTCTAGTTAGTTCCATGTGTCAACTGCTACACTCAAAATTCCTTTCTAGATAGGAATTGCTTACATTGCTGCATTTCTTTGCATCGTTCACTCATAAGTCTCTTTCTCTCAAATTGCAATGCAAGTCCTCTGAGCCTAGCCAGCTTTGGTAGGATAGTCACACAATAAGCTATTTTTTTTTCCAGTTAGAAAGACAATTACTCTCAGAAAACTTAGTCCATCTAGAGATTTGAATAGTGGATTGGATGGATATTCTCTTAATTTTATCCTTGCCAAATAAGGATTAAATATTGTCACAGTTTAGCTTTGTAAAGGGGGGGACCCAAAAAACCTGGAATTATGTATAAAAATATATGCATTTATTATGTTTAATTGTCAATCATCTTCAAAGGACTCTCTATTTGATGTAATATTTCTTAGACACTTTTTTTATTACAAAGATGTGGGGTACAATTCAGGGTTAGGTATATAAACATTGATTATGTAGATAACGTTGTTGATGAAGTATTCCCCTCCTTCCCTGGCAGTTTCCCTCAACTGTCAATCCCACCTCCACTCCCCTGATAGTTTCCCATTACTGCCAAATGCTATCTTATAGTATTATAATTGTTCAAGGTCCGCTTATGAGTGAGAGCAAATGGTACTATGTTCTTTGCTTCTGTAATAGATCACTGAGTATGATCGACTCCAAATCCATCCAAGTTGCTGCAAAGTCCATATATTTGTCCTTCTTTATGGTTGCATAATATTCCATAGTGTATATGTACCACATTTTCTTTATCCAGTCCAGCTTTGATGGGCAACATGGTTTGTTGCATGTTTTTGCTATTGTGAATAGAGCTGCAACAAACATACATGTGCAGGTATCTTTTTTGTAGAAGGATTTGAATTCCTCTGGGTATATTCCCAATAGGGGAATTGCTGGGTCATTTGGAAGGTCAATTTCTAGTTCTTTCAGAAATCGCCACACTGTCTTCCAAAGAGGTTGCACTAGTTTGCATTCCCATTGGCAGTGTAGAAGCATTCCTTTTACTCCACATCCTCACCAGCATCTGTTGTTTGTTTTATTAATGCTGGCCATTCTTACTGGGGTTAGGTGATAGCTCAGTGTGGTTCTGATTTGCATTTCTCTGATGATGAGTGAGGCTGAGCACTTTTTCATGTGTCTGTTGGCTGCCCATATATCTTCTTTTGAGAAGTATCTATTCATGTCTTTCACCCACTTTTTAAAGGGACTGTTTGTTATTTTCCTTTCAGCACAGTTGAGTTCCTTGTAGATCCTAGATGCTGTTAGGCCTTTGTCAGATATACAGTTGGCAAATATTTTTTCCCATTCTGTGGGCTGTCTCCCTGCTCTCTTGATGGTTTCTTTGGCTTTGCAGAAGCACATTAGTTTGATGAGGCTCCACTTGTCTATCTTATTTCTTAAGGTATTAGCCTTTAGGGTTCCGAATAGGAATTGGTTGCCAGTTCCAATTTCCATAAGGGTGTCTCCTGCGTCTTCTAAGATTCTTATAGTTTGAGGTTTTACATTAAGGTCTTTAATCCATTTAGAGTTAATTTTTGTGTATGGTGTTAGGTAGGGGTTCTGTTTCAATCTTCTGCGTGTGGTCAGCCAGTTTTCCCAGCACCATTTGCTGAATAGGTTCTCCTCTCCCCAGTGGTTGTTGTTGGAGGCTTTGTCAAAGATGAGTTAGTTGAGGAATTGAGGCCTTGCTTCCAGAATCTCTATCCTGTTCCATTGCTCTATGTGCCTGTTCTTGTACCAATACCAGACTGTTTTGATTACTATAGACTTATAGTAAAGTTGGAAGTCTAGAAGTGTGATACCTCCTGCTTTGTTTCTTTTGCTAAGGATTGTTTTGGTTATTCGTGGTTGTTTATGTTTCCATATGAATTTTTGCATTGTTATTTCCAGGTCTGAGAAGAATGATGTTGGTAACTTAATGGGTATTGCATTGAATCTGTAGATTGCCTTTGGTAGTATGGACATCTTAACAATGTTGATTCTTCCTATCCATGAGCATGGAATATTTTTCCATGTGTATATGTCTTCTTGGATTTCTTTGAGCAGTGTTTTGTAGTTCTCATTGTAAAGGTCTTTCATTTCTCTGGTTAGGAAGATGCCAAGGTATTTCTTTCTTTCTTTTTTTTGTGTGCGGCTATTGTGAATGGGATTGTGCTTTTTATTTGGGTCTCTGCCTGCTTGTTTTTGGTGTATAGGAATGCAACTGTCTTTTGCACATCTATTTTGTACCCTGAGACTTTGTCAAAGTCCTTTATCAGTGCAAGCAGATTTTTGACAGATTCTCGTGGATTTTCAAGGTATAGGACCATGTCATCAGCAAAGTGAGTAACTTGACTTCATCTTTCCTATTTGAATACCCCTGATTTTCTTCTCTTGTCTAATTGCTATTGAGACACTTTTCTATTGCTCAAAATAGTTTTTGAATTCATCCATTTTGATGCCTTTTAGTACTTCGGCCATTTTTTGTTTCACCTCCTCCACACCAGCAAAATGGTTTCCTTTGAGGACTTTTTTCATCTGGGGAAACAAACAAACAAAATCTCTTGGGGTAAGATTGGGTGAATAAGAAGGGTGGGGCATGAGGGTCATGCTGTTTTTGGTCCAAAACTGCTGAACGCTGTGAGGATTGGGAAGAAGCACTTGTAAATCACCCTTCATGAAATGGGCAAACATGTTGAAAAGAATCTCCAAAAAAAAAAAAAAAAAATCACCGAAACTGAATGTGGCCTCTCATAACAATGCTAGCTGGTATACTGTTGCTGAAGGGTTCCTAGAACACTTACCTAGTGGAAGAAGTCTCTACTATAATGGGTCCACCTCCAAAACATAATTCCAGGTTTTCTTGGTTCCCTTTTGTATTTTATAGGTTAGAGTTAAAAAATAGTTATCCCTGAATTTCTGTACCATCCCTCTTTGGTCTTGCTCACTATTAGGCAGGAGAGAGTCATAGGCAGACTCCTTATCACCTAGAAACTTCTAGAAAAGAATCTCTATTTCTTTTTTCTTGTTTTAGCAATGATAACTTTTGTTTTCAAGATATAGAAGCCAAATGTTTGAAATTTTAAAATGGTAAAAATAGATTGAGCTGATCTGTTTTTGGAGGAGTGAAGGAGGACACGATCAATTCCCAGGCAGAAAGAAGAAGACTCCTTGGACAGTTTAAAAACCACCCATCTGAAGACTGAGTCCAAGTGCTTAATATGACAGATAAAGTCCTCCAAGATATGCTCACCTTTCCTTCCTCTTCTGGCCTCATATATCATTATTCCTGCCCCCAAATGTAAGCTGACAGCTGGAAACTGTTTTTAGAAGTTCACATAATGATTTCTCTCACATTGTTTGTTTAGTGTCCCCCTCTGGAATTCTTTTCCTGGTTGCTTTTTAACTCTCCTCAGTCTAAAAACATTTAAGACTTCCCTGCCTCCCTGAGGTTGGATGAAGGTCCACTTTTCTGTATTCTGATAGTCTGGTGTGTATATCACTATCACAGTTAGTGTGTATACTATCACAGACCAGCTGTAAACAACATAGTGAGACCCTGTTGCTACAAAAATAAATTTAAAAAACCTGGGCTGGTGGCATGCACCTCTAGTCTCAGCTACTTGGGAGGCTGAGATGAAAGAATCACCAGAGTCCAGGATGTTGAGGTTGTGGTGAGCCATGATCATGCCACTGCACTCCAGCCTGGACCACAGAGTGAGAGTCCAACCCAAAAAACTAAAACTAAAACTAAAACGAAATAAAATAAGTACGTTTAGAATGATTAAAGATATAAAAGAGTTAATTGAAATTATAAGCAAATAATAAGACACTATTAAAAATGAAATTAACATTTGAAAAAAGAGTAAAACTTTTAGAAATAGCAAAAATACAATAATTGAAATGAAAGTTTCATTCATTAAAATTTAGACACATAGAAAGAGAATTAGCAAATTGAAGAAATTACTAAAAATGTAATACAATAAAATAAAGAGTTCAAAAATATGGTTAAGTGATAGATCTTCAGAATACAACTAAAAGATCTAACAAACTGGTAAAAGTGTTTGAAGAAAAGAAAAAGGGGATTGGTGAGAAGAAGTCTGTACAAATACTATGAACAGACCAAATTTCTCAGAGGAAGAAATTAAATCAGAACCAGGATAAGTATAAACAAATCTATGATAGCAATTCTCAGCTTGCTGGGAAACTATACAACATCAAAGAAACTGATAAAATATCAGGCAAGTCTCCATATACATGAGCTGTACAAAGCAATTAACAATAAAGTCAACCAATTTGGTGGTAGAATTAAAAAAAGTAACTAAAATTGTGGACAGAAAGGAGTAATGTGCCACATGGGAAGAAGTGACTGAGGGCAGATCTCTGAATGTTTGTTAAAAAGTGAATAGCAATGTTGACTTTTATCTTTATAAGTCCATATGCATAATAAAATTTTAAGGAAAACAATTTTTAAAAATGGAAACGCAGAGGCTCAGCCTGTAATCCCAGCACTTTGGGAGGCTGAGGCAAGTGGATTGCCTGAGCCCGTGGGTTTGAGACCAGCCTTACCCAAAGTGGCGAGCCCTCGTGTCTACAATAAATGAAAAATTAGCCTGGCTTCGTAGCATGCACCTGTAGTTCTGGCTACTTGGAAGGCTGAGATGGAAGGATAACCAGAGCCTAGCAAGTCAACGCTGGGGTGGCCATGAGCATCATCCAGCCTGGGCGATGGAGTGAGACTCCAACTCAAAAAAAAAGGGGGGGGGATGCTTAATTTCCACACTAGCAGATAATGTAAAAATAAATAAGGGAAACTCAATTCAACAGAAAGAAGAAATAAAAACAACAAGAGATCAAAACAAAATAAAATGTCAGAAAGTTCAAGTATATCAGAAATTTAAATAAATGTAAAAGCACTGAATCTCATTTCTTAAAAGTTTTTGATTGGATTTTAAAAAAATAGTCCCTTTTCCTTAATAATTAAATTCACAAGACTCAAGTCAGATTCAAGAAAGGGAGGCCTATGCAGTGTGCGTATGTGTATGTGTGTGTGTGTGTGTGTTTGTGTGTGTGTGTGTCGAGGGTGGGAGTTGGGAGGGGGAATGAGTGGGGATAGTTAGTATCAGAGTCCAGACTTAGTAAGTAGGGCATCTGCAAAGAAAAGAAGGACAGATAGCCTGGTGTGGAGTGTAAGAGCCCGAGTGGGGGAAAGAGTGTCTGCACTGGGCAGCAGGGATGATGGCAATAGCCATAGTCTGGCATGGAGTGGTAGAACCTGCTAGGTCAGCTTGGTGACTACATAGTGGAGGCAGTGGTGATGGCTTGGCATAGTTGTCAGGGCCTGAGCAAGTTAAATAAAGTGTTGGGTGTCTGTGTAGTGGAAGGCGCACGTGAAGCAACAGCAACTGTGGGTCTGTTACACACAGAAGGATTGATCTGGCTAAAAAAAAAAAAAAAATCAAGGATAATGGGTGTTATAGACTAAATGCTTGTACCTCTCCAAATTTGTTTATTAAACCCTAACCTCTAATTTAATAGTATTTAGAGATGGAGCCTTGAGTAGGTAATTAGGATTAGATGAGATCACAAGGGCACAACTCCTCTCTTCCCTTCTCTTCCCTTCTGTTCCCTCTCTCTCTTTCTTCATCTTCAAGCTAGGAAGCAGGATTTCACCGGGAACAGAATCAGTTGGCATCTTAATCTTAGGATCCTCAGCTTCTAGAATCATAAGAAAAAAAAAATGTATGTTGTTTAAGCAATCTCATATATGAGATTTGTTCAGGCAACCCAAGCAGACTAATACAAAGGGAATAATATTTCTTACTGTGGTAGAAGGAAGTTATAAATATGAAAATCAAATAAACTGGAATTAATCCTGTGGTGTTGCATTGGAATTGGTGATGGCATAAACTCATATTTTTCAATACATAGACAGATGAGTAAAAAGCACATATAGATGTAAACGTATACATATATTTTTACATATATTCCCTGAATATGTCCACTGAGAAACCTGAACAGTTCCGACACCAATATGCATATCTAGCACACTGATCTTCCTTTCTAAATATCATTCTCAGCTACAAGGAACTAGCAGAAATGACTGGTTTTAAGGCCGAGACAGGCAAAGTACAAGAGGAACATGGAAATCTTATTGCAGTAGAAAGTGAGGAAGTGCTCAGAAAATGATGTAGACAAAAGCAGCTAGGAGAGGCAAATATTGGAATGATTTGAGCAACAAAATAATGATAACAATGAATTTTAGCCCACTGAATAAAATAGCAAGTTATTTATCCATATGGATATAAATAAACACATGCATAAGTAAATGGGAGAAGAGAAAGCTTTTTGTTACAACAGAAGGCCAACTAATTTATGTAGATGAAATGATGCAACAGGCATTATTTGGCAACTATCTTACTAACCATGCAGTCATAAAACATCAATGGATATTAAAACTAGTGAGAAAAAATTGATAGGAATGGAATACTTACTTAGTCTCATAGATTTGTTAGTTGCAAAGGGAAAAGTAACTTTGGAGTGAAGAAACCTAGAGGACACCACTTTTATTACGCGATAAAAGTTAACAGTACTACTAGCAGGACAAATTGAAATTGTGCATCATCTGGTAGACTATAATAAGAACACAAGATTATTTTTGTGATAGTCCTGCAATCAATGTATAACCTGAATTCAGTCATGGGAACTATCAGACAAAAATGTAAGGACATTCCACAAAATGGTACTAATTTTTAAAAGTGTCAAGATCATGAATACTAAGGAGTCTGAGAACTATTTCAGATTAAAAGAGTAAAGCAGACATTGCTAAATGCAACATGTAGCTGTGCGCAGGATAATATTGCTGTAGAAATCGTTATTGGGAAAACTACCGAAATCTTAATGGTGTCTGTGGATTACATCATAGCTATGTCAGTACTAATTTCCTGATTTTAATGACTGTATTGTGTTTATTTAGGCAATGCTCTTGTGCATAGAGATTACACATAAAGTATTCTGGGGCTATGGAGGCATAATGTTTTCAATTTACTCTCAAATTATTCAAAAAAATTATTTGAGCATAGTTCTAAATTTTATGTCTAAATTTTTAAGTATTTCAAAATAAAAATTAAAAAAATACAGCCATGTGATGTCTAAGGAGTGATACTTAAAACATAATAAAAGACTGTGTGTGGTGGGACAGAGAAAGATTTAAGGGTAAAATGCTAATCAACAAAATCTCATGCAGCAATGTTTCTATTATATGAAACAGATTTTATAGGGGAAAAAGTCTTATTAGGCATAAAACAGACCACTATATAATGGTAAAAGACAGCATTACATATAATAATAGTAATTATTATATAAAATTATATAAAATAATGTTAGTAATGGTAATAATAATAATGATAAAATACAGAAATATATAATAATTTTGGAGGTGTATATGTCTAAAAGCATAAGCATCAAGTAAATGTTAATAGTATTACAATAGGAAGTTTATAGTTCTCTAGTTATACTAGCAGTTTAAGCAGCCAGTTTTCAGTGTTTGATAGATAAAAAGACCAAAGAATTAGTAAGGATGTAGGAGACTTAAACTATACAAGTAGCTAATTTTATGAAGTATATATTTACAGACGACTGCATCTTCAAGTTGTCATTTACATTTTCAAACACATATAGAAAAATTACAAAAATTGACCTCTTAGAGGCTGCAAAACAGGTTCAGTAAACACAAATAATAAGTGTTATACAAACCATCCTTTCCACAGATGCTATATGAAGTGGAATTGATAATCAAGTGAACGATATATACATACACACAGATGGATACTCTTACATACACACATACACACACAACACAGTTGTGAATAGTCCATTTTTGAACAACTGATCATAATAGATATTTAGAAGGGAATAGCAATAAGAAAACATATAGGATGCAAATAAAGAAGTATTTACAGAGTAGTTTACAACCTCCAAAAGCACATGTTAAGAAAAAAATAAATTTAATAGCTGCTCTTAAACTCAAGAACTAAGGAAAAAATCTAAAGAATAAAACCAAATAAAGCAGAATAAGGAAAACATAGCAATATTCCAGCGAAATAGAAAGTACCCACATATTAGAATAAAGAAAATCAACCAAAAGATAGTTCTTTAAGTATATTGATAAAATCTACTTGCTATAAAAGATTGATGCAATTTCATATATACAATGGAATATTATGCAGCCATAAAGGAGGACAAACATATGAACTTCGCAGCAACTTGGATGGATTTAGAGTCAATCATACTCAGTGATCTATCACAGAAATAAAAAACAGAGTGCCATATGTTCTCATTCATAAGCAGACCTTGATCAATTATAAGACCGTAAGAAAGGGATTGGCAGTAGTGGGAAACTGTCGGGGGGGGGGATTGGCAGTTGAGGGAAACTGCTAGAGGAGGGAGGGGCACACCTCATCAACAAGGGTACCTGCATAATCAACGTTTGTACACCTAACCCTGAATTGTATCCCGCATCTTTATTAAAAAAATTGATGCAATTTCAAGCAACAAAATAGCATTGTTAGGAATGAAAAAGAGAAAACTCCATAGACAGAGAAGAAACAAATCATAAGTTAATTTTATGAAAAACTTCAGTGACAATTTTGCTAAAATGGATAATTTTCTAGACAAATTTAATTTAACAAATATTGTTCACCTATATATCCTTTGATGTAATCAACTCAGTGGTTTTAAAATCTGTCAACAAGAAGTATTATACCCAGAAAGTTTTGCAAGCATATAATTGCTACCTTTTATAAATCTTTCAGACACTAGAAAAAGAAGGGAAACCCTCTAGCTCATTTTGTATAACTATTGGAAGCTTGTTCTAAAGCCACTGCCCACCCTATTTCTTCTCTCTTCTCCCTGCACCCCTAGCCCCAGTCTCTCTAATTTCTAATCTACCTCAGATGGCCATGAATTCCTGTATTAACAGTACCTGGAAATTCACAATTTCACTTCAGTTCAGCAATATTTATTGAGTAGCCTACTGCATTCTAGACCCTATGACAGTCTTTGGAGTAAAAGGCACATCTCCAAAGCAGATTGACTGCCAGCTTGAAGCAAGTAAAGGCTTAGTTTTGGGAGAAAATGCAGCTGGCAACTTATGAATGCCTAAATTATCAATTTATCTACATTTTTCCTCTTCTTGCTGTTTTTTTGAGCTGTTTTGTAGTATGAATTTAAACACAAAACAAATGGCAAAGACCTCCCAAGACATAATGTGCCAAACTAATTGTAGATGTATGACATGAAACAGCACAATCCAGAGGAAAAGGCATCATTGAAAGTTAGATGATCAGGCTTATGCATGTCATTTTGCTACTGAGTTACCTGCAGCAAATTACTAAACCTTTCTGTGCCTCGAGTCAACAGAGCTACTACTATCTCTTCTGTTGGTTTGGCAGTATTGCTGAGAAGTAAATGGAATAAAATTAAATAACACACTTGAAATCCCTTCAAAGAAGATCACATAAATAAAAGTGAGTTTATCATCTTTATCATCATTAATATATAGTGCAAAATAAATTTCTATTTAAAAAATAAATTTTGAGACAGATTTGAAAGCAGGATGGATATAAATTCACAGGGAAAATGATTTCTTAGAGAAGTATTGTTATATCTTTTCTAGTTTGCATATTCCATAGCATACAATTCCACAGTGCTATGGCCTTCCGACTGCAATTCACTTGTATTGTGATTCACGAAACATTCATACATGCATACACGCATAGCTTTACATATCATATGTATACAAATAAAAGATCTCACAAAACAATATTTACCTTTTCATATACCTTTTTACCTTTGAAGCTTGATATTTCTTTATTGCACTCTATATAGTCCGCATAACTATATTCCATATAATCTATTTTATTTTATTTTCAAAAGCTGCATTTATTTCATGACTTCACTTTGAAAACTGGTGTTTAAATATATATCTCATTTTCATGTCTTTTTTGAAGATGATTCTAATGAAAGAGCTTATTAAAGCTAATGGAATAAGGCCATGCAAAAGTCACATTGTTTTTTTTTCTGTTGGATTCCAGAGCAGCCAGTACTAAAAATTTATATTCTGCAATTGAGGAGTTCTGTTTGTGCTGCATCCAGACTTTAAAAATTGCAGCACAAATAGTTGTTAAAAAAAAAAAAAAAAGAAAGAAAGAAAGTCACCAGACTTTTCAGTTTCTTTCCAATGACCTTTGAAAGGAAGAATGACTGAAGGGAATTCTTAAGAATGAGCTCACAAGTAAGATGGAAGGAAGCTCTACCCTGTTATATTTTAAGTGTGAATAAATTCTTATTGAATCCAGTTGAATTTTTTGGACTATCATGTCTGTCTTGTTCTAAAAGGGAAATTATCATGAAATAATTACAATTAGGCTATTATAACCTGGGATACCTCTACATTTTTTTGTTCTCAATTACCATAACCTTTGGCATGTAAAAGTGAGAAAAGTCATAATAGTTTATAATAGCATAAAATATTAACTTTTTGTACAGTGAAAGAATTTCATTTGCTGAGATATAATTAATTTTTAATGCATATATTACATTTCAAGACTAATTTTAATACGTATTAAATCAGCAGGGCAATCTCTTTTTAAAAAACCTTAATGAATCACAATGTAAATAAATATTTATATTTAAATATATAAAACAATTAAATAAAAAAACAATTGAATCGGGAGACACTTATTTCAATCATAAAAAAAAATAGAAGAATACATTAGAGTATTAGAGTTCTTTAAAGAAACAGAACTAATAAGATATAAGAGGACATTTATTATAGGAATTGACTCATGTGGTTTTAGAGAGAAGTCCCATGATCTTCCATCTGCAAGTTGGAGAAACTGGAAACCTGGTAGTATAATTCAGTCCAAATCCAAAGGCCTGAGAACCAAGAAAGGTCACTGGAATAAGTTCTGGTTTGAGTTCAAAGGCCGAAGAATCAGGATTGCAGATGTCTTAGGGCAGGTAAAGATGGATGTTCCAACTTGAACAGAGAGAGTGAATTGACCTTTCCTCTGCCTTTTTCTGTTTAGGGCTTTAATGGATTTGATGATTCCTGCCCACATTGGTGAGGGCCATCTTCTTTACTCAGTCTACAGATTCAAATGCTAATCTCTTTCAAAATCACCCTCATAGGTGCACCTCAAAATAATGTTTACCAGCTATCTGGGAATCCCTTAGCTCATATAAGTTGACATATAAAATTAACCATCACTAACAAATTAATTATTTTATGAGAAAATTTGCTTGAGCATTTTTGAAAGATAATGAAAATAGGCAATTATTATGTTCCTTTTATATGCTAAGCAGCATGCCTGTTATTTTAGACATTTTAAAATCAGTTCTTTCAAAATCTTCTATGACACATTATAACACATGGGAAAGCTGAGGTTTTGATAATTAAGTAGTTAGAAGCAAATCCATATTGCAAACTTTGACCTGTGTCTCCCTCTAAAATCTGAACCCTTAACTTAATACATGTAGTTGTCAGAATCCTAAATATTATTATGACAAATAACTCCCAAATATTACTATCACAGGAATTTTTCCTGTATTATAGACTCTCCACATATGCACAGATAACTCTAATTCAATGTGTCCCAAAATGGACATCTTATCTTCTCACCTCCTCTTACCCTCACTCACCCCTACCTTCCTTGCAAACCCCTCACAGTCTGACTGACTTCTTGACAATCTCCCATTACCTCCTTTCAATGAACAACTCCTGTCAGTCACCTACATCAGCAATCTGGGAGATCCTTTTAATTCATTTTGCTCCATAACAACCTCCACTCTACTTAACTCCAATTGTTCACTACATCTTATTGACCTCCTTGATAGTTGTTGAATCCTTCTACTTTTCTCAAGACCAGTTGTTACTACCTGGTCAAAAAAGTTCTCACCAGTTTGTTTTTGGCTATTGTCACAGTCTTCTCACTTATTTCTGACTAGTTTTCCTCTGTTCTTACTTACTATCTGCATAGCAACTACAATGATCTTCATGAAATTAGCACGTTTCTTGCTTAAAATCCTTTCATAGCCCCCTGTATCACCATAAGACCTACCACCCTTAGGCTTACATACAAAGTCATTCATTCATAATCTCATCTCTCTTCAGTCCTTTAACTCTCAATTCTCTTTTTACCTAACCTTTCTAAATTACAATTTTCTGAGCAGCTACACCCTCAACTTCAAACCTTTGTATCTGCTTCTGACTGGCCTAAAATGCTCCTCTCTAATCCTCTACTTTAGGAATTCCTTGTAAATATTCCACACATACATACACACACACACACACACATACACGCAGGGAAGGAAGAGAGAGAGAGAGAGAGAGAGAGAGAGAGAGAGAGAGCAAGCAATTCTCATACTACATCATAATCATCTATCTTCCTATCTATGTTAGATCAGGAGTTCCTTTAGTAAAGATCCTATGCCCTTTCTTCTTTGCATATCCAGGGCTCAGCATAACACATGGTACATAAAAAAGGTCAACCAATGTATCATGTGAAGCACTGCAATGCAGAGTACATTTTGTGATCAAGCTTCTTCAGGACACTAAATAGTGATAAATGACTTGAAAATTAAACTAACCTCCAAAAGGTGCCTGATTTACTTACAGGACTCTAGGACAAGCACTTATTTTCAAAATTGGATCTTCTATCCTGGGAAAGGAGGTTTGATTAGAAGTTAGAATAACTACTATTATTTACCCCGCATTGGAAAATAAGTCAGAACAGAATAAAGGCCAAAGAAAAATAAATACATTAGACATTTACTTTAATATCATGAAAGAATGTGCTATTTATAAAATGGATGTGATGACACCCTCATCTAGGAAGGTACAAAGAAGTAGAAAAAAGGACAAAAGTAGGAGTTCAGAGGACATAGATTAAACTTTCTGGACCTCAGGTGTAACTGGGGATAACTCTTACTAGTCAGATGGGAATGAAAACCTGTCCTACATCTAGCTGTACAAGCCTGTGGTGAGGCTTGGATGAAAAAAAGTATATGTCTCAATTTTGCAAACTACACAGTGATATCAAATATAAGATTTGTGATCATTAGACTAAAAGATAATCTATTTTATGAAGCTTGCCTGAAGCTCATCTCTTGGAGTACAGCATCACTGCACTCCATTGTTTTAGTTACAATGACAAAATTAGGAATCACTGAGTTCTTCATAGTGTGCCGTCTACATCTCTCCCCAGAGGAGCTAGCTCTCCAGACATAGTGCTGCAACTTCATACCCCCGATGCTCAGTATAATATATGAGAGGCAGCAAGTGCTCCATACATGTTTGCTGAATGATTTACCAAAAGATATTGGTATAAAGTATTCTCTATTGTAAGGTGATTAAAGAACTTTTGTAACAAGCCAGTGTTAAAGAAAGACTGGGGCATACTTTTGGTATTTGTTATCACTATAGGTGTTTTCACTGTTTTAACAAATTAAACAACATTTCAGAGACCTTTAAAAAGAGGAAGAAAAATATTTAAGGGTTAATGGATTTTGAGGAAAAACTCACCAGGTTACTCCAAAGGATTCCCTATCTTCTACTTTCAGAATCTTATTATTGATTTTAATTTTAGCCATCACTTCGTTTCTTATAAAAATGATATAGATCATGATTTTTTAATTAAACTTTTTTTTGGTAAAATTATACATTTATTTAAAAGTTGAAAAACTAATACAGAGGGCTTTTGTACATTCTTCAAACTATTTTATAGTTCCCTATGTTACAATCTCATGTAGCCTGCTTTTTTTTAAATATAAAATAAGATAGAAGGTAATTTGAGCCACTCTGGTGTAAATGTCTATGGGAATTATGTGATACCTGCTAGAATAGAAAAGAAAGTTTTAATTATAATGATAAAATTAGGAATTACTGAGTTAATTATAGATAATCACAGGCATGTAGAAACATCTGAACTTAGAACTTTGGGTTTATAAAAAAAAAGTATCATAAGTCTGTGAATAACCTTTGTGGATATATTGCTTGATCTGAAGCAATTCTTATAATAATGGACACAAAATATACTACTTCCTGGAAAATGCTGAAAGAAAAAAATGAATAATTCTATTCCATTTACATTAGAAAAGGGTTGAGCAATTCTATATACTACATACAATTGACTAAAGAAGTCAAGGTATAATTAAAATTTAAAAAGTTGAAATATACATGCTTCTTGATAGAAAAGCATACAAATTCTCACAGTGGTAAATTGTAAGAGTACTCATTTTATTTCAGTTGTGCATATGTATACTGAGTATATGTCTATAGACATATTACGGAAGAGTTAATTTTCTTAAAATGCAATTGTTTGGATTTATTATGAACTTAAGTATTAATTGAGGATCTTTGCAATAAATGACAAATTTTACCAGGTTAAAAAAAATAATAAATTATCCAAGCAAGAATTTGTACATGTAGTCTTTCACAGCATATAAAGATAGCAAAATATATTTCCTATGAAATAAATAGGGCTGTAGAAACATATTTTCTAATTTTTTTTACCATTGAATATACTCTACATATTTTCTTTTCCTTTTTCTACATTCTTGCTGCATTATAAAAGGTGTATAATATCATCTGTGGATCTAATTATAAAATATTTTAGGTTAGGCTGTTTCTGAAGTCAAGACATAATTTAAGAAAGAAGTCCTCGTGAATATATTAAAATTACATGGCATTATCCCTTCCTTCTGATACATTTAAAAATATTCAGATACCAAGAGACTCACTCAAAAACTATGGTTTTTCAGTGGATGTAAGTGTGTATCGCAGGCCTGAGAATAGCATCAGTGGAGTTTTGTACCAAGATATACATCTACTACTCAAGGGAGAGCAGCTGCTTGCCCTGGATTCACTGTATGTTCTTGAGCGAGTCACCTCACATTCTTGAACCTCAGTCAACCCATTTGGAGAATTAGGTGAAAGCTAAGCCTTAGTGAGAAACAGATGCTACATCTGAGATGAGTTTTCTTGTATAAACAAGTAATTCCAAAGTTTAATTCCAAAGAACTTTGCTGTGTGGATGGCCATGATACATGGCCCATATAAAGTAGACAACTGGGTTACGGCTTTGGAATATATATGCTTTTTTAATAGTAGTTATAGCATCATGATATTATATTTGGATTCCTTAAAATACTTTTATCTAAAAAAATAAAATATTTTAATCGAGTTTTTATTCCCTTCTACTTTGTTATTAGTCATATACTATTGTGATTTTTTTAATGTAAAATGTATTTAATGCTTTTGGAACATATTATAATTTTTACATGGTAAATTATACTTCTAACAAGTCAATTTAAGTTGTGAAGTAAGGGAAAAATATAACTTAAAGTAATGCAATTATTACCTAGTGAAAGTCAGTGAAAGTTAAATCTTCTTCTGGGACAAAAGTTAACAATCAAGGGATTTAAAGACTTGTGGTTTTAAAGACAACAGCTAAATCTGAAGTTTGGTTTAATTCCTAGTAGTAACTTGTTACTCTGGTAAATTCTTACATTTTAAAACATATTGTTACTAAAGAGATAGCTAGTTTAATAAATTAAAAAGAATTCCTCAAAGGAAAGAAAAAAACCTCTTGAGAAATGTTAGTCTAAGTTGTCTGATTGTGTTCTCTCCTCTACAACTGCTACTTGTCTGATTGAAATTGCTATAAACATCAAAGTAAGATCTGTGGTTCCAGAAACTCTTCAAGCTTGCCATTGCTCTAAATGTATATTTCCTGTGTTGACTCCATGTCTTGCTATCATCGGTGCATATTTCAAAGCTTCAGGTTTAATGTGCTGTGGCTTCCCATTGAATAGCTTGTTGTATTTTAAAGAGGGAATAAGTAACATGTGAAGCAGCAAGCTATTGGATAATGTTGAGAATTCTGTGTCGGCTAGTTTGTGATTCCCTGGTTTGTTTTTTTGGCAGCTATGGTGTTCCTGTATTTGATGTTAGCTAAAAGGAGCAGTAGCTTGGCCTTTGAGTGGAAACAATTCAGGAATTTCAGAGGAGAGGAACTAAGCAACAAGAGGCCTGGAGCTATTATCTTCTGAAGAGAGATGAAAGCACTCTTGTCTCTGTGCTTCCCTCGGTTGCCTGCACAGAACTCTTTTGACTTCAGTGTGAAAAGAACATATCTGTGGCAGAATTTGGCCCTGGGTTTCTTGAGAAACTAAGCAAAGTCCAATTGAGTAGATGCAAAATAACTGTTGGCTAGAATATGATCACTCATGGAAGGCCAAAAATGTGATGGGTATAAATCTTAAACCTTGGGGAAAAATGAGGAAAGCCTAAGTTTAAACTTGGTATCTAGATAAAATGCCCAATGAAAATATTCGATTCACTGAACACCTTGGGAAACAGGCTAGATGAAAGCAGTATAAAGTCCATCATTTTGACGTTTGGAAACTATTTTGAATAAATTGTCATCATGAAGAATCTTACACTGGTATCATTAGAAGTAGTTTAATTATAAATATTTTTCTTTCTAAAATTCTTATATAAATGGTGAGAATTCTAGAAAAAAGATAACTCAAGTAATATGCTCTTCATATATAATGTATATAGACTTCATATATAGCTATATATGCATATTACCCTCAAATAAGCATACAATATCTCTCTAGGCATTTGCCAAAGAATATTATTTTGAGGTATACCAAAAAAAGAGTAGCTTTCCATCCTGTGAAAGGCCAGTTCCTGCTGTATTGCTCCCTGATCACCCACACACCTTGGAAATCTGACCTCCTTGCCATTCCCTGGAATAGGAAGTGAAATTGATGAACACAAAGTAAGATATGCATGTGGGAGTTCTTATGAATTGGAGCTATACGGAAGTGATTCGTCTAATTTTCATCTGGCACCGAGTTCAGATTCTGCCATTACTCTTTGATGTAAACATTTTCAAAGAATAACAGAGTTATAACAGTAACATCAATGGGGAAGAAGAAATTAATGAGCTAACCTTGGTTCTGAAAGATTACAAGAGGTGAACTGATGGTATTAAATGTCCCCTTTTCAACTTCAGTTAGTAAAATTGCCCTTGAGGCTACCTTCAGTGAAATTAATTTTAATATTTGAATAGAATGAAACCTGAAAAACTCAAAAGTTTTGCAGTGTATATGATTCACAAAGATTGTTCAGGAAAAGTTTTACAGAAAATAAACTATTAGAAAGTGCTTGTTCTGCTATCTCTTATTATGTTAGACTGCAAACAGAAAAACCCAACCCCCCCCAAAAAAAAAAACCTAAAATAAAACAAGAACTTAAGATTTTACTGGAATCCTTGGCAGAATCTTAAGATAGTTTTATATAAGATTTTGAAACATGCCTTCTGAGTTATGTATCTATTTTTGTGGAAAAGCTTTGACTGCCTATGCACATCTCTGAACTCAATATTGGTATGTATATTATTTATACTCTGATTTTCAGAACATATACAATACTGAGTATGTAAGGTAGAAGACATTTTAATTTGATGAAATGTCACTCTCAAAAGATTTGTAATTTTTTTAAAAAAATCAATGAGTTTAATCTGTTAAATGTGAAATTCTTTTTTTCTTTTCTTGTGGTATACAATATCTAAATGCATTTATATTTCCAAGAGTTAATGTTTTTTACATTAGTTTTTCATATTTAGAGAATTTTCTCTAAAGAACTCAAGCTCTTTGATTAGCATCTTATCCAACACTTTGTAAATCAGGGAATTTCAAGAAAAGCATATGGCGTGGGCATAAGTAAAGAGATTTCTTCTTTAAGAAAAATGTAATCTTTTCTGGGCAGTGAGACCTCATCTCTACAATAAATCAAAAAATCAGCCGGGCACGGTAGCGTGCGCCTGTAATTCCAGCTACTCAGAAGGCTGAGGCGGAAGGATCGCTGGAGCCCAGCAGGTCGAGGCTGCAGTGGCTGGGAGCGGCCACTGCACTCCAGTCTGGGCGACAGAGTGAGACTCCAACTCAAAAAAAAAAAAAAGAAAAATGCAATTTTTTTGAAACGAACAATTTATTCTCACTTTTCTTCTTCCCCATCATTAATAGTGATCACCTCTATACTCTTTGGAATTAAGAAAAAGTGGGAACAGTGTTTCTTCCAGTTAGCAACTGCTCCATCTCTGCTATGAATTGAGATTGATTCCTATATTTTCATTTAATATAATATAAGAAGGAATAGCTGAGTATGAGGTGATTGTTGGTTTAACTAGTATGATTTCATAATGCCATAGGTTCCTCTTCTACTTTTTACCTAGATTTCTTTTCAGGAACATCAAATAATTATGGAGAAGAGGCTTAATAAATCTTCCATTTCACTATACCTACCCACTAATCCTGAGCATCCCCAGCTCTTTTCCTCTCTTTTTTGCCAAGTACATTGGCTGTGATTGCCTGTTCAGAATCTAGCCACTTTTCTTTTGGTAATAACTCTCTTGTTTTCATTTGAAGAATCACTTTTCTCCCATTCGCAGTCCCTGAGGTTTAGATGGAGTTACTCTTTTCATTTGGATCCATGAATGGCTGTATGACTGAAGTTTGTCCATTGGAATATTCTACTCCTCTGACCACAGCGAGATCCAATGCAGGTTGATGGTATTTTATTCTGAGGCTTCTACTGAGAACGTTGATTTTAAAAAGTCACCTCCATCAGACTTGCCAAGCTGTGGAAAGATGCTATTAAGGGGAAAAATCACCTGAAAATAGGGGCAACTCAGCAGAGCCACGATAGGCAGAGGGACAGCTGCTAATAATATCATCTGAGCACCCACATCCAATGAGGTAATCAAATCTGAAGCATCTGAAGATAACCTGTCCTGGACTTTATTGTTATAAATACTCCCCTTACAATATTTATTTAGCCTAATTCACTTTAAATTGAGTTTCTGTCATTTGGGTTATTATAATTCTTCCCTTCACATTACATTCCAAAAGTACTAGTGCTTAGCATTGTGTAAAAAAATACCAAATGATGTTTGCAAGACTTATTTATAAGCTAGTTGAAAACTTTCTACAATCTTTAATATTTGGATACTTGAGAATGTCACTTCATAATTTTATCTATCATTTTGTTTTGAATGTAAAACATGAACTATTATACATTTAAAAAATTTTCAATCTAGAGAAAATTTTCAAGATAATTTCTTCCAAGTATTTTATATTATCTGGCAGTGTAGAAAGTATTCGGGTATAATGAGAGACTGTAGATCAGAGTAGAAAGAAGACAGATGCACTACACATCTATTTTGCTACTTGTTAGTAATTTAGAACAAGTTATTTAAGTTCTTAGTGTCAGTTTCTTTAAACTCTTGTTCTGAAGATGTCTGGCTCATAATTGACACTAAATGTGGTGTTTTAAAATAGTATTATTATTTTCAAAGAGCATAGCTAGTTAATAACACTCTTGCTTTAAACACAAAGTATAACACATTATCAATGTGGTCTTTTGTGCTATTCTACTACTTTATGCTAGAAGGATGGGTAAAATATGTATGGCTGAATCTATTCGTTATATTTTAGAGTATAAACAAAATCTAAAATAGTTGCCATTTATAAACTAAGAGAAAGTAGGTGGAGAAACAAGAATTAAGCTATGCATTTCTGAATATGTCATATTTTGCAGATTACCTTGGAATCATATACATTTTACATTATTTTAAAACAGAATTAAATAAAAACTACTCCTTGAAATTTGAAGGCATTATAAAATTTAAAAACTTTACTCTTTAGCAAGTAGGTGCAAACCACACAAAACAAACTACTTCATGTGTCCTTAAAACATTTCATTTGATTGCACATATCTAACAGAATATACCCTATGAGCAAAATAGTTGTGAAATACTCTTTTCAGTAGTCTTATGTTGTTTGCAGAAGCTATGCTTCACTACAAAATGTTTAGTAACAAAGACAAAACAAAAATAATAAATATTTTTCCAACTTTATTAAGGTATAATTCACAAATAAAATATAATATTCTGAAGGTACACAACTTGATGATTTGAAATACATATACATGTGAACTGATTACCACAATCAAGTCAGTTAACACCTCCATCGCCACACATAGTTACCATTTTTTCTTTTGTTGTGATCAAAACACTTAAGATCTACTCTCTTAGTATTTTCCAAGTGTACAATACTATATTATTAACTATAGTCACTGCTATGGTCTGAAATTCATATGTTGAAACTTAATCACCAATGTGATAATGTTAACAGTTAGCCCCTTTAAGAGGTGATTAAGTCATGAAGGCATGGGTGGGATTAGTGCACCAAAAGGGCTAAAGTGAATGAGTTTGCTCTCTTTTGCTCCTGCACCATGTGAAGACACCTAGATGGCACTAACAAAGAAAATGGGTCTTCATCAAGCTGGCACCTTGATCTTGGACTTCCCCAGCTCCAGAATTGTAAAATATAAATTTCTCCTTTTTACACATTATTTATTCTCAGGTATTTTGTTATAGCAGCATAAACAAACTAAAATAGTCACCATACTGTACATTAGATTCCCCGAACTTGTTTATTTTATTACTGGAAGTTGATAAACTTTGATATATTTCTCCCATTTTCTTCAACTGTCAATCCCTGGCAATTGCCAGTCTATACTCTGTTTCTATGAATTTGACTATTTTAGATTCCACATATAAGTGAGATCATAAAGTATTTTCTGGTTCCTCTTACTTAGCATAACACCTTTCAATTTCATCCAAATTACTACTAATGGCAAGATTTCCTTTTTTTGTATGACAGACCAATATTTCATTATATATATGAATATAGATATACATATAAATACATACCCACATATATATATATATACATATATGGTATGAGAAATGTGGTGTATGTACATAATGGATTTTATATATATATTCCTTATAAGATTATATATATAATATTTTATATAATATATGTGTTTTATTTTGTTTATACATAATACCACGTTTTCCTGATCTATTCATCCATTGACAGATACTTAGGTTGTTCCCATATTTGGGCTATTTTGAAGGAAGCTGCAGTGAACATGAGAGTGAAAATATCTCTTAAAGAGATTGATTTTGTTTTCTTTGGCTATATACCCACAAGTGGGATGGCTGAATCATAGGGTAGTTTTGTTTTTAATTTTTTGAGTTGCTTCCATACTATTTTTCACGACTATACCAATTTACATTCCCACTAACAGTGTACAAGGGTTTTCTCTCCTCCACCTCCTTGCCAATACTTGCTATCTCTTATTTTTTTGACAAAAACCATTCTAATAGTTGTGATGTTATCTCACTGTGGTTTTGGTTTGCATTTCCCTGAGGACCAGTGATGATGAACATCACTTCATGTACCTGTTGGCCATTTGTATCCTTTGGAAAAGTGTATCAAGGTCCTTTGCCCATTTTTAAATTGGATTATTTGGTTTTTGCTACTGACTTTATTAGATATCTTGGATTTAACCCTTTAGATATAGGGTGTGCAAATATTTCCCCCATTCTGAAGGTTGCTTTTTAGTTAGTTGGTTGCTTCCTTTGCTGTACAGAAACTTTTTAGTTTGATATTGTCCCACTTGTTTGTTTTTACTTTTGTTAACAGTCATATTTAAAAAAAAGTTATTGCTAGGCCAACGTCAGAGAGTTTTCTCTATGTTTTTTTCTAGGAGTTTTGTGATCTCAGGTCTTACATTTAAGCCTTTAATTCACTTCAAGTTAATTTTTGTGCTTGGCATAAGATAGGGCTCCAATTTCTTTCTTTTAAATGTGTATATTTAGTTTTCCCAGTACCACTTATTGAAAAGGTTATCTTTTCTCTATTGTGTATTTCCGGTGGCCTTTGTCGAATATTGACTTTGACAAATACGCACATTTATCTCTGGGATCTCTATTCTGTTTTATAGCTTAATGTGCCGGTTTTTATGCCAGTACTATGTTATTTTAATTACTATAGCTTTGTAGTATGGTTTGAAATAAGTAAGTGTGATGCCTTCAGTTTTGTTCTTTTTGCTCAAGATTGATTTGACTATGTGGGGTCTTGGTGATACCATAAGAATTTTAGAAATTGCTTGTATTCTTGTGAAAGACACCAGTGAAATTTTGATAGGAATTGCATTGAATCTGTAGATACTCTGGGTAATACGAACATTTTAAACTACATTAATTCTTCCAACTAATGAACACTGAATATCTTTCCACTTATTTCCATCTTGATTCTTTTTCACTCTTTTTTTTCCTTTGCTCTTCTGATGGAATAATTTCCAATAAACTGTCTGACTGATTCTTTCTTCTGCTTAATAGAGTCTGCTGTAGAAGCTCTCTATTGAATTTTATATTAAGTTATTGTATTCTTAAGCTCTAGAATTTCTAATTTTTCTTATGGTATTTGTTTCTTGAACTTTACATTTTGTTCATGTATTATTTTTCTAATTTTTTTTTTAGTTTTCCATTTGTGTTTTATTGTAGTTCATTATGATCCACTTGGGTAGAACTGCTGGCTTGACTTCCTGCTTTTGTGGGGCAATAATCTGAATTCCATAGCTGAAATGGACTGCTGGCTGGAGACCTCAGTCTGTAAAAACAGCTGACCTTGCTATGTCCCCTGGCCAGATGGGATCACCAGCTAGGCTACACATATGAGTGGAGCCTCTGGTTAGCTCTCTAATGGGAAGAAGACACTGGCATGGATGTGGTGCCACCACCAAGATACATGTGCTGGTTGGTGTGAGCCTGGCCCTCTTATTTGATTGTAAACAACTTCAGGTGGTCTATCCCTGACAATTCATCCAGTGTTTTCCATGAGGAAAACAGAAATGGGCCTCCTGAAAAGCACCATGGAATGCTGGGAAAGCTGGATGTTCAACTTCTTTTCCCAACTGAAGAAACTGCAGATTTAGGAGATTCTTCTTGGCATAGTGCTGTGTAGTCTGAAGAGGCCTAAAGTGGCTAAGCAAAAACTATTCCTCTTGGTGTTCCTTGTTTTTGTTTGTTTGTTGTTTGTTTGTTTTTGAGATAGGGTCTCACTCTTTCACTCAGGCTGGAGTGCAGTGACCTGATCATGGCTCACCACAGCTTTGGCCCCCTTGATCAGACAATCCTCCCACCTCTGCCACCCAAATAGCTGGGATTACAGGCCTACGCCACCATGCTTGACTAATTTTAAAAAATTTTTGTGTAGAGACAAGGTCTTCCTATGTTGCCTAGTCTGGTCTCTAACTTCTGGACTCGACATCCTCCTGCCTTGGGCTCCCAAAGTTCTAGAATTATGGGCATTAGCCACTGCATCTAGCCTTCTTACTCTTCTAATATGGCTTTTCTTGGTATTTGAGCTCCCCAGAGTGCTTGAGCTTCATACTCAGGATCTGAGATTTTTATAATGTGTTTTTGTCTGTGTATAGTTAGATGTTAGTTGATATTTTTGTAAGGGATGCTAAAGCCAGAGACCTCTTGTTCTGCCATCTTGTTGACATCACTCTCAATAATAAATATTTATTTAGATCTCAAATCTACAGAGGTTAGCTAATATGTTCTTGTCTTGCTGATTAGTACATGGTCAATTTTAGATTGACTAAGTGTCTCTGCTCATCTTAGTAGACCTAATCTAAAAGTGTGTTGTAAGCACTCTTGGCTAAGACACATAGCAGAGTAAATGTGGCTCTCCTTATATAAATTTAATGTATTTTGGCCACAGGTGGCTCCAGCAAGAGAGCAGGCAGAAATATACAATTTTTTTAAATCATATCTTCTTGTATCATGATTTTTTAAATGTGAATTTATCACATTTAAATAAAAAATGACAAGGGTCTAGTTTCACCAGCAACCATTCCATTCTATGGACTTGACATAGTTTGTACAACTCTGCATGCTATATGCCCAGATTGGGAGGAACCATAACCTTCTGAACTGCTGCTCCTTCCCAGTGACTCTGGAAGGGCTCATTTGTTGCTTGATGCCTGTTTCCACATCTTACAAGGGTTAATAAAACTAGTCCCTACTTCATTGGGGTTGATGTGCGGATTACAAGATGTAATGTATGTGAAGAGTTAAACCTAGTGGAAAGCACACATCGGTGTTTAATAATTATCATATTTAATTACGGACGCTGCCTTTCTTAAATAGAAGTTCCTTAAGGATGGGGCAGTGTTACAGGTACTTCTGTGTCCTTGGTACCCAGCTTCATGAGGTTATACATTGAGTTTTTATTTCCATGTACTGTTTTAAAAAGTATTGTTGCTGCAAGAAATCACACAGCCCCTCATGGAGGTATTCCATTTGCCAAACCTCTATTTACTGTAAAAAAAAAAAAAAAAATTGTGCTCTAGGAACTGTGATGTTTTCTTCTCACGTTGTTGGTTTCAGCTGAACACATGGTCTTCTCCTCACTGGAGACTTTGGTGAAAGAGTTTCTGTTATTTATATGGAGGATTTAAATTAAGGGAAATCTAACATACATCAAGGGACCATTTTCCTTGAAGGGTAATAAAAGGCAAAGTAAGTAAAAGAACCGTGTTGAATAAATACATGTCTTTCTCATAAAATTTTTGGTCTTTTGTCTTAGTAATAGTCAAAAAGCAATTAACCACTTAGATAGGTCAGCCTGGTCTTTATTTACCTTCTAAGAAATTGTCTTAGATAAATGGTGGGAGTTTTCTTTAGAAATATAAAATGTCAGGCATTCACAGGGTTTTTATTATTTATTTTCTGAGCTCCGTTAAGGTTGATGCTGTCTCATTTTTTCCATTATAAAACCCTTCTTCTCAAGGGACTGTAACTCCCCTAGTAAAAAGAATGGCTTCAGTCAAACACTTCAAGCATTTTCTCTCAGCTTAAGAGGACTTTTGTTCTTTTAGGTTTTGAAAATAAAAACCTATTAAATACTTTTTAAATTACAGGAGTGTTAAAAGTGAAAAAACCCAGGAATTACTGCTTTCGTATGTTCAGTCTTATTACCTGGGCTCAGAATTTTTTTAAAAACAGAAATTTTTTAGACCTCTTCTGATTATATTAGCAGCTCCTCTATTGTCTGAGCTAATTCAATATTGTCCATCTGTATGAGTCCATTGGCTTCTGTGGAGATGCTTACTGGAGAATGTTTGGTTGTTAGTTTGTGCTGAGTTATTTCTCTTTCCCTGATAGATAATCCAATGTCTTCCAGAAGAAACCATTCCATTCGGTACATGGTCACCTTCCCTCAGTGAAACAATACAGTTGTCTTTCATCCTGAGGGCAATGGCATGATAGAGAATTTTATCACCCTGAATATGGAAGGGCACTAAAAACTTCAAAATGTCTCTCCCTAATTTACTGCCAGAGAAGTGCTGATCTAGAGACTGGGTTTTAGGCCAAAGACAAGTTCAAGTCAAAGATGTGGTCTTAGAGACACATTTCCCAACCTCACTACCTAAACTCCGGAGGTTTATGCATGATGGGAGTTGGAGATTCTTATCATGCCATAGTGGTCCTAGGTTTCAGTAAGAGCCTGGGCACGACTTCTGTAACCTGGTAACACAAAGGGGATCCATGCATCTTTAGTGTTCTTTTCTTCCTTTTTTGCTCTCTAGTTTAGGACTATTTCATTCTTTATTTCATAGTGAATACTTTAAAAGCAAGATTTCGAATACCCACTGAAACTACAGATGTGTATCACTACAGCTTGAATTCAATGCCACTGGAATTCATGCACACACACACCATACATTAAATTTCCTATACCTACTTTTGTCCAAAAAATTGTTTCAAAGAGAGATTATTTTCTTTAGATTGTGCTGTAATCATCTGGAGAAAGTATTGTTAAGAATAGAGACAGAATTATAAAGCAATGACCACAGGCCTGCCAAAAGATATTATTCATATAGGAAAAAAGAAATTAGATTATTATGTCACACTACACAAATATAAAGATACAACTGGTTTTTAGAAGCAAATTTGAGGGTGGGTCTTGTAGAGAAGACACAAGACTCCCAAACTATCAAATTTGAAAATTTTGACTATTTCAAAGTGAAAAAATTCTAAACAGTCATGGACCTCACAAAGTTAAAAAATAAACAATAGTTATTTGAAATACCTCTAGACAAAAAGGACAATGCCTAGGATATATAAAGAATTCCTACAAATCAGTATAAAAATAATAAATGACACAATTTAAAAACGTAAAGAATATAGTACACTATTCATAGGAGAAGAACAATCAATGCACTTAAGAAAAGATGTGCTACTTCATAATAATCAGGGAGTATAAAAAAAAAATTGGCTTGCTAGGAATTTAAAATTCTTACATTATTAAATGTTACTAGGATTCAGAGAAGTGAGGATGCTAATGCTTAATGGAAGTAGAAATCTGTAAAAACCATTTGGAGAAATTTTGACACTATCCAGTAATGCTGAATATGTGCATATCTTCAAGACCTACAGATTACATTTCTAGGTATATGCTTTTGAGGGACTCTTGCACATGTGTTTAAGGAATGTGTACATAAATATTTATTGCAACAACGCTCATAGTGGTGGACAACCTAAATGTTCATTCATAGAAGAATGGGTAAATTATGTATGTATGCTTGTATGTATTTCTAATTTTAGCATTGTGAGGAATATGTGAGGATCTGTTACATAAGTAAATTGCATGCAGGTGAGATTTGGGCTTCTAGCGAACCCTCTTTCCTCCTGGTAGTGGACATGGTAACCAACAGGAGGTTGTGTACCCTCATTCCCTCTCCCTCCCTCTCTCCATTAGCAGTGCCCAGCATCAGTTGTTCCTGCCTTTGTGCTTGCATGCCCAATGTTTAGGGCCCACTTATGAGTGAGAACCTGCAGTATTCAGTTTTTTGTTTCTGTGATAGTTCACTTAGAGTAATGGTTTCCAGTGCATCCATGTTGCTGCAAAGGACATGATTTTGTCTTCTTTATGACTACATAGTATTCCACTGTGTATATGTACCACATTTTATTTATCCAGTCCACTTTCCATGGGTTTCTGGACTGATTCCATGTTTTTAATATCGTGAATAGTTCTGTAATGAACATACGTGTGGAAGTTTTTTTTTTTTTTTGGCAGAAAAATTTATGGTCCTCTGGGTATATTCCCAGAAGAGGGATTACTGGATTGTATGGTAGCTCAATTTTTAGTTTTTTGAGAAAATGCCACACTATTTTTTACAACAGTTAAACTAGCTTATATTCCCACCAATAGAGAAGTGGAAATGCTAATGCTTAATGGAAGCAGAAATTTGTAAAAGCCATTTGGAGAAATTTTGACAATATCCAATAATGTTGAATATGTGCATATCCTTCAAGACCTACAAATTACATTTCTAAGTTATGCTTTTGAGGAACTCTTTTCTTCACAGTCTTGTCAACACCTGTTGTTTTTTGACTTTTTAATGATAGCCATCCTGACCAGTGTGAGATGGTATCTCAATGCAATTTTGATTTGCATTTCTCTGATGATTAGTGAAACCTGGCATTTTTTCATATGTTTGTGGGCTGCTTGGAAGTCTTCCTTTGAAAAATGTCTGTTGGTTCATGCCCTTTGCTCACTTTTTAATGGAGTTATTTTTTTTCCTATAGATTCATTTGAGTTCCTTGTGGACCCTGGATGTTAGGTCTTTGTTGGGTGCATAGCTGGCAAATTTTTTTTCCCCCCAAATGGATAAATTGATTGAATAATTGATTGTAACATTGTGTAATACCCTACAGTAATCAAAACTGATAAAATAAATATCAACATAGATAAATTTTAAAAGCATAATAGTGAACACAAAAAGCAAGTTGCAGAAATATATAATAATACATGTGTGGGTGTATATAAATATATATGCATATAAAACCATAACATTTACATATTACTTAAGCCCTGAAAAAGACTATATAATTATAATTTTTGCTTATATAATTAGTGATATATAGTAAATTTTTTACTTATAGCAAAAAAAAAAAAGAAATACATGAGAATAATTAACACTGAATTGTGATAAAGATTATTTGTGAAGAAAGATGAAGGAGAATAAGGTCAAGCTCATAGGAACCACTACTGTATTTGTAATCCATTATTTCTTAAAAACAAAGTTTGGGAAAAGTATAGGATAATGTGAGAATTTGATAAAGGATGGAGGGAGTGGGAGGGGAGACTTCTGGAAGACTTCCTATTCCTCGACTCTTATTTATCCATATCATTCACATTCGCATCCTCTTCTCAGGAGTCCATTTTACCTAAAACACTTACCTATGACTCCTGGTTAACTTTGTATCATTTAGAAACTCTCCATTTATACTATATTAATTTGTGAGTATTGTATAGATTGGGGATTGTTGATTTTGTTATTTTCTAAGTATTTTAGTCAAAAATGATAGAGCTAGAAAGACCTTTTCTCTAATATTAATATAATGTGAGGAGATCAAGACCTAGAATGCATTCATTCATCTATGCAATGAACACCAAACGAGATAATAATCTGTTTTCAAAGAAGGAAACTGTTGTTGTTTTCCTTTCCTTTATATTCCAGGCTTATTGTGCTTTCTACATGTTAGGCAATGACTATGGTTAACTAGATGATGAAAGAAGACCCGTTTTGAGAGGTGAAGGTTTGAGCGGTAAGAATGCAAAGTGCTAGAACGGGAAAAACTCAAGTCAGGCATGGTGTCATAGAATTGGGGAAAGGGGCTGTCTCAATTCAATATATGAAAAAAAGAGTCAAAGAATGAAACTGTGGACTGAGGCTTACGAAAATACAGTAAGGGGCTGGGTGCAGGGCTCACACCTGGAATCTTAGCTCTTTGGGAGGAGTCCATGGGTTTGAGACCACGGGTTCGAGACCAGCCTGGGCAACTTGGTAGGATCTCATCTCTACAGTAAACCAAGAAAAGTTGGCTGGGAGTGATGGTGCATGCTACTTGGAGGTAGTTCCAGCTACTTGGAAGGTAGAGGTGGAAGAATCGCCTGAACCAGCAGGTTGAGACTGCAGTGGCCGTGAGTATACCCACTGCACTGCAGCCTGGGCAACAGAGTGAGACTCCAACTCAAAAAGAAAAAAAAAAAAGAAAAAAGAAAATACTGTAAGGAAGGGAGACTTTATCTAATAGTTGTCAGTTCTGCATTTTAGCCATCCATTTAGCTCTTTATTGACCATCAAGCAAAATAAGCAGGTTTACCAAGGTCAGCGGGGGGGGGGGGGAATACTAAAGATTTTCCCTAACCTGACCTTGGCTGTCATGGCCATAGTCTTTCACTGCCTCCCTTAATTTTGCATCAATTTTTGTATTGTCCTTATCTACCATGTTTTATTTCAATTTGCATTATTGAATGTTTTCTTTGGCATACTGAGTGATCAAAGTTTAAAAGTTTGACTTTAATATGTTGTTAGATACCATATTTGCATCTATCTTATGTCTTGAGAGATGGCTGCAAAGAATCCTTAAGCTCTTTGTTGTAAGCAATGGAAAGACTGAGAGGGCACTGTTGTTGGACTGTGCTGAGGACATCAGTCAGCTTGAGTCTGGCCTGGCACTTATTAATTAATTAATCTCATGTGTTTTAAAAATCTCCCATGTGCCAGGTGCTGTGCTGACACTGAAAAGGCATGACGGAAAGAACACAATCCTACTTCTCTTCAAGTTTATAACAGTTGATGGGTCAGGTTGTTAAGAGACAATCACAATGCAGTGTATTAAATTTTGTGATAACCCAAATTTTGTGATAATCAATATTCTCAGTCATGAGCCAGACTATGTGTGGTAGTGACATTGATCCAAATGTTTTCTTTCCACCAGACAGAGTTGATTTTAGAGCAACTCAGAAAGTGACCCCCCCCCTTTTTTTTAAGAAAAGAGAAAACCTAAAATACATACACTAGGCCATAATTATTTACAAACATTTACATTTCAGCTATTCTATTTGCAGCAGCAATTCATAAACCATAATTGTCTAATTCTATTTTCTATTGTATGTACGCATCCTTCTCACAACCAAAGATAATTATCTCTGGGTACACAAATCTAAAATTTGAATTAGAATTTCCTAAAACCACTCTGGAAGTGCTGAAACCACAATACAAAAAGAAATGAGTGCAATACCAGTGTGGTTGTTAAGCATAAACACTAAGATCTGAATAGAAACAACATGATTCAGTAGATCTGTTATAACTTTGCTACAACTGATATGAATCCATTAATCCTCATGTGATTTTAATAACTGCTTAAAAGAACAGTTTAAAATTTTCTATCTTCAGCCGGGCTCGGTGGCTCAGCCTGTAATCCCACGCCTTTGGGAGGCTGAGGTGAGTGGATTGCCTGAGCCCGCGGGTTCGAGACCCACCTGGGCAGCAAGACCTCATCTCTACAATAAATCAAAAAATCAACTGGGCGTGGTAGCGCATGCCTGTAATTCTAGCTACTTGGAAGGCTGAGGCAGAAGGATTGCCGGAGCCCAGCAGGTTGAGGCTGCGGTGGCCGGGAGCGGCCACTGCACTCCAGTCTGGGCGACAGAGTGAGACTCCAACTCAAAAAAAAAAAAAAAAAAATTTCTATCTTCAAAGGTAGGCCTAGGTTCTGGGAAGAGAGGTGGTGTATTATTTATATCCCCAAGAAACCAACTGTGTCTACTGTATCTATATCCATCATCTATTTCATCCAAATTTTTTAAAACTTGGCATATAATTAAAAGCTTAGTGTAACGCTTAAAATTGGACAAAATATTTTTCATTTATTATGAAAGGCAAAGGTTAGTCTGACTCTTACAGAATGAGGAAAGCGGGGCTTGGAGGTATTCTGTGGGTTGCTTAGGATCATACAGTTTTTTAGTAAAAGAGTGAGGAATGGGTCTTAATATTTTTCAAATGTACTTAAGGATGCCCATGTCAGAAAACCTGGAGCCTAGAGGCAGGACTCTAAGCCATTTGCACCTCAGCATCAGGCAGATCCCAGTCACAAAAATAAAACCAACAACCGGAAATTCAATATAGGAAATTACGTACAGTTTAAAAGAACTTGAAAGAGCAACCTGAGGAAGTTGAGACAACTTCAAGATAAGCAAAAATGTAGGAAATCACCTTTACCTATAGGGCTAGAGGGGAGAAGGGGGGAGAAGCTGAGTACATGGGACCTTGTAGAAGGGGGCCTTTCATGGAGAACTAAAAAGACTACTGAAGACACATTTGGGAGGCAGAGTGGGGGCAATACCCTGGATTCTCCCTACAATAGCCTACAAAATAAGCCCCGTAAGGAAGTCAATTTGCAAGTCATCCTGGGAACCAAATTGGAAGTCCATTCCTCCTGGAAAACAGAGCAGTGCATGAAGAGGGTGAGGAGGCATCTGAGGAAAACAATCAACCTGCCTTTTTCAGTTGGAATATCTCTGTGTTTAATCTCACATGCATGTGTTTGGCCTCTTAATAATGTTTCATTTGCAAAAGGGATTCTATGCTTAAAAGACAAAAGTTTGAAATTCACTGTACTAGCCCAATTCATTTTTAGAGGACATTCTACATCTTTTGTTAGTATTTTCCACATATAAATTTGTATGCATTTTTCTTTTTAGAAAGTCAAAAATTATATTTCTATTTTTAATTTGTGAATTCTTTTCTCCTTTATAGCCTCCTCATTCCTTAATTTCAGTTTCTTGAGGTCATTTCCTTTAGTTCTAATGGTGTTATGTCCACAAAGGAGGGATGCGTTTTTAGTTTAAGTGTTCTCAATGTCACAGGAAGTTTCAGAGAAATTAAAACTCAGAGTAACTTACTAAATTACTCTATAAGACAAGACTAGAAGATTCAGCAGCCAGAACCAAAAGTCTGGGTCTTCAGTTTCTAATTTGGGTGCTAGAGCAATAATTCTTCAATTGGTGATGAGATATTGTGGGATACCTTAGCAGATGTGTAGGAACATCACTAAATATTGTAAAATTTCAAGGGAAATAGAATAACAACATATTCTGGACATGCCATAAACTACTAACAGATTCAACTTTAGATTTTTATGTTTCATTGGTTCACCTCATATCTCTATAAAGCTGAGATTTTTAGTGATAAAAGCAAGAACCACATGAAAATAATTTGGGAACAGAAAACCACAGTAGCAGTGTCCCATCCAAAGTCTTAGAGGCTATGCTGTGATCCACAGGCACTGAATTGTGAGAGTATAAGTCTTTACAAGCTGTTTGGACTTATTACTCGATAGATGGAACTGTTAAGTATTTCTTTTTTCCAGAGTGTGCTGTGAAAAAAATTCCTGTGACATTAAGAACATTTTGTAAACTGAAAACGCACCCCTCCTCTGAGGACATAACCCCATTAAGACTAAAGGCAATGGCCTGAAGAAATTGAGAATAAGGAAGGAGGAGGCTATAGGGGAGAGAAGAATTTACAGTCTCCTGAATTGTTCTTCCAGAATTCTGACCATTCTGTCACCACTATCTTTGTTTCCTTTTATCTGAGGAGTAAACATGGGTGACATTGGAGATAAAATTACATTTAGTTTAGCAATTTGAAAGTCAAAGTCATCCTGACAAAGAAAAGAAAGCTGTGGGCATTATTACACTGTGTTTAATCTGTCCTTCAGATCAGGGAGGGGAAAATCTGGCAGATAACTTGCAGGGTTATCAGACTCTCAAAGACCACTGAAAGACCAGCAGAGTGCATTGTCCCTAACACCTTCTTTCAGTGCTTGTTTTTAATCTCACCTTTTGTCATGTGATCTTAACTGTGGCAATAAGGTTGTCATCTCTTTAATTGTCATTCAGGTGTTAGGGTTTTTTTCCCCTTTCCAAAGTCTAATTCTTGAAGAAGCAATTTTTATATCTTGAACACTTCCTTCTTATCTCTGTACAGTGTTCTTTAAAATGTGCCATTTAATGAAAACTACACCTGACAATAAATTATCCAAAAAAGCATAGACATCTTAAAAGATCAAAGAAAATAGGCATTGAAGTTTGTAAGTGATGTTATTTTAAACAAAAATGAGTGAAACTGACATCCTGTGACATTATGGAGTGCTGTGATATTTTGTACTCCAGAGACTACAGAAATAGAAGTCTTAAGATCAAATGATAAGAGACAGAAATCTGAAAGAAATCAATTTCAATATTTTATAAACAGTTTCCTTGTGAGTCAGGATGGAACTAAAAGTCAGTATAATTTCAACAAAAAAACTCTCGCTTTAAATTTTTTAAAATGTGCATTACAGGTGCGTGACTTCTTACGATGCAAAAGTTCTCAGCCCTAGTTATGAATCAAGTCACTCCTGGAAATTAAAAAAAATGCAGATGTCAAAACCCTGTCCCAAACCTACTGAATCCCAAGGACTAGGATTCTTGAATCTATGTATAAAACACAAATGATGTATAGCAATTGAATTAGGATATTATTGTATTAGATGTAGTCTAGTTTAAAACTATAGACCAGTAGCATCAGTATTGTTCAGAAGCTTGTTAGAAAGGCAGTCTCAGATTCCCTCCCTAGACCTACTGACACTGTTCAACAAGATTCCCAGTGATTTTTATTAAAATTTCCAAGCACTTGTATGTCATTGCTCTGACACTTATACAAGCTATATATGTCCTCTGTAAGTCTATTTCTCCAGCTAAAGAAACAGATATAATTATACCTACTCAACTTACTCTAGGACTGTTATAAGGATATAAAATGGAATATGGAAAAATATGCAGAAGAACTTCAAAAGATTAAAAGTACACTGTTTATGTAAACTGTTGCTCTAATGTGGTCAATAGAACCACAGATTTGCAGAGCTACTTGGCTCTTCAATTTATTCCACCTTTATATTTGAGCCACATCCTTGATTACTACATGGTTAATCCCCACTCACATTTATTTAACCTCCTACTACAAATGCCCAAAGGTAGCATTGCATTACTTTATTCTCATAACTTTTAAGTCATAGGGAAGTAAGAAATACAAACAAAAGAGTAGCTTAATTAGTATACATAGAGTGCCTGGTGATACACTATTTATATTAATGTAACTTTGTATTAGGAACCTTGCAAATTAAGGATTTCCATAAAGCCACCTTGGTAGTATGGGTCCCATAGTTTTTCTCCTTGTGGTTAATTAATGTTTGATTCATGTTGTCTTGATCAACTGGTGATCTTCTTGTAATAAGCTTCTCTGTGACATTCAGGTAAATTTGGTACTGAAGCTCTGTTATTCATTTCTTTAAAAATAAAATCTGGATGGACATAATCTTTAGAGTTTGCTTAGGCCTGTTCTCCCTTCTCCTTTCGTATATTTCTGATACCTGGCACTATTTGAGTCTATCTGGCTTTTTGTGCCACCCTTTACACCGAGCCCCTTCCCTTCCTACCAGCCTTCTCCTACTCCCCACCCCCGTACTTCTAAGATGTCTATCTGAGAAAGGCTTAGCACTCCCGGGATTCACCTCTAGCTCCACTCCTCATGTTAGACTGCTGAGCCAGCTGTAATCCTGATTCTCTGCTCTGCCTCTTTTATTGTGAAAGTATCTTTCTGCACATACTTGATGGTCTATAGTACATCTCAGTCTCCTGCTGTACTGGATGCAAATTCTAATAAAGTTTGGTGAGTTTTTCTCTTTTTTTCCCTCTTTTCTCTCACACTCTTGATTCTTTTTTTTTTTTTTTGGCATTTCTCCCACCTGAAGCTGTATAATGCATTCATGGCTCCACATGACCCTAGCCTATCCATGCCATTGTTTCTCCCTGCCTTCAGCTCTTTCTAAGTCTTACATCATTCTACTGGGCTCAGTTACCATCTTTTGTGTTTAGATTCATTGTGGTTCCCTTCAGTCTGATCTCTGTCTCTAATTTACGGCTGTGTAGTCCCTGGCCATCTGTCGCTAAGGGCAGACTTTAGAATAATAAGGTATTTGACCTCGCTGTTCACATGTTTCTTACTCTTATTTCCTAGATGGTGGGTGGCACTATTTAGTTTTATCAAGAGACATTGTCACTCTGGAGCTATCATGTCTTAGAATACAACTAGAGAGCCCTGAGGAAACAAAACCAGCCCAGGCTCCATATTTCCTATGATGATTTCTAGTCAAAAAAGGTAGGGCCAGTGAGGCAGTCATCCAATAGGATTTTGAGAAACTGCAAAAATGTCTTCTGTTTATACTTCTTTAAGGCACTTATTACATGTGGAGTACACATATGACATTTCTAGCAGAGGTTTTATTTTTATATGAACAAACTCAGATTATGTAGTATTTAGTTCCAGAGACACAGACTAATAGCAGCTACCAGTCAGCTTAGAATTCAGTTGATAACAGCATATTATATATCATTTGAATTTAATTTCTGCCTGCAAATTCCAAGAGGTACCTCTTATACATATTATTTGATGTCATCTTGGTGTTTAGAGGTAGTAGAAAATCTAACCAGCAGTCATGATGAGCTATCTATTATTGAAAGATTTTCAAAAATTTTAAGAAACAAATAAAAGGAAGATGAATGTCCTAAGATAGCTCATGAATTTTGTCATTTGCATTTGGGCTTAATTTTAAAATATGAGTAGTTTTTGACAGAAACTCTATGGAGTATTCCCAGAAATATTTCAATATTAAACCATGTGTCAATTACTCATGCTCTGAAGTTCTTACTGTCAGTTGCTTTGCATTCTGTATCTCGTGATTATTGTCATTGTGTTTTTTTCTTTTCCTCTGGAAGAGATTTTTATAACTTATATCCTGATAGTCACACCTGAGTAAAGTCCCTTCCCCTGTTGAATAGAGATAGCTTATGTAACCTATAAGATATTATGGAATTGATGGAATGCGACTTATGCAACTAGGTGATAAAATATACTGGCTTCCTTTTGCTTTTTTGAGCCACTCGATTTTGGGAAAGCCAGCTATCATGTTGTGAGGACAATTAAGAAACCCTATGGAGAAGCTATGTGACAAAGACCTGCAGCTTCCTGCAGGCATAGAGAACGATATAATGAACACTGAAGACTTAAAAGAGGGAGGTTGGGTAGGGGCAGAGGGACAAAAAACTAATTGGGTACAATGTGCACAGGGGGATTGGTGGGTACACTTAAAACCCAGACTTCTTTGCCACTATGCAATGCAACCATGTAACCAAAAACTGTTTGTATTCCCTACAACTATTATAATTAAAAAAATTAGAAAGAATAGGCAGGAGAGTGTACAGTTTTGAAAACAGATCCCCTAGCCTGAAACAAGCCCTCAGTTGACAACCCTGGCTGATATCTTGAATGCCATCTTATAAGAGAACCTGAGCCAGAATTATTCAGCAAAACCACTCCTGAATTTTGACCCACAGAAAGTGAAATAAAATTACTGTTTGCTGTTTTAAACATCCAGATTTTGGAGTAATTTGTCCTATAGCATAGGTAATGAATGTATAGATATTATATCATCAATGGGAAGATCTCTGACCTGAATGATATTAAACAAATACAAGCTCTATATCAAATTGCCAAAAAATTAGTTTATTTATATTTTTGTCTTAAAAAGTTACATTTCCCTGATTTTATATTTGAAGACAATTTAAGTTAAAAAGTTTTTAAAAATACTATCAAATTAAAAAGGAAAGGAATTTTAAAATCATAAATACAGAGATTTTCTGAAGACCTTAAATAACAATAGAAATAGTTATTCTGTCTCTAAATAACAATATAAATTAGTAATCTCTGTTCAGATTGGCAATTTTTGAGATATACTAAAGAAATTAGGGTAACATAATTAAGTGCCACTTGCCAATATTTTCCATTTCTGTGAAAAGTTAACTGAACATATAAAACATATTTTCTCCTGTGGTTGACTTTTATTGTTCTGGGCCTGTAGTAAATGTAAGGCTGCAATGCTTAAGGGTATAATTTTGTGCAGGAAACCACAATATGGTCTGGGAATAATTGCCACAAAGACTAAGATGAAAAGATAAAGTTAGCAAAATTTTTTAACATTCCTATCAAAGTCTATTCTCTGAAAGAAAAATTCCAATGATTTCTTCAGTGATGAAGTCAATATTAGAGGAAATGCTGTCAATTTCATTTTGTTACATAGTCAAGCAATTTTTCTACCTCTACTTTAATTAAGTCAAGCAATTTTTCTACCTCTACCTCTATTTTAAAGTAAGAATATCTGTTCTTACTTTAGGAAGAAAAAAAGACTCAAATCTTTTTTGCATCAAATTAGGGAAATTTTTTTACATTTCTAGGTTTTTGTGGCTTTAAACATGTCTATCATGTTCCCCTTCCCTTTCACAAAGTCAGTCATTCCAGATATTCTTATACCATTTTTTTTTGTGATATTACGTAAAGTAAAATAAATTTGAGCCAAATGGTGGATTATTATTGTGGGACAATTCTGGCAATTCCCTGGGGTAACACATAGTGACACTGAAGGTAGTCTTAGTACGATTTTCTTGTTTCTACACCCTCTCTAAATTTGGATCCATGGGATTCAGAGGCAGTATATAAAGCCCAAGAGTTCTTATATCTGTTTGCATTTTAACTTGGAATGCTTAAGTTGGTATAAGATTTTCTTTAAAAATGCACCTGAAAGGGTATGTAGTTATCAACTTTAATTCAGTTTGCAGGAGATCATTGATGAAATTTGCAATGCCCTTCATCTCATCTGTATCTTTACCCCAGAGTTACCCCTGAGTTAAAGTGGGGTAATGTACTCTGCCCACACTGTTGCTGGGAGCTTGCTCCTCTTACTCGATAAGCCCTGCCTTCGGACAGTTCACTAGAATGGCACAACACTTCTATTTGCAGTGTTTAATGGAAAATAAGACCCAAAGATGGTTCCTGTGGCTAAATTCTTGTCAGGAACCCCTCCTGAGCATAACAAAACATATTAATATGAAAGAAATATAAATGAAGAGTCTGATTTCACAATAAAAACAAGACATCTTCCCCCACCCCCAAATATTTGTTGGACATATTACAGGCATGCAGCTCATGCCACATGCAGAGGAACATTTTAAGACTTTTTTAAAGTAGAAGTTTCAAGTCTCTGAATGAATACAGACACAAATAGTAATTAAAAATTCAGAATATTAAGGCACCTTTTATATGTTTTTCCAGTCAAGCCCTTAGTCATTATTGTGAAATTATTACTAGAAAGATATCATGCTGATAATACGCAAAGTCAATGACAAGGCCCCAAATTATTGGGAGACTTTAATCCCATGATCTCTCTTTGATATACAAGTCTCTGTGGATTCAGTATATGAATCCACAGTTATTTGAATAAGACTGCAACTAAGTGATGATTTTATCAACATCTTGCAAATTCACTTTTCTTGTTCTCTTTTTGTGCATAACAGCATTGGTGTTGAATAGAAAAATAGCAAACAGGAACTCCAGCTGGTTAAATCCGAAGCTCTGTTTTCCAAAGACACATAAAATTAATTGAGAATAGCTAATATTCTAGTTTGCAACGCAGTCTGGGTGTGCTCTGTCGGCTTCTGTTACTACATCCCGCCTGTAAACCAGGTGTACAAAACCTCACAAGGAAGTGAAGTCTGGTTTCCAGTAATTAATGGAATTGTTTGGTGAATGAAAGTCAAAGCAGTAGCAATATATATTATGTTGGAGAGTGTTAGAAAAGTTTTCCTAAAGCTAAAACAGGACCTTACAAATGAAAGCTTCCAATCTCAGTGAAGTAGGATATTCTTAAACTCATCAAAATTCAATGTCTATTCATCAACCCCTGCTTAAAGATGAGAGGAGCAAAAAAATATTTTTATGAGGTGGATAAACTGTTCCCTATAAAGCAAACAAGACAAAACAACCCATGCTGATGAACCGTGAAAATAATGACCCACTAAATGTCTTACTGTGCTTAAGGGTTAAAATCAAGTTTGCCTTTCCACTCTTAAAATGTATGCCTTTCAAGTAAGTGTGGTTCATAATTGATGCTGGAATCTCTACTTTATGTTCTCTCAATTTGAAATTATTTTTTCTAAATACAATCATGATTTGAATTATGTTTAATTGTGGATATGTGAGTGCTTATCTAGAAAAAAAATGGAAAGGAGACATATTAGGAATCATTGATAGATAATCTATAAAATGGAAATATGTTAAAATAATGAAGGTTTTAGGGAGATATATGAACCATATCTCATATAATAACTCTAAGTTTTTGATAATAAATGCGTCAAAGAAAGTTGAGGAATAATAATCCTATAAATGCAATAGAGTAATGGATCCAGAGTCAAATTGTTAAACAAGTAATGAAACAAAAACAAAACAAAACAACAAGTAACTACTGTCCTTATTTAAAAACTGTCGCCCTTTTCTATGTATTAAATGTGGAGTCAAATTTCCTGTTGTTTTAGATAGGAATCATGTAATCAACAAATGCCTATAATACACATTAGATCTTTAACACTGGACCACACTGAACTATTTTGATTTGTAACAAGATCATTTTCTAGACAGTTTGTGAATGCAGATGGCTGGGCTAGGGCACCAGAACTTGTTGCTAGACCAATTTGGGGAGTTATTATAAAAAAGTGAAACACTAGGCTGGGAGCGGTGACTCACGCCTATAATCCCAGCATTTTGGGAGGTTAGGTTAGAGGATTGTCTGAGCCCTTGGCTTCAAGACCAGTCTGGGCAACTTGGCGAGACCTCATCTCTACAACAAATCAAAAATTAGCTGGGCGTGGTGGCACGTGCCTGTAATTCCAGTTCCTTGGAAGGTTGAGGCAGAAGGATCACCTGAGCCAGGTTGAGGTTGCGGTGACCATGAGCATTCCACTGCACTCCAACCTGGGTGACGGAGTGAGATTCCAACTCAAAAAAAAAAAAAAAAAAAAGAAAAAAGAAGTGAAACACTTGAGCCTTTCTATAGGGTGGGAAATAGGAATGGGAGAGATTTTATATAATTTAGAAGATTAGACTTCTACATAGATACAACAATTGTATTTGTACAATTGTAATTGCTGACAATTTGTAATTCTCTCAACTATAAATGTTACCTTTTCTTTTCTTGCATCAGTCAACAGATGAATAAAATTTAGTCAGCCAGTGAGAGATGATATATGACTGCCTAGACCAGTGATGATTGATCTTTCTTGGTGGTAGTCTTCTTTTGAATCTGATGTTCATTTGAAACTTTAATGAAAAAGAATATATTTTAATTATTGTATTATGTAATTAAAGAATTTATTAAGAATAAAACTATACGTCTTCAAATTACACCATAGTATGTATATAACAAAATAGTAGAAATCTTTACTTTTAACCATAATTTTGTTAGAGAAAGTGGAGGAGCAGTCCTTTGGTTTCACTGAAGGATAATTCAAGCTAAAAATATGAATGAAATAATCTGGGAAGTTTTTAGGATGTAAAGAGAAATGGAAGAGGAAGAACACTGGAAGACACAAACAATTATGGGAGAATAAGGGAAGAGAAATCTTTGAAGGAGAATAACAAGCAATAGACAGAAAGAAAGGAGAGTTGCCAAAAAGTATAATGACAATGATGGGAGGATTTATTTTCAAGGACAGAGTGAGCATTAGTGCTAAGTGTTACTGAAGTCAGCTAAGATAAAGAAGGCAGCCATGTAGCTGGTTATTTAAGAGGAATAGAAGTAAAGTTCCTAGGGCTTTAGGACATCAAGGATCTATGTGAATAGTGTCTTAAATTCTGTTTGTTTTTTAAAATATATTTTCAAGTTCTTGGGCATAATAATAGGTCTTGATATGAAAAAGGTGACTGAACCCATTCATCTCATGTGATTTAGGTTAGATTTCTTTGTCTCATGTGAGTTAGACTTCGCGAAGTGGTGAATGATAGCAATAAGTTAAGTGGCAGATTTATTCAGACATGCAGGTTCAATCCAAAATTGATGACAGACAATAGACAACAGATGAAGGAAATTCAGAGAACACCAAGCAGGATAAATACCAAAAAATCAACATGTAGGCATATTCTATTCAAACTGCAGAAAACCAAAGAGAAAGAGAAAAATCTTGAATGAGACCAGAAGGAATAAAATCCCTATAAACAGAATAATAATTACAGCAAACTTCTCATCAAAAAATATGCCAGCAAGAAGAGAGCAGAATTAAATGTATTTAAAATTTTGAATGAAAAACTCATCAACCTAGAATTCTTTTTTTTTTTTGAGTTGGAGTCTCACTTTGTCACCCAGACTGGAGTGCAGTGGCCGCTCCTGGCCACTACAGCCTCCACCTGCTGGGCTCCGGCGATCCTTCTGCCTCAACCTTCCAAGTAGCTGGAACTACAGGTGCGCGCTATCACGCCCGGCTAATTTTTTGATTTATTGTAGAGATGAGGTCTCACCAAGTTGCCCAGGCGGATCTCAAACCCGCAGGCTCAGGCAAGTCACTCACCTCAGCCTCCCAAGGCGCAGGATTACAGGTTGAGCCACTGAGGCCGGCTAACCTAGAATACTATATTCAACAAAATTATCTTTCTATAGCAAAGGGAAAGTAAAAAAAAATTAAATATTTTCAAATTGACATCCAAATTTGAGAACCATTGGTTTAGGGAGTGGTGGGCTATATCACAAGAATATAAGCAGTGATTCTCATAAATAACTTCAGTCAAACATTTTGACTCAAATTTGTCCACAACCCCTCTTCTTTCAGTGATCACTAAAAATAATTTTGGCTTTGTGAGCTCTGTTTCTCTCTCTCTTCATTGTGAGAAAATTTTACCTAACAGAAAAAGGAAGAGTGGGAAGAAGACAAGACTAATCATGATTTAAAGAAAATTTCTTTTTTTTATTTCTCTTTTTCTCACATGTTGTGTGTGTGTGTGTGTGTGTGTGTGTGTGTGTGTGTGTGTGTGTGTTTCAAAAATATCAGCATGAATGCAGTAGCAGTGTGTGTACTAAATGAGGAAAACGTATGGACAGAGAAAGGGAGTTTTCAAATAAGTGTTGTGTAGAGTGTATCCTTTAAATGGTGTTGGAATGACATAAGTACTCAAATTGAGTTGCCTTTTACCTATTCCTCTGTGTTCTACTTCTGCTATAACACTGGATGGGTGGGTTATGACTTGAAACAGTTTAGAGTGAAGATATGTCCTACAATTATCTTCATTAGATTTTTCCCAAGTTTGTTGAAACTACCTAATGCTCATTAAGATTTCCACAGTCATATACTTGGTATTGATAGAAATTTTGTTTAGAGTGTGAATTGTGATAGGTTCAGGGAGACTTCTATTTGTTTTGTCAAGAGCATGGCACAAGCATTTCTTGGAAAGGGCTACTTCATACCACACAATATATGATCCACAAAATGTTTACGGCTGGGATTATTTTACCATAGAAAGATACCATTAGATTACTGAAAGTATTTCTTTTTTTGTTTTTTGTTTGTTTATTTGTTTTTACACCAAAATATAAAATGTCTTTCATTAGGTTAATTTTTACTTTCGTTCTCTTCTTTTTTTAATATTCAATATTTTTTATTATTATATTGTGGGGTATAGTTAAGGATTAGGTATACAAATATGCTTCGTTCAGGCACCCTTGTTGATAAGAGGTGTCTCCCTGTCCCCAGACAGATATTTACTACCATTAATCCCATCTCCCTCCCACTCCCATAGTTTCCCACCACAGTCAGTCATTTTCTTATGGTAATCTAGACAAAATGAAAAGATATTCCTTCTTGTGAGATAAAGTGTTTTAATTGCTCAATTTTGTAGAAATACTTTCAGAATACTATGTATTCACACTGAAAGTATTTCTACAAAATCGAGCAATTAAAACACTTTATCTCACAAGAGGGAATATCTTTTCATTTTGTCTAGATCCAGTCATTGCACAAATTTGTCTGAAAACAAAAAATGTGCTGAGCTTAAGGGGGTCAAATTGAGAAATATTAGCAATTAATCAAGCATTATTTTTGTTTCTTTCCCCCTTTATTCTCTTTTCTTTGATTTTATTATCTCCCAATGAAGTTACAGCAGATAGGTTGTAGGGTTATGAAAAGCATTGAACTTGTGTGCCTTCAGAGTTTGTAACTGACTTTTTTTTTTTTTTGCTTCTTCCTTTGGGAGAGGAGTTGGGAAGACAAAAAAGACTAAGTTGATGTTCTGGTGATAAAATATTTTCTTTGACTGTTTCTTTACCTTAACCATATAAAACAAAACTGTCCACAGGAAATAACTTGGAGATAGTCTGAGGGTCTGGAATATCTTAGCTGGAGTGATGCTGAGTTAGAATGAACCCAACTGTGTTCATTGAACCCTTATTCCACATGAAACTTTTTTCTTCCGTCACATAGAAACTCCATCCAGTGTAAAGAGTTGGAAGAATCTGATAAAGTTGACTATTGCTCATTGTTCATTCCTTTTGCATAGTATTAAGCAATGTATTATGATAACTAAGTGTTCTAAATGGACACACACAGACATACAACACACACACAGACATAGACACATATGTAAAACATATATCTATGAAACCTTACATAATTTCTAAAAACAGCTAAATTATATATTGATATAGATCAATGAATATATATTAAAAACATTTACATTATGTAGTATAATGATAAAATGTACAGCTATGAAACCAAAATCACTCATGAAGGCTCATGAGTTTCTCTTTTATCCCAATCCTGTGTTTTCCCTACTACTACTACCCTTATCACCGTTTATCATTACCTTGCAATAAAAAATAATTTTGGGGCAACCCTTTCAGGTCCCCTCCCACTGTGAGAGCTTTTGTGTCCTCTCAATAAATCCTGCTTTCTAAAAAAAAATAGTTTTTTAAAATAATGTATTAATTTTTAGATAATTGTGATTTATGAAAATGCTACTATATTATATATAGCTTTCTGGGCCTTGTTTATTTTATCAGTATGTATTTCTAAAACTTATCCAAGTTTTTGCACTTCCTATTGATGCTGAAGAATATGTTAGTTTCCACCGTTTTGCAATATAAATAATGTTAGTGTACACGTTTTCTGGTATACATATCTGGTGCACATGTACAAAAATTTCTCTGGCAGTCAGAATGGTGTATTTTAAAGCCTACAAATGTTTTACTTTACAAGATAGTGCCTAGTTATTTTGTTTTAAATGGTTACAAAAAGTTACTTTCCCAAAAGCAGTATATATGAATTTCTGTTCATTCAACATTATTATTTAAGACTTTGTACTGTCAGAATTTTTAATTGTTGCCAATGTAGTTGGCACACACAAACAATTCCAGAACATAGAAGGGGATTAAATACTTCTTGGTTAATTTTATGAAGCCAGCAGTGAACTTTTAAAGAAAACAAAGACCACAAGAAAAGAAAACCATAGGCTGATATTTGTCATGAACCTAGATGCAAAATCTTGAACAAAATATGGTCAAGTTAAATTCAGCAGTACTTAAATATGTTAATGACACCAAGATTGAATGAATTTATCCCGAGAAAGCATGGCTGGTTCTACATTTAAAATCAATTCAATAATTCCATAAACTAAAGAAGAAAAGCCACATGAGTATATTTATACAGACAAAGCATTAGACAAAATTCAACATTCACTTATAATAAAAACTCTTGAGAAAGTAAGAATAAATAAGAACTTTCTCAACACAATAAAAGGATCTACCAAAAAAAAAGTTAATACTTAATTGTAGAAGACTGAATTCTTTCCCCCCAAGACTGGCAAAGAGGAAAATAGACTCACTCTTACCACCACTCTGAGTCAATATTATACTTGAGGTCCTATCCAATGTAATAAGGCTAAAAAATTAATAATCAAATTAAAATATAAATGCTATACATATTGGAGAAAAAGGAATAAAATTCTCTACTCAAAGATGACATTTTCCACTGTCTATGAAGAATCTATTAAAAAGATATTAGAACTAAAAATTGAATTTAGCAAAATCAGAATACAAGATCAAAATGCAAAAATTAATCATATTGGTATATATTGCTCATGAACAATTTGAAATTGAACCGAAACCTAGAAAGGAGTATAACTAATGACTGGCTACTCACTATTGAATTATTGATCTACTACTTATTGAATTAATAAGTTAATTCAGTTAATCCAATTCACCTTTTTCTGTACAGAATGTGATTAAGAATCTTGGTCGGTACTTGACTTAATTTTCAGAGTACTTCAAAGAAAATAGTTTATTTATTGGATTAGGCTTTTCATAGTTCAACATTCTCTTAGTCTCATTTCAAACCTCTGATGAAGCAAATGTAATTTTGCAGCTGTTTATGCAACACAGATTGACAAGAACCTTTATTTTTCAACAGTGGGTCTGAAATAGCTTTGGCTGAGTTAAAATCACCTGTGGACAGAAAATGCATCTGATTTGCATTATGACATCTCATCACTCAAAAGTATATGCTTAATAGGTTATAAGGAAAGGACAGAAAATGAAAGACATCCTGAATAAATGGCTGAAGTAGCAGTTGAAAAGATTTCCAGTTCTCTTGGAATCCAATATGTCACTACACATTTCATAAAAAAATAAAAAAATAAACTGTCTTTCTGGATTACTTATGGGTAAACTTATTAATACATAATAATGTGTAAGTGAAGTTTAGCTGTGGTTTCAATATGGTTCAACTTTTAAATTTTAACTTAAATTTATTTCCTTCAAACGAGTGACTTGAAGCATGGGATGCCTATGTCTTTAGTATAGATTTTTCAATCTATATTTCACAAAGTATATTATGCAGCTTGGCATTGCCATGTTCATAAGCTACTAAGAGTTTCTCCTTAGATATCTTGATGATAGATATACCATTGTGTATGTGTGCCTTCACTAGAGCTATAAGGCATTGAAATTTTTTCTCAGCCACAAGTCCACAAGACCCTTGAAGGAGGAAGTCATTATTTTGAAGTCACCACAATGACCTAAGTAAAAACATCTGTTATTTCTATACCCACTATTACAGTAGAAAAGGTACCCACACTAAAAGTTACTCAATTGCTGGTTAAATAATTATTTTAGAGGACTATTATATATTCCATAATGGTATGATTTTTATTTTTCCTTGTGGATTTTTCTATATATATTATTTTATTTATTTGCTCATTCATTCTTCAACTATGTGAGAATGTGTTAGGCAATGAACAAATATACATAAATAGTTGTATAGAAGGCAAAGTAAAACAAAATTATATAGAAGTATTTATATGAAATAATCAATCCAAAAGGTACAAAATCTTCAAGTTCATAGGCAGCGACATACTCAGATTAGTTTCTCACTACAATAAGGCTACCTTTTCGTTCTGCTCTCTGGAGCAGTAACAATTAAAAAAAAAAACAGTGGTTACAGGACCCGAGACTATATCACTGGCTTTTAATCTCATGGCCAGTTTTATTATTACTTCGTTTCAGAAAAAAATGCTAAACTAAATACATTAGACATTTAAAATATAAAATATAGTCAGAAAAGTAAAAGGATATGTAGCTCCTTGTTACTCTGTCAAAATAGCTTAAAATATACTTGAGTTGAAAGAAAGAGCGATTGACCTTGAAGATTTGTATTAGATTGTTGGTTTACCCTCTAAAGGGGTAGCATCAACTCAAAACCAAGAAAAGTCCAGTTAGAGAAGTCTATGAAGTTTGTATCAGTAATGGTTGATATTAATGTCCTTGAATTCTGTTTACCCAAAGGAAAAATAAGGTAAAAAAACTCAGAAACATTTTGTGGGCAGTTTTTATAGTTCAAAACCAGTTTATTTGCTTTGGTGGCTAAGTCTTTTAAAGCAAATCTCATGTTTTTCCAGCCACAGTGACCACACCATTGTTGAGAAGAGTACAATTTCTGTATTATAATATTAATAACTAAGCGTGAATATTTGCTACAAATGTGAGAGGAGAAAAAACTTAAAACAAGCATATTTCTTTTATATGAATGATGCCATTGGAAAAAGAATTTTTAAAAAATTAGAGGCAAGACTTAGTACACATAAATGGCATCTATTAGTTTTTACAAGGTTGTTTTGAACTCACAATTTAAGTTTGGAGTTCTAGTTAGCAGAGTGCATTATTAAGCTTGCAGTTTGGCGATCTCAAATTGGATAAAGCCAATACAAGTATATGTTAACCCTTCACAAGATTTTAGCGTTGAATGTAAGTATTCGCACCATTCTAGTAGATATGAAGGAAAACATCACTTTGATACTATGACTTTGGACTGAAGGCTCTTGCGTGGCCATAGGGGCTATATATAAACTTCATGAAGTCATGTAGCCATTATGGGAACATGTTCCCATTGAGTTAATTGCACCTCTAGTAAAAAACTATTTGAATCAGCTTGAGTTGTGACCTAGATCTCTCATAATACAACAGACATTCTGCATTTGTTAAGCACAGAATATGAGGTCACTATATCAAATTGTAAAATTTCATTGACCATGATAAATTTAAGGATGTCAAAAACATCTTGCTAAAGAGCATCTTAATTTAGGTATCTATGTGTTTATTTTGCCTCATTTCAGGAGATTAGCCAGGAAATAAGGAGAGGAGAAATAGCAAAGAGACTGAGGAAGGGACAGCATAATACGAGTTAATCAGTGTGATAGAATTTGAATTAGAAGTACAAGTTGTGGAATAATGTAGTCCGCCCAATGAAGTGTGGATTCCAGGAGTAGAAGTTTTTGCTTTGGAAAGCTATTCTGCCTCTGTGAATATAGAAAACTCAGGTTAAAACAGGTTATTATAGAATTTAACTCACAAGATTATGAAAAGCAGTAGCATATTGCATGAACCTAAGCTTGAGACACAGGTCCTTAATAATATCTGACTTTCCCTTGTTATTACAATATTTATTGTTCAGAATGACAATTATATATTAAGCATACTACACTATGAGATTGTTGAGAAACGAATCACGTCTCATTCATATTTATACCTTCAATACCTTATCACATACCTGGTGATAATGAAATTCAAAAATGTTAAATTGAAGTAACAGAAATTGTTAATGAAGGCAGACCATGAAGTGAAATATTTCAAAAATAAACATGTAAATTGTATGTAAGCATTATTGGTAGCATTAGAGTTGTAGTAGTATTAGTAGAAAAAGAATCTGGAATGATTTTTAAATGCAGTGAAGGATTTGGAAGCCAATGGGGATGGCTCAGGAGAGTTGTTTATTAATCACTAATAATGTTAATTATTTCTCAGAAACTCTGTAAGAATCAAAAATATACTCAACTGTTTGAACCCTGATTGTGCCAAGAAGACTTTCCAAGCTCTCTGGGTTAAATGAACTTTTCCTCTTTGGTTTGCTGTCACATTCACAGTCAAGGTCATGGTCAGTGACAGTCCAGTAGCAACAGAGCTTATTACTACTCTGGTTACAAGCATTGTTTTAGGTCTTGAGATAGAACTGAATAAGACAGTCAAGGTCCCTGCTGCCATGGAGCTTACATTCCCATTATGGTGCTAACATTACATGGGATCTAACTCACACTTAGCTCTCCATTTCACCTCTGTAAATATTCTCTCCATTATATATCTTCCAAACAAGACAAACAGGTCCATGAAAATAGAAAATTGTCATATAGTTTCTTCACAGCATAAACTTTTGCTAGGAACAAACGTCTAAACCATAAAACAAAATAAGCTAACAATGACAGCAACAACAACAAAAAGCTACTGGCTGGGAAGCAACAGTGGGTTCTCAATTTGTTGTTCTCAGTTCCACCATTCCACCTTTGCATCACTTGGGTAAATTGATGTTAGAAAATAGAAATGAGTTACTTAGTCATCCTAAATACGAAGGGTTGGGGACACTTTCAAAAGAAGTGGTGAACAAGCAGAAGAAAATACTTACAGTATTAAGTTCACAGTGTGTGTTCAATTGACATGCCTACCAAAATAGGGGGCTGTTTTAATTATTGGTCATATTCTTTACCATATATTACAATGTGAGAGAGCTTACAAGAAAAATGATATTTTAAAATTCTAACTTTTCAATGAAATTTATTCAATAAATTCTGAAACCTATGTGTTCCTAATTATTCTACAAACTATTGAGACACAGTTGCATTCTTTTTTTCCTTTGGAATCCAGTGGGAAAAATTATAATGTAATGATTTATAGTTGAGTTAAATTCATTTTATAAGCGACTAATCTATGGTGAGAGTATTATCCAATACAAAAACAACAACACGAAATTATTTGCTAACTACAAGTTACTCACTAACTTGAAACAATGGAATTCTTTAACAGAATAGAAAAATGATGGCAAAATCAAATCAAATAATGAAACTACAAGAAATACTTTGAAAATTAATCCAATTACTTCAGATAATTATATTATTTAACATGCAAAGATTAGACTTTACTCAAACAATATAATTTATAAGCAATAATTTACCACACACTTCAAAGAATCATTTATCTAACAAGATACATTAACATAATTAAGGTGAACAATTATAAAAAATATAATTAAAGAAAAATTATTTTAAAAGATTGTTTCTTTATCAATATCTATCTCTATATTGCATTTCCAAATATAAAATAAAGTCAATAAACAATTCTATATTTAGCTTTAATTGGTAGTATTTAACAATTTAGGGTAAAACACAAAACATTTAAAAAATTTAATGGATTTTAAATTTAAAGGAGGCTAAAATTAGACTAAAAGTATTGCTACATTAGATTAAGCCCAAAGAAGATATCAGATGAGTTAGACTTTTGGAAAAGAATGCAAGTATGGTCAGCTTGAAGAAACCATCAGTGCAATGTATCAGCACTTCACATTAAGCACTCTGGACAAAGAAGAGTTATATCCCTCATCTCTGTTTTCTTTTAACTGTTCTCTACTCATGTGGTCACTGTGTTTTCAAAACACCTACACTTTTTATAATGGAAGCAACTTTGGGGGTGAGGGTGAACCTTGGAACTGCTGGAACAGAATTGAATTTCTAGTTGAAGCCCCTTACATAGAATGGCTAGTGACTTAGGGCAAACAGTAATTCCTTGAAGTGATGGGAAACATTCTCTTCTAAAGTATGCAGACGATAAAAATACAAAAAGGTTTTTCAGCCTCCCTTATAATCTAGTGAAGCAACTAGAATATTTGAGAGTAAGAGGATGAAACATTTTGCATACTATAGATATATATGAGTAAAATGTCTAAAACATACAAATGGCTCTATTTCAAGGGATAAGCAAGGAAACCAAAACAAATCGAGAAGTTCTAAGGAACATTCTTACATTCTGCTTTATGAAGGGAGTAGGCTCCTTTCCCAAGGAAAATCTCTGTGGTCTTGTAAGAGAAGCTCCATATTCATCCAAAGAATGATAAGATCATATTTGAATTAGTAAATATACTTAATTTAGTGCCAGCATATTTCTATTGACTTGATTCTTTTATCTTTTTTCTAAAAATTACTTTTATTTTTGCCACCTTTATTGGAATGGTGAATTTAAGCTATATATATATTTAGAATGATACAAAATTCCAAATGGAATTAATTCAAATACTGAATACATATTAATGAAAATAGACTTCCTAAAAAATAGAAAATGTGTATCAGCAAGAATATAACTGTTCCCAAATGTTAAAGGTGTAAGGAGCAAACAAGATTCTCATGGCTATACCATGAATTTGATTTTTTAAATATGTCTTTAATAAGAAAAATATTCATTGGCTTATTGGAGTCTGTATAATGTTAAAATATGTGAGGATTATTTTTAAAATGAAAATTCAAATGATTTTTATCTGCTCAAAGAGTAATGGTGAAAAGATGATAAAGTAAAATACAATTGCATGAAAAAAGGGAAGGAGGAAGTAATTGCAATGTTCTACTACAGTAGCTTAATATCAATATTAAAGAAACAATTTTTGATATTTAGAGTTTAAGGAAATCATAGACTCAAAATCCGTCAGATGTGTTGGGGTGGAGGAATTAATAACAGAAAGAATTGTTTATTTAAATACCTGGAGTCAACAAAGGTCATGGCACATTCAGAAACCCATAATAAATCCAGTACGACTGGAACTTATGTTTGTGCTAACAAAACTCTAGGGGTGTTTCTATAGTTGATATAGAGCAGAGGATTGCAAGAAATCTGTGGTTATGATGTGAATATTCATGAGATCTTTAACTACATATATGCTAAATAATGATTAGTAAATCTAATCTTAAATTGCCCATTGAACAGTTTAAGAAATTTAAGGGTAAACTAATCCTGTCTTAGCATTAATTTAATTGGAAACAAATATTCTTATAGATCCAAAGCAACTGATAACAAAAATAGGAGTTTGACAAGAAACATACCATAAGAACCTACTTTGTTTTTATTGAATCATTTACAACCTTACAATCCTAAAAGGTATTAAACACCAACATTTTCCAAATAATATGCTTGGTTTCAAAATTCTTTGCACTCTAAGAAGATTAGTAGGATCTTTGTGTAACACTATTCATAATTCAACAGAATTTTTATAATGCTGTTTGATAATTCATTTATTAATTTAAGAGATAGTTATTGAAGACAGGCTTTATGCCAAGAATAACCCATAAACATATGGACTCATCTTTCTTAATAATCATGGAAATAAAAGTTAAAATATGGTACAAATATGCATTTAGAAGAAATAAGACCAATTTTTCAAGAGATCAGAAGGGTGACTATAGTTAACAATGACCTATTGTACATTTAAAAATATCTAAAAGAAAATAATTCAAATAATCTTAGCATAAAAGAAAGACAAATACTTAAAGTAATAAATATCTCAATCAACCTGATTTGATCTTTACATTCTATATTAATCTGTCAAACTATCACATGTACCTCAAAAACATATTATGTATCAATTTCTAAAACAGAAGGAGAAAATACTATTGACTGTTAAAAAAATGTTAAAGTTAACAATGAGTTACCATTTCACATCACTGAGTTACTAAAGATATATTTTTTAAGTTCTGAAAATGCAAAGTGTTGATGCGGATATGTTGCATAGGAACCCTATATGTGTATAACTTTAACCATCGCTATGAAAACTCAGTTTGTAAAGTAATAAATGCATGCACCCCAACAATTTCACTTCTAGATATGTGGGTACTAAGAGATGTGTTCCCAGCCACAAAGTTGAGTGAAGCAAAAATAAGCAAGCAACTAATAAACCTAGGCTATTTAATAGCATAATGAATAAATAATTAGCAGTATCTATGAAAACATTCAAAAGTGAAAACAAATTAATGACAGCCAAACTTATCAACATGGATGTGTTTCAAAATCAATCTCAGGAAAAAGGTCAGAGAAAATACATAAGGTCTCATTCATTTGTACATAAGATTCAAAAGCAAGCTGAACTTACAGATTTCTAAAGATGAATTCATATGTGATAAAGCTATCATGAAAAATGAGGTATTATCACATTCTGTTTTTTTTATTATTCCACCCTTCCTTTCTTTGATAGTTCTATTTATTCTGCTTTTTTGCCTCTCTTTCACCTCATCCAACATTCACCTGTTTACATCTTATATATATAATTTTTTTGAGTCAGAGTCTTACTCTGTTGCCCAGGATAGAGTGCAGTGATCAGTGACTTACTCAATGCCACTGCAGCCTTGATCTGCTGGGTTCAAGAGATCCTTCCAACTCATCCTTTCAAGTAGCTGGAACCACAGGCTCGTGCCAGCCTAGCTAATATTTTTGTTTACTGTAGAGAGGAACTCTTGCCAATTTGCCCAGGCTGGTATCAAACCCCTGGGCTCAGGCAATCCTCTTGCCTCCACCTCCCAAAGTGATGGCATTACAGGCATGAGTCACCTTGCTTGCTCTTTATTCTTTTATAATAGTCAATTTCAAATGCCATTTCTGCATGATTCTCTTCCTTTTCTGTAATATGACTTTATCATATACTTATCACATTATCCCTTGTACAAAATTATCTATCTACTTGTCTATGATTACTTTTATATTGCAACCATCTCAAAGACAGAAATCACAAGTGTTTTATTTTCACAATCCTATAGCCTCTAGCAAAATGTCTAGCATATGCTACAAATGTTCGCATTTTTTTATTGAATTGCATTTCAACTAAAAGTCAGTTTATTATAAAAAACTTTTTACAAGCCTCATAATGAAGCTTTAATGTATGTTTTGAAATTTTAAGCAAAATATAAAGTGAGGAATTGTTTTAGAGACAAAACTATTAAATATAGTAAAAATAGAATTAAATATAGTAAAGAATAGGAAAAAGGATTCACCATGTGTGCACATATGAGTGCATGCACCCACGTGTGTGTGCACAGGCACAGACATTTGACGTCTTCTAAGTAATATATGTATATAACTTTCAACATAAAATCATGTAATAATAATAGAAATATTTCCAAGTCCTCTATTTTCAAAGTATTATCACCACAAAATAAGTGTATTTTTTTAAAAAAGCTTTACTTTCAAAATTGTTAATAAAATTCTATTTTGAAGAGTTTTTATATTTTCAAAAACTTTAAAACGTTTTTTTGTTGTTTTGAACCTTGTAGTGCAGCTAAGGGCTTGTTCTAGGAATAAAAGTGCCAGTTCTCTCATTTTGCTTCTCCTTCTGTTACTAATGTTATCTTTGTTTTGAATATTTATAGAAGTCTTTTAAAGTCATCTCATTAGGGTTAGCTTAATTAAAAGTGGATAATATAACCTGTAAATCTACCTAATTGACCACATGTAAACACCTTTCTGTATGCTAACACGCTAAAAGCAAACAAATCTGGAGGGTCTCACTCTCTTTCTTCATGGCACCTCACCTACTATAATTTCTCGTGACCATCAGAGAAAAGGTTGACAATGTCTGTGTTAGATATTAGAAAAATTTAGTGTCTGTCTTGTTTTTTGGTTAAAATATATCACAAAATTTTTCTTTTGGTGTTCAGGTTATGTGATTTTGTATACTCCAACCAATTCATAGGGCCTCAAAAGTGGAGTATACAAAACCACATAACCTGTTGGCTATGTGATTGTCAATGGAGGATAGGGATATGAAGAATCAACAAAGAAACTAAATAATAATAATAATATCACATACAAATTACTTCCTCTTTATTACCCTTGGTTGAAGACCATGATATTACATAATAGTGGTCCTTTACTGTGGTATAAAGAAAAAGAAAATATCAACTGAATAAGCTTAAATGTGAAGTCCATTGAGTGGCCAGAATTTAAATCTATTGAGCAACCTTAGTTCCACAAACAGAATATTCTTTTTGTGTGTTTTCTTTAACTTCATCTCTCCTTACCCCACTTCTTAAATCATAGAGTTAAAAAAGAAAACCCAACGCATGGGAGAAAACATCTATCATATGACGGAGACGAGGAATCCTACCAAAAAAGTAAATAAATAAAAGCAATATGTCAATTATGAATTTCATGTTTATGAACTTTTGGTTAGTACTTTTCAAAATTTAAAACATAAGACCACCACTGTGTCTCAAATTAAATACGAATCTATGCACAACTTCCTAAAGAAAACATAAACATATAGAGATGACTTTTATAAGAAGACTATCCATATAAAGTATACATGACAAACCAGTAGGGGAGAAAGCAGAGTTTCTGAGAGTTTCTAGAAGAGTGGCACATTTGAAGCCAGGTTGCCCAAGTGTTGCCTCCCACCTCCATCACTTAATTTCTCTAGTCCTTTGTTTTATCATCTCTAAAATGAGTGATTTGAATTAGTTGACCTCTAAAATCTCTTCCAATACTAGTATTATATAAGGTGTATGTGTTTGGAAAATTTAGGGAGCAAATCAGTTTTTCATTTGAAATAAATATCAGTAGGAAACCATTTAGATTTTTTTCCCTCAGAGTGAAATTGGTTTTGAATTTATTGAGTGTTTTCTGCAGACCAGGAACTGTGTTGGTAGCTTTACATGTATTGTTTAAAATCTTTATGAAAACCTTCAAGGATAAATTATGATCTCTATTTTACCATAAATAAATTGACTTTCAAAGTAGCTAATGTGACTGAACCAAGATTTGAATGCAAGTATGTCTCAGTCCAATGTCCATATTCTCTCCACTGCAGTGAGATTGTTTGTTGAGGCCAGTTCTTGATAGGTGTGAAATAAATTATGAAAAAAATGTAAGGTGTTATTTTACCTTAAAGGTAGGGGCAATAATTAAAAGAGGCAAGGTAAGACAAAGATTTTCATCAATGTATTTTAGACTCATATTATTGTAAGGAATGGAAGATAGTTCTCTTTCTCAAACTCAGTTACTCAGTTATGTAGGCTGACTTATATAACAAATAACTTGTAAAATATTTTCTATAAGTTTTTTTTATTTTCCTGAATGTTTGAAAATGTTGTGTGTGTACTCCATCATGTATATTTACTTTTGAATCTGTAATTTTTTCTAGGTGGCAACAAATCTGTTGCATATTTCATGCTCAATTTAAAAAAACTTACAAGATTTCTATGTATTATGAAAAGATTGCCATCTGTCTCCTATTTAAGTAGATACATTCTGATTATGCTAGGTGTGTTCTGGCTTCCTTTAAAAACAAATTTCTAAATATACATGTAGGAGAAATTTGTCAAAAATGAATTGTCAGCAAGAAACAGGAAAGATTTAAACAAATAAAAAAACTCTTAAAAAGCTTAACAAATAGAAATATCTCAAACCTGAATGCTTAGACTGGATAAAATAACCTTTTCCCTTCACCTCTCATGACTAACTTACAAGAAAATGTGAATGCAACTTGAAACCAATCGTTTTAGAAGCTTCAGAAGTTTGGTTAATTTTTCCTTCCTGTGATTTTTATTTTGGAACACCTTCAGGCTTTTGGGATGTGACTAGAGCTAAGAGGGGAAATGCCAAAATACTATAGGGAAGGCTTGCTCTTGGGGGTAATTTAGACCTGGCCTAACGAAGCAAAATGTTGCTATAAATTTGTGTTAAAGAAAATCTCTGCCTGTGAAATTTCCAGTGAGTTGAACAAATGTGAGAATTTAAGGTAATAAAATATAGATAATCATGTAAAAGTAGGGAATTATTAGAGTTTCATGAGGGTGAGAGCACATTAAGCTCTGGGACCTGAGGCTTGAGTTCTCTCCTTTGCTTTGCCACTAATTTTGTGATTGTTTTCAAACATTTCCCTGAATTTGACAACCTTAAAATACATAGCAGCAGGATTTCATCATGCCTCATCACTAGAAATATAAAAGCATTGTATGTCTGAGCAGATTCCTTTTTTCATTCATTTATTAATTTGATTGCCAACTACATGCCAGGATCCCCAACTAACTTCTGGGGATACAGCAATGAACAAAAAGTATCTTCTCTTTTGGATCATAAATTCTAGGAGTAAATAAATAATTTTTTAGAATATTAGATTATACTAAGTGACATGCAGATATCCTGGGGAAGAATTCCATAAAACAGGACTAGTATGTACAAAAGTCCTAAGGTGTCCTGGTGCATATGGGTTTGGGAAGCAGTGAGAATAGGGTAAATGGAGTGAAATAAGCATGGAGGAGAATGGTAAAAGATGTGTTCAGAATATTAGCAAGGAATGAAAAAAAATTTTTAGTATGGAGAACATGCTTATGTTCTTTCTACTAGAAAGAACTAGTAGCCAGCACATTCACTGAAAAAGTTGCTATTCTACCATGATAGAAGAATACAACTGACAGGGCTTTGCTACCTGAGTGTAGAGTTTCAGACTACCCTTCACCAAATGTGTCAATACAACCAATAGGAAGGTAATTAAAAGGGAGAAAACAAGAGAAGGAGACTACTGGAAAAAATTATTTCTCCTCCAAATAAACTATGCATTTTGAACAATTCAACCAAAATCCCCAAATGATACTTCCTTTTCCTCTTTTTCCTCTCTTCCATTTCCTTGCCTTGCATTGTCTTCCTTTCTTTTCCCTTCTTTCTCATCTTCTCTTCCCTCCTCTTGCTTTTGTTTGCTTTCCCTCCTCTACCTTCCCTAAAGATTATAAGCTATACTATTTCATTTACATAATATTCTCAAAATTACACAATTGTAGAGAACAGATTAATGGTTGCAGGTGTAAAATAGAGGGTGGAGATGGGCAGGAAGTAAGAGCTATGAAAGGGCAATGTGAGAGATTCTGTAGCAAGAAAAATATTCTATATATTGACTCTATTAATTCCAATACTCTATTTCTGATATTGTGCTGTAGTTTTTCAAGATGTCACCATAGGAGAAAATTAGTAAATGGTAGACAGGATCTCAAGTAGACAAGATACAACACTGAAAGAAATCATAGCAGAGATTTTGGCTATAAAAAATTTCACCCAGGAAATAAATAACAAGATGACAACCATGGAAAGTGGAATTAATCAAACAGAAGAAAGAATCTCAGAACTTGAAGACCAAAACATGGAATTAATCTGATCTGTAAAAAACAGAGAAAGAAGACTCAGAAAGAAAGAACAAAGCCTCTAAGAGATGTGTGACTATATCAAGAGGCTGAGCCTACATCTGATTGGTATCTCAGAAGAAGAAAGGGAAACAGAGAACATCTTGGAGCAAGTATTTCAGGAAGTTATCCAAGAAAACGTTCCCATCTTACCAGAGATGTGACCATCCAAACAAAAGAGATATAGAAAACCCTTGCGAGACATCAGATGAGACCAACCCTTGACACATGGTAATTCACATGCACAGAGTACAAAAGAAAAAATCCTAAAGGTAGCATGAGAGAAAGGTTAGACTACCGACCAGGGGAAGCCAATTGGAATAGCAACAGACCTATCAGCAGAAACACTACAGACTAGAAGGGATTGGAGCCCAATATTCAAAATCTTCAAAGATACACAATTTCCGCCAAGAATTTCCTATCCAGCCAAATTCAGCTTCATCAGCAATGGAGAATTAAAATTCTTCCCAGACATCCAAACCCTAAGAGATTATGCAGCTTCCAGACTAGGTCTACAGGAGACACTTAAAAAGATATTAGGCACTTAAGAAGGGAAAAAAAGAATGACCACCGCTTCCCAAGAGAATAGCAGAACACAGAATCCATAGAGTATACATTGTGACAGCCAACTTGAAAATACACACATACAACAACCCCAAAACTAAAAGAAAACAAACAAAGAAAAAACTTCATAAGAACCTCATGATGGGAACAAACAATCACATTTCAATAATCTGCCTGAATGTGAATGGACTATATGCACACTGAAAAGACACAGAATGACAAATTGAATAAAAAACCATGACCCAATAATTTGCTGCATCCAGAAAACTCACCTTACCACAAGGGATGCAACAGACTCAAAGTTGGAGGATGTAAAACAAGTTTTCCAAGTGAATGAATCACAAAAGAAGGCAGGGATAGCAACTTTAATATCAGACAAAACAACCTTTAAGCTATCAAAAATTAAGAAAAGACAGAAGGACACTATATAATGATAAAATGTTCAATCCATCATCAAGAATGTCCATCCATATATGCACCCAGCACAGGAGCACCAGTGTTTATAAAGCAACTACTAAGTAAACTAAAAAAAGATATTGACTCTAACACTATTATAGCTTGGGACTTAAATATCCCACTAACCACCCTAGATAGATCATCGAGGCAAAAAAATCAACAAAGAGATCCAGAACCTCAACTTGATGCTTGACCAAATGGACTTAATAGATGCCACAGAATACTCCACTCAACAACCACAGAATATACATTCTATTTATCACTACATGAAATGTACTCCAAGATCAATCACATGCTCAGTCATAAATAAAGCATAAACAAATTTTATAAGATTGAACTACTACTATGCATCTTCTCAGACCACAGAGGAATAAAAATAAATATCAATACCAACAAAATTTCCCCCAAAACCCCCAAAATATGGCCACTAAACAGCATGATACTGAACAACTACTGGGTCAGCACAGATATTGAAACAGAAATTAAATGATTCCTGGAAACAAATGAAAATGAAGAAACATTTTACCATAACCTCCAGTATGCCATAAAAGCTTTTCTAAGAGGATAATTTGTGTCTCCCTGAACACACATCAAGAAAATGAAAAGATCACAAGCTAACAGCCTAACAAATCACCAAAAGAAGCTGGAAAGAATAGACCACCAAAACCCTAACTTTAGCAGAAGAATACAGATCACCAAAGTAAAAGCCCAAATATGGGACATAAAAGATAAAAATATCATTAAAAAAATCAACAAAATAAAAAACTGATTCTTTGAAAGAATGAACAAGATTGACAGACTCCTAACCAGAATGACCAAGAAAAAGAGAGAAAATCCCAAATAAACACAATCAGAAATGCAAAAGATCAAATCACAACTGACCCCAAAGAAATACAAAAGATTATCAGAGATTACTAATTATCAGAGATTACTATGCACACCTGTATGGAAACACACTTGATAACCTAAATGAAATGGAGAACTTTCTGACATCACACAACCTCCCAAGGTTGAAACAAGAAGACATTGAGACACTAATAGACCAATAACAACCAAGGAAATTGACTTTATCATTAGAAAACTACCTACCAAAAAAAAAAAAAAAAAGCAACAGCAACAAAAAAACCCCAGATCAGACAGCTTTCCAGCAGAATTCTACAAAACGTATAAGGAGGAACAGATACCAATCATATTGACAGTATTCCAGGCAATTGAGAAAGACAGAATTCTCCCCAAATTGTTTTACAAAGCTAACATAATACTGACACCCAAACTGGCTAACCATCCAACAAAAAAAGAGAACTACAGGCCAATATCCCTAATTAACATAGATGCAAAAATTCTCAACAAGATTCTAGCAAATTGGATCCAACAGCACATCTAAAAACCATCTACCGTGACCAAGTAGGCTTCATCCCCAGGATGCAGGGCTGGTTCGACATCCGCAAGACCGTAAGTGTAATTAAATACATCAACATATGTAAAAACAAGAAACACATGATCATCTCATTAGATACAGAATAAACTTTTGATAAAATCCAGCATCCCTTCTTGATAAACACCCTCAAACACCTTAGTATAGAAGGATCATACCTCAAAATAGTAGGCACCATCTACGATAAACCCACAGTCAGCATATTACTAAATGAATAGAAACTGGAAACACTTCACCTGAAAATAAGACAAGGCTGCCCACTCTTACCCCTCTTGTTCAACATTGTGTTGGAAGTCCTAGCTCAGGTAATTAGACAATTAGACAAGAGAAGGAAATCAGGGGTATCCAAATAGAAAAAGAGGAAGTTAAGTTATACTCCTTTGCTGATGATATGATCCTACACCTTTGGAAATCCCAGAGAATCTGTCAAAAACCTGCTTGCACTGATAAAGGACTTTGGCAAAGTCTCGAGGTAAAAATAATTGTGCAAAAGATAGTTGCATTATGTACACCAACAACAAGCAGGCAGAGAATCAAATAAAGAGCACAATCCCATTCACAATAGCCACAAACAATGAAATACCTCAGCATCTTCCTAGCCAGAGAAGTGAAAGAACTTTACAATGAGAACTACAAAAACACTGCTCAAAGAATCCAAGAAGACACAAATGGAAAAATATTCCATGCTCATGGATAGGAAGAATCAACATTGTTAAGATGTCCATCCTACCAAAAGCAATTTATAGATTCAACGCAATACCCATTAAATTACCAACATATTCTTCTCAGACCTGGAAATGACAATACGGAAATTCACATGGAAACATAAACAACCACGAATAGCCAAAACAGCACTTAGCAAAAGAAACAATGTGGGCGGTATCACACTTTTAGACTTTGAACTTTACTATAATGCTACAAAAATCAAAACAGCCTGGTATTGGTATAATAATAGGCATATGGACCAATGGAATAGGATAGTGATTCTAGAAGCAAAACCTCAATTTCTCAATTTCAATTTTGCTCTAAATTCATCCAAGTTTCTGTGAAGTTCATATGTTTGTTCTTCTTTGTGACTGCATAATATTTCCTTATTTATATGTACCACATTTAAAAAATCTAGTCCAGTTTCAATGGGCAGTATGATTGGTTCATGCTTCTGCTATTGTGAATAGTGCTACAATAAACAGGTATTTGTATACAGGTATCTTTTTTTAGAATGATTTTGGTTCCTCTCAGTATATTACCAGTAGGAAGATTGCTGGGTCATATACAAAGCTTCCACTAACAATCATTGAGGAGAGGAGAACTTACTTAGTAAATGGTTCTGGGAAAACTGGCTGACCACATGCAGAAGATTGAAACAGGACCCCTACCCTTCACCATATACAAAAATCAACTCTAAATAGATCAAGACCTAAACATAAAACCTCAAACTATAAGAATCTTAGAAAACACAGCAGACACCCTTGGAAATTGGAACTGGCAACCAATTCCTGATTAAAACTCCAAGTGCCCGTGCCATAGAAGATAAGCTAGACAAGTGGGACCTCATCAAACTGACAAATTCTGCAAAGCCAAAGAAACCATCAAGAGAGCAAGGAGACAGCCCACAGAGTGGGAAAAAAATATTTGTCAGCTGTATATCTCACAAAGACCTAACATCTAGGATCTACAAGGAACTCAAATGTGCCTAAAGGAAAAAATCAAACAGCCCCATTAAAAAGTGGGCAAAAGATATGAATAGACATTTCTCAAAAGAAGATATATGGGCAACCAACAGACACATGAAAAAGTGCTCAGCTTCACTCATCATCAGAGAAATGCAAATCAAAACCACGTTGAGATACCACCTAACCAGTGAGAATGGCCATCATTAATAAAACAAACAAACCGGGCTTGGTGGCTCAGCCTGTAATCCCGCTCCTTTGGGAGGCTTGAGGTGAGTGGATTGCCTGAGCCCGCGGGTTCGAGACCCACCTGGGCAGCAAGACCTCATCTCTACAATAAATCAAAAAATCAGCCGGGTGTGGTAGCGCATGCCTGTAATTCCGGCTACTCAGAAAGCTGAGGCAGAAGGATCGCCAGAGCCCAGGAAGCGAGGCTGCGGTGGCCAGAAGCAGCCACTGCACTCCAGTCTGGGCGAACAAGTGAGACTCCAACTCAAAAAAAAAAAAACAAAAAGGAATGCTTCTACACTGCTGGTGGGAATGCAAACTAGTGCAACCTCTTTGGAAAACAGTGTGATGACTTCTAAAAGAACTAGACACTGACCTACCATAATAAGGCCTAGCAATCCCTCTACTGGGACTATACCCGGAGGAACTCAAATCATCCTACAAAAAAGATACCTGTATGTGCATGTTTATTTCAGCACTATTCACAACAGCAAAAACATAGAACCAAATGTGCTGCCCATCAAAACTGAACTGGTTAAAAAAAATGTGGTATATATGCACAATGGAATATTATGCAGCCATAAAGAAGTACAAACACATGAACTTCACAGCAACTTGAATGGATTCAGTCTATCATACTCAGTGATCTACTACAGCAACAAAGAACAGAGTACCACCTGTTCTCACTTGTAAGTAGACACGGAACATGTCCCATAATACTATTAAAAAGGAATTGGCAGTAATGGGATACAGCTCGGATGGAGGGAGGAGACACAACATCAATAAGAGTACCTGATCTCAAACCCCAGGCAAAGTGGGGACAAAAGGGAGGCCCAAACGTTACCTGAATGATGATCACTTTGTATACTTAATCCTGAATTGTACCCCACATCTTTAAAATAAAATTTTAAACTTTTTTTAAAAAGGTAGACTGGATCTCTGTATTATTCATTTTAAAAATGTGTGTATCTACAAATATCTCAGAATAAAAGTTTAATTTAAAATACTGAACATCTGTGATATTAGAGGAGACTTTGAAGCAGTTGAGCTCCCTCACTTACAATACTCTTTCCCTGTCATCTTCATGCTAATGCTGCCTTGGCATCAGATATTTCCTAGCATTTTTTATTCCTGGTATTGTACAGCATCATTACCTATAATTTAAATTCATCTGCTCTCCTAAATAAACAAGTTGTAATACTGTGATAAATGAGCTTTGTACATGGAGGCTGATGAGTATAGCCACTTGAGAGCAAAAAGACCACACAGATGAATAAGTGTTTTTGGATGAACAAGATAAATTGATTCCAAAACTCATATAGAATAGCAAAGGGCCAGGAAGCATTTGGAGCATTTTTGGCAAAAAGAAGAAATTAAGTTGACTGTCCTCTTTACCCCTTTTTCTGCCAAGACACCAGTTATATATGTTTGTTTGCACTTCACCAAATCTTCCTCAGCAGTTGATGTTATCCAAATTTCTAATTTTTTTCTAATCTGATGGATATGAAGTGGTCTCTTATTGTTTTATGTTCTAGGAATATGTAGAACTACTTGGTATATTTTGCATGCTAGTCTTCCTCAATAATATATACTGCAAATATCATTTCCCATTCTGAAATTTTTAGGAGTTTTTATACTATAAGCTTTTGTCTTAAAATATTGTTCAAACTTAACTGAAACTATTAAGCCTTTAGTCATCAAAACAGTGTATATACTGAAGAAACAGAGAAAAGATTTAATAGAAGAGACTAAAGTGTCAAAAAATAGACACACACATTAAAATTCAGTTTCTAAGTAAAACAGCTATGTGTCCTAGCTTGCCAGTTACAGTTTCTGCTTAACCCCGTTGTCCACAAGCATAATTATTAATAATGCTTCTATTCAATTTCAAAAAATTTTTGGTTTAGACAAAGCGATATATATGATTATACATGACAGAGATCAACTTAGAAATAAATAGGGTATCACTGGCTATCCATATAAAAAAAGAATAAAAAATTACCCATAGCCTACACCATAACAAAAATAAATTCCACATTTATTGAAAATCTAAATGTAAAAAGAAGCCTTCAAACTTTCAGAAATAATCATGAGAAAATCTTTGCAACATTCAGATGGGAAGAATTTTTTTTTAATGATGTAAATTTACAAACCATGTTAAAATTTAACATTTAAATTTTCCTTTTGGAGACATCTTGGAGAGCAATGACGAGTTCAAAGATGCTCAAGCCCTGGAGTCCACCTTTAGTTACATAGTGAAGAGACTTTTTGACCTTGTACACAAAAGGACTTGTACAAGATATTTACAACATCAATGTTCATAAAAATTTAGAAATGACTTAAATATTTATCAATTTGAAGAAAGATAAAGAAATTGAGGTATTTCCATAAAATGGAACGTATTGTACCATTTAAAACAAGTGAGTCAAATACAAATTTGTACAAAATCAAAGGGAGGCATATCTTGTCATTTTTCTCTCCAAAATGACTTGGCCACCTGTTTCCTGTCTTCTGTATGCAAAGAGTGCTGAAGGCAAATGCACATTTCATCAAAGACTATTTTTTGCAAAAGTGAATAAGGAAGAGAGTAGATACCTTTTCTGTTGTTTTACTATTTCTTAGCAGATTCTTAATTTAAAAGGAATATCCTGTCTATGGTATATTGTATTTTAGCTACCAAGAGATATCTTAGAAATAATGAAGAGTATGGTCTTAGAAAAAAGAAATCCAAAGACACACTTTAGAACTTAAAACATTTCCAAATTTTTATTCTATTCTTTGTTAAACTCAGATATGTTAATATAAAATTTGCTAGTTCAAGAAACAGAAAACCAAATACTACATGTTCTCACTTATAAGTGGGAGCTAAACACTGGGTATACACAGGCATAAAGATGGGAACAACAGATACTGGGGATCCCTAAAGATGGGAGGACAGGAGGGGTTGAAGTCTGAAAAATGATCTCTTGGTACCATGCCACTAGTTGCGTGATGAGTTCAGTAGAAACTCATACCTCACTAATCACACAGTATATCTACGTGTATACCCTCTGAAGTTAATTTTTTTTTAAAAAAAATGTTGCCCTGGTAACAAAAAAAAAAACTGCTAGTTTATACGACATTTTAGGTTCTCCAGAAAAAAAAAAATTACACAGGTAAGGTAAATTAAATATACATTGTGTTCAGTTTTCTTGGGCCAAACTGTATTTACACCATATGATTACTTCTAACACTTATTTTAAAGTAAGTTTATTTTTACTTCAAAAGGATTTTTCATCCTTATATCTATTTCTGACTTTGGCTATTTAAATATTTTCTCTAATCCATTAAACTAATATTTGCCCTTGCTTCATGGAGATTTGGGTATTTCCACTGGGTTTGAAGAGTATTTTTCTTCATCTTTGGTTTTACTTCTAGCCACCAGTTTACCATGGTGTTGAAACTGGATATCAGAAGGAAAAGAGATATCTGTACTAAAAAAAAGAAAAAATTGTTCACTTAGATTGGCTATTTGATGTTGATATTGAGGAATCAATCCATGGACTGAGACACTGGGATCTGTGTCATAAACAGTATTCAAGGTGCAGAGGCGGGGTACTCTAGTTATTTGGTCAGTTTTAATTTTGCTTCTTCATCTATGGGCTTAAAATCCTTCATATTTTCCATTTCTCTCCTTTCTGCCTCTTCAGATGCTTCACAGAAAACAAAGTAGTTAATGTGAGGGTGTTGGGGCAGGCATAATGGTGGTGAGGGTTAGTAGAATAATCAAGGACCCATTGCCCTCTACTTTGTATTTTAATTAGAAATTAGATTGTAGTGTTGATAACATGAGTTGTCTTGTTTGGAACCTATTAGAAAATAATTTCTTTAAAAATGTCTGCTATAGAAATAACCATACCTTTCATTTTTTAAATGTGTTTCTTCAGAGGCATTCAGGGTGTGCTCATCAGAATATAAACTGGTAAATACTAACAGGATAAATGACAACGTGAAATGCCATCCTACTTGTGAGAAGTACTGTACCTCATTTCTTTGACTGGGATTGGCTGTGTAGTGATTGTTGGGAAAACATCTGGTTACTGCCACATATTTTAGTATCCGATCTCATTGCGTGACATTTTGTTCTGTGACATTTAGTTCCCACTTGGGACTAAGAACTGGAAACCTAAAATTAAGTTCCATTTCCAACATAATAATAGGGAATTGTCCTAGATAATGATGCTTGAGTTTTCCAGTAATGAAATTTCAACACAGCACACTGGAAAAAAATAATAGCAAATTGTTACTGGTAATTTTCTTTACAAAAATGCAAATACATAGACAGACCCCAGAAACTGTTTGACAATTCCTCTGTGAAACCATGTGGGTCTGGTGCATGTGGTATGATCCCATGATTATTTTCTCTATTTTTTCTTGGAAAATTTGTCCGTTTATATTTCTAATTACCTGTTGCTACTTCTAATGGAGTTAATATCTGAGCTCTGTAACATAGTACATGGAAGGCCCACCAAGATCTGGCTCTGCCCAGCCCCCGATCTCATGCAAACTCTCCATGCTCCAGGGGTGCTGAATGGTTTGCAAGTTCCTGCACAGACCAAGTTGCTTGTTCGTCAGGAGCCACAGATATCATCTCCGGAACTTTTCTTAGGTTTCAGAATATTGCTCTTTGCTTTTTTGGGCTCAAGATAAATTCAAACAAACTCTCTTACAGTGAAGTTCATATACCTACACAACTTTTAGTTTCCCTTTATATAACTTTTTATTTTCTGTAAGTAAACATTTAAGAATGTTCTTTTTGGAATGTCTGAGTATATTTTTCTAACTTTTAGGTTTTCTGCACCATAACTGTGTTTATTATAGGTTCTCTTTGCTGAATCTTCCATAAGATAAAATGGGAAAGAACTTAAGTAATTGCCATTTTGCCTCTGCCTGAATTTGGACTTAAAGCATGGCTCTAGTTTATATCCTAGAACTAGACTGGTCATTTCATTCTTACTCTCCTATTCTGTTGTCTCTTTCCAAAAATGTACGCTTCCCTCATCAATTTACTCCTAGAAAGTGCTGTGTGGCTTCAAGTTTCTGTAGTGGACATATTAAATCCACATGTTATGTAAGTTAAAGCAGAGGCAACCATTATTCAGAGAAGGTTAAGTTGTTTACTACAGTTTTTTTTTCCAACTAGTCCCCCCCCTTTTTTTAATCAACAAACGCACTGCATTTATAGGGTATTTTAGAGCTAGTGCTAGAGAAGACATTTTGTGATGGAGATTTACATGTAGGAAGCTTACCGAGGAGTGTTCTTGGGAACATCTGTGAGTGGGTGAAGAAATTGAACTGAGAAGAGAAAAAAGTTGATATGAGACCAAGCTATAACAAATGTCTGATCTGATTACACAGGGGATGACCTTACAGAATTATTCCCCAATTGAGCAAGAGAGCAAGGTTTGTGTATCTCATTGGATGTGGCTGCTTCATTGGAGACATGCAACTCGCCTTCAGCAGCTGAAGAATAATTCCCTGTTCCTAGGATCTGGGCAGTGCCTGACACATTTACTACCCAGGATTCTAAAATCTGAATTACTCTCTTGGAAACAAAGATGATAGGCATGTTTGTCCTCATTTCTCAGTTTGTTTATGCTATGATTAAGAACTTAACAGAAGGTATATGCCTACGCAGAACAGAATATGCAAGACAGATCTGTTCATTTTCTTGTGCCCCTATTCCCTGTGGTTTGGACAATCACCACTTTCACTTTTCATAAACGTTATGCTTTATATAAATTGTGAGAGAAAACTAAATAAGTGTTAACCCATTGTTTTACTAAGACATATATAACTTACCTAGAAACCTCACACTAGTAGTCTGTATCCTTCCTTTCTTTTAAGGGAACATTATAAAATACCAGTATCTCTTGGTTCTTAAACCAAATTTCCCACAGGCAATGTCATCTTCTTACCTGAGGTAAGAAAGCAATATCCATGCTTAGGTACCATTTACATTATTGTTGCTTCTTGCATTCTGATGCCTCAGAAAGCCCATCTTCCCAAGAAGAAAAGTTATGGTTCTGAAACAAGGTAGCTTCTCATGAGCTGGCCTCATGCCCAGCAATCCACAGTGCTGAGAGAAGCACGATTTTAATATAAAATGATGATCTAGTCAATATTCAGAAAAAGGTTTTCTGGAGAAGAAATAAATACTACACAAATTAAACTTGAAATCTGTGTAATGGAGTAATATCTTGAGTGAATGTGGAAAATTTGAGGGTGACCCAAGTCATTATTTTAGTGCATAAGAAAATTTTTAATAAATGTTTAAAATTGACCAAAAAAGAAGAAACTAACACGTATTGAGCACTTATTGTTCAGCAGGCACTATATGAAAGTTAACAAATATGATAATATTCAGTCCTTATGATTGTCCCAAGTGTAAGGAATGATTACTCAAGTCTTTTTATTCATTTATTTTTACCTTAAATGAGGTAAGTTTCTAAATTTACTTCTAGAAATTAGTAAAGCCAGGATTAAAAAATTAAGTTTTTCTGATTCAAAATTTAAAAGCAAATGCTATCCTTCCCAAAAAAGTGTCCACAAACAGAGATGTGTTATAAAAATGAAACATCTTCATTATCTTTAGAATAGCATTTCTGAAAAATTTAACATTGGGCTATAAATTATATAGTCCTGATTTGTTTTGAGCACCCATATAATGAACAAAACAACAATGTTAGGGTCAAGAGACCTGCTTCATTACTTATCAGTAAGCTCTGGGGAAGAAAATGAACTTCAGTTTTCTCACTTATAAAATCAAGATATTAAAGTAGAATGATAGAGATCAACATTGTCATTTGCTGCATTTGCTATAGCACCTAAATCTTGAATAAGTATTTTGGTAACAGGACTATGTGGTGTCTCAGAATCTATTTGTGGTATCTTGCATATTGACTGCTCTTGTGACCACAGGATTGATTTCGCATTGTGTAACCCAACATAATTTTACTTCTGTAGCAGAAATCTATTTTGCTGAGGGTCTGCTATCACCTTTCTTTTTAACTACCAGTAGTACAAAAGAAGACAGAAGTTCAGATGGTGAAGGTAGGGAGACAAAATACAAATTACTGTAGGAATTTAGGATATCATTGGCTTAGCCAGTAAATGATCAAACAAGGATTAATTTTCCCCCCAATACATACTCTAAAATATATTTTCCCATGTGAATTTAAAATTACAATAAACTCATAGTCAGTGTAAATATGTAATGAAAGATGATTATAACCAAAACAAAAATCAAAATTATATCTATAAAATACTTAGCAATAAATTGAATGAGAAATGTGCAGACCATATAACAAGCCTTGAGTAATTGAAAAGTATGCAGAAAAATTCATATTATAAAAATGCTTATCTACCCCCAATTAATGACATTTTGGCTGTCAAAACTGGTGGAGCATTACTGGCATATAGTTGGTAGAGTTCAGAGATGTTGCTGAACATTCTACAATGCACAGGGCAGTTCTGTTGCAAGAAAACAAATCAGAGACATCGTGACACTGAGCTAGTAAACAGGAAGCTGAATTTATTACTGGAATGCCAGCGTTTGGCCCAGCAGACTCCAGTCACAAAGACTGGGCCTGATTGCAGTCGGGTCTCAGCTTATATAGATTATACATTGGCTTTGGGGGGAAGGGGCTTCTCATGGTGTAAAGTCTTGTACTTTTTGTAACAATAGCACAAGCTTGTGGTTTGGCTGCAGGCACTGAGCATGGCGTTACAGGAAGGGGCTTGTGGTTTTAGCTGCAGGTACTGAGCATGGTGTTTTGCATTAACAAACTGAAACATTTTAATTGTGATATATGTTTTGAAGCATTTTCTAAAAGCCCCCTACCACAGTTCGGTATATAAGTATATACAGTGAACAGGTTGAGAAACCTTTGACTTGATCAAGGCCTTCAACAGCGAAAGTCATTAATATAGAATCTCTTATGGGTTAAATATAATTTAAAAATAAAGTAGCACTTGCTCAGTTGTTTAGATTTTTAGCAAATGTATTGAATTTATTTTTACTTTCCTATAACATTAAAGAGAGATTTGAGATTTTTGCATTTATCAAAAGAAAAGATGAGTTTCAAAGTCTGTGAAACATTGGGTAGTGATTAATGGATTGTGTTGCTTAAACCCATGTAGTTATAAATAGTTCTGCAACATTTTGAAGAAATAAGACTATTAGGAGAGAAAGTTTGGCAAATGTGACTGTATTTACAAAAGATTCTTGTAGTTTTTGGCTACATGACACAAGCACTCCTTTGTTTTATACACTGTTGGTGCTGTATGGATTTGCTACAGTGTTTAGAGTATTTACCCATCTTCCAGTTGCACACAGTAGGAACACAGTAAAGGAACCAGTTAATTAAAGCATTTCGGTACAAACATTAATTCTTAAATTTTACCGAGAAAAGTCCAACTAAAAAAGCAGAGCTAGGATTGTAAATTATTGTGAGTTCAGGTATCCTCCCCTGGTGTAAACTACCATGAATGGGATGCAAAGTCACTGATGTCAAAATATGCCTTGGTAGGAGGTAACAGTTTTTTAAGAGAACATCTGATTTCTAAGATGAAGAGTATTAATATAAATGAAGTTTTCTAATGTTCTCATCTGAAGTGGGCAAATATTCATTTGGATGTATACATTTTGATATATTAACCAATTCAATTATTTTATAATCATGTCTCCTTGACAGTATAATTTCAATATTTTGTGAAAAATCACTAAAGAGATGTGCTACTCTGTAAAAATGGTTATAAATTATCAGGAATTAATGGAGGCTACCATAAATAAATTTATATTGTGTGGACTGATTTATTTATGGTTTTTCTTGCAAACAAGGAATGTCAAGATTTTTTTTTTTAATCAGAACCCCCAACAGCATGTCTAGTCAGACTAAATTTTTTGACCTGTATCAAATGCAACCAACTTACATATTGAGATGTAGGTCAAATGTAGTTATTTGAATCTGTCATGTTCAGATCTATCGGGCAAACTGTACAGTAAATTTTAGGAAATCTTGGAGAAAAATGCAGAACTTTCTAAGATTAAAAAGAAATTATTGCTGACACTGACTTAAAGATCGTTTATTTTCATTTGTTTGCTGGATGAAAGTAAACTAAAATTATAAAATGCATTTCACCCCCAGTATTACATTTATTAGAAAAGCAAGTAAGATATTGTTTTTTATCTCTAATTACATGCAATGCCATCTTTCTGTCTTTCTCTTTTGTTTTCCTAAGTTGGAAGCTCCTGAAAACAGATATTTTTCTTTAACATGATATGATATTGACTTAAATACCATGCTATCTGAACATATCAATCATGTCACTGAAAGAAAATGGCTATCAAGAAGTTTGGTGCTTAAGTATCCGATGTTAAAGTATTTTTAATGTTGAGTTGAGTTGAATTGATAAGTGACCCCTAGCTCAAATGCTTCTCATAACCATAAAGAGCAGTTTTAAAAATTTATAATACCTCACAAAACACTGGTTTTGATTTACTTCTCCTTGAAAGAGCTCTCTGAGAATATTTGCATTGTCAGCAGCTTAAATTGACCACAGAAATGATAACTAAATAATTTTAAAAATTGTAAAATGATTTAGGCATTTAAGATGTGTATAAGGTAATTAAAACCAAACTTTAAGAGGGCTAAGGCCACACTGTAGTTGGTTATTTTACAGCTGGGGTCACTGCCTAAGTTGTACAAAGGCATATGTTCAATTTACAGTTATAATGAAGAACATAGGATGTTTTGATTCTTCATTTGCCATGCTCATCTCTAGAGGATGCAATAGCCAATATTAAAAAATGAACATGGGCTCTTTTGTGAAGGATAATAAAAATGTGTAAGATAATACATGCCACATGCATGTATGGTTGGCATATGGCATTTCTCTGAGTATGGAATTGTTGCCCCTAGTTGCTATCATGGAGCAGGCTCATGAAAATGTTCATTATTAGCCTTTATGAATAAAACTAATTCCTTTGATCTCATTAGTTTTATCATGATTATTCCATTTCAAATAATAATGGTGTTTATAAAGGTGTTTCCCATAGATTATTCACTTGCAAGGGCATTTTGTGTTTTATTTTTTTCTAATCTGTGAAAGGAAAGAAAAACTTAGGTTATAAAGTTTTCTTTTGTCACATGTTGAATGTAGCAAAAGACATAAAGCAGATTTTTTTCTTTTTTCTTTTACAAAATGAATGGCATCAGAGTATTAGACTTTTTCTATATATTGATATACTTGAAAATACTAGTACATACTCTTAGGGTAAAGTTAAATATTTGTAACATCATGTTGCAGTACAGTTGATATATAGTAGGAAGATAATCTTTTTATTCAGTGAATACTTGCATTTTATCCCAATTATCATTCTATCGAGTCTGCAGAACCACAGTGTGCTTAGCTATATTCGGGCTCCACTTTTGGCTTAAAACAAAGCAAAACAAAAAACTTTCCACCTTAAAGAATGCATGAAAAAGAAAGATTTTGAAACTTCTCTGATTTGAATAAATAAGTAAGGAAAAATGGAAGTTGGTGAAAAATACAGGAATAAGAAATATGTTTACATCAGCAATCTCATTTAAATTCATGTAGCTGACGATCATTTTGTTTTTGCACCTGCTCAGCACTGCTCTCTTCTTGGTGTGCTATTCTTCACTTGTTCCAGTCACGTGGGCTGCCAAACTCTGCACCCTGTCTCTATGGTCATGCGATTGAAAATTGGCCAATCACAATGTCCCAATCCCTTATCATTCTAATTGATCTAGAGGTTGATATATTATTCAAACTTGGCCAATAAGAATCATACCAAGGATGTTTCTATTTTTGGATCTTGAGAAAAATAAGTTTTGGGCTTGGGAGTTGGAAAGAAGTAAACTGGAAGCAAGCAACAGCCAACCAAATAACGCCAATCAAGGATACATGGAAATAAATGTCTGTGAGGAAGATTTTGATTGCTTCATTTTCTAGTTCCGATAGAATTCAGAGTTTCTTTTTTTCCTAGCATCTTCCCAAGATATGCTTTTTGTTGTTGTTTTAGTGTAGTTTCGGTTGCAAACATCCTTCCTAATTAAATAGACAAGAACTCTTAATCAACATAGTATTTGCATGCATATGTGCTACTTTTAACGTACTAGGTATTGTCTCTTAAATATTTCAGGCTTGCTTCATATATCTTTATTTAGACAAAGTTTGGATCAGCTAAACTCTTCACTGACATGAAAAAGGTAAATTTTAGTTCATTGAATAATCATAAACCCTTAATTAACAACATCCAAATTATTAGAACTTTGCAGCATTAATGCTGATCCATTTAAATTATGTTCATAAACTTGCTTGGGCGCTGGAACCAACTTGCACTATGTACTTTTTCTCTCTCTACTTTTTATATCAAATTCATTGGCCTACTCTGTCCCCTTGAAATCAGATTGTGCAACCTCTTGGCTTTCCTCCAAAAGTCTTCCATTGTTATCTGAGCCATCCTTGTTTCCAATTCATTGTTCTTTATCCACTGCATAAACTAGGTAGACCTGAATACATAGGAAAGATTGGAAAGCATTTGGTTGTTATTAGAGTAAGGATAGCTGACTCACACATGTGAAACATTAAAGAAACCTTACAAATGTTTGAGTAATTTTTTTTCTGCTGTTGTTGTTTGGGACTGTGGGGCATTTAACCACATCCTGCCATGCACACAACACTTGAGCTTCTTTCTTCATTATCAGGTAGAGATCCAGATTAATAAAACAAACAAGGACAAAAATTTTATTTTATTTTCCCAGCATTTATTGTTTTTATTTAAATGTCACATACTATACACTGTTCAGTCTTTTGGGAGGTAGGAGGAGGGAGTGATTCTATATCTTTATGAGGAGTCTTCTCAGAATCAACACTCATACGGACACAAATTTGTGACTGATGCACCTTAACTTTGTGGGCCAGGGCCCATTGTTCCCACAGAGGCAGAGCTCCCAAAAATCTCCATCTTAAAAAATCTACAACATTCAGGGCTGGAAATGCTTTTACTTCAGTAGTTGCAAAGAGAGTCAGAATTCTGTTTTAATATAGAAAAAAAGATGCCATTTTAAAATGCAAGAGAATGTCATTAGCCCTCACCAAACTGTTTCTGTTTTTCTTTCTGTTGGGCCATGAAGGGGGTGGGGGTGGGGGGGAGATGTTTTCTATTTTTGGCCTTTGCAAGCTTTGATACATTTTGCTAGAAGCTGTTTTAGTGTCTTGAGTACTGTAATGATGACTGTTTACACATGGTCTCTTTGGTAATCTAAATGGCTATGTGAAATAAGAACCCAGTTTGTGCCCTATTTGCTGTTACTGTGGTCATCTAATACTATATTTGTCTCACTAAACATTTAATTTGGTTTGTGGGTGGTCCATGTTCATGTGTCAGGTGCAATTATTATTTTAAAATAAAAGAAAAAAGATATCTGGTTCTGATAGGAGTGCATTTCATTATAGCTCTCAGACTCGGTTACCAATTAAATTTTAACATCCAGATTCCAACCACAAAAATTAAACATTTTTAGAATCCCATTTGTCAAAAAGCAAGTTGGAAACAAAGTACCATGAAATGCAATTTAAACCATAAACCAAAACACAATTCCTCAAATGCATTTCTTTTAAAATACCAACTTTTTTGAAGAACGAGAAAACTTGAACTTTTATGGGATTGCTTTATGGGAAAATTTCTTAATAAAGCTAATTTTTAAATAACACATTAACTGGGAGTTCTAGTTAAGCATTGACACAAATAAGTTACACGTGAATCAAAATACCAGCCTTTCTAGAGGTTAAACTTTAGTAAGAAGACACATTTAGTGAGTCTTTTCCTTATACCAAAATACTGTGTCCAAACAATAAAAATTAACAGACTCTTTCAAAACAAGAAATATGAAGATAAAACTGCAGCATCAATATATCCTTATAGTTATCACATAAAGTATTTAGAACAAATAATATTTTTCTACATTTTTTAATTGCTACAGACACTGCAAATAAGGCTTATGCATTTATTTAGTGGAATACAATGTGGTGCTGATTGGTAAACTCTTATGTACTGTTTTCTATACCTGCTCTAACAAAATGAATTTTGATATGGTTACATTATGGAACCTTCTAAAGCTCTTTAAATTTACAGAAAATAAGTTTTATTTCATTTTGTAAAGATTAGGTCAAACAGCTCGAACAGATTTTCGTATATGGTTACGCTTATACCAGGATATATTTGCTCAGTTTAAGCCCCTGGGAGAGTTACACTTCATACCAAATTCCTTGATAGTTCCTTTGGGAAAGATGCATTAAGTGGGACTTACAAAGGATTCTTACAGATGCAGACAGCCTCTTATCATTTACCACTGTGACATATGGCAAGAAATAGCCAGTAAATAATGAGGCTAGGCTACTCAAATGTTTTCAAAAATTAACTTTCCTTCTTTTAGTGTATTCTTGGAGACACATTAATATATTGAAAGAGAAGAATTTTGCCTTCTGGTCTACTTCTTGGGAAAGGAAGCCTCAGGAATAATATATGTGTTTAAAAGATGGCAGACATCTCTCACTCAAGCCATGGCACAGCAATACCATATTTATTGTTGATGGTTCTTATTGCAGAAGTGCAAATTAAGTCAACTGACAGCACATGGGACACTCATACTGCTTCCCTAGTCTCATCTCCTATTTTTGAAGTGTTTGCCAAGATTTAAAAACACTTTGTCATGAACATGCATGTGGTATGCTGAAGAAAAAGAAATCGGAAACCAGAGGGCAGCTGCTGAGGATACTCTTTAACACCCCAAAAGATATTTAACATCCTATTAAATAAATAACTTAGAAAGAAATAGAAAGGGATGAAGACAGAATGCACAAGCATACCATACTATTTGTATTGTTAGAACAGTTTCACACTAACGTGATTCTATTTTAATCCTAACCAATTCTTCCATGATGCCACACCCAAAACTCCTTTGGTTGTGCATATGATATGACCCAAGTGCTTTCCAGTAAATGCTTGCGTGTATTACTGCTCATTGAATCATTAGGCTTGAATGAGCAATGAAAGTCTTTGATATGAGTTCGTATTCCATAAATAACTTTCCCGAAGATCATTCAACAGATTGTTCCATGTCCTTTAAGTTCTATCTCAGAGGTTCAAAACAAAAACAAAAATTTAACAACAACAAAAAAACCCAGCCACGATGTTGTTTGCTTGGGAATAACTTACATCCTGTTTGATCTGCCTATATCTTGATTATAAGGCATGACACAGAACTAATTAAAAGATCATCATATGTCAGCAGTGAGTACAAAAACCTTCAAAGGCTTGCTTTCTTTTAAGCAAGCAGACATCTGCAATGTGTCTTTGCCTTTTGAACTACTGTCTTCATGGAGAATACCAACTATTCCCGGCAAAAGAGCCTTTGGTTCTACTGCATCCACAAACATTGCCTTCCTCTATGAATGTACCACCATTGGAAGAAAGTGAGCTGAGGTGTTTTTCCTTCGTGTCTTCTGTCCTCTCCTTGGTGCTCCTTTTCCATTCAATGCCACATACATTTGTCTCCCATTGTGTTGCCAGTTGAAGGATGCATAGGTATTGTATCCGTTTTCCTCTATCCTTTCCTTCAGCTTACAGTCATTGTTAAATTCTTTCTATAAAGGAAAAACAGAATATTTCATTGCTATGGTGATGGCACTTGATTCCATTTGATACAAACCACATGGAGAACTTCAATTCAAGGGTTTTGTTTATAGTTGCATTTGTACCCAAGTTGTGCACTTAATACACAATGTTAACAACATTATATAACAACAGAAGAGTAAAATTCAGAACCACAAAACAGATTCCATGTTTGGAAGCAGATGATACATATTAATTGATGGTCATAGCCACATATGGGGACCCTTTCAAAAAACTGGTGTGCTTTGAATATGACATGGTTTAAGTGCCTAGAATGATTGTCAGGAGGTAGACATCTTGCTAACATTTCTAGTAGACCAATGATTTTTTTAAAATGTTATAATCTTTCTTTCATAGTGATGACCAGGGGTCCCACAGAAAAAAATAGAATGGCAGGAATCATGGGTTTATCAAATTTTCAAACTTTATCTGTCAATCCATAATAAATACACATACATATATTGACAAGGAAGCAGATCTTATAGCACAAACCACAATAGTTCTATGTGATTAAAAAGGGGAAAATGACTTTCTCTCTTCCAAATACCAAATTTTTCAATTAAACTGACTAATTTTCCATAACTTGGAATTTTGACAAATTTTGCTCTGAACTCTATGAATGACTGAAAACTAGGACAAGAAATGCTTTGTTTTGTGAACTAGCATGTCAAAGAAATTATGAGCATGGTGACTAGCAATGTCTATATTGTATAAACCTGAAAACTCTGATCCTGGAAAATTCCACTCAGTAGCCATAGATCTTTGACTTTGTTTCATTAGCCAAATGGTTTTAAAGAATTCTGTTGAAGCAAGGATTCACCCTCATTCATTCCACAATTCCAGGATTCTACTCTGGAGTTAATTACAAAGAGGAGGTACATCAATGATTTCAAGACTGACTTCGGAAATATTCCTTTTCTCTTGCACCCAAACTAATGTAGTTAAGAAGTTAAAGAATTAAGACACTGCCATCTAGTTCCACCTTCTTTATCCAAGGGAAGGGTACTGTGGACATACTTCGGTTGAGGCCTCTACTGGGCAGTTTATCTCACCTTGGGACTTTTTGAAATTTACTAAATTCTGGATTCCTGAATGTGTATATATTAGAATATCCAGATTTCTGAGAGGTATTAATCATAATTTTGAACATTATCAGATCCATGACAAGCAGGTGTAGTTCATATTAATGTTACCAATTTAAGCTTATTTCCCTGAAAGTTGGTTAGTCTGAAATGCTTCCCTTCTATAAAGTAATACTTAAATGTAACATTCAACTGATGACTTAATTAGTTGAAAGTAAGAAGAAAGGGCAAATTGTTTTAACAGGAATCTAAAATTATTTTAATAAATAGTTGAATAAAACAAAAATACTTCTGCATTAGAAAGGAATTGAAATCCTTAATATGAGTTTATTTTATTTTCTCCTTATTTGTCTTAGCCTGTCTAAAACTGTATAGTTTTCAAGCAGAGATAATTTTATAATATGAATAACTATGTTCAATTCATTAAGAGGAGTAAAGTTTACAGACTAAAGGGGGATTGATATTTCAGTTGATGTCATATTTGAGATGAAGTTGTGAATAGAAAAGTGAGAGTGGATGTCTACTTATTTTTTCTCTCCAAAATTAATTTATAAAGTAATGTTTGTTAAAGTGAAGTACACCTGTGTTAACCTCTTTATCGTGAGCATTTAAGATTTGGGCCATATCACAAATGTCTCAGACTCTGTTGTAGGGATCTAGGAATCTATGTTGTTTAGAGGATCTAGGCAAATCGTAAATACTAATGTTCTAGTGGTTTTTCATTTGCTTGTTTGTATTGTTTATTTTAATCCAGGCTAGAGAAATGTCTCAAAAGCAGTGTTTTGGTAGGTTAGGAAAAGTTTGGATTTTTTTCTAGCTACCTGGGAAATTTCTTTGGTTCTTAAATCATGCTCTGTGAAGGGCTGTTCTATTTAATTCAGTTTTATAATTTCCTTACTTAATTTTGTCAGTCAGGAGAAAACCCAGAATACAGTAGATGCATTGTTCATAAAATTAACTATAAAAAGTAAGAAAGATATAGTTTCCAAAAAGAAGTAGAGAAAAGTATTCAAGAGAGAAAAGAGAGAACAGCTATAGAGATGGTTTAATCAATCAGTCTGCCCAATTGAGGTTTTTTAAAAAGGCTTATGTAACCAATGAAAATTATATTAAAAAATGAAGATAAAAGCTGGGCTCAGTGGCTCAGCCTGTAATCCCAGCACTTAGGGAGGCCAAGGCGAGTGGATTGCCTGAGCCCGTGAGTTCGAGATCCACCTGGGCAACTTGGCAAGACCTTGTCTCTACACTAAATACAAAAAAATTAGCTGGGTGTGGTAGCGTACGCCTGTAGTTCCGGCTACTTGGAAGTCTGAGGCGGAAGGATCACCGGCGCCCAGCAGGTTGAGGCTGCAGTGGCCGAGAACATGCCACTGCACTCCAGTCTGGGCAACAGAGTGAGACTCCAACTCAAAAAATAAAAAATAAAATAAAATAAGAAGATAGGCATTATAAGAATTGACATCTGGTATATAGAACTATATTAGGTATGTACTAATGAATTTTGATAATATACCCTTCAGATGCAAAATTGTTAGTTCCATTCCACTCTGAGCAGGACATTCAATTTGAATAGATTTTTCATTTAATTTGAACAAGCCATAATTTTTCACTATTCCTGTAGCAATGCAAAATTGCAACAACAGAACACTATGGTTAGATAATGGGTTTTTCTCTGAGACAGGCTGTAAATGGAAAGCTACTCTAAAAGGCCGAGCTACCGGGAGAGGTAGTTTGGTTTGTGTGGTTGTATAACTCTGTGCTTTATATGGTTCTAAGTGTTGAGTATATACTGCCCTCTCAAAGGTCACAATCTATTGGAAGAAGACAGTCAACAAATACATTATATGAGAGAAATCTCAGATAAGTGCCACTGCTGATATTTAAAACGGGCGATATGGCCAGGAATGGTGGCTCAAGCCTGTAATCTCAGTGCTTTGGGAGGCTGAGGTGGCAGGATTGCTAGAGGCCAGGAGTTCGAGGTTATAGTGAGCTATGAGTTCATAGCTCACACAATGGCTACTGCACTCCAGCCTGGACAACAGAATGAGACTCTGTCTCATTCAAAAAAAAAAAAAATGATGTGATAGAAACCAATTGGGCATCTACTTTAGATAAACAGACTAAATAAAATAATTCATAGAGTTTAGAGTTTGAAAAAGCATAAGCACAACAAATAAGCTGTGTCAGAGTGGAAGTAGAGAAATGGGAGGAAAAGTATAAATGTTTTTATGTCAGAGTTCATTTTAGGATTATCCATTTCTCCTTGATGCTGTATCCTTATGCATAAACAAAATAAATTGAAATTCATTTTTGAACCTATAAAAATTACACAAGATCTTAGAAAAAAATAAAATTATTTAATAGATCTGTGTAACAGGTTTTATTTCAGGCCATAGATATTGTTATATATCCTTCAACAAAATGCAACTAAAATTTGTTAAGTTCAAGTTTATAGCTGGCATTGAAGCTAGAGTGGAATTAGAGAGAAGAGCCTTAAATTCAGTTACCATTTACTTGATCTAGCTCTGGAAGTGACACAACAAAATGTATCCATATCCATAAACTGATCCACTCCTGTCATCATTCAAGTGGTATTTAAAAGATTGAAACTGAAGTCCCAACTTTACTATAGGGCTGCTATACTATTCCTGGCTTTTTCTGACATTTAAGTTAATTGTTCTATAGTTATTTCAAATTTATTAAAAGTTATTTGACATCAAGGCCATCTTCTATACTTCTTTCTTACACATTTTGATATGTCAAACAGTATCTGCCATATGAGGGGAGAAACCCAAAAAACCTGTATTTGTTTTTTGGAGGCTAGGCCCTTTGTAGTACAGGCTTCCCCCACTAGGTAAATGGTCTAGGAATCATCAGCACCAGTGTTACCAGCTAGTGTTGTTCTTAGAGTCTGTGTTCGGCTTCAGTGAAGTCTTTTTTTTTTTTTTTGAGATACTTTCAATGAGTACTTTCAATACTTTCATGATGGGTGATTTACGAGCGCACTTGCCCACAGTTTTTGACCAAAAATGGCATGATCTCTGTGCCTCCACCTTTTCTATTCACCAAATCTCGCCTGAGTGACTTTTTTTTTTATGGCCAATGTGGAAGAGGTGAAACAAAAAATGGCAGAAGCACTAAAAGGCTTCAAAATTGACAAGTTCAAAAACTGTTTTGAAGAGTTGAAAAAGTGTCTCAATAGGTGTATTGTATCAAACGGAGAGTACTTTAAAAGTATCTGAAGTTTAAACATGTAAGAAAAATACACAATTTTTGATAAACAAATCCCATTTTTGGGAGTCCCCCCTTCCTATAGTAGATATTGATATAATTGGTGTATTTCTTCTAAGGATCTGAACAGAATAAATTGTTGTACTGTTTACAATTTAATTACAATTACAACTCTAAATTAATTATTTGTCATTTTAAGTAAGATCGTAGGCTTAGAAAATTAGTCTAAATGAGTTATCCAAGATTGTAGAAGTGATATTCAAAATACTTGACATGTGGTATAGAATATAATTATGGATGTGCCTAAAGCACTGGCTGAATACCTGTGCCACAAGAACTCTATCGTAAGGAATAGTAGTTCCAGAGTTATAATATGAAGTTGAGGCATAATTTGAATTAGTGTTTATTGTCTAGATAAATACAATTCTGGAACTGACTGGAAAACATGCAAAATGTTGAATTTCTTGATTTATTTCCCCATTTCAGATTTTAACAAAATACAAAACATCTGAGCCCCTGTTTTATCTTCAGCTGTAACACACACATAGTACATGATTTTCTACTCAGTTCAAGATTTTTGTTTTTAATGATTCTACTCCAACTTGTCTGCAGCTCCCGTGCCAATCTGACCAGATGCTTCCGTGAGAGCCTGACTGGTTAGCAGTTCAGAACATTCACAGACAAATGCCAGCAACAGCCTGTGTGGTATACTAATGGGTGAACAACAGGAAAGATTATAGAGTTGGAAGAACTGCCTTGCCAGGCCTTGAAATGCTGGTAACCAGCCCACTGTGACTCTGTTTACTAGCAATAGAACGATAACAAAGCTGTTCAATGTCTGAAGGAAACATTCCAAAAACTGTGGTAATGATTTCCTGCCGTGGATTTGAAAACAAAAGCAGAATACTTACTGAGCCATAGAGTTTCCCCTTCTTGTTCATGGCTAAGTAATAGTTGCTGTTAATGGCTTTGACAGCAACAACTCCGATTTCCACTGATGTTATCTCCAGGATACCTAAAATATACAATTTTAAAGGGCTAAATGTAAAGACTCATATAAATTCAGTTTTAAAAACATACAAGCAAAATAAACTACTATGTTTATTTTTTAATGGTTCTAAAAGCAAAAGACTAAAAAAATGGGGAGAAAAAAATCTTACACTGTGTCTAAAAAGCTGGCAAGCATTTCCAGCAAATATATGGAAACAAGTAGTAAGGCTTTATAAGAATTTCCCTTTGTTCTATTCTGAATGTATATAGGAAAATATTGTTTTAATTAAAATACTTTTTTTCAACTCCATAAGTACTGAAAAAACTCTACTCATCTTAGCCTAAACTTTACAATAACTTATCAGAGCCTATATCTGTACTATGGTATTAAATTAAGTCTCTAGCATATGTCAATAATATGTCCAATTACCTCAATCTGTAAAAACAGTGGTAAACTATTTCTTCTTTGTAGGACACAGATAAACTAAATCTCTTGGCTACACTGAACTGATAAATTCATTTTTGGCAAATGTGCTGAATTTCTGAGATACAGGGAGATGAATCCCAACATCTACATTGCCTTTAAAATAGAGTCACTACTTGGGTGGGGCGAGAGAGGAGAATCCATGAACATTTTTTAAAGTTTTTTTTTTTTCCCAGAAAGAATGCAAAACTAGGAGAACTAGTAGTGGATAGACAAGAGAACTTTTCCCTCCAACATGGAAGTTTCAATTGGTGTATCTAAAGATAATTTTCTCTGAAAAGATTATAGGCAGTATAGGGAAGGTATTTGATATCCTACTCAAAGTGCCTAATGATTTTAGGTTAAGGAAAATCTCAAAAAGGAAAACTACTTATAACTCTAAGGAAAGCATCAGGGTAGAGAAGAAGCATTGTGATTAGCATGTAGCCTCTGGGTCCAGAATATCTGTGTTTGACTCCTGGCTCTGCATTTATTAGTGAATGATCACAGGAGAAGCCACCATACTGTCTCAGGTTCCAATTTCATTTGTAAAATGGACAACATAATAGTACTTTCCTCATACTCTTATTGTGACTATTAAGTGAGATAGTCATATAAAACAATTAAAATTTCCTGGAGCTTAATATCACCTTAATTATTATTAGGGGTAAGTTGTCCTCCAACAAGTCCAGATTTTGGAACCTCTTTAAGGGGAGATTTAAATCCTCAACAGAACATACACACTTTCATTGGCTTAGCCCATAATATCTGAAAGTTGACCATAAGTTATAATTTACCATGTATTACCTATCATGAGAAACACCTTTTTAAATGAAGTCTACAAATTATATGTTTATACTATTCCCATAGGGAAGAATAGTGACTTATTCACAAGACATGAATACCTTCTTTCCTCCTCTTTCTTCACAGTTAGCCTCACAGAGGTTAATAGAAATGCTTCAGTTCCCCTGTTGCAAAATTGATATGACCAAGCCCTGCTTTGCAAAGATAGGATGTAGGAAAAGGAAGTAGGCTTTTCAGTGCTGTTCTGACAGGAGGCAGAGCTCAGGTGGTAATGGGAGCAATGGAGAGTGGCTGTGAATACAGATGAAGCACTGCTCTCTAGCTGGTTCCTCACCGACTGCTGTATGACCCAGTTCCTAACAGGCCATTGTACAGGTCAGTAGCCCTGGGGATTGGGGAACCCTGATGTAAGACACACATATTAACCTCTCTAGACTAACTCTTTCTCATGAATTATTGTCCAATTGGTCTATTATATTCTAACATAGAAAGACTTAGGGAGCTCCTTGGGGTTTTTATCATATTTACACTATACCTCAGGAATGATGTGGCCATACCATAATGTTAGTTTAAATGACTTCAAATGTGGTCTTTGGTTCAGAATCACTGTATATCTTCTTCTTGGTTGTGTATCTTTCTCAAAGAACCGTCGTAATCACAGTGGTGTTTTTTTAAAAAAGAGAATAGTTCATAGGTCATAATTTGTGTTCAATATATATTCATTGAATGAAAACAATGAATCAATGACTGATTGAGAAAAGGAAAACTGGATATTCATTAAACATAGACTTTTCTTTTGACAGGGGAGTCATATTTGTAAAACCTTAAGATGAATTAAAAATTCCATATCCAAAGACAGTAAAAATGAAAGTAAAGAGAAATATCAAAATTTTGTATATTCAAAGCGAAAGTCAGTGAATTATAAAATATAAGTATTTGATATCAGTTACAGATAAATTATTATAAGTCTGAAATTCCTTTAAATTTTCTAAATAATATATGTATGACCCTGCAGCTATTCATTATTACAATTGTGAGAAAAGGAGACTGAACATGAATCAGAAAGCCTTTTTAGGATGTGAGATCCCTGGTCCAGGTAACAATTATTTTTGGTTAAGAAAAACACCATTTGGGGTAAACTGAATTGAAAGATAACATATAGAATAAAAATCTGGAACTGATACAGAATGACTCTCATGTGTCATATACTTTTGGATATCATTCATACCGCCATTGATCTTTTCAAAACATACCAGAGATAAGCATCATTTTCTATAAATGTTGAAAGTGAGGCTTGAAAAAATTAAGTAAATTGATGAACAAATACCCACTTGGATATAGTAGATTTGGTATTTGGATCCAAAGCCCATTTTCTTTCTACTGCATCAGGCTTCGCCAAATAAAGCTGACAATAGCAAAATAACCAAGGCAATGATAAACATATTTTTAAATACTTTTTTCAATATTCTAGCAAACACTTGATCGTTAGATTTCAAAAGCATTTTAGAGAAGCATACCATTTATTCGACACAAAGAGATGAACTTCCAGATACATCTGTATGACTAAAGTTTTCCAGCACCTAGACTTTATTTTTTAAATGACAACTACATCTTTAAGTTCACTGATCTCTTGCTTTTATATATGAAGATTACCAATATTTTCCTTAATGACTTAGTTCATTGGCATTAGCTTTGATGACTTTCTCAACTGTGAAAGAAGGTTCTCAGGAGCTGATAAATTAATAAGTAAATCTGCTAGAATTGAGTCAAAAATATAAGCAAGGTTTGGTTATCACCAAATCTTTTCTCAGTACAGGACATGAGCTGTTGTGTAGAAACCCTAGTATCTCTTTTTCATAGGTTCTTGGGTTATATTCCAAAGAGTAGACTACACCAATGTGATGTTGCAATTCTGGGGGAAACACAAAAAATATCTAGTTTTATGTCTATGACAAAACAGATGTCATGATTTTTCCAATGTTTTAAACATTATAATAACCAGATAGTTTGCAAATAATCCACTTGTGTATAATTTTGCTTCATAAAAATTGGTGTTAAGACAATTATAAAGCAATTATTATTTCAGCTGGTAATCTATTACACCCTTGAATTTGTTGAAAACATTATTCTACTCATTGTTCTAGATGGTAGAATGTTACACTATCTCTAGCATGCTTAATAGATTCTAGGTCTCTGATCATGCCCAGAAAAAACTACATTTTTCAATATCTAAATAATTTTCATCAAAATAACTTGAAATATGTCAACTAATAATGATGTTTCTACCTCTCTTAATGTGAAACAGAGTTAAATTAAGTGAAGCCTCAAAACATTAAGTTAGTTATGAACTCTCACACAGAAAAAAAAAAGACCTTCCTGAACAATGTGCTAAGAGGCTTTACTAATAAACTTTAGCCTGGTTTCCACTAGCACTAGGTCTTGTCTGTCAAGGTGATCGTATAGGCACCCTGCTGAGTCTTTGCTAAAGAAAAAAGCAATGCTGCCAGACTGCAAAAGTACATTGTCCCACCTCACACTGCTTAACCATTATCAGTAATTCTCCACCTCTCCCTTTTTGTAATTTTTCATTTCCACACAGCCTCTAGTCCCTTTTTTATTACTCCTGTTTTTACTTCCCTACAGTACTTTTTGTTCCCTATATGGTCTTCAAAACTTCAGTCATGTTTGTCTTAATTGGAGTTGGGCTCAGTTTATACTGGTGTCTCTCTCCTACTGCATTTGGATGGAGAATGTCTGTCTCAGTTGCCTTTAATAAGTGTCCACCGTTTGTCTGTTTGTTTATGCTTTGACAATTATATGAGATTTTGAAAAATCTCATTCACAAAGTTTATGAAGTAGAAAATCACTAGCTAATTTGTGATTGGCATGTGCCCAGAAAAATAGTTCACAAGTAACAGAGGCAAAAAGGAAGTGATGGGTTTTGGAGCCTTGTTAAGGAAGCCACCTAGCAGAAGGGTAGCAGAATTATGTTAGCATCTTAGCTTAAGGTCACACATGCTTTGGACCTGTCTGGGATTGTATATTTGGTTGATTCAACAATTTCAAAAGGTACATTTACACTCTAGCTTGAGGGTGTTGACAGAATGTCAAGAGATATCTAAGTAATTGCTCTATGTTGAGAATAATCAGAACATTTGTGGTTTTTAAAATATTGCATAACATACTTACTTTCCTATCTTATTTCTCTCCCCAATTCCTCCCTGACCCATATATAACTTTTAAAAGGGAATAGTAAAGTCACATTTCCTGTGATGAAATTAATGGAGGAAGTTAGCTGTTAAATGAAAGAGAAATAAGTGTTAGGTATAAAAACACAGAAGAGCTTAGCTTTACATTTCAGTTTTGCTACTGAGCTAGCTATGTGATTTTGAATAAGTCAATTATACTCCATGAATCTTGGTTTCCTTACTTGCAAATTGGGACTAATTGTCTATAGCTCATATTGTTGCATAGAGCTTCAGAGAGTCGGTGGTGAATATGTATTTACTGTCCGCCGAATCAGAATGGCGGAAGTTAATCAATATTTTATACCAGTGGTTCTCAAACTTGAACCTGCATCAGAATCATCTGGAAGACTTGTTTGAAGACAGATTGCTGGGTTTTTTTATTTAGTCATTCTCGGTTGGACCCAGAGAATGAGAATTTCTTGTATGTCCCCTGGCAACGCCGATTCTGCTTGTCCAAAGACCAGGCACTTCTACACATTACGATTCAGAGGCAAAGCACAGCTTTGATATAAAAAAGCATTAACAGAAACACGTGCAGAGAAGCAGAACCACAAACAGGAATAGACTCAAATAATGGCAGCAGCTTAACAACAAAGAAAAAATGTTTAAGAATGTAGAAAGTTAGCTTTTTTCTGCTTGTTTTTGATAGGTGTGGGATTCTTAACATCTGCATAATTGATAATGTGGACGTGGGGTTTGTGTACAAATATACTGCATTATTGTCTATAACTAGATTTTAAGACTTACAAAATGATTATTATCAGAATCTTTATTTTCTTCTTAATTAGACTGTGGAAATGTGGGTGGAAACTTAAGTACCTTCAACTACTCCTTTAAGTATTTTATAGGCTTTTGCAAAGGGCTAATTGTGTTGACACTAAAAATTAAAGGACTATATGACCCCCTTAAAGTTATGCTCATGGCCAATAAATTGTCTCAAAGCAATAGAGATTCACTTTATTTCCCACCATACATCCAGAATTGAAGACATATGCTTGCTCTAAAACGATCGCATTACCTTTAAAAGGAGGATATCAGACTGGGCTAATTATTAATTTAGGTCTGATCTTCACCCGCCTTTTCAGCATTGTGCAGTAGTTATTTAGTTCCACTACCAAACTTCTTTCAATACACTTGACAATCATTTAGAATTACAGATAGAAATGGGAACTGCAGAAAACCCTTGCCATCTCTGTATAAAAGTATATCTTTTCCAGTTTGCTAAAGGCCAAAATGAACTTTTACATGCTCACCTGGTTATTCAAGTCATAAACCAGTGATTAGTTAAGCTTTATTAATGAGTGAGTACAAGTGGCACATCCTAAAACATCTCAATTTAAGGCTATATTTAATAAACCAGTATTGTCATTTAACCATTGTCATTCATCTAACATTAAAAGTATCAGAGACTTACAATGCTATATAGGGACAATATTCCCAGTTGTGAATTCATTGTTAAAGTATGTTAAAATGTAAAAATGCAATTTCTTATTGCACTTTTATTACAAATAAAATGTGACTTCAAATCTTTCACACTGATCTTTACTAAACAAAATTTGCAGTTGGTCAACTAATATGTCTCTTCACAACACTGTGCTAAATTAATAGTTTCAATAATATTGATATTTTCCTTCTATTTTTTTTCTTTGCCAGCAAACATTCTTTCATCTATTTAACTTTATGGAACTATGTCAAAAAATAGATAATTAGTTATCAAAATTATAATAGTGTCATGTTTTCAAACATTAACTTCTATGTTTTCAGGGTATATTCACAGTGAAACATACATGACATGTTTCTAGGACAGGAATTGATTGTAATTTTTGACAATGTCTACAGTAAAAGCTGATATAAATTTAACCAATTCACAAAGTGGGGAAGTATTATACAGTTAGTTTTGGGTGAAGATTACTTCAGAAAGGCTCAGCACAATTTATTTGAATGGTATTTGAATGGTAACAAAGCTATGAGCAAGGCAGAGAATAGTTACTGAGACTATTTCTTCCTGATAGGTAAACATTTCTGCATCAGAAAAAATATTTTTATTTAAAGTTTTAAGAAGCAATTTATTAGTTTTCCCTCATCCTCCTTGTGGTTTTGATTTGCATTTCTCTGATGATGAGTGAGACCGAGCACCTTTTCATGTGTCTATTGGCTGCCCGTATATCTTCTTCTGAGAAGTGTCTGTTCATGTCTTTTGCCCACTTTTCAATGGGGCTGCTGTTTTTTTCCTTTTGGCTCATTTGAGTTCCTTGTAGATCCTAGATGTTAGGCCTTTGCCAGATATACAGTTGGCAGATATTTTCTCCCATTCTGTGGGCTGTCTCCCTGCTTTCTTGATGTTTTTTTTTTTTGCTTTGCTCGTAAGTTTAATGAGGTCCCACTTGTCTATCTTATTTCTTAAGGTACAAGCACTTAGGGTTCTGAATAGGAATTGGTTGCCAGTTTCAATTTCCATAAGAGTGTCTCCTGCGTTTTCTAAGATTCTTATAGTTTGAGGTTTTACATTTAGGTTCTGATCCATTTAGAGTTAATTTTGGAGTATGGTGATAGGTAGGGGTCCTGTTTCAATCTTCTGCATGTGGTCAGCCAGTTTCCCCAGCACATTTTACTTAATAGAGTCTCCTTTCCCCAGTAGTTGTTGGAATAAACGATCACCATGTTAATATAAATATTTACCCTAAAGATAAAATGTCTACCACATTTACTAAAGTTTTTATGAATTTCTGCAATATAACTAATTATAATATAGAGAATCTTTTCTCCTCAATTTAATGGAAATATTGAAATAGGTTCAATACAGTACATTTTAATGTTGGATTTCTCATAGGAAAAAGCCTTTCTTGATAAACTGGTGTTCACAAATTTGCTAAGCATGAATAGCTATAAGTAGTTTAAAATGCTTAACATGGAACACATTTGAGGGCTTCAAGCTCAAGACACACTTTGAACGTGTATATTACAAATCTGACAAGCTTCTAACATGGTATGGAATAACATATAATTAGCCTCTTCACTCTTTCAAAGATTATTTCCATAGTTACTTAGATAGTGGATAATTATAATGCTTGCTAATAAATATAATATGCCTATTTATATGTGAATTTTGATTTGATTGTGCAGAGACAAGTTATCTATTACTACATACTTGACTAACAGTAATGCTTATTCATTTGCCCACATATAACTATATATTTCTGTAACTCATGATATTGGTAATACAACAAATTCTGGCTTCTGCTGTAAAGGGGTTATGTAATCAAGATACTCAGTAGGATCATGGCTTGCTGGACTAAAGCCAGCAAGACAAACACCAAGGTGTTTTGTAGCCAAACACCAAGGTGGAAGTGATTCTTTTTTTTTTTTTGAGTTGGAGTCACCCAGACTGGAGTGCAGTAGCCGCTCCTGGCCACTGCAGCCTCGACCTGCTGGGCTCCGGCGATCCTTCCACTCAGCCTTCCAAGTAGCTGGGACTACAGGTGCGCGCTACCACGCCCAGCTAATTTTTGATTTATTGTAGAGATGAGGTCTCGCCAAGTTGCCCAAATGGGTATCGAACCTTCAGGCTCAGGCAATCCACTCACCTCAGCCTCCCAATGCGCTGGTATTACAGGCTGAGTCACCAAACCCGACCTGGAAGTGATTCTTTATCTCCAAAGTCCATGGAAATGACATGGAATTTTTGAAGGGTTTATTTATCTACTAAACAAAATGGGAGTGGGGGAAGTGAAACTATTATAATAAGTTGCTTCATAGGTGGCAAAGGAACCAGAACCTTTAGGTTGAAAATAGAAGACAGCAACACTCATTCGTTTCTGATCACTAGTGAAGCACACAGTTAGTATTTTGCAGAGCATGTTGGAGGAAGTACTTCCATAGAAATTAATGCGAAGGATTTTCCTGGTATTTAAAAATAGTATTTTAAGAAAGTATAAAAACAAAAATTAAAGCTCAGCATAAAAGTCAGACATTCTATGTAAACTAGTTCAACCTTTGTGGGAAGCAGCGTGGCGATTTCTCAAAAAACTAAACATTGAGTCCATGCCAATCCAGCAATCCCTCTTTTGGGAATATACCTGGAGGAACATAAATTGCTCTACCAAAAAGACACCTGCACAGGTATATTCACTGCAACATATTCACAATAGTGACTATGGAAACACCCCAGGTACTCACTGAAAGTGGACTGTATAATAAAAATGTGGTACATACACATGATGGAATATTACACAGCCTTAAAGAAGAACAAACACTCACTCATAAGTGGGCTCTGATCGCTGGTCACATGAACAACAAAGGTGGAACTGGCAGGTGCTGGACACTGCTAGGGAAGGGAAGAAGGGAGAAGGGGCATGTGGCAATACTCTAGTACCGAGTTCACGATTAGGGGAGAGAGGACCAACAAGAAGCCCAAACTTCACGAGCACACAACTTAGTCATGTAGTTAATCCTCACTTGGCCCTACAACTCTAAAACAAACAAAAATAATAATAAAAAAAAGATGTTTAGTTATGAAGCAGTGCAGAAAAATAAATCAGAACCTGTACTGGAATAAGATGTTAAAAGGAGGAGTTTGGTGAGGAAAAAAATCAGACATTCTAGCACAGACAATATAAGAAAAGCAACTTTGGGCTAGGAGATATTCTAAGAAAAAACACTATTTTCTTAACCAACTAACTACATATAAAGAAATTTCTAGACAAGATGACTACTATCTGACATATTATAGTATGTTTCCCCATGGTGGACAAACACCAGAAATTATCTCAGTATCACATTTTATTTTATTTTTTTTAATTTTAACTTGGTTTAAAATGGTATGTTTTTGAGAAAGTACATATACTTTTTAAAGGAAAACATTATCTCTCTGATTCAGATTTGAAAGTGAAAACTGATACAGGCAATATTTTATGTAGATGTTGGTCCAAAATAATCAACAAAAACACTTCGGAGAGTTTTAAATTGTGAAGAGAAAAATAAGTGTGGAAAATGATAAATTACACACACACAGAGTATGTTACTTCATAACTTGTCTTGATATAAGCCTTAGTAAACTGGTCTAAATAAACTATGTTGAAATTTCAGCATCTAAAAATAGAAGATAGATAACAACTACTATGTACTTGAGTTATCATGCACCTATTTCTGAGATCCACATCAGAGGACAAAAAAAAGATGAAGAAAAAGCCAAAAACTAAAAGTTAACAGTAAAGAAACACTGAAAGAAAATTATTAGACTGACTTGATTAGATATGTCTTGCATTATTGAAAATATGTGTATGACCAATGCTAATTATAAATGTCTTACTTAATCCAATTCAAATTTTATCTGAAAGTGCTAAAACTTTAAAAAATTTCAAGAATGATCAAATAAAAGTTGTCTTAAATTTCTTTAAAGTATACCTGGGTGCAGCTGGCTAAAGTCATCTTGAATATATGTTTCCACTTACATTTATTTGAAAAAAATCTGAAAGTATTTTGCCCAAAAGAAAGATTCTCTCAGCTGGGTTCGTGGCTCAGCCTGTAATCCCGTACCTTTGGGAGGCTGAGGTGAGTGGATTGCCTGAGCCCGCAGGTTCAAGACCCGCCTGGGTGGTAAGACCTCATCTCTACAATAAATCAAAAAATCAGCTGGGCGTGGTAGCGCATGCCTGTAATTCCGGCTACTTGGAAGGCTGAGCGGAAGGATTGCCAGAGCCCAGCAGGTCCATTCTGGGCGACAGAGTGAGACTCCAACTCAAAAAAAAAGGATTCTCTCAATATTATTTAATGCATATAATAAATTTATTTAAGGAATTTGAATTGATCTGCTGAATCCTTACTAGTTTGTAAAGTATTGTCAGATAATTATCACACTCAATGGAAAAAAATAACTAATTTATAGTAATAAGTGATTAAAATGTTGGTACATAGAAATGGAATAGGGAAAAACAGAAGCAGAAAAAGACAACAAATTTGAAAATAATTTGTCAAATTGTCATTAAAATGGCAAAACACAATTCAAGGTAAAGTGATTGGCTTTTTTAACAAGGTGAATAAATTAATGGAAACATCTAAAAAGAACGAGCAACATCCAATAGTTTTACACTATTCAGCTTCTATTGCAACTGTTTTCTCCTTTTCTGGTAATAGTTGAAGATCAGAAAGAAAAACTTTGTTACATAATTTAATTTAGTAAAAACACTGAAATATTTCAGCGTGAATTATTCTTGGATAAGATTCAAAGTAAATCTAGTTAATTTGTTTTCATATAAGGATCTTATAAATGATGTCCAAATAGATGTCAAATTTAGTGTCATAAATTAATTTTGGAAGGAGATATATTTGAAGTCTTCATATCTTAACAAGATAGACTCAAATTCAGAACCCATCATAAGCATAGATTTCATAGTCACTGTAATTCAATAGGTAGGTACATAGCTAGATCCATATACATCTGTCTTATACAAAAACAGATTAGAAAAACAATTTAAAAATAAAACAATCAAAACAGAAGTAAATGAAAATAGACATTCCCTTAAAAAACTTAATATCTAGTAAACCATGAAAATTGAACTCAGGAATAAACTTTATTAAGTAATTTTTTACTTATGAATAGGTTACAGTTACTGTGTAGCTAGACATTTCTTTATGCACTAATACAAGAACTAGGCATATTTTCATCTCAAGAAGAAATGTTTGTAGTGTGTAGATTTCAAGTTATTTTACAATTCTGATCTACGTGTGTCAGAAGTAGAAAGAGGACAGTAAATTTGGTTGGAAGTAGGAAGATAGCCAACTTATCTTTAGTTTATTGAAAGCATGACTGTTCTTTCTTCATATTAGTCTTGTCTGTCTCTCTTCGCTGATGATGCACTACCAGTAACTTCATTCACATAAGTATTCATTCATATACATATATATATTTGTTTTCCTTCTCTAGAAATAGTAAAGAAGACAGAAGAGCTAGATGTTCTTTCTGTTCACTATGGTTTAATTACTCAAGTTGAAAAGGGACACTATAGGAAAAGGTAAGCTACTCCCCATTGGTAAGTAGTCCCTTTTTAATTGTGTGCCTCCTCTACCCAGGGTACTCAGTTGGGTAAAATCAGATGCCCTTCCAGGGTAGGCATGACTATAGAGTGGCACCCCCTACACCACTGCGCCAATTTGTCTTCCACCTTCAGCATAGTTTCTGGCCTGGAGAATGAATCCTCTCATTATTTTGCACATGTATATTCAACTCAAAGTAATGAATGAGTGCATTCAAGAGACTGAATAACAAATGTAACCCTCTGAAAATTATACTGACAATATTTGATGTTTACTGCATTTAAAATCCAGCAACTAAGCATAAAGAGGGATGAGTGTGACATGCTATAGGAAAAGAAAGAATAAAACAAAGTTCCAAGCATAAACCAGAATTATTCAACTTGATATTTTTCTACTAAATTCACTTGCTTCAATTCACAATAAAAGACAAGGAACACTTTATTACCTTTCCTTATACAAGTGTTCAGTCATAAGAACCTTTTTCAGAAGGATTTTTAAAAGAATCCCTTAATCACAAAGTTCAGAATCTCAGTCCACACCCTGGACATTCTTTGCCTCAGAAACTTTGTCAAGGATGTCAAGGTAATGAGGTCTGCTGCAAACATCCAAATATAAACAACTATTTATTGACTCTAAAACCCTGATGAGTGTTTTCATCTTGAGTGCTTCACAGTTTTCTGACGTGGTAGGAGATCCTATCTTTCTTCCTTTAGCCAACAGCCTTCACAACCCTCTTTGCTTTCTCAGTCATTCAACACTTTTAACTACAGGGAGGATGACAAAGTCTTTTCTGTATGTCAAGACGTTAAGACTACTAGGAAGAGTACAACCATTTCACACCCTTCCTTTTTTATCATCTCTAGATCCTCTTTTTATTGTTTCTCTAACTTGCCAGTGTATGAAGACAGCTGCTAATAATTACGTTTGCAGTACTGGGGCTAAGTGACCTAATTGCACAGGCTTGTGGCCACATGGCTTGTTCTGTTACACAAACTTCATTTCCAAAAGGAAAAACTTTTGGAAAGAGATGTCTTCTTACTCACAAATTTCAAAGGACATGCATACTATACTGCTAAATGGCTACACTTGAAAATCACCTTAATGTTTTCTTCTTTCACCTTCATTTAACCTCTCTGACAATACTGGCATAGATGTCACGTGAAAAGTACAACATTTATTGGAATCAATACTTTTCTTTTTCCATTTGCCCTTGCTAGCTAACTACTCTGCAAGGTAATCACATTAGAAAGACAGAGATATTTTTGACTTTGAAATTGAAGCAACATACTGACACAGAAACTCTTTTGCAATTTTGCTTACAAATATGTTGTAGGTAGAAAAATATATAATCAGTTATTATAAAATATATAATCAGTTATTTTCCTTACAAGATACTTTCTCAGAATAAGAGAAAGAGATTCTGTATATTTCCCTTAATCTTTACAATGATCTCATCTATGAAATCTTAACTCATACTGACAATCTCATCTATGTTCAGAAAATACTTTTTTAAAGTCTAAGAAGAAGAAAATCATATGAGAAAAAATATTTCAAGTGAATTCCTATCCAGAATAACTAGTTAACACATTTGAAGAATGACCAATATAGGTTTTGCTCTTACTGTTAGCATATCATTGATTTCTTTTGGTCTTATCAGGCATAGTTTTTAGCATGTTTATAGTAGCAGTCCTCTCTAATTGTCTGACATATTTTCATCATAGCCTCTTAACTTGGCATTACTGTCTTCTCCTTCAATGCCTCCAACCTAAACTAGAACCCATATCCTCTTGATGTTTCAAAAGAAAAAAAAATCACAAAATGAGTATGCACCCCATATCAGAAACATTTGTTTTAAAATTTATGGCTCAGATCTTCTAAATAGATCTGGAAAAATTACCATCTAGTCTCCAACACAAAACAGCTGTTTTAGGTGGCAAAATCTTGTCAGGCTAAAGTACCCAATCCTTAAGAATGGGTAATTGGCAAAACCTTGCTCCAATTCATCTTTAGTCTCTACTGAACTCTGAGCAAACAACTGTGAATTTGCGCCAAATTCTTCTTCCTATAACAGGCAGCCTGGCTTCCCACGGAGACATAGATTTTTCAGAGCCTTGGTATCCTCAGGGTATCTGCCAGTACAAAGCTGGTCTAGGATAAGCCACATTAATAACAGTTTCCTCTTGTCATTCTTAAGCCATCCTTTTATATTTATGAACCCATTCCCATGAGTTAAACACTTGGGATATATTTTTGCTACTTCAATATTTATCTGATACTCATTTAAAAATTATAAGTTGTTTAATCCTTTAACAAATAGCTTTTCAACATTCCCAAAAGTATTGCATTCTCAAAAGAAAGTTGGCTAAAGGAGCATTATAAACAAGTTTCAAAGAGACAATGGCAGTTGATACTTCTCTTTCTCAGCGTATGGCTTATGTTACAACTGAGCAAGCCCCCAGCTTTTATCTCTGGGAGCTGTGAAGTTGACTGCTCATAAGGTCTCAATGTATAATTAATCCTTACTTAAAATTCACCTAAATAAGTCTAACAGGGATAGGAAGTTGGTTTCTGTTAGTTGTTTCACCTTTCACCCTACCAAACATCTGGGAAATATTCAGTTTAAGATCAGATCCAAGCCTTTTGGCATTAACTACCTTAAAACATTAAGATATCACCAGCAATTTGCCTCTGTTTCAGAAAATTAAAAGCATGTTTGAGATATAAACATGAGTGTGCCACTAATATTACTGGCAATGATTGAGAGTTGTTCTTTTATTATAACATGGGAGGAAAAGAGAATATTCTTAGATGAAACAAGTAAAGTAAGTCCAAATGAAAATATTACTCTCCCCAAATCACTTCCCTATGTATTTTTATATGAATGCTAAAAATATATTAAATGCTACTTTTTTCTTCATAGTTACTGTATTGCTGAGCAATAAAGAAAATATATAACATATACACAGTATAAAATCTGATTTATCTCTTAGAAAAATATTAAAATTATAATTTAAACTGTCAAATTATAAATTATGAATTACTAGATTAATTAATCAGGCATCATCTTTTTGGTAAGATTATTGACTTTCACTTAAAATAGAAAAAAAACCCAATTTCGGTGTTTTCTTCAGACTGACTCAATTTCAGTGACTGTATTTTGCATTCATGTTCTTGATGGTTAAGGTGAGCTAATGGGGAAAAGGTATTATAAACAGTGATTTCTTGTAAAATATGACAGTAGGTTATGACTTCATTTATACACTAAAATTAATGGTAAAAGGAGAGATAGACAAATAGGAAGTGCTTTTTTGTGGTTTGAAGACATGGCTCTGAAAAATGTGTTTGGGAGCTGTATTTGGGAGCTAAATTTAAGTTTCTGACAAACTTCTTCTATTTCTCAAGGTACAAATTAAGCTAGACTAGGTAGTTCTTAAATTTTTATGTACTGATTTTAGGCCTTCCTGTGCTGCTGGAGTCACTCTACCAAGACTTTTCTTTATTGTATTTTCCATTTTGGAGACTTGCTTACCAATTTAGACTCTTTCTTAAAAACTATTTGCAAAATATCTCTCAAAAACCAAATCTTTGTCCATAGACTTTATGTGATTTTAGTATTTATTAAAGAATTGCATTGATAATAAGAGAAAGAAGAAGAGGAAACTGAAAATGTGGCTCTTCGTGCCTTTAAGTGGAGATTCAGAATTTTTTCCCAAGCAATTTCCATATTTGGTTCAATGTTTTCTAAAAAAGCACTGACATTTCAAACATTCTTTAAAAGGTCATTTTGAAGACATGTGAGCAAGTTGTACCGAGGGTGTTGTATGTGCAATTAGGGTTCTTTTCTCTGTAAACCCTTGCCAGTTTCTCAGATGAAGGAGGATCCACCAGCTCAGTTTTCACCACCTTTTGTATCTTTGGGTCTGACATGATGTTGTTGATACTATTTTGCATGCAAAAAAACATGTGGGATTGAGAATTAAAAGCAGTTACCAGCCAAGCTATTACAATACATAACCAAAGACCACCAAGAGCTGAAATCATGCTAGCATCATGCTAAAAGGAATGTCAAACAGTGCCATGAATATTATGGTTACTCAATACTTAGTGATCGGTTGATATTTACTTGAGGACACTTTTGGGCTTGACATGGAGACATCCAAGCTGTGTTCTGATGGTAGTGCAGCTGAATATAAGTAACTTGAAGAAAAAAAAAATACGAACTTCTCTCGCTGTATCTTCCCACCTCTTCAGAAACAATAACAGTATTAAATCCATCAGATGTGCAAGGCAGAAGTACGAACTCCATTTACCAATGGAAGAATTGGAAGAGGTGTTTAGTATCTTGTTAACATCTCTTTTTTTCTGTTGGTAGGAACTCTGTAGATAGTAGTTCCAGCTTGGCTTGGCAAATTGTAAACAGCATAAATTTGGAAGAGCCAGTTAACCTCTCAGAATCTCCTTCCTCATCTGTAAAATAAGGAGGTTGCCCCAAGAGGTGATTATCAAAGCCTTTTCCAGCTTTACAATTCTAGAATCTATGAACAAGAGCCAAAATTACAATTTAGGATTTGGCACCTGATTTTATACTATACTAGTGCCATGGAACTGCTTATTTCATTAATCTCACATGTTGAATTTCTCTGTGTAACCTGGTTTGACTTTGTTGTTTTTCCTTTAAAGGAACTAAGCATACTATCCATTTGGCAACTGCGGGTGGTTCTTAAAAGAGCTTTTAATCATACTTGGAAAATAAATGCGATACCCCGTGGTACATATGTCCTACTGCCCTCTAGTGGGTGAAACCATATCCTCTCTGGAAAACTTACAATATTGTTTACACAAATCACCTGGGGTGAAGTCACAGCTTCTGCATTGCAAATGTCCAGGTGATTTCAATCCTTCTGGACTTAGAACCATACTTTGTAGCATGGGTTTAAGTAATTAAATTTTTTAGGTACACATTGGTTTAAGGAAGTAAGCATATTCAGCATGTGATATGAAATAAGTTTCTAGTTAGCAGAAGATGAGAAAAAGAAGAAACAGAAAAAGGGGAACAAGAGGAGGAAAAGGAGAGGGAGGAGGAGGAAGAGGGAAAAGGGCAGGAGAAGAAGAAAGGGAAGAAGAGTAAGAGCAAATTCTCTTCAAATCCACTGTACTGAAAGGTCTTATGCAATAAAGCCATATTGCTCTTGATCACTGGCAATCTCTAGAAATTTTCAAGCCTGACTTTAATATGACAGTATATGCACTAGAACTTACATTATGTTCCTCTCATATTTTATTAGATTTTAGTAAATTTTAATTTAAAAATACGCCTTCATAAAAAAAAAAAAAAATTACAACTAGCTGAACCGAAGTCAGGATTTTACAATTCTATAATCAGGTAGAAACATACACTAAAATTAGTCTAGACAGAAAATATCTACCATTTTTGTATAATTTATTATAGAAGTAAGCTATGCTGATGGAGCAATGAATGATGGAGCCGTATGCACTTAACTCTTGCATAGTGGGATTTTTTTCTAGACAACAGCATTGTCAAAGTTTAGCAACAACACCAAAAAACTATATGTACAAAGCACTGTGATATGTACTGGGGGTATTGTCTAAACAAGGAAGCCAGCAGTGGTATTTTGTCATGAGTTCATTTCACAGAGGGGAAGAGAGAAAATAAACATATGACTATGTTAAAGTGTAACAAAATTTATAGATTAGTAATAGCTCTCATTTATGAAGCATCATTATGTCCTTGACTCCTATGCAACACACACTGTGCCCACTACCTAAGTGGCTCCATTATATACTCCATTATATACATGAGGAAGCTAAAATGGAAAGAGCTCAGAGTCAAAATCCAAACTCATTTATGACATCAAATCTTAACCACTAGATCATATTGGATTTTGTCAATTTTCAAAATGTTAACTCCAGTTAATTAACAGATGAAGAGAATCCTTCCCCTCTCTGTTGATTTGATTTCCATATTCTCAGCAACTGCCTCTTTAGTGCAAAGGAAGGAGATGATGTGAGGCTGCCAGTTCGAATAATGAATGATGTGCATTGGCCTCCTCATTTGTATTCTATGAGTGGGGATTGTGATCGCAGGAAGAGGGAAGAACTTGCAGGAGGAGGAAAGGTGGAGCCTGATACTCCTGTCTCTGCTCTAAATCTTGTTGCCTGCTCTACTCCTTCATTGTAGCTTTCATTCTCTTCCACTAATCTTCTAGGCCTTACTTACCCTCTTTATTTTCAGAAACACATGATCATGTGGGGCAAAAGTGATTCGCATCTCTTCTGCTGCTACAAGTAGGAAGGGCACCTTACAATGATGATAAATATCACCTCACATTTGTTATCCCAGTTTCTGCTTCCAGGCAAGCCTCAATTAGTTGTTTCAAAACTCTGTGATGCCCCAAATCACTTTTTTATAAGGATATAATGCCCTATTCTTAATGTCCACAACTTTAGGCCTTCCATCTTCTCCTATTTTACTACATTATCCCTGTACTTTAGAGTGAAACTCCATTTGAAAATACTGCTTTTTCTAGCCTTTACTTAGAATATTTTAGGTTTGTGTCTAGAATATTCTTAGACTTCTGCTACAAAGATCTCTTGAAATCCAGTATGAAGACAGACTCTTCCAATTCTCTCTCTCTCTCTCTCTCTCTCTCTCTCACACACACACACACACATAGTCGGGTGTGATGTCTCATGGCTGTAATCTCAACTCTGTGAGGCAGAGGCGAGAGGACTGCTTAAGCCTAAGGCTTTGAGACTAGCCTGGGCAACTTGGCAAGAACTCGTCTCTACAGTTTAAAAAAAAAAATTAGCTGGGGCATGGTGGTGTGTGTCTGTAGTCCGAGAAGGCTAAAGTGGAAGGATTGCCTGAGTTCAGTGCTGGAGGCCTCGGTAGCTGTGGGTGTGCCACTACACTCCAGCTTAGGTGGCAGAGTGAGACTTCTACTAAAAAACAAACAAACAAACAAACACACCAACCAAACAAAAAGTCTACCATATTCTCATCCCAATTACATAGGGGAATATGGTCACTTCATATAGGAAAAACTGAATTCAGAAATGTTTTAGAAGCTCGTCAGTGAAAGTGCCTTTATAGAGGTCATATTAAGAATGCCAGTAACTTGGATTGAACGCAATGATGTCCCAATGGTTGAATGAATTACCTAGTTTTGAACTCATGACAACTGGTGGTCAGCACAACTGATATGCAAACTCAGGTTTTTTTTCAATTCCAGTCTAATGCTCTTTCCACTAGCTCTAGAAAAATGATACTGCAAAGTAACAACCACCTGAGATGTTAATGCAGGTGAAAAAGAAAGCTGTTGCTTGACATTGGGAAATAAAGATACTGATTATAAACCCAGGAAGGTTCAGTGGAAATTTATCATAAAATGTTGGGGGAAATCATAAGTAAACATAAAAGAAATCCCTAGATCACAGATAAACTTTCTTTTTCTCTGTCTCTCTTAATCATTCTCACTTGGACATTTGCCCCACTAACATTATAGTATTCTTTTAAATATATAATATTGTATTTGGCTTAATTTAATCTGTTCCACTTACTGTCAGATCAGAATTTAACCTTATTATAAGGGAATGATGACTAACAGCAAGATAATAAGTTACAAATCTGAATAGATTGTCTTTTCCTTTTTAAGACTCAGGTCTACAGGTAAGAATATGTGGATCATAACAATAGTTACTCATAACATTGATAATCATCTCATAATCCTCTCTTAATCAACTCGTAGTCATCTGTTTTGCTGCTACAACTAGAAAGGGCACCATTTCCTCACAATAATGGAGGCATTCACCTGGGTGCAGTGGCTCACACCTGTATTCCCAGCACTTTGGGAGGCGGAGGTGAGAGGACTGCCTGAGCTCAGAGGATTGAGACCAGCCTGGGCAACATGGCAAGATCTCATCTTTACAATAAATTTTTAAAAATTAGTCATTGCCTTTACAATAAATTTAAAAAGTTAGCTGGGCATGAGGGCTCATGCCTGTAGTTCTAGTTACTTGGAAGGTGAGGCAGGAGGATGGTTTGAGACCAGCAGGGGGAGGCTGCTATAACTGTGAGTGTGCCACAGCACTCCAGCCTGGGCGAAAAGTAAATAAAAGAAATGGAGGCATTCATGCATCTTTTCCTAATGAAGAGAAGAAGTGACTGACTTTCTTTTCTTAAGCAAGTCCAATTAAACTGGAGGTCTCCAGATTTTCCTTTTTATTTCAAGTTAAACTGCAATTTTGGCTGTATCTTCCATTCTAATCATAGATAGTATTCTACTATAAATATATATACATATATATTATATATCTTAGTATATAACAAAAAATTTCTTTTCATATTAAGGACACTTTATAATAATAAAAGAAAACTTAAACAAAAGTCCTCTTGGAAATTCTACTTGTAAGAATCTCTTAGATTTTATGATCCCAAATCAGCTACATGCAAAATGCAGTTTTTGGTATATTAAATTTATTCACTGGTTTACAATCTGGTCACTATTAATGGAGATCAACATGGAAGCTAATCATGGATAACAAGTCCTTCAAACAAATTCACAGAGCAGTTAAGTTATATAATCAAACTTTGCCTGTTTAGCTTTAATTTACTCTTTTCCTCCTCATTAACTATGCATGTTGAAAAAGTACAGATTGTGAAAATGAAAACAATTCTGTAAACAAACTTTATAGATATGCTACTTTACATAGACACATACATTTCAATAACTTATATAATCATTTATGTTCTTGAATATTTAAAATAGTAGCAATGATAATGACATCTATAGAGGTCTAAAGGACAGAACAATTCTATAGATTCAGATCTTGACAAACTAGAAAACAGAAAAAAATTAAAACTAGAAAAAAAAGCTATCATCTCTATGTAGATATTGAACCATATTTGTAAATGAATAAAATAGAATTGCTTTATTCTTATGACTGCATATTAGTGAACCAGCATATTTTTATCATATTTTGAAAACAAGTTTTATTAGCATTTCATTAACGTTCTTGGAGAATTGTGGCTTCTACCACTGCTAATTGTTAAGTTATCTGTGTGAGTTTGAATTACTTACATTCACTTTTTAAAAATTTCTAACTTATTAATCTCTTTAGTAAAAGTGACTCAAAATAAATATATATTTTTTTCTATCTGGAAGATTATTTAAATAGTCCAAGGAATATTAATGTTTCTCATAATTGCTTTCATAATATTTGAATGCATGCTTTTGTGCTAGTTAACATATATTTTATTCTCATAATTTTTTGTGGTTTTGTTTCATAATATTGAGAGATAATCAGTCCAAAATACTTAATATAATTGAAATCACTATCAGATTCTTAGTTTTGTTTTGTTGGAATTATATTCTTTAATTCTCCCAAACCCTCCTCTAGAGAGGTTGAGGAGAAGTATCTCAGGAAAGATATCTCTGATAAGTGAAATAGTGGCAGACAGACTTTATAGAGTAATAATGCTTATGAATTTGGGTTTTGGAAATTTCAGTCCACTTGATTTCAAACCTGGTTCCATCATTTATTATCTTTGTGCCCTGAGATAAATTATTTAAGGGGGTAAGTCCAGTTTTTTTCATCTGGAATATGAGATAATAATAGAATTTAAAACTGTGGTGAAAATTAACTGAAATGATATCTTTAAACTTTGTAGAACAAGGATAATAGTATATGGTAGAAAATGACATTCTTATTATTAATCTCTTTGTTGTGCAGTTTTCAGAGGTCAGCAGTTTTTCATCTGAGTTATATTCCATCTAAGGTGAAGTCTACATAGAGAAAGTGTCATAAAAGAAACAAAGTGATGACCAGTCAATTTGGGGGGGATGGGTAGCAAGGCAGAATGGTAAACCAAGAAAATAATCAAAGGATGAGCTTTGAATTTCCTTAGATCCTATATTCCCCAACACTTGACTCAAACTGAGAAAGGGGATACAGCACCATCACTACTACCACTACTGTTATAAAATAGTTTATTGCCCAGGGGGTTGACGCTGGGGTGGCCATGAGCATGCACTCCAGCCTGAGCGATGGAGTGAGATTCCAACACACACACACACACACACACACAAATTATTCAATTGTAAGAATAGGCTCTAGGAGCTAATTATTTTCCTTGTGAATGTTATTACATTTTCTAAAACAGGTAAGTTCATGCTATAATAGTGATGCCAATTTATTTTGCAAAAAGAAAAATTTCAGTACTGAAATATGATGACGATAACCCAAGAAAGAAAGCAACTATTGAATTAAATAAAATACTAATCAATTGAATTCCAAAGTCCAGTATAGGAACATGCCATTATGAGCAAATGAGATTTATTCAGGAATTCAAATAGAGTTACCATCAGGTAAACTACACCCACTGACACAACTGGTATTTAACATTCACCAAGTAATTCAGGTCAATGCGATGTAATCTTAAACAAAAAATAGAAGGACAAGTATTAAAAAAGAGAAAGCTATACTGTCATTACCTTTGAATAATAGAATTACTTAACTGAAACACAGAAATAATCTACTGAAAACTTTAATAGTTCTTTAAATCAGTAGTTTTTCTATGTGCCAACCACTATTAGAAAACAAAATAGATGCCAAAAAACAGAATTATGTGCTAAAAATTATATTGGAATGATTATGTGTAATAATGACAAACTGAAAACAATCTAAACATGCACTTAAATGTATGTATTAAACAAATTATCATTCTAACATATAATTATTATATTTCCACCAGCAATCATGAAAAATATGTTAGAAAATTTTTTGAAGTAACATTAATGATTTGATAAATTGTTAACATGTAAGCATTAAATATGATAATACTATACTCACAATTCTATAAAAGCTATAATTCAGCATATATCTTATATAGCACTATAGATTTTATACATCAAAAAGGAGGAAGATAATCTAAAATAACAGTTACTGTTTCTGAGTGATGACAATTTTGATGATTTTTACTTTCTTGAATTTCTTCTTTATTTTCTTTCTATGACAAGTATTTAGAACTTTTTTTTTTCAGAGTACAAGACTGATTTCAGATTTTTCAGAGTATAAAATAGATTTCATATTTGAGGGATAACAATAGAAATAGAAATTATAAGCTCTGTGTAGGTTTCTTGGTCTAGAGTCCCTGCAGTGACTGGAGAGCCCCTGCCATTTAGAGGAGATAAACGCCATATCTACATTGAAAGATGCGGCACAGATACCATTGAGGTTGACAAAAGCATCTGTCCGGCATGTTTAGCTTCCTAAGGCTTTGATGTGTTTAAAAGATCAGCAAGCTTTCCCCTTGTCTTCTCTCATCACAGCACAAGTTCAAAGAAACATTTATTATGAAAAGGCTAAATTGTAACAAATGCCTCTCTCAAGATTTGAATTACAATGTAAAATTTCTCCATAACTTTATCAGTAATGTCCTAACAGCTGAGCTAAAGTACTCTATTAATTTTCATTAGCTGTTTGTGATTAATATGCAGTTTCAAGTATCAAAGACAAAAAAATGAGGCACATTATTGTTATTCAGTGAGGAATGTGAGAAGATAACACAGAGAATTAATGTAGAAAAGCAAGTTATATATAGATTGAGCTTTTCGAACCAGCTACTTAATGAATTTAAAGTATGTTAAGAACGTCAATTAGAATATGGATAGATGTTGATATAAAGCCAAATCAATGAATCTAATTTCCTGTTCATTTAAGACCAGCTAGATTTAATTTTAAGAAACCCCTTTCCTTTTACTATTTTTCTTTCTAAAAGTGATCAAAGCACACAATGAATATGATTTAAAGAGGATATTTTATGAAAATTTCCACAATATCTAATCTGTGTCCAACAGAAATTAAAATCCAAGTACAAAGAGCGTTTTTAAATTTATTTATTTTTATTTAAAGTTTGCACAGATTAACTTCTGAATGTTGTACAGATATGACCAGAATAGTACAATTATTTTAGATTTCAATAATACAAGTAAGTATAGATTAACTTACTCAAATAAGTTACACACATTTTAATTTGCGTTTTTAGCATTTGAACGAACAAATGATGATACTGCCCTTACAACATAGTAAAGAAATTTGGGGATGAGGAAAATAGAAAAATAAAATACCAAATTAAAAATATTTGTTATAAGGCATTCTATTAGGGAAATTATCTTTTTTTATGAATGGGCTTTGTTCTGTTGACAATTTTCCTTGTTGTGTATTTGAAAATTATCTAAAATGCAGTGATAACCTCCTATCAACACTCTATTTGTGAAACAGTAACCTATTAGGCCCATGCTGAGAAATTTCCACTTCCTTCTCTTTCCACTTTGTGATTCTTTGAATGATGTCTTCTTATCTTCAAGGTTTCCTCTGGCCATTTGACCCCTATCTTTAATGTCATGCTTTCTGCTCTTTGCTCTTCAGCTCCTCACCTTCCCACTTTTGGCTAAATTCTTCCCATCTTTCAGGCTCCTTATTATCTCAGACAAAGGACTGGCACTTCAGGCCATCTGCCCCCATTCTTTTCATGTTGCTATCAACACCCACCTCTTGTCTCTGAAGGTTCAGGTCTTCATTCTTATACACTGCTTTAAAATAAGATCCAGCCTTGCGCATTTTCCTTAACTTTAAATGTATTTTTCCACTATTTGGTTAATAGTACAGAAAATGGTAAGAAGTCTGTGTTTATGAGAGACCAGGAATGAAGAACTTTCGAGTTTCTTCCTATCTTTGCCCCATCACTAGTTGCCACTACTGCCAAAGTGACCATGAAATTTTCCATTTCACATACATCTACCACTTTGGATAGTAAAGGAGGAATGGTTTTGGGGAAGAGAAGAATCTACAAAAATGACAGCAGCTGATAAGACTGAAATAGTTGTGGAGGGAAAAAGCAGGAGTTTGCATTAACACAGAGTTTGGAAGGTGAAATGAAAGTGGCCCAAAGAATAAGAATAACATTCCTTTTGCTTGCTTCTTTCTCAGTCCCTTCAAGAATTGTCTGATCATAAACTTAGTGAGAGTCATAAGTCTTTGAAATCTACCCTTGTATCCACAAAGTGCCAACTTTTTAGCTTCTTGGTGTGCCTCCCTTTAGCATTTTAAAAGCACACAGCACTGACCTAATAGCAAAATATTATGAGACACAATAAAAACTTGTAAGTTTAAGAACATGGAATATACAGGCATTAAAACAAGGAGTGTTAATCCCAGGACACAGTTAAAAGTTTCTTTATCATGATGGCTACAGGTATTATCTTTTGTCAGTGTGCTAACTTTACTTTTCCTTATTTCAACAATATTGACATGACTGATTGACAACCCATAGCTCTTATTTTGGAACTGCAGAATGTTACTAGACTTGAAATTCTGAACGAAAGAAAATGTCTTTTGAGAATTTAGGTTTTAATGGAATGGCTTTTTCTTTTCATTTCTTTCTTTTTTTTTTTTTTTTGATACACAGTCAGTCTTTTTTTCTAGAATTAGAATCTACCACCTTGGGTAAATTCAGGGAAGAAAAGATAATCAGGATTTTATTTATTCTTCTTTACTTGAAAGAAAAAAAATGTGTCAGTCAAAGGAAGAATCCGTGGGCGGGGGTGTGGGAGGAGGGACACTTCTCTACATAAATCCTAAAAATTAACATAAGAAGCACTCCAAGTTAAGGCCTGGTTTACATGATGACTTAATTCATATTTTTCATCTAATAAGATAAAAATATATTCTAACTGTCTTTCTTTGTTCTTATTTTTTAGCATTTCTGGGGTCTGACTATAAGTTTCTAAAGTAAAAGTTTGCGTGATTCCTAGGAGAAATAAATGGCAGCAAATGTTTGTTAATCTAATAGCTATTACAGTATACTGTTTTACAATGGGATTTTCTTCTTTCCTCTTTATATTATGGAGATTCGTGAAACACTGTGTTTTTGAAAATTTGGTATATGTAATAAATACCGGATTAGGTAAAAGCTGGTAAAATTCAGCTTGTAAGGAATTCTTAGAAAAGAGCAAGAACTAAATAAATAAATAAAACTAAACCACCCAGTTTTATTTTATTAGGTCATGAATCTGATTTAATGAATAAAGGCATATATAATATGGTTCATTATTTTATATATTCAAATAGATAAATAATTAATTGATTGATAGACTGGGTTATTATTATACTCCATCTCTCCATCACTGAAAAACAAGGACATAAAATATACTACTATTTTCAAGCAGGTAGTTATATTAACCTATTATTTGAGGTAGAACAGTGAAAATATGAATGATAATATTATAAATCATCCTATTACAAGGAAATCATCATGAAAGATATTTACACCCATTATTTAAAGACCTAAAACAACTAGAGACGCATTATGGTTATTCAGCACTACTATATAACTTGCATGTAAGAACAGAAACATTCCTGAATATGACCCAAAGTGACCAGGAAAAAATCATGGTATGGTGGATTGATCACAAAATTTAAAATCAGATAGACTTGAATCAGGTCTGCCTTATACTCTTTTGGGTAATTTTGAATAACCCTACTTCATAGGATACATATATAAGTGATAAGTTATTTAATGTATGAAAGTATTCAACAAATAGTGGCTATTATATTTCTATATTCCAACTAATTCAGTAGACTGCAGAAATATCATTTGGTAATGATGGAAGGTAGAGATGGGAAAGCAACATCGTCCCTTCTATAATAAGCCTTACAAACTATGTTTGTATCTGTGAACCTCATTGTGCCAAAATATTTGTGAATTCAAACTTCTCTAGACTTTAGTAAATTTATATTTTCAGTCCATGTATGTATTCCTTAATTAACTGTCTCCTCCATGAATTATATTATTTAATCTTAAATTTGATAATGAACATCACAGACCAATGACCACTTATGAAGTGATTCTTACGTATTATTTACTATGGGGATATGAACAAGGAGATGTCACACTGCAGCATCTACACCTTATTTTTAATTCAGCCACTGAAACTCAGTGAACATTATGTTAGATACATTCTATCAAGGGGCAAAACAATTTGTGAAAAGTTAACAAATATTAGATAAACATGTCACAAGTTCATCTATTATATGTGAGTTGCCAACTTAATTATAAGGAAAAGAAAACTTCAAAGTTTTTTTTTGTTTGTTTGTTTTTTGTTTTGTTTTTTTTTTTGAGTTGGAGTCTCACTCTGTCGCCCAGACTGGAATGCAGTGGCCACTCCCGGCCACCGCAACCTCGACCTGCTGGGCTCCGGTGATCCTTCCGCTCAGCCTTCCAAGTAGCTGGAACTACAGGTGCGCTCTACCACGCCTGGCTAATTTTTAAATTTATTATAGAGATGAGGTCTCGCCAAGTTGCCCAGGTGGGCCTCGAACCCACGGGCTCAGGCAATCCACTCATCTCAGCCTCCCAAAGCGTGGGATTACAGGCTGAGCCACCGAGCCTGGCTCAGAAAAATTCAAGTGAGGTGCAGTGGGTCATGCCTATAATCCCAGAGCTTTAGGAGGCTGCTTGGACCCAAAAGTTCCAGATCAGCCTAGGAAACATAGTGAGACTCTGTATCTACAAAAAAAAAATCAAAAAGTTGGTCAGGCATGGGGGTGTGGGGGTCAGGCATGGGGGTCTCAGCTATTCGGGAGATTGAGCAGGAGAATGACCTGAGCCCAGGAAGTCGAAGATATGTTGATCTGTGATCCTGCCACTGCACGCCATCCTAGGTGACAGAGTGAGACCCCAACTCAAAGATAATAATAATAATAAAATAATATCAATAACTTCAACTGAAGTTAAAAGAAACAAGGTTTTGGGATTAATAAGGTCATAGATGGTTTCATCTTTAAAAATTCATTTACTATAGGTAAAGCACTCTAGTAAACTACAGGTAGGAAGAAGCCAGGGGACTTGCAGTAAAAGAAATGAAAGAATTTAGAAAACTCTATGTAACTTTGCCCACCTTAAAATTCATGTACATTTTTAAAAACAATCAGTTACATACTTTGTGGTATTTCAGTAATTTAAGTTGGGGAATGTTAATCCCTAGAGGAGTTGTGATGTCTCCAAATTTGGGGATGTCCATCACTCTATTTTAAATGAATCTAGAACATTAAGGCAATTCTAGTATAATAAAGATAGTCTCTGGCTTTTACAGCATTATCTAGTAGCTTAAAGCATTAATCCTCTTCCCCAGATACAGCACATCATTTGATAGGATCTCATTAGTTTTATAATAATATCGTCAACATTCTGTGAAAATTTCTCAACTGCAGGGAAGAAACATCTCCGGAAATTGGTGCAGATTCCAATGTGGGTATGTGGAACATTTACATGAGTAAATAAACATAACTGGTTTAGAGTCTATAGATATGATATGAACTTTCCTTTACAAGAACTTTTTTTAATTTAAAAGCTCTACTTAAAAATTGAATTTTCATTTAAAGTTTCACTTTATATATAAGTTAAATACAAAGTACTCATTCGCCACTGAAATCTATGCTGTAAAGCCTAATAAAGTCTTAATAACTGACAAAAGGAAAAAGAATGATCACAATCATAACTTATCTTAGATTCTTTTTTTTTTTTTTTGAGTTGGAGTCTCACTCTGTTGCCCAGACTGGAGTGCAGTGGCCGCTCCCGGCCACCGCAGCCTCGACCTGCTGGGCTCTGGCGATCCTTCCGCCTCAGCCTTCCAAGCAGCTGGAATTACAGGCATGTGCTACTACGCCTGGCTGATTTTTTGATTTATTGGAGAGATGAGGTCTCGCTGCCCAGGGGGGTCTCGAACCCGCGAGCTCAGGCAATCCACTCACCTCAGCCTCCCAAAGGCGCAGGATTACAGGCTGAGCCATCGAGCCCAGCTTTACCTTAAATTCTTAAAGTTTAAAGATACAGTCCACTCCTAACATTATCACTCAATCATAGGATATATGACTGAAGATTATGCATTAGGTGCTGGTATTATTCAGTTTCATCCATGCTTAGCAGAAACTCTCTGAAAGGTAGTTTTATATTAAGGTACTATCTCCTAAAATGTGGGACACATACCATTCTGGATGTTACACATTATGAGATGCTTCTGAGGCGACACATAGACATGTCATGAAATAGCATCAAATCATACAGTGAGACATTACTGCTTTTCAATCCTTCTGAGTACATACAAAAAAGTCTCAGTTTAGTGCTAATTTATCTTTAACACCTCTGGAAAGCTTGCTTATCTCCCTTTCTAATAAGTGAAATCTGAGGCTTCAGACAGATCCTTTTGCAAAGACACAGCATATAGCCAAACTTTAACAGTGGTCTCCTGTTTTCGTTATATTTAATTCTTTTATTACTGTCTATGTAGGGTAGCAGATATTGGCTTTTCCTTTCTTAGAGTGATATGATGATTTCTTTTCAAAACTAAATTAATTTTCACATATAAAATGAGTCAACTTAAGGAAAAAGATTTAGTAAATATAGGATAGGGGCCTGGCAGATATGACAACATTTGTGGTAGTGGTATGTGAATGACTGATGTTGAGGGAATATCGCTACTGATTTTTTAACAATTTGTGAAAGTAAAAACCCCTGCTGCTCGCAGACAGATCAAGGCAAGACTTTGATTAAAGAACCAGAGAGATGAACAGATGTGAATCCAGTCATGGGGACCAAGAAGACAAGTCAAATTTGATGGTCAGTGATCTAGTGAAGAGAGCAAACAAAGGGACATCCACGGAGAGCAAGACAGGTGAGACAAAACACAGAAAAGCTGTCACTCCAGGCTGAGGCAGGCTGTTTGCCCAACCTTAGTACTTTAATCATCCCATTCCCACAGTCCAGTGTTTGGGCTTACTGAAATTCATGCCTGAATGGGAATAAACTTAGACAGATTGATAACACCATGCTCAGTTAAGGACAAACTATAAGGAAAATAGCACTGGAGCAATTGTACTTGTCACTAGGTTGCTATAAAACCAAAGGATGTATCATTTGAAAATGATTAAAAAAGAGTAAATGAATTTTTCTTGTTTACTAATTTTAAACAAACAGCAAAAATGTCAGATTTGAGTTGAGTTATAATTTGTACAAGGATAATACTTTTTTATTCCTTTTATCAAAATGAGAGTTCCATTGAATTTGTGTGTGTGTGTGTGTGTGTGTGTTGTGTGTGTGTGTGTGTGCGCAAACTCCCTGACACACTTCTGCTTCCAGGAACAAATATTTTGTATTTCCAGTACTTAGGATAGAGAGAGTACAAGTTTTCCTTCAAGATGATTTTTTTGTGGAACATTTGCTAATAATAACAGTAAGTTTCAGCCTTGTTCTTATTTTATGGTATGTACTGGGTCAGTGATTACTAGGGGTCAGTAAAAAAAAGGAAGTTCTTGGACATTCAAAGGATTTAATTCAAAAAAATATCTTTTTTAATTTGGATGAAAGGGCTTGTATAGTCCTAGTAATGTCCCTGAATCAGGATACATATAGTACATACTGTTATTTATTTACTCCCTTATTTTCATATTGTATAAGAATCACCAATCTGTGAATCTGGATGTCTAGAAGATTTCATTATTCCAACTGATAGCTATATTAGACATTGTCTATTATTTAAATAAGCACGTGTTTTTGCATACAGACTGTTTTTAAAATATATGTTTATATCGATATTTTTGGTGATAAAAAATAAAATGTATCTTAAAGCATATCAGATCCCTGACCATCCACAGGGACCTCTGATTCGTATTAGTTTTTTATCATGATGTAAGTATGATAATTCCACGTAGAAGTTCCCAAAATACCTTAACCTTAAAAATGGTTCAAATTACAAAAGGTTGAGGATTGCTGACAGTATATTTTTTATGGAAAAATAATGAATAACAGAATGAGAAAATGGAAAACTTTGATTTGCAGATATGTTGAGAAAAATATAAGTAAAATAAAACTGAACTAGTATTTTCTGATAATGTCATATTCAAAACAGATTTTTATTCTTCTGTTTAAAAGAGTATTAATACATTAAAATTTTCCATTATTACTAAACTTCCTTTCATACTCACCTAGGTGAATGATCGTTACCATCGTCAATGTCTGACAATATACAGAATCATTTTCAGCAACATGCTTGGGTATTTCTTATCTTAAAAACAACCTTCTTTTGACCTCAGGTTTTCTTCCAAATTTCTCTCCATTTTTTTTCTCCCCTTCTCAGAAAAACAAGTTTTCCTCCTTTGCTTCATTTTTCATTCTCTTTCTCTCAGCTCAACAAAATTGGACTTCCCGTTGCCCTTCATCATGCACCAACAATTCTAGTGTTGCTCAATTCCAACGGTCTTTTCTCATCTTACTCCTCCTCTCAGTGGCATTTGATACAGCTGACCTTCCATACTTCTAGAAACAGTTTTCTTACCTGTCTTCTGAGGTATCAGACTCTCTTGATTTTTAGCACCTTTAGTACTTCTCCTAAGTCATTTTAAAAAATCTTCCCTTGCTCTACTCAATATGAAAATATAGCGTTGACTTTGGACTCAGGTCCAGGTGTTCTATGCCTGTCTCCACAGGGACCTCTGTTTTGCAATTCCATAAGTATGTTGTCAGTGCCCAATCATACATCCCCAGCCCGGACCTCTTCACTAAGCTCATAAACCTCAAATTACTTAAAATCTGCCTGTGGAATTCTAACTCAATATCTCTAAAATTGACTGTTCTCTGGAAGCTTTTTCTTGTCCTATAAGCTTATTCACCTCAGTACAAAGAAACACCATTTACTCTTCTTTATCTCACCTCTGTACCTCCCACCTCTATTTACAGTCAAACATAAACACTTATTTGTTCCACCTCTAAAATGTGTTTTGACTATCACTTCTCTATAGATCCACTGTTAGTACTATCCAAAACCCTCATTTTTCTTATTTGCATAATGCTTTCATTTTTTCCCCTCCTGTGATCTGATTCCAAAAACAAAGAGATTTTCTTAAAAACAAAAGTTATATCATATTATTCACCCATTTTAATCCCTTCATTGGCTTTCATTAAGGCACAATAGGTCAGACTCCCTAGAGTGGCCCACAGAGCTTCCACTCACTTTTTGAACTTTTGCCACCGCTTGCTCTTTCACACAAGATTTTCCAGCTCAGTTGGCCTTCTTTTTTTTTTTTTTCTGGAGCACATTGATTTCATTTTTTGGAACTTATGCACCCTTGCTGAGCTTTATTTCTCTGATTTTTGTCATAGCTTTTGATAGCTACCCCATCATTCAGTTCTCAGTGTAAATGCCATCTCCTCATAAATAAATAATCTGTCTCAAAATAGTTCCCTCCTGAAAATTTTGCAATGAGATATGTCCAATAATCTATGATATCCAATATGTGACTGCTGAGCACTTATGTGGCTAATAATACTGATAAATTGAATAATTTTATTTAGTTATCATTAAGTTAACTAATTTAAGTTAAAATAGTCATATGTGGCTAGTAACTACCACATTGAAGAGCACAGTCTTAACACAGCATATTATTTTATTTAAAAAATATATAAATAAAAATTATGCATTTTTAGTCAGGTGTAGTGGCTTGTGCCTATAATCCCAGCTACTTGGGAGGTTAACGAGAGACAATCACTTGAGCCCAAGAGTTTGAGGCCAGCCTGAGCAATATAGTGAGACCATGTCTCAAAAAGCAGAAAAAATAGAAACAACAAAAAATTATATATTGTTTAAGTGCATTAATGTACCTTTGAAAAATTTATTTCTCTTCTCTACAGTGTAAGCTCTATGACAGTGAGAAAATCTTTGTCTGCTTCTATACCTATACCCAGAAGAAGGCCTATAACTTAGTATATAATACATATTTGTGGAAAAAATAGACAAAGTGAGTGGATGAACCCATTCTTCATGAGGCTGAGTCATACTATCTCTGGATTAGACTATTAAAATAGCATCTTCCCACAGGGACTCCCACAGGGACTATTCCTGCCTCACTCAAATTTTTCCTTCATAACACTGTCAAAGTAGATCATTCTGAGTTACACATGTGATCAAGTCACACTCGCTGGCTTAAAACACTTTGGTTTTTATGTCTCCGTCATAAGTAAGTGTGAGCATCTCCTTACAACATGGCAACTTCTGCCTAGTCTGGCTCTGTCCACCTCATATTTTGCTCTTAAGCAATACTGATGGAAATTTTTCACACATCTGAGGCTGGCATGAACAGTATATACTTTTTTTACATTTGGCAAACCCCATCCATCCTTCAAAAACCAGAAGGACTGCTCTATGTGATGATTCTTCCCTGGCATATCTTCCATTTCTTGCTAAGAATCGCTTGTATGTGTAGGGAGTGGGGGGAGGGAAGGGACACCTTTTATACTTTGTCCAAACATTGACTGGTACATGAATAAATTGTACTTGATGGCAGGGACTATGACTTACTTGGTAACTTAGCACAGAGCAGCACAGAGTAATTGCTCAATCAATAATTGCTAATTACATCAGCTCACACTCTTATTGCAGGTTCCATTGTACTGACAGATGGGACCCAGAGGCTCATGCTTAACATCACTTTCCATGATTCTTCTCTTCCTCATTGTTACTATTTTTTTAAAGTATTTTTTAATTTTTTTGTTATTTTTTCCTACAATTTTTCTTACATAGAACAATTACTTTTAGTGTATCAGTAATATGATTTTATTTATGTCAAAACAATGTTAAATTTTTATTTAATGTAAGAGATAAACATAAGGGTCTCTCTATGTATACAATCATTCTGCAGTATGTTATTTTACCAAAGACTGTCACAATTTGGTATAAAATGTAAATAGGACCTGCCTGAGTGAAAATATTTGACAAATATGAGAGAATAGTTACCAAAAAACTCCCAAGGATTCTACCTGCCTTCTCTGTATACCATGGATAAAGTGGTTAATACAACATTAATAGATTTGCAACATTTCTAAAGAAAATGTCTTAGCTATACTGAAGAGTTGTACCTGTAAAAGTGGGCCAGCAGTGAGTTGTTAAAAATGTAATTTTCTTTTATGAAACCACTGGCAATAGTAGGATGAAATATTCTATATGTATTAAACAAAGTTAACACTAATAAAACTTACTAATGGAATAAACTTGCCATAAATGGAAGCAGAACCAGGGACAGAAGAAAGGGCACTTAACATGGGATCTGGATTTCATAATCATCCTGACACTAATTGTGCATATTTTCACTCACCAGACCCTCTGAGCTGTAAAGAAAGTTCAGTACAAGTTTCTATCATTCCCATCCCAGATAAGGGGGAACCTGCCAGCCTTCCCATTATCTCTGGAGGTTCTTAGGAACAGGTTGCCAGACTTAGCAAATAAAAATACAGAATTCCTAACCAAACTGAAATTTTAAATAAACAATAGATGACTTTTTATTTTAAGTGTATGTTTATACTATGCAAAATTTGGACATATTTATACTAGAAATCATTTGTTGTTTTTCTGAAATTCATATTTAACTGCAAGTCCAGTATGTTTATCTGGCAACTCTACAGAGAAAGATGCTGGAAGGTGGTGACTTATGCTTCTCTTCATCACTTCTGGTTGTAAATTCTTGCTTAACCTAATACCGAAACTTATGTGTCCACTAAAATATTAATCTCACTTTTCACAATTCTCTTCTTCATACTTTGCACTGGTTGTATTGTGAAACAGAGCTTCTCTTTTAGAATGCTTTTCCCCCAAAACTTATGCAAGGCATTTGTGTATGTAGCAGATTTTGGTTAACAATTGTGACTAGATGAAGGATATAGATTGTGCCAGTGTCAATAATTTAAGATTAAAAGAAAGATGTGTTTATTTTTCAAAATACTTTGGTCACATTCCCTGCTCCTCTCCCACTTTCTGCTGTGAGCATATTTCTCACTGTCCACTTGTCTCCATAGTCTTTTGCCTCCTTCTGTTTTGTTTTACCTCTTCTTTCATTTCTTCAACCTTGTCTTCTGTCTTGCTACTTACTCCAGCAGTTATATCTCTATTAAGTTCATATGTAAAGCAATTTAGCTATCTCATCTTTTTCACCATCATTTTACAAATTAAAGTCCTCATGAATATTTTTAGCAAAGGTAATTCTTCTCTTTAAAACGAGAAATCATTGCCATTTTTATATATTAGAAATGACTACATACATAAAGCATATATGTGTGTATGTATGAGTATATGTATACCAGAGGTGCCAAAAATGTATACCCATTGTAAGAGACATTATCTATGTATTATTTTTAGTTTGCTGTAATCAGAAGTGTCTGGGTGCTGATGGTAGCCACTTTGAGCACCTTTTGTAACTGCAGAAGTCAAACGTGACATTAATTTTTTGTCATCTATATATATTGAATATTACAATTTTAACACAGTTATTTTCTTTTTTAAAATGTGTATACATTTTTTGGTACCCTCTGTATGTGTGTGTGTATGTATGTGTGTGTGCGTATGTATACATATACACCCACAGACACACATACACACACACACCCACATATATAAACACTCACACATACTTACATAGACACACACACACACACACACACACATATATATATCCATGTTTTTGAAAGGCATACACTTATCTCACTACCTTTGGTGAAGTCATTTTATTTCCTCTTGTGGAATTTAGTCTCTTTATTTTGAAACCAATAAATTAGATTTGACCAAGATGTGTATGTCCAATTTGACTCCTACTTCATTTTAAAAATAATTTGATATTCTAATTTTGCTATGGTTAAATATCCTTATAAAAAACAGAAAAGCCATTTGGGAGTATCTGTTAATAACTTAAAAAATTTGAATAACCCTTGGTCTAAAAAGTTGACTGCTAGAAAAATATTTGAAGACAGTAAGTTGAGTGTTTAAGATCATAGTCTTTCGAGTTGTACAGACCTGGGTTCAAATCCCAGTTTTGCAACCAACGAGATGTGGAATATCAAAGTTTCATATGTTCTTTAGTGTGAGACTTGGAAGTACTGGATTGAGCCATGTGAGTTTCTATTTTTTTAGAATAAATTTGGAGAAATATAATTAATAGTAAATGTAATAATTTATTTCAAAAGATGAACAAGTCCATTCTTTTCTTTAAGATCTCTCTCTCTCTCTCTCTCTCTCTGTCTCTCTCTCTCTCTCTCTCTCCCCACACACACATACACACGATCTAGATTTAAATATTTATTGGTTTATATTTGAATTTTTTAGTTTAAGGTCTGAATTTTCCAACAAGCGGAAACTGCATTTTAAATTAAACTCAGTGGTAAAAGTTAGCTATTCAGAGAATTGATCAGTTATGCTAGTATTAGTGATTCCATCTCAGACTAATGAGAGTCAAAATTAATTAGAAGTATATTCCCTGAAAGAAGAACATATTTTGGGAAACATGGACATATGGGTGACCATCATTCAGACTGTCCACACCATCAGGACTGATAAAGATAACATCATGTCACTGACCCAATTAGCAGAATGAGGACTTTGAGGGACTTTTCCGATGCTTTTGATGCACAAAGGCAGGTACCACTGAAATCTATTGTCAGAGCTCAAAAAGAGTTGCTTGTACACACGTATGCCTGGCCTTTTGTGCCTCCAAAAGGCAACACCAGTACAGAGGTTGCATGTCCTTACCTGGGCCAGGGTACAAGCCCAGCTCTTACATTTTGGGAACAAAACATCAGCTGTGCATTTCAGGAACTCACCTGACTCTTACCCAGGTCTTGTCAGAAGTTTCACTGAAACAACTGATTTTTGAGATCAGCATTCTAAAGTCCAGGAACATCTGTCCAGATATTCTCAAACCTACTCTTGTGTTAGTTTATATCAGCAAGAACATATTTTAACATTACCCTGAACAATTTGTAGCTTCTCTAATTATGGAAACTTTGGTTTCTTTTGCTGAAGAAAACTTTCCTAGATACATTCTGATGTTACCAAGAGAAACTTTCAGTTCAGAATGTATCTGAGAAACTCTCATTATGGTATTTGGAAACTACCCTCAGGATTCCCTGTGACTCTTTTTCTTACTGATAAAATGGAGATATTGATTGTACCTAATACAAGTATTTTTCTGAGGTTTGAATTATCGTATGTATTCAGTAAATACTACAAAGTTATTTTGTTACATCAAAAATAAACTTTCAGGCTTCTTACTTAATATTATAACCTAGACTTGTCACACAAATGGTTAAGAGATACTTTTTTTGAAAAAAAAAGTCTGGAAATTTAAAAAATATTCCTTAATATGGCTTAGTGCCTAGTGTAGGTGGGATGAAACCTCATAGTCTCGGCGTTCTCATCTTTCTTGTGGAGATGCTACTTATTTCATAGTGATGTTGTGATAGTCATGATTAGATTATGTGGGGAAATTATAGAACAATGTTTGGCCAACATTTTCTTCTTAGTTAATATCCATTTCCCAATGTGTAATCCGTAAAGTCTCCTTGGGATCCACATAAGAATCTAATGCCAGGATATATTTTTATTGTCTAAATGACCTGTCAGTTGTTACTGTTATTAGTTTTTTGCTTTATTTTGTTGTTGTGTTTTATTTTTTTATTTTGAACTATATGCTTCATTCTGCTTTTTCTTTCTTCTTTACATTTCAATAAGCTTAGAGCTAAATGTTATGCTTTATGGCAACATAGAGCACGGTTTCCAATAAAACTACTGCAACCAAACCCTCATATTTAACTTTTATTCTCATTTCCTCATTGTGTTGCTTTTGTTTTGCTTTTGTATTTTTATTTTAAATTGTCTCAAACACTGGTAATTAGTAGAAACAGTAAATAAAATAAATCCTAGGGATACTTTTTAAATATAATAATGAAATCATCTCAGATCGCTCTAAACCACTAAAATTAGAATGTATCTAGAAAATTTTTCCTCAGCAAAAGAAACTGGTAAGTAATGAAATTGGTGGAGGCTCTACAATCTCTTTCTATTAGCTTAAGATGAAGTGAACTATCTACTAAGCCATCAATGAGGAGAGAAAACTCAATAATTTAACATGAAGAGAAAGTATCCTATTTAGAAGACAGCTAAGCTTGAACATGCACTAAACTTGAAAAAGCATTTCTGGTTATCCGTCTAGTGCATACGTTTCCATTTCTAAAATAAAGTTGCCAAAAATGCTCTTATTATTTCTTAAATAATTTGAGAATGTCTCCTCTATTTTTGTCTTTCATACTGATAGCAATATAGCTAAGTAATAATATGAAGCATAGAGTAAGATAGTGCATTATTAAGCCATAACTCTCTGAAGTTCCTTGTTTAGGTAAATTAAATATGCTAGATCTACTTTACTTTTTTAATATTAGAATATTTTCTTAAGAGAATACAATGAAAGAAACAAACCACTTACAAAGAACATACTAGATTCTTAAGTTGTATCTCTAGTAACTTCTTTTCTGGTGAGATTGGACGTGTTCAGGGTGGTATGGCCATAGACTGTAACTCCTTTCAAGTAATACTCTTAAATAGAAAGTAGGGAGTGGATGGCATGTTAAATGCTCACGTTTTTAGTTCTTATTAAAATGCTTTTTTTCTAGCATGTATGTTGCCTTGATGCCATAATTAATGGCATTTCTCACATGGGCTAAGAGGAAGGTATGTGTGTGTGTATATATTTGAGTCAGGGTCTTGCTCTGCCACCAAGGCTGGAGATCACGGCTCACTGCAGTCTTGAACTTCTGAGCTCATGTGATCCTCCAACCTTAGCCTCCTGAGTAGCTGGAACTACAGGCACATGCCACCATGCCAGGCTAATTTTTTAATGGTTTTGTAGAGAAGGGGTTTTGGTATGCTACCAAGGCTGGGGGTCACTTGACCCCAAGTAATCCTTCATCTTAACAACCCCAAGGTTGCTAGGATTACAGAAGTGAGCCACCATGCCAGCTGGAAGGTTTATCTTTAATTACAGTGTTTCTCAAATCATTAAATATAAAAACCAGTACTATATTATCTTTAATATTATATCTTCCCTGATGCTCCAACTACTTCATACTAAAGCCAGTTATGTTGGTTTTTGTAAGCCAAGTAATCAATTTACTCTTAAATCTGACTGCATCCAAAGACCTTCAGAGTTCCCAAATTTTGTTGATTGTTACAGCAGAGCCATAAACATTACCTACCAGCTATATCTAAACTTTCCATCATGTTTAGAAAGTATTAAAATAGAGCCTGTCCTCATATAATAAATATTAAAATCTGTAGAAGTGGTAGTAGATGTGTTTGGCTGTAGCAGCAGGTCTGGAGTGGGAATTTGTTCCATTAGAAAAGTTATAATGTAGCTGAAGTTTTAATACTAAATCTGTGATGGATAAAATCCAGTGCTACTGTTTCAGCTACTGATTCACACTATCTCCTCTCCAAAGCACATGTAATATATTAACAATCCAATAATTAGTGCACATTCTTGCCTGCTGCTTAAAATCTTACTCCCAGATGCAGCTTTGGTCAGATCTTGGTTTTATTAGCTTTCATGATGCACTACCGTTGTAATACCAGTTCTTTCTTTCATTCATAGACTTTCTATCTGGCTAGGCAGTGCTGATACAAACACAGATCTTAAAAAGGCAATGACTTTATCCTATTTGCATGTCCCAGTCTCTAACTTATGTGCCCATATAGTGTAGAACTATGGTCTACATGGCATGAAAGGAAAATAAAATCTACAAGAAGATTCATTTTACTTGTAAGTAGAGTTGGAAAAATGGGATAGAAAAGAAGACAACTGATTCACCAAACCGAACTATTGTCTCCTGGACCCTTCAGGATGTATAGAGTCTCATCTTACCAAACCACTCTGAGTATGTGGCCCCAATCTAATAATAAAAATGATCTTCTAAAGGGAGTATTTAAAGTCAAAGTGTATTCCCTTTCTACGTAGGATAAATGTCTTTGCTGTGGATGTGATAAAAGGCAAGATCGAACAGAAAGAGAAAACAAATTATAAGCATCTGATATGAAAAAACTCAAGTAGAACAGAAAGCTTGTCAAGGACTCTGAGTATGGATATATCCTGCTATACATTTACAAGCTATCTTTGAATGGTACCACTTACTAAGAAAGTAGAGAACTAATAAAAATCTCAGAATCCTGAGTGCAAAACAAAGGAAAACTAATTAGGTGTTAGTGTACAGAAGGTCTAAAAAAATGGAGAATACAATGGTCTATATTTTTTTTTCAATACTTTAGCAAAACTAAAATATTAACAGTAAACTACAATACAGCACAGAAGAGAAGACTTACATAGGATTTACATAGGACTCCACATGGCTATTTTGAGAACCAGGCGTATTTATATTGAAAGTATCATGATTCAGTTTTCCTGTTCTGTATTTTATAAGTAAAATACATTGAGATAAATTATCCTAAGTGGTACTTTGGGCCAAATACTTTTGGGCCAAAAGCACATCATTGCTTTTCTCAAGAGGCTTGATTCACTAATACTTTAACAACAGAATGCTGGTCATGCAACACTCAGTGTCGGGAAAGGGAGGGAAGCGAAATTGTTACAATTTCCCTTAGGAAATCGATGATGGAAATCTAAGGATTTAATTACAGCCCCATTGCTGAACTTTCACCAACTCCATTCCAGTTCACAGTCCATAGATCACCCAACAGGGAAAATAATACATATATTTTGCCAACTACATTTTAACAAATTTGGGAATCAAAATCAATTAAATAGATGACCATTAGCAATTTAGCTGAGATTGGCCAGTTTTCCAAGTGAAAGGGAGTAGTTCCCATGGATAATATCTTGGTAAAGGATCTTAACCCTTATTATCAACAAAACATTGAGAATGTATCAGTTTATCAGAAAATCAACTTTCTTTGTCCCTTTGGGGAAGTGAATTAAACCTAAATTCAACTTAGATCTAAGCCTAAAATAAGTAATTTTATTAGCTGATCTACCTAACACTTTATTACACAATACATTCAATGTTGTAAACATGATTTTTGGCAATCTCTTACTTGAGCTCAGGAACTGAGTTGGAAAACACTGGACAACATTTGGATAATGACAATTTCATCTTGTCTTCTTTGGAGAGTAATAATGTAAACAAAATGAGCTCTTTACTGGCAGCCAAATGCAGTGGAGTTTGTGTCTGTTCCTTTTCTAATATTAGTGTCTCAGGGCTATTTTCTGAGCATGTTTCTGGAGGCAGCAAGACTTCTTGTCTTTATTCAGTAAAAAGATATTGTATGACATTATCAACTGTAATTCTCAGTCATATTCTTCTAGGGGAAAGTATTAGACAAGAAAATCATAAATTTGTTTGCCATTTTAAAAAGCAGTTCCAAATTTCTTCCATGTTTTAATGGAGGGAGAGAAAGGCCCATATAAAGGTATCTAGGATGGTTTTAGTTGTTAGGAAGGGCAAGGGAACCTTATCAAACTGATGCAGTACTATCCAACTGCTATTTTAAAGAATCAAGAATGAGGTGAGGCAGAAAAGAATTCTGCACTTCAGACTAACCGGGTGACTTTACATCCCATTTCCCCCAATATACTTTGCTTTCAAAAATCTAATGTTTCACTTCTTCCTTCTTCAATTGCCAAAACTGTTAGAAAAAAAGATTGTTACAGAGAAAATATATGTATAAGCAGGTAAGAGTTGCCATTTATATCACTGACACTACTTGTAATTTCCTAAGATTTTATGGGAAAAACATACTAATGCAATTTGGAAATGTGATTAGTTATTTTGGCTTAGCAACATCAAAACCCCAGAGATGGAGTATGTATGAATGCAAGACATGAAAGGAGTCATACAAGTAATCTACTTCAACCTCTTTGTTTTAAAACTGAGGAAACTTAAACCCAAAATGACCAAGTTATTTTGCAAAGTCACAGCTTCCCAGAGCTGGGCTCAGAGCAAAAATTTATCTTGTCATTTGCGCGTGTTTGTGTGTGTGTGCTTGTGTGTGTTTCTCATTAGTTTACAGATATAAAAGTTGATCTATGTAAATGACTAACAATGAACTTGCTATCAGATAAATGGATGGGATTGAGAATTCCCAGTTGGAATTTTGTTTTAACACATACCAAGTCATTTTATCATTATAATAGCCCCGAGTGAGTTACTATTAATATCCCCATCTTTTATTGAGAGGAAACAGATACCACGTGAAGTTCAATAACTTGCTCAAGGTCACATAACTCCTAAGTGAAGGAAAGCCAGGATCCAAACTGAGGATCTGATCCAATGTTCTTGCTCTTAACCATTATGCTATTTTGTCTCTCTTTGTGAAGTGCTTTGTTTAGACACAAAGCTGCCAACTTGAGACAAAATTCTTCTCCTTTCTCAACGTCTTGGGGAATATAGATTTCTCTTCACAGCTTAGTATAGCTAAGTAAGATCCTTTTTTTTGCAAAGCCGTCAGGACCCTAAAGTTTCCTAATCTTTTCTGCCACTGAAGTACTTAGGAAGACTTGTAGTGATTACACGTTTCCCTCTATCTTCTCCAGAACTTCCCAAACCCACCACATTATAAGATGAGGAAGCAGATTTCCTGTGAGGAAAAGTGAAACTGTTATATCCCTCAGACTTCAAGAGGCTTAATGAAGCAAAGGGATTTCCAGATCAGCTTAGACCACCGAACCCCCAGTGTTTTTGCACTTTTCTTCATTTAAGGACAGAAAGAGTATTGAGATAAAAAGATTAGGGTTCATTGACAATTAGGAAGACTCTATATGTTACAATGTACTCAAGGGAGATCTTTAACCTATGTTAATTGACTAATTTTTAAATAATACTGCAAGGTAGTTTGGCACCACATACTTTGAAATTCTGGGTAAACACGGACTTGCTTTCCCTGGAGTGCAATGGACTGCTGTCCTGGGGCACATAATCTCAAATTAAGAACTGTTCCTAGATTTAGAGAATTTATATTCAAGATTTTGAACCTTTTGGCTTTATTATTTGGCTTAATAAGTGCATAGTTGATTAAGCATACATTAATTAAAACAGAAGGACTATTTGAGTCAGAAGCTCTAAAACACAAAAGGACATTATAGAACGCATACAGCTAGCTGCTTTCTTGCTCTGCTAATAAAGGTCTCCCTGCAGACTGTTTATATAGTATGCACAGAGTGTCAACTGATGTGGATTGTACTGGAAACTTTCAGACATAATTAACCTCAGTAGCCTCGTAATACAGTTTCACCTATAATCCTCAGCCCAGTTTGTACCAGAAGAATCTAACAGCTAGCTCACCCTAGGATTGCAACACTTCATGAAGAATCTCTGATTAAAGCCAGATATATAGACAGTAAGAAACCATGTGGTGTGTATTATCTCCACACATCAGTTTTAATGATACATGCTCTACCCATGACAATACAAAAAGTCAGTGTGTTGTATCTTAAATTGATACATTGATTTTAAGATCCAAGAGAAAAACTGAAATTATGTAATTAATGGGATTAGCTTCCCAAAACAACGATATCAGAATAATGTTCTCCAAGAAAGACTCTCTGCTTTTTTGGTACATTTGTTCCCTACGTGAGGCAATACACACACGCTCAAACCTCACTGGGCACAAAGGTTCAAGCATTCCAGCAGTTGGTTATATGTAGTGTTGTACCCCACCAAGAGCCTCCTAACGACTTAAAGTCCAGTAAAGGCAGAGTACCATCTTGTACCACCTTGCAGAGTGCTTATATTTAGTTTATGTATCAATGAAGTTTTGAGGATTTTATTCCTGCTATTAGGTATGCTCTCCACTTGCACATTTTTGCATAAGAAATGTTGTAAGGAAAAATCATATTGGCACGTATCGATTGAAGAGCATTGAAAAAATCAGATGTGTATTCAAAGGTACTGACATATGATATTCTGGATCTCACAGGGTAAACATTTCTTGATTATTCTACCTTAGATTTGTCATTATATAACTTTCCAGGGAAATCATGGAATCAAAAGAACTTCCACATTACCTGGGAGAAGGGTAATCTGGATTAGATAAATCTTTTCTGGGCCAATTCTGCAGATTGAATCAAAGAAATAGTGTTGTAATTGGGCTTTTCAGTGTAAGAGACTGAGTTAGAGTTCTAAATGTATTAGTTGGGTAACTTTAGTAAATTGGCTAATGCCTCAAAATCTTATTTTTCCTAATTATAAGATGGTGATAATGACACGGCCTTCTTTAGCTTAAATCCAAGAGTTCCAATTCACTATGTCATTGTAAAATGATATCTTAGTCACATAGAACCATCTTTAATTAGAACAGATTTCATATAATTGTTTAAAATATGCTCCATCAAGAAAAATAGTTTTAAAGGTAAAGACATTAAATGTGTTAATGTGTTTTCCTACTTAACCTGACATTTGATATCTTTTTATGGCTTTTGATATGTACATTTAGCTTTCCCTGCTAATCTCCAACACTCCCTTCCCTGGGGGCAACCATTCATTCAGTCACAAGCATCTGGTCCTTGATCTCTGAACCTACCAGCCACATTTGCAATCTAGGTCAAAACCAACACTGAATTACCTGCAGCCACTCCTCTAGACTGTAGGCTTCCTTCAAAGAGTAGCTCTGGAGCATCTACCTCCATGGCTTCTTCATACCTACCTCTGTATTGATTTTATATGTCATTCCATTCATATTCAACAATCAGGAATTTTTGTAGGTACTCATCATGATACTGCCTGCCTTGTTTTCTAAATTCAACTGCAAGACTTTTAAGCATAAGAGCTGGATGCTTATACCTTTTTTCTTATGTTTATAGATATTTAATGAATATTTGCTGGACATTATTATCACTACCATTGAAAGGAGCAAGATACCTCTAGCAATCTAATCATCAATTGAATAATTGTCAAATAATATTAATAGTGTGACTTTAGTAAATGTGGTCTTAATATTTCAAGATTTGGATCTTTTACAGAGGCCTGTAGCAACATGATGAAACATGGGTAAATTCCCTAATTTTTCTAATTTCAACTTTTAACTTTTCTGAATGAATAGCCCCTAGTTATCTCATTGACCCAATATAGAACACAAACCAAAGTGCCCAGATATGTCTATGTTAAAAGGTACTCTGTACACTTACAAGCAGTAATAAAAATTTTAAATGGAAAGAGTTGCCTGCCTTGCAGCAGCAACTCTGTGTCAAGATCATTCTTTAGTGTTGAAATCTTGACTGGAATGACGACAATCAGAAGGTTTGCTAGTTCAGCTAAAAGCAGCTTCTGCTGCCCCACAGAAGCTCCCTGGGTCTTCTTAGCTTGTAGTTTATTGCTTTCTGAGTTCAAAAATTTTTAAGCTGGAGAAATAACAGCTGAGATTTTTCAGACACTCATGAGAGCCTTCTATTTTAATGCAGAGGCATTTGAAAGCCACTCAAGGGGTCCACCCATCCCTTTGGGGTCATAGATTTGAGAGTCTGACAGTCCAGTCTCTACAAGCTACTGGATGCATGCAAATGACCCACAGTGCTAATTAGAAGAGCAAAGCTTGGTGCATCACTCTGGAAACTCAATGAGGAGTAAGAGTTCCACTCCAGATGATTGATCATCAAATAAGAATTTGGAAAGGGTCAGAGCATCTGGAATTATCTCTCTAGATAATAGCTCTGTTTAGGAGCCAAGCCAGGGAGAAGAGAGGTCTGTCTTGCTTAGTCTGGCAAGACTTAGAAACATTGAGCTTCTACAGATTCTTTGTGCCTTACAAACTCATTATTATGTTGCACTTAATAAATCTGCATTTGATATTGTCTATAAGTTTGCTTGAAAATTTTAACTGATTTTCATTTGTCTGCTCAGCAGTTTTGTAGTCTCCATATCCTAAGCACCTAGATACCATTTTCATTGCCTTATGTCTGCACTGCAAAAAGTCTCACTCGCAAATGCACATACACACAAACTTCTACCACTCTCAATTGCTACCTTTACCAGGAAGGTGATCTATATTTATGTTGCCCTAACAAATCTCATGCCTTTATGCCTCCTGCTTCCATTCCTGAAGGTCCCTTGAAGAGACTATACACTTTAAAAAGACTTACCAAACCAGATAAAACACTTAGAAGAGTGATGACATCCACAATGACTGGATTCAAGCTGACTTAGCTTGGCATTGTGGCTCTATTACTTACTGTTTTGTCAAACTTGGACAAGTTACCCTTAATTCTTCCAAAAAATGAAAACAGCATTATCTATTCTATGATGTGTGCTATTTACTCTCCTTTATTCACAATGTCCCTGATGTCTTAGAGATATTCTATAGAACCTTTATCCTCTGCTAAAAAAATTATCTCTTGGAGACCTTGAATTGATGTCTTTTCTCCATGAATGTTCCTACCTCAAGCAGTCAGACCTAGGCAGGCTAACTCTTTCTCCTCTTTGTGTGTGTGTGTGTGTGTGTGTCCTCTGTTCTGTTATTCTAGCACTTACTGTACTATACAATTATGTGTTTATGTGTCCCTCTCTGATTTTAGGCTGTGAGCACCATGTGAAAGATAGAAATTACTAATTTTGTTGTCCTCAAAATATTTCACAGGTCTTGTAATGTAGTAGATAGTAAGTATTTGTTGACTCATGAATGTACTACTAAGTGTGCTTTGTAATTTTTTCAATATTTCATGACAATATCAATTTTCCTGGAGTTCATTTTTGTGAAAAACAGTTTTATTTCACTTGCCTCAGAAAAAGTTTTATTTCACTTGCCTCAGCTCTCTAAATTTCTATCATTGAATGCACTGTTAATACAGTTTTCAACTTGCAATACAAAACATAATAGCTCTTTAAGTGAAAACTTGCATTAAAGCAACTGGTGTATCTCAGTTAAACATAAATTGCTTTTAATACCCAATTGTGAATGTCGCCAGGTTGAAAGTAGTGAAATGGGAATTTTAACCTTTCTTGGGGAAATATAATTGTACTTACAGTGACCCAATGAAACAACTATTAGGTCTTCTTGAAATTAATAGTTATTTTTAAAATACAGATTAGAAGATTTAAAGACAATTCAAATAAAACTTCTCTGTTCTAAATTTTCTGTGAATACTTTGGACCAGGCAAGTTTCACAGTTTAGGATTTCACATGAATTTTCTTATACACCCAGGAAGCACCAAAGAAAGATATGTTTGTTGAAAAGTGAAAATAGAGCATGAAGAATTTGTTTAGTTCAAATGTGACTTTTCAACGAGGTCATCAACAATATCTTTTTTCATTGAAAGAGCCTCTTTATGATATGAGAAAAGTCACTTTTAGCAATCTGGTATTTGTCCTATGTCATTAGGAAATTTATTTTTAACTTAGAGGGTGAGATGTTACTGATACATGTTCACATAAAATCACTCATAATTTTGTATAAATTTTTGGTCTATAAAAGTCTTTATTTATTCTTGTTTTTCATTAGTTATTTTCTTGGTTGCTCCAGGTACATTTTCCTTCATAATTTATGTCTCTCTAGCTCTCCAATATAACCCCAATTACACAAATAAGATAGCCCTGGAACACATAGTAATGAGGCAACAAATTAGCGAGTGGTAATAAATATGACTTTCATGTATTTGAATTACAGTGTAGAACTCACCAAGTATTTTGAAAACTCACAACTTCAGAGAGTATCATAAAAAAGAAAGAAATCTTCAGGGCTCAGTCCCTGGCTAACTACCAGGCTTAGGTGGCTAAGTAACTTCTAAAATTCATGAGTCACATTTTACTCCTTTCAAAATTAAACTTAAAAAAAAGAAGTAGCATTTTTTACTGTGACTCTTCTTAAAGAAAAAGTAGAAAATTACTTGTTGATGGAAAACTAAAGTCATTAGAAGTATTAAGCAAAGGTACTTATCTTCTGTGAAATGATAGGCATGGTCATTATAAACAAATGATAGCTCAACAATCCTATGTATATTAATAGGAAGATGCATGTTTTACATTTTGAGAATCTCATGATACATAATAGTAAGTGAATACAATTATTCTCTAGATATGATCAGTCCCTCAGACCCTGACAATTTTTGGTTGTTTACAACTGGGAGAGTGGTGCCACTGGCATGCAGTGAGTAGAGACCAGGGATGTTGTTAAACAGCCTACAAGACATAGGACAGCCTTCTACTTCTGAATTATCTGGCTCAAAATAATGCTGTGTCTAACAAACCTTGACCTAGGAGAAATATATTTGTGCAGTGGAAAGATTATTAATTTTAAAGAAAGATAATTTTCACCTAAGTACAGTATGATGAGGTCTTTTACATACATAATGAAGACATTATTACCTACTTGGTTTAATTGATAGAGCTATCATGAAAACCAAATAAGATCATATGTGTAAACATTCCTTGTAAACCAAATAAAGTGTCAAAATGAATTGAACCACAGTATGAATCCTTTGGGTTTAAGGTAGAAATTTGATACTATTGTCTCAGTGGATGGTTTTTACATAGAAAATGTATAGAGTTTATGCAGGTTATTTAGACCCAACTATTTCTCATGCTCACTGAGGATAAACCAAAATGAAATGAGCTAAAATGAGAAAATGAGAGGTTTGATTTAAAATTTTAAATATCTATATAGGTAGATATTATGGCAAAACACTAGAATTGGAAATCAATGAGTACTGTCATTCTTCAATTATGATTATTATTATCAAATGTCTGTGTGGGTGGGAGATATCTAAAACAACAAAGAGTATAGTTTGTGAAGAGAGGTCAAAATGACCTAAATGACCTCTGAAAGCTCCTTCCGTACCCAATACCTCCACTCGGACTTTATACTCCAAGATTAGCTGTCAACAGGCTTTGGCAGGTTGTCTTGTAGAAATCCAGACGTTGCCACATTCAGGAGCTCTTTAATCAATCGGCTCCTTTTGGTCTCTTCATGACTCTTTCCTGGTGGTCAATTTTGTTCTCAAATAATTTGCCAAAAAAGAAAAGGCTTTCTTTTGTTATTGTTTCTTTCTTTATAAATTCGGATGCTGTAATGCTATTTAAAAATACATTTGGAAGGAAATTCAAAACCTTCTTCTTGCACTCCCCCTTCTTGCTCCATAAAATTCCTACTCTACTCCGAGCCATGACTAACATGTACAGTATGCTTGCAATGAAAATTGTTTTTCCCCCAAATGTCCTAACTCCAGATTTTTACTCTTATGACTCTAACTTTTGATTGAGACATATGTTGAGAATAATGTTTTCATCCCAGTCGCAGGTACCTTCCTTTGTCACTAAGATACTTAATAGGAAGCTTTAACTTCACTGCATATTACAATTAGTTTCAATGTGGAGAATCACAAACAACTAATCATAAAAGGAAAAAAAACGCATGTAGTTAGAAGGGGAAAAGCTAACTACAAACATAATTAGCCACAAATGTGATTGGTGTATCTGGGCAATAGGAGTCAGAGAACATTTGGCTCTTCCTTCAAAATACAAAAATAAATGTAAATAATGGAAGTGTTACAAAAATAATATGGCTTGGGCACAATTGACCACAGTTGGATGCTTTCTGGGTGAATAGAATTGAGATAAATTATTTTCTTCCCTTTTATTAGTATTATATCAATCACTTTTATTTGTTCCTTTGAAACTACCCTTCTATCATTCTGATTATAATATTCCCAGATTTTAGCCAATCTAATGCTAAAAGTTCACTCTCTCACCCTTATATCAATTATTTTCGATTTTGTGTTATTTTATTTTCCCCTCCCTCCTCCTAATGGGAACCAATTAGAATAATGAGGGCAAAAGGTTATATATACATCTGGTCCCTGCATTTAACATCCTGGTTTATCTTTTATGGTTTGTTGAGAACAATGGTGAAAGGTGGGCAGGGATACCACCTTGTATATATTTTTGATACCAAAAAAAGTCACTCTACGTTTTTCACATATGTGACATCTGAAATAACTCAGACATGGCAACATTAAGGAAATCACTGCTTCTTAGTTTCGTGTTTAATTGTCAGAGCCAGGAAAGAAGGAGGTGAAGAAAGAAGGCAGGACTTGTATGGGCTGATATTCTTTGAGGGACTGGGCTGAAGCAGGCATGGCTTTCATTATATTTAAGTGAATTAGTCTGTTTCCTTTAAACAGGAGAGATTAACAAGCCACCAAGGGCCTGCTGTGGGATTCTGACACTTTTAGTGGCTTGTGACATATGATTTGTGAATATCAATTCGCCTTCAAAAGCAAAAACAAATCTACCATTAGCATGAAGTACACCAAAAGTTGATTCTAGGTTTGTTTGGTTGAAATTAATGAGGAAAGGCATTTGCTAAGGTGAAGAAATAAATCTTTTATTTGATACAGTATCCAGATAATTTTTAAGTTATTCTTTGGACTTAGAAATGGCTATGTGTAAATATGGGAGTTTAATATGAATGACTTTCTTTAATAAAGAGAATATTTTAAGTCTTGATCTTGGGAACTATGGGGAGATTAAATAAAAAGGAAAATATCAGCAATCCTAAGTAAACTTCTGTAAAAATTTTGCTTTCTTAGTGAAAGAGTATGTCTTCAGGCAGTCTGGCATCAAGACAAATATTTCTCAAACTGAAAGAAAACAAAATAAATATTTCTCCTCATATGTGAGTAGGTTAAAAATCTTTGATATTAAATAAATGACATAAGAAATTTCAGGCTGAAAGAACTGATAGAAGAATGAATTCATACTATAAAACTATTTTTAAAACATTGCCATTTATTATCTTTTGAAAAGGTTGCTACTGAAAAAGCACATTTTTAAAAATCTGTATCTTTTTCAACCATTATGAGTATCAAAACAAAAGAAATCAGCAGTCAGACTTTTTCAGCTATAGGTAAACATTTGTAGATGGCAAGAAGAGATATATTTTGGTCTTTATGTAAGCAAAGTTCAGTCAGGAAATCACAGAATATGTGTTTCCTCTAGCTATGACATTTAATTTGCTGATGTACCGTAGTGCCCAGTTTGCCTCTGCTTGAGTAAAAGATTTCATATTAGACTATTAGTATCTATTGAAGGGTAAAATAGCACAGTGATTAAGTGCATGTCAACTAAAGCCACACTATCTGGGTTCAAATCCTAGTCCCACCACTTATTAACTGTCACACTTCAGTGAAGTTACACAGTCGTCTAGTTGCTTCAAATTTTCCCATCAGGAAATAAGATGACCTAATATTCACACTCTAGGATTGTTTCAAACATTAAATGAGTATACATGTACTGTTAGCTGTTATTATTTTTTCCTATTCTAAAGACAGAGCTGAGACAATATTTTAAAATCAGGAACTGGATATCAGTACTTGAGACCATCCATCCAGGGTGCATCAATCATTCAATGCTGCCTAATAAAATGCTGTATATATTTTTTAAAATTACCTGTTTACTTAATGGATTCTGTTGATATATGAAATATTTTTTTAGATTAGAAAATAAAATTTATTTAGAAAGTAAATTGGAGAGAGAAAGAATGAGAAAGAGGAGATTTGCCTCTCCAAGGTAGGAAAGGAGGCCAAAGCCAGGTAACACGGTCTGGCTATAGTTCAAAGGGCACACGGCCACACCATAACTTAGCAAAGCCATGGCCAGAAATAATTTTTTTTAAAGCAATGGCACATGAAGAACCTCTACATTGATTAAACTGCCTTCCATGACCAATATAGGGAAACAGGTTTTTCTGTATAGTTAATCTAAGAGATGTGAAGAATATTCTTGAATTCTTTATTTTTGATATAAGAATAAATTTAATGACACAACTTATTCTAAGTTCTAATTTTTCTCTTCCTACTCCCCAGTTCTATTCCATCACAAAATGTCACTATTACTAGTTTAAAAGTTCATTAATTCAATCAAAGTGGCAGGCACTAAACAAATAGAAGGGAAAGTCGAAAGGTCTAGGGCAGAGATAGCATGCATTGATTCTATAATCATAGTTGTCAAAAGGGGGAAAATAGCCAGGGCGGTGGTTCATGTCTGTGATGCCGGCACTTTGGGAGGTTGAGGGGAGGAGATCACCTGATCCCAGAGTTCAAGAACAGTCTGGGCAACAGAGTGAAACCTTGTCTCTACAATAAATCAAAAAATTAGCTGGTCTTGGTGGTGTGTGACTGTAGTGCCAACTACTTGGAAGTTTGAGGTGGAAGGCTCACCTGAGCCCAGCAGGTCACAGGTGCAGTGGCTGTGATCATGCCACTGCACTTCAGCCTGGACAACAAAGTGAGACTTTGACGCAAAAAAAAAAAAAAAAAGAAGGAGGCTGGGGAAAATATATAATTGATGGAGGGCATTTTTCTAGTAAGTAAAACTGGCAGTATGCAATTCGGAATCTTTAATAGTAGAAATAATTAGATACCTTCTTTGGAGCACAAAACATCAGGGCAAAAAGTTTTTGGTCAAATGCCTCATAAGGCAATGCACAGCAGGGTATAACAAATAATTTCAATCCCCCCATGAAGTCTCTTGGGATTGTGAAAAACCCAACCACACTACTTTAGGTTAGTCAGTACAATAATGATCTCAGATCTAATCAGTTATAACAAATGTCAGTGGTTACATATTGCTAAGCTCAGCTAAACCTTTTCTGTTTAAGCTTATTAAACAACTCTGTAGCCTTCAGTACAAAGAAAAAGTATTTTTAAAGGTCTATAGAGGAAAAAAGATGCATCAAAGGGTTTGGTATGTGTTGTCAGTTCTTTATCAACATTTTCAGATTCCTATTCCCCGTGACTTTGCAGGAGATACTCCATGAGTTACATGCAATATAAATCTGGCATTAGGTATCTTTTGCAGGTATAAGGAAATGTCACTTACACTAGAAGTAAGCTTAAAATTTGTATACTTATGAAACACCTAAAGTGGATGGTCACAGTTTTTACTGTAGTGCCATTGCCAGTCTTCTGAGAAAAGGGTCATATATAGGAATTGAAGCAAATAATGTCCACAGTTGAAAGAAATAATTTTTCACAATAGGATTCTTTTTTTTTTTTTTGAGTTGGAGTCTCACTCTGTTGCCCAGGCTGGAGTGCAGTGGCACACTCACGGCCACACCAGCGTTGACCTGCTGGACTCCGGCAATCTTTCTGCCTCAGCTACCATGCTCGGCTAATGGGAGACTTCTTAATAAAGCATAAGACATTAAAGAGTTGCTTAAGAACAAAAGATAGTTTCTAAGGAAACTATAGAATCTTGTCAATATTTCTTCTTCATGATTTCAGCTTTGTAGGCTGTGCTGCAAATTCAAGTGATCATTCTGAGGTCTAAGGTTCCTGCCAAAACACTTGGGGTTAGAGGCACGTATGCACGAATTCCTGTGGGAAGAAGGAGAAGGAGAAGGAGAAGGAGAAGAAGAACCCTTCTCTAAAAAGTCTGTTTACATGATTGTGATTTGGTGTAGCATCCTCAGATCTTCCTCATAAATAGCAGTGGCGGAGCACTCTGACATAGTGAGAAAACAGCCAGCTTTTAATGGGTATCAGGTCTTCTCTTCCCTCCCTTCCTCCCTCCAGTTTTAGCACACACCCACTTAGACACTTACAATAGTGAGCTGAAAACTGACCTAATCTCAAATTTATCAGAAAATCTCTTCCACCAATGAGGGAGCATTTAAACGTAAGCATATGTTTTAACTTACTTTAAAATTACTTCCTTTTTACAGAATATACTGGCACTCTCTCCTTTTCCAGAATACATATAAAAATGGAAAATGTGCAAACATGGAATATATGCCTGAAATTCATTCTGCCAAGTTTTTCAGGTTATCCCAAGCTCAAGATATCTTTGGCCTTTTCTCCCGTCACCTCTGCACTTAACTTAGTGTCATTCTTAATTTTATTGTTTTTTTTAGATGTTTGTTGGCATTGAGGTTCATTTGAGGGTGTTCATTAAAGTTCAGATTTTTATATGTGAACATCATAATTGTCCCCTCTCCCGCAACCCTCAACCTGTTCCAGTACTGGAATGAGACCTTGTAATGTGCATTTTCAGCAAGTAACACTGGTTCATTCTGATCATGTGGTCCACAGACCCAAGTTTGAGAAATACCTAGTAATGCCTATTATTATTGCCTATTTCCAATCTTGTCTTCCTCTTCTTCTGCTCCAAACCTCTTTTCTAAGTGCTTATTGGAAGGAATCTTCTCTTTATAAAGTGAAATGAGTAGGAGCTGGATTTCAAATCAGAATGCACAATCATCTCTGTGGCCATTCTAACATGAAGAACATTTCAGAAACCTCCCGGGGATTTGAATGCTATTATTTCCCTGGTCTCAGGAAATATAAGTAAAAATCTTTGAATGTCACCAGGGTTGGTAGAATTGATCCTCATGCTAGCGTGCTCTCTGTGCTCAAGGTAATGGTGGGTCATATCTCTTACCCAAATCCCTTGCACTGGAGCCCTATTCCTAACTGTACTCACCTTTCCTAGTATCACCAGCATCACCTCTCTTCTCAAATTACTATAGCCCAAGCACTCACTTGACAATGAGTGTTAAGGAGAAAAAGAAGTAAGTTCCTTAACACTCTAAACTAGGAGCTGTCACATTTAGCCTCAGCTCGGCAAAAGCCTCATTACCCTAAGACTTGACAACAAACAGTTATCTACCATCTATAATTTCATAACCCCTATCACTGTGAGAGAAACTAATTTTCTGTAAGAGAAAATGCTAGTTTGGGCATCATGCTTTTTTTCTAGGCCTTAAAAACCTAAGTGGTACAAAGAGTCATGATAATAAATTTTAGAATAGTTGCATCAGGTATTATGAAAACATTTTGAGATTTGAGAGGCTAAAACATAGGATATTATATGAATCCTACCCAGAGTGAGAGAAGATAGATGATGCAAGATATTCATCCCAAAGAGAACAAATATACAGCAACTTCAACATATTTAAACACTGAAAAATTCCTTTTAAAAGTACCACTCACTGACACTTAGTTACATTTGCTATAATCCCCAATGCAGCAGTATTGAGAGAAGGACCTTTAAAAGGTGACTGGGTCATGAGGGCAGAGCCCTAATGAATGGATTAACTCATGGATTAATATAGTCATAAATTAATACATTAATAGGTTAATAGGTTACGGGAGAGGGACTACTGGCTTTATAAAAAGAGAAGGAGGGACCTGAGCTAGCAAGCTCAGCCCTTTTGTCATGTGATGAGCTGCAGGAAGTCTCAACTGCAAGAAGACCCTCAACAGATGTAGCCCCAAGACCTTGGACTTCTCAGCCTCCACAAATGTAAGAAATACATTTTGTTTCTTATAAATTACCCAATTTCAGGTGTTCTGTTATAAGCAGCAAATAAACAAAGACAACATTAATTACCCATTTTTAAAAATTGGTCTTCTATTAACCTAACTATAAAGGGGCTTTAATAGGAAAGGTTCTCATGGGTATAGCACACATCTTCAGATAAAGGGCGTTTAGACCAGTTTAACAAAAATCCTTTAACTCAGTCGTATTGAATTTATAACCCAATGGAAAAAACAGACCAATTTTATAGAACAGTTCTGTACCAGACAAAGCCCTTTGGTCTTATAGTATCTAGCAGTCCAGGTTATATGAGCAAATAAACTATATTTTTAAACAATGCTTTACAAATATTCAGTCATTTAAACTTTTTATCCCTTTAGATTCAACTAAAATTTGAGGTTCCATTATACTGAGGGAGACCCCCACAAAAAAACCCTGAAACTATCTTTTGAGGGCAGTCCTCTTGTAGTACACTTGGAATTTGTTCCTCTAAATCAAGTGGTCAATCAAAGTTTTAATCTAGAAGTTTTGAGAAGGTTACATCACGATTTGCAAAAGACACATCCCAAGTTGTGGCAAACAGGTGACTAAATCTTCCACCATAACAACGCACCTGCCTACACCACACTGAGTGTTCATCAGTTTTGACCAAAAATGACATGATTCCTGTGTCCCATTCTTCCTTTTCACCTGATCTCATTTCGGACATTTTTGTTGTTGTTGTTGTTTCCCTGATGTAAAAAAGTCTTCAAAGGGAAACATTTTGCCTATGTGGAAAAGATGAAATAAAAAAGGCAGAAGCACTAAAAGACATCAAAATTGACAAGTTCATAAACTGTTTTGAGCAGTGGAAAAAGCATCTTGATAGGTGTACTGCATCAAATGGAAGGTTTGATGTCTTTGATGTCACTTTGAAGGGGACAGGAGTTTAAACATGTAGGAATAAATACACATTTTTAGATAAATAAATTCTGTTTTGTAAACCTGATACTTTGCAAGATATTTTACATGAATTATTTTGTTTAATCCTCATAGATGGAATAAGAAAACAGAAGCTTAGAGAGCAAGAGGTGAATAAAGTGTTGGAACTTACATCTCTTTGAGATCACACTTAGTGCTTTCTGCTATAAGATATTGCCTTGCTTTTTTGTCAAATCATCCTTAATGAGCTGTCATTGGTGCCTATATTACTTTCCTAGGGTTGCTGCAAAAAATTACCACAATGTTGGTGGCTTAAAACAATGGAAATTGATTCTCTCATAATTGTGGAGGCCAGAAGTCAAATATCAGTTTCACTGAACTGAAATCAGATGTTGTCAGGGCTACATTCCCTCTAGAAGCTTTCCAGGGGAGCATCCACTCCTTCCTTCTTTCAGTTTCTGGAGCCACATTCCTTGGTTCTTGGCCTTTCTGATATGTTTAAAGCCAACAGTGAAGTGCCTTTAAGTCTCCACTTCTTAACCTCAAATCACTTTCTGCTTTCTCTGTGTTAGATATATACACAGATATATTCCTCTGTGTCTCTCTTATGAGGACATTTGTGATGGTATTTAGTTCCCACCTGAATAGTCTGGGACAATATCTTCATCTCAAAATATTTAATTTAATCACATTTGCAAAACTTTACCATATAAGGTAATAGTCACGGGGTTCAGGAATTAGAACCTGATATTTTTGTGTGGCCATTATTCAGCTTTTTATATTCTACTTTCTGGTACCCCCAAATTCACATTCATCCTGTATACAAAATGCATTCATCCCACTCCAATGTTCCCAAAAGTTTCCACTCACTATAACAAAAATTAAATTCCAAAAATTAATTTAAATATTAGCAGCTCAAAAATCTCAAACCTTATTATTCAATCATGGAATTCAGGTATGGAGGAGACTCTGACTATGGTCCACCCTAGAGCCAAATTATTCTTTATCACTGAATCTGTAAAACTAGAAAACAAATTATCAGTTCCCAAAATACAATGGTAGAAGAGGACTAATATAATAGTTACAGACATTCCCATTCGAAAAGGAGAAAAATGTAAGAAAGAAAGAATCTACCAGTTGCAAGTAATTTTAAAATAGAGCAGGGCAAATTTCATTTGGTTCATGGCCTGGGAATAATCCCTTGTGGCCTGAGGAACCTGCCATGATTAGAGTCTCTGCCTCTGTGCCCAAGGTATTTCCTCTTTGCTTTAGGCTCTACATTCACAATGATCCTTTTTCTTTAAAGTTCTCATTTTTCTTTTTCTTTTAGCTATAATTTAATATCTTTATTTCAATAGCTTTAGGGATACAAATGGTTCTTTGGATATAAGTATGCACTGTATGTTCTGAAGAAGTCTGGGCTTTAAGTGTAGCCGTCATTCCTACTAGTGCACATTGAGAAATCAGATAGGTGATTTTTCGTCACTCTCCTCCTCCCTATCCTTCTCCTTCTGACTCTCCAGTGTCCATATACCTTTCTCTATGCCTTTGCAGAGCTTTAGCTTAGCTTTCACTTATAAGGACACAGTTCAGCCAAATTTCTGTCATAACAAGGATTAACTTTTTTCCAGTTTTCAGTAGCATGCTCTTCATTTTCTTCTGAGCCCTCACGAGAAACATTTTTAGTATTCATATTTCTATCAACATTCTGTTTACGATAAAAAGATGACATGTGCTTTCTCCACTATGCCCCTCACTTTCTCCCAGGTCCTCACCAGAGCACCTTTAATGTCCATATTTCTAACAGAAGTCTAGACTTAAGGAAATACAGGCTTTGTCATGTGCCTCAAAATGCATCCAGTGTACGCTCATTATCCAATTCCCAAGCCACTTTCACATATTTAGGTATTTGGTATAGCAGCACTCCATTTTGAGTATCAAAATCTGTATTAGTTTTCTATAGCTTCTACAACAAATCATATTACAGTTGGTATCTTAGACTAATATAGATTTATTCCCTTACAGTTCTAGGGACCAGAATTTCAATATCAACTTCACTGAACCTAAATCAAGGTGTCACCAGGCTCAAGCTCCTCTGTAGAACGTAGGGAGACAACCTGTTCCTTTTCTCTTCCAGTTTCTAGAGCCACATTCCTTAGCTCATGACTCCTTGGTCTATCTTAAAAGCCAACAGCATTGCATCTTTAAATCTCTGTCTATTTCCATTGTCAAATTGCCTTCTGCTTTCTATGTATGTCTAATCTCCTTCAGTGTCTCCCTTATAATGAGGACATTTGTGAAGACATTTATGACCCACCTGGACAATGTATAACAATCTCTTCATCTCAAGATCCTTAACTTAATTACATCCACAAAAAACTTTACCATAACAGTGATAGTCACAGGTTCCAGGATTAGGAACTGATGTCTTTGGGTGGCCATTATTCAGCATACTATGGCCATTATTTCCTAATATAGGAATGGTCCTAGAATCTTGTCCTTAATCTATGAAATGAATGTACTAAACTAAGATATTTTAATAGTAATTTAGTTCAATACACTCATTTTGTAGATTAAGTCTCTCAGACCAAGATAAAGTAAATGACCTGCTTAAGATTACATAGTAAATGTTTTGACACAGCCAAGATTATAAACCATATATATCTCTTTACTCCCACTCTTCGCAGTACTTTATTCTTCCTCTAAAAGAATTACAAAGAATTGCTCATTTCTTAATGGTCACCAAATTATCCAAGAATCCAAACAGAACTCTGAAACTGGAAATAATGCTCTCATAACAGGCAGGAATTTTTAAAGAGGAGTAAAGTTATTATTATTCTCCACTAAATATAATCAACAGTAACCTTAGATAGGAAATTGAAGAAATATGAAAAATGATTCATTTCATGATTGCACATTTTTATTCACAAATTTGAATGAATTTAAGTACTTAACATTCAGTTAAATAATGATGGTCCTACTAACTTATGCTTCAAGTTATCAGAATTGTAAAACTGAAAACTGAAAGAAATTTTAAGAGATCATTTATTTCAACCATAATTTTTAGGTAGGTAGTGTATTAATCACATTCTCCAGACCAGATGACTGAACTTTGAGTGTCTAAATAACTTCATCAAGGTTACACACAGTTAAAAAAAGTAGTTTACTAAATAATATTTAGAAAGATAACATATTTTATGTAAGATACTGTATTAAGCACTTCCATGTAAAGGCTGAGATGAGCAATAACTTAAAAAACAACAGATGCTGGAGAGCATGTGGTGAAAAGGGAGCACTTCTACACTGTTTGTGGGAATTTAAACTAATATGACCTCTGTGGAAAACAGTTTGGTGCTTCTTAAAAGATCTAAAAGTCAACCTTCCATATGACTCCGAAATCCCTCTACTGGGACTATACCAGGAGGAACTCAAATCACTCTATGAAAAAGATACTTGCACACGTATGTTTATTGCAGCATTGTTCACAATAGCAAAAACATGGAACTATCCATGCAGCCCATCGAAAGAAGATTGGCTAAAAAAAATGCAGTACATATACATGATGGAATATTATGCAGTCATAAAGAAGGACAAAATTATGAACTTCACAGCAACCTGGATGAACTTAGAATCTATAATACTGAGTGACCTATCACAGAAACATACAACTGAGTATCACATGTTCTCACTTAAAAGCAGTCCTTAAACAATTATTGTGATGCTATAAGAAAAGGATTGGCAGTAGTGGGAAACTGCTGGCGGGGTGGGGCATGCATCATCAACAGTGGTACATGCATGGTGAACATTTGTATTTCTAACCCTGAATTGTACCCCACATCTTTAAAATTAAATTAAATTAAAAAGGTTGAGATGAGATATGGTTCTCACTCTCAACAAGTTTTCTGTTTAAGAGGAAACTAGATAGGTAAACAGTCAACTAATCAAATGTAGAATTGTGTTATAGCACTAGATAAAGGGTTTTCGGGGAACATAAGTTTTGAAGGGAAAGTAGAGTGTTCAGGAAGCTTTCTTAAATCTGAAAGGAAGGAGAATTAGGCATAAGAGTAGGAACACCACTCTGGGTAAACCTAGTGGTATCTGCAAAGGCTAAACATGAAGGGACAATGCACATTCTGGGAACTAACTTAAAATGCTATAGTGGGGAGTATAATAAGAATTAAGCTGGGGGATTGGTAGGGAGCAACTCATGAGGGCCTTACATGACATTTGAAAGAATTTAGTTATTACTTTGAGGATATTGGGAAGAAATTGAAATACTATCTAAATAGGAATCTGACTTATGTAGATTTATGCCTTACATAAACCAAGAATAAGACTAGAATGATTTTGAAACAGAACACTTTGAGACTGAACAGGGTACTCTTAATAAATATGCTACAACAAGAGGCATATATTAGGACCATCTCAGGTAAACCAAGACAGAAGATCACCCTAGCTAAAACTGGCCTAGATTTGAATCCTGACTCAGTTATACTAATTATATAACTTCAGTCTGGAACAATAACTTTTAGACTTACTTTTCTCATCTACACATAGTAGGGAAAATAATGACTATCTTACCCATACCACCAAATTTTTCTAGAATAAACTGATTTAAAAAGTAAAATGTTTTATAAACTATAAAGTTATGTGGTATGTTATAATTTTCTGCCTAATTCTTAAAATTATTCTATTGTTTAGGGATCTTTTCAGATAATGGGATAATTAACAACAACTCAAGCAGTCATAGCATAAAATAGTAATGAGAGCTAATATTTTTGAGCTCTTAAAATGTGCCAGGTCTTAAATTTACTTCAACTTTATGTTTATAGTCTCATTTGTAAATTTATGAACTAATCTGTCCAACAATGTGTTATTATTGTCTTCACTTAACAAATGCAGAGACCAAGACCAGGTAGCCACTTGGCCATGGTCACACAGATATAAAGTTTTAGAACCCAAATTCTATACCAGGAATTCTGACTTGAAAGTCCATGGTCTCAACAGTGGGTGTGGTTGTATATATGCTGTCTACATCCTTCTCCTGGTTTGTTTAAAAAAATATATTTAAGTGCATGCTTTTACATAAAAAAAGAGATATAGTTGACTGTATTTCTTTATCTGATCACCTAAACCAAGTACACAACAACTAAAGGGAGTTTGGAGGGTCTTTTTTCCCTTGAGGGATGCTGAATAAACTGTGCTACTTGGCTGTGTTTTGAGTGTGATCCTTCAAGTGTGGAATTTTCCACCTGTGGTATCATGTCAGCCCTCAAAAAGTTTTGGATTTTGGAGCACTTCCAATTTTGGATTTTTTTGATTAGGAATGCTCAATCTATTTCTGTTACCAGTCTCTTAAGAATCAGCCCTCTGCTCTTTCCCCCAAACTTAAGAGCATTGTAAATATTAGAATTCCAAGGCTGGGCATAGTGGCTCATACCTATAATTCCAGCGCTTTGGGCGGTCGAGGCAGAAAAATCGCTTGAACCCCGGAGTTTGAGACCAGCGTGGGCAATATAGCAAGATCTCGTCTCTACAACAAATTTTTAAAAAATATATAGCCAGCCATGGTGGCATGTACCTGTAGCCCCAGCTGCCTGGGAGGCTGAGATGGGTGGGTTGCCTGAGCCCAGGAGGTTGAGGCTACGGTGAGCTGTGATCATGCCACTGCACTCCATGCCACTGAACAGAGCAAGACCCCAACTCAAAACAAAAGAAACCCCTACAAGTCCAAATCAAATTTCAGTTAGTTTTAATATTTCCATTTTTAAAAAAAAGGCAAGGCATATTGCTCTTTCCTGTCTCTTTCCTCAACTCCAATGCTGTTAATTCCCACTTCATCAAATAATCTGTTAGTTACTTTTCCCTGATACAAGAGGAAGCATTCCTATCTACTTTTGATTTATATCATACCCACTTGATGAAGGCGTATTATATGCCAGGCAACAGTAAGCTATCTACATGCATCATTCTGATTTCTCCAAACTTCTGCCGAGTCCAGCCTCAATGAACATTACTTCTTAGAGGAAGCACCCAACTCTCCCCATGTGGTTCTTCCTCTCATCTCTTCAGAAGGCTTCTCTAGCCATGTTATTTGGAATAGTTCCCAGCTGTTTGCTGTTAAAGCACCCTACTTGTTTTTTCCATAGCCCTCACCTCACTTTTTAAATCATATATCTCTTGGTTTACTTGTTTGGTTTTGGAGGGGTTTTTTTTGTTTTGTTTGTTTGTTTGTTTTTACACCATCTGTGGAGTGTAAGCCCTATGAGAGCAAGAATGGCAACTTTTTTCAATACGGTCAATGCCTCACATGGTATCTAACACAAAACAGAGTCTCATATTTCTGTTAAATGAATCAATAAATGAATGAATAATCTCATTTAATCTTTACTATATAAGAAAGAGTTAGGTACTGTTAATATCCTTGTTTTACTGATGACAACCTGCCTCAAGTTATAAACTCTTATCTGGCTGTTTGCATCCAGGCCTGTGGCTTCAAAACCCACTTTTCACTTCTGGCCTGTACTTTTTATCACTTTGAATCAAAGCCCACACTTTTAATCACTCTATCATACATCCTCTTTAGCAGAAACTGAGACTTCACCTTCCTTACTTTGATGCCATGGCTGCGATTACTTCTATGGGATTCCTCTTAGATCAGAGGTTCTCATTTCAGCTAATTTAACATCCAGTCGAATGCCAGGACTTGGATTATATTTCCCTCACACCTTTCTTGCTATGTCAGCCCTTTTACAGTGCTACTCATTAGGCTGATCTCTTTCCTGGAAGTTCAAAACCCTTGTCTTCATCACTCCCGCAAAGCGTCTCCTCCTTTCACAATATATGTCTAAATGCTCTATGGCCTCTTCTGCTTTTCTGCTTTATCCTCTGGCTTCTAACATTTTCATTTTATGCTCTTTGGCATCCCTATTGCTTTCTGGATGTTAGCATATTTGAGCTCTAGAACACTTCTGTATTTTTCATTCATCAGATTTTTATAACTGATTAACAACCCTAGTACTTTTTTTTTCAGATTTGTGGAATCATAGCCTTCTACAGAGATATTTTGAAAAATGCCCAATAAATTGGGTAGTTGCTGCTGTTAATACCATTATACATAAATCTCACTTTAGATCACAAGTAGTATGTAAATCACTGTCATGTGTTACCATTTTCCCCAAGTTACAGAATAATAATTCTTCTTCTAATTATTCTATCAATAAATCAAAGTTACTTAAATTTTGGAAACAATTGAAAAAAGAAACGACTTTTAATTTTTATTACAGTAGCAGATAAATTTGACACATCTAAATGGTTAGATTTTGCATATAATAAACAAATTTAATTCATCAATTAGTACCAAAAAATTCTCCCTAAGAAGAAATATGCAAGAAGTCAAGGTGGGAAGATTGCTTGAGCTTAGAAGTTTGAGACTAGCCTACGCAATACAACTAGGCATTGTCTCTACAAAATATAAAAAAAACTTAGCTGTACCTGGTGGCTATAGTCCCAGCTACTCAGGAGGCTGAGGCAGAAAGATGGCCTGTGCCCAAGAAGTTGAGGCTATGGTGAACCATGATCATGCCACTGCATTTCAGCCTGGGTGACAGAGTGAGACCCCCAACTCAAAAGACAACAAAAAAGGTATGCAAATACATTTATGGAATTAATTCAGATTCTAATTCCTGTTGGTGTTCCAAAATATTCCTAACAGAGACATGCATTTCTATTTATTTGGTCAACCTGAAGTACATATGCATAAATATTTTACATGTTTCTCCATTAATAATCAATATTAATGGGAGCATAGGGTTTGTTTTTTTAAAATACATACATCTGACAGGGGTATGCAGAGAAACTTGATGTGCCATTCTAGAAGTTGGGAGTACCAAAGACCTCCAAATAGCATTTATCTTCTTGAAATAAATGTTGAATAAAACAGAAGAAAAATAAATATTCAATTTCTTTTTTTCTTTTTCTTTTTCTTTTTTTTGAGTAGGAGTCTCACACTGTCACCCAGGCTGGAGTGCAGTGGCATATTCATGGCCACTGCAGCCTCGACCTGCTGGGCTCAGGCGATCTTTCTGCCTCAGCCTCCAAGTAGCTGAAACCACAGGCACGCACCATCACTCCCGGCTAATTTTTTGTAGAGACGAGGTCTTATCAAGTTGTCCAAGCTGGTCTCAAACACCTGGGCTCAGGCAATTATCTTGCCTTTGCCTCCCAAAGTTCTGGGATTACAGGCATAAGCAGCCAAGCCTGGTTTAAGTACTCAATTTCTGATATCACCTTTCCTTTCTTTTCTTGTAGGATTTCAGACAAAGGCCAAAAGGTTAAAAAAAAGAAATGGCAAAGTAGCCCCTCCAAAGTAGCTATTAAGTATTACATATACTATAAATTAATAATAATAATAATAATAATGATAATAGAAAGGAATAGTGAAAATGAATGGAGAGTTATTAGGAGTAGAAATTTAACCTGGAGGAATGATGATCTAGTAACAGAACAATCAGCACTCATTCTGAGAAGGATGGTTTACCTGTGGTTTGCCCACTTCACAGAAGGCAGAGCTTAAAAGAAATTGCTCTTGAGTGCTGGAATAAGGAAGAATGTACTAGATATTCAAAGTGAGAAGAGCTTCTGATGGAGTATATTGAATTCACACTATTGAAGATTCTAATGCATAGAATATAAACTATCAGTTTTGGATGCTACACATCCATCCCAATGTCTAGGTATCTGACTCTGAATATCATTTGTGATGCTAAATGATGCTAATAAATGACTTTCTTTGGCCTCCAAGGTTCTTGCCATTTTAGAAACCAGAGGAAAAAAAAAAACAGTAAAAAAAAAAAAAAAAAACCAGAGTGGAAAATAATGGAGTGGTGAAGGGATGATGAAGTATAAGGGATTCACAATGCCTCAGAAGTGGGGTTGTCACAGATTGCCTCAAAGCAAAACTAGTAGGAAGAAGTCAGTAAACTTTGTATTGTAAAGACTATGAGTATGTCAAGTTGTCCGCAACATAGGAGCAATGTCTCAAAAAAGGTTAGGAGTAAAATAACATGTATGTTACGTCTACTAGTAAAGCCTGTTAACACAATGTCCCTAGCAGAAAGTAATAATAATTATAGAACAAACTTTAGTATGTGTTTCTTTTAAAAGGTTTATTCCTGCAGCTATCCTATACTATAGACAGAAGTAGACTGCATTTGACCCACACTATTCAGTATTATAGTTGTAGTAAAATTATAAGGTTTTTTAGTTGACAATTATTTGAAGTTTTGGCTACATTGACTTAATCAATACTTTGCCTCCTCTTAGGTTTAGTTAGATGATTCATTAATATTCAATGACATCATTCATTGCAGGAAGCATGTCAAGCATTTAAAAGTTCTTCATTAATAATGTGCATACTGACAGATTAGGTAAAGGTGGACAGATTTAGGTTAAAGAATTATTAGGTGAGCAATAAAATAAGGCAATGCTTTACTGCCAGTACTATGAATCTATCAAATGGTAATTGAATGCACGTGTTAGCAGCAGTAAAAAGTCACTGTCCAGTTGTCCACCTTACATGGGAATCTACTCCGAGTGTCTTCTTTGATTTATTGTTCCAATTAGAACACAGTGTTCAAAGAAAGAACATAACTGATCTGATTTAAAAGCAAGGGAAACTAAAGGCCGTTATTTTGTGGGTGACCTGGCTCCCTTTTAGATATCTTGAGACTTTCTTTCTGTGTAAAATCTGCACAAATTAAATACTGGGCTTTAAACTGTTTCAGTAAAGCAATGACACTTTATATTCATTAATTCAGTATCAGAATGTCACTGATGACTTCCCAAGAAGTTGGTATATTTCCTTTCACTAATTTTAAAAGTGCTTTTATAGGTTATTCTTTGTTATATTGACTGAGTGTCACAGGTGAAGGCAATATGCACTGAGAAGAAAGGGATGCAGAATATAAAAAGTAAATACATACATATATATATATATATATATATATATAAAACTGTGTGCAACCAAGTAACAAATACCCTTGGTGAAATGACCAATGAGAGTGATCTTAGATCATTGCAATATAACATGACCAATTAAGAAACTTCTGCATGAAGGTCTTGAGACAAAATGAAGCTCTTTACATCTCTAGACTATGATAAAACGGTATTAAGATCACATAAACATGAATCTTATACCCCACCTTACCAGAAAATTAAAAGAGATCTTTTTTCTGGGAGAAAAATGCTAATGTCTTACTTACATGTATTAAGTAAACATCAACTATTAATGTTGACAAATGTTGGAACAGTAATACTAAAAATGTCATCTGAATTACTCTGCATTGCAAAGTTCACAGAATTAATGTTAAGACAGATTAAAATCACTTTGAAGTAATACACATGTATTCTCTTCTTTCTGAAGCATACTAAAAAATATCATTTGCACTACAATTTGGGATAAGCATGCAGACATTTAAGGCTTAGGAAAGATGTAGTTATTCATAGGCAGCTCATAAATGGGAGGAACATTAGCTCTATTTCAAATGAGCTGTCAACTTTTTTTTTCCGACATTTTGGCTTGTGGAAAGTAATAAATGGAGTTTGCCTCTGAACATTAAGGTAATTGTACAGGAATTTAAAGTGCTCATTCATGTTCTAAGTTTTTTAAATTCTAAAGAAATGCACTGGAATAAGTTTTTTTTACTCTAAACTGGATTGTAAAAATGTAGAAGAAAATATGCATACAATCGTGTTTCTTTGATTCTTTAAGAATGATTCTTTTACTTTTCTTCTTTTTAAAAAAATTCTGTGCTTAAATATTATTTTGAAAACACTTGCTTTTAAAGAGTGGCCCCACACCTTTGGGTAACATGTTACTGAAATACCCAAGATCTAGAGAGTGGTGTCTCCAAATTCTCATACTCAATACTGGCATGTGATTATCGCCAACTGTTTTCTTGGGTTTCTTCTAGTAGGTAGTTATAAATCAGGTTTATGAAGAGGAAACTCTGTTGAATTGTGCATTTTTAATGGATTTATGATAAAGCCATCAAAGTGGAGGGTCCATATGGGAGGAATGCAGTAAAGGTAACAGGACAATGTCATGTAAACATTAAATACAGTGTCTTCCACCTTCATAAATCCTCAATACTCATGATTAAATGCTGCCTGTTATAAATTATGCAACCAAATTCTAGAAACAACCACAACTGAAATAAGACACCAGTGGAAGTCATAAATTCTCTATAGTTTTTCTCCCCAGAAACCTCTTGAGTATTTATTAGGAGATAATATTTGAGTCTCTACTTTTCTCAACAATTATTTTTCTTACTTTATTTGCTTTCTACAATAAGCTCTAGTCCTGACTAAAAAGTAATAATGCAAACCTGTAATTTTAGACAATAATCTGTCATTTTTTATGCATTAAAATATATTTCTGATTTGCAGACTCATTTAAAAGTTTTCTTAATATACATAGCTTTAGGTCTCTAAAGATGTTTGCCCTTTTAAAAGTCATTATTACAAGTTTTTGCAATAGTCCAATTTCCCACAGGCATTTACAATCAAATTATTTTATTACACATGGGAACAATTAAACATTTGGCCCTCAGCTGTAGACAATTACTATACACAATGACATTCATAGATTTTTCTTAAATAGCCATGTATTCCTAATGACCTCTGTTAACATAAGTGAGATTAATGTCTGTGTATTTTGTGTATATCTATAGGCAATTATGTTTCCAAACATAATATCAAAAGAGAGAGTTTACCTGGAGAATACACTGACATCACCTGATACTATGTGGCCACCTGCAATGATATCTCTAAACCATTTCATTTTTGTTCTACAGCCATTTTACTTCTTTTCCGATTTAATTCTAAAGAACTATTTGTGTCCATTGCAGGAAGCAAGTAAGGTTTTGGGTAATTTGTTTTTTAGAGATCTGGGGTGTCTAATTCTAATAAATTGATATCAATGCCAGTAGTGGCAGAGAAATACAATAAATAAGGAGAGAGATAACCAAATAGGCGTAGGCTTGAGTCTGGTTTTGCCAATTTCTAGTTGAATGACCTTGGAAAATTTACTGTTTTCAGACTTAGTTGTCATATTTGAAAATGTGAATATTAAATGGCTAAGTCATAGGAATACCATGAGCATGAAATGAAATACATATTTAAAGAGATAGTACATATACCACGCAATAAATATCGACTGCTCTGTTACCTCCCATACTCCTTTTCCAAAAAACCCCATGAGCTCTGTGACTTTCTGCTTTGGGAATATCCATCCTTAGTTTTCTCAAGTTTAGATATACGTTTTTCTTTCACTAGGCTCTTCTTTTCTACAATTGACAACCACGGGAGAAACCCACAGCTGTTTTACTCTCATACAGATATAAGCCAACTAGTCCCAGTTTCAAGGGTACCTAACAGCTGTATCCAGACTTTCTAGGAGGCCAGAACTGGAGCCTAGTGGTAATGTTTCAAGGGCAAAGCTCTAGATGTAAGGAATGATAAAACAAAACCTAAATGAGCCTGCACATATCTAGTGACAGATACACCACAGCTATTCTAAATTATTCAAGCTTTCTCAGACTTCTAGCAGGAGAAACATAATTCATCTCTGTTCCCTTTATTCTACTCTCATATAATGGTAAATAATCAAACAAAAAATGCACCCCCCAACCAGAAAGAAATTATAATAATCACCCAAATTGAGAAGCATTACTTCAGCACATACAGTATTTTTAGAACCACCCAATTTCTGGGAACTAGCTTTGGAAGTAGAACTTAAAAATGATTTTGCAATACTTATGGGTGATTTTCTTACTTTCCTTTTGTTAGCATTTTGTTGGCAAAAAGCCAGTAAAACAGTTGTTTAATTACCCAGGACATCACAAACATATAACCTTTTAGATAAGCTGTTACTGTATTTTAGCAGTAATAATGTTAGGGTCAAAAGTAACAAAGAAAATTGATCTTCAAATAAGCAAACCTCAAAAGAACAGCTTTGTGTATTGAGAATAATTAATAACTTGTTTAGGAAAATGTTACTGAAATGTGGTTTTTGGAAAAGGAACTGACACTCTTTAGAGGTTAGATATCCTAATATTTAACAGGCTACCATTTGGTGGGCTGGCTGGCTGGCTACCCTGTAGGCATGGCAAAAGTTTGTTCACATGTAATTATGGAACATTTAGACAATATCTTAATGATGCCATGTAGTTCAGCTGAATCAGTCCAGCTGGAAATTGTAGCAGCCTTCTGATTACCCGGCCACATGTGAAATTAAGGCTTTTTCAACCTCCACTTTTCACTTGCTATGTTTTGATGCAGATGTTCTTAGAAAGTCTAAATTATTTATGGTTTCACAATATTTAGTTGAATAATCCCCTCCTCCTTTCATTTTTAACCATTGATTAATATTACATTACTATAAAAGATATTTAGCTTGTAATTATAACTAGGATTTAATATACTTTATCATACAGAAGAGATATTAGATATTTTGGACAGTTAGGATGGAACTTTTCCACACTCACTTTATACGACAAATATTGTATGCTTTTTCTTGGCAGATAGCTCTTACTGTAAAAGCAAAATTCCTTGGTACTGTGGAAGTCATTTTACTTAACAGTTACTCATACAATGATTATGATTCCAGAAAATAACAATTGAGGTTGCATAAACTAAAATAGTGTAGATGTGTTCTTGTGTCGCATCATAAAGACACTTGAAATATAGCAATGGCAAAATCAAGTTGGTGTCAAAAATTTTTTAAAAAGAAGAAAGTTTGCTCAGGTTTAACACTCTAAAATTTCATTATATCTTTTTGAGTTTTCTCTATTAACTAAAAATACAAATAAATTCAGTTCATAGGATTTTTTTTTTACTTCCCTGCTCACTCTGTCCAACCTAGTGTTTGAACAGCTTTTTCTGAACTTCCTAACTGAATGACACCACAACTATTTTGTTTTAGAAGTAAACAAAGGTTTAAAAAAATTTCAATCAACAACTATAAAGACTATAAATAGTAGCTAATGAATTCAGGTAATAAATGACTTTCAAGTGAAAATAATCATTATCAATTCAGCCACTTTCTGTGAGTCAGGTAAGGGAGTATTTGATATCTTCAGTACTAAACATAAAATGAAACACTTTAAAATACTTCTACAAATATTTAAAATGCTTCTACAAACATATTGTTAATTTAGGTAAATAGAAACAGTAGCTGAGGAGAACAGAAGTTAATGTTAAATGTGTGTTGTGTTCCCAAAGAAGAAAACGAAGTCTCAATTTTTGTAAATCTTGATTCAAAAATGAAATGCCTTTAAATTCTGGTCAACTGTCATTCCCATTAGTACCTGGTACTTTCTGAACCAAGGAATCTTGAAATGTGTGACTCATGTATTTAAGTTAGCTGACAAATCTATCCTTGGAATTCCCGAACTGACACAAAAACTTCCCTTAAAAAGTGACTTGGAATTGAGATAATGCTAAATGGTCACTAAAGATGGTTAAATGTCATTGTCTACTGTCTTTAGTGTGCCATTACATAGCCTTGGGATCCTTTCAAATAACAATCAATAGGGAATGAATAAGTCTCACCACTTGAAAGTAACTAGGAAAGGAAGCCAACAGAATAATCTGGCTTTACTGGATTGATTCAAGAAGAGAGACAATATTCACCCCCTCTCTCCTCGTTCTCCCTCCCCCTATCCAGCCCACACCCCTGCAAAAAAGAAAGAGGAGAAAAAAAGGGAAGAAAGAAATCTAGGAATCCCAGGCATAATTTGTACCGAAGAGAAAACTTCACACTATGGGATAGCCATGGAAACAGACTTACGACTTTTACTTTGAAAATAAAAGAATGACAATGAAATTTGTGTGAGGTCTGTGTGAATCCAGTCCCAGATGTTTACAATGCTATAGTAGTATGTCTCTGCAATATGAGAGGTTTCAGAAGAAACAGTACAACAGGACACCACAAAAGCAGTGCATACGCTATTGACAATGCAGACATGAGCATCATGTTACCAAGAGAGAAGGCAGGCAGAAGACAAATAGCAGCAGTGGTGCCTGAAAAGCTGACTTCATGGACTGCAATCAGTCAAATCACCATGAGGGGACCCCCCCCCCACAAAAATCAAAACCAGAAAAATATTGTTCGCGCATATCTAGAGGTGGTACGGTAAAGGGATGGGGGAGGGGAGAGAGCGGGATTGACTTTTCTTTCTTAAAGTTCCCATAAAGCCCCCATAATCGATAGCGAGTAATTATTTTCAGCTTGAGGAGCTTGTCCCAAAACTCTTAACAAGATTGCCAGCGAAATGAAACAAAATGTGTTTACTGGAGCCATTTCCAGAAGGAAGGAAAAAGAGATCTCGGGATGAGGTGGGGAAGGGCGGTGGAGGCGGAAAGGGGCATCTTTGCTGGGCAACAACTCTCGGGCGCCCTGCGAGGTTCGGGCGAGTGACAAGCTAGAGAGAAGGATGGATAGCGTGGCAGGGATGGGGGTGTGTGGAGCGAGCGCGCCTAGGGGAGGGGATGCGACAGCACAATGTACACACGGGGGGGGGTGATTTAGTGTGAAAGTATTCCACTTAATCATTTTACAGGGGTTGGGGACGTAAATATTTAGCTGGCCACATCTGGAACAGATTTTCCCCCCCGTGTGGGGTGGGGGTGGATAATTGGAAGGAGGGGAGCTTGCATTTGTTACTTACTGTACGGGCAGTTCTCCTTCTTGGTCCCGCTGACCTTCCCGTTCTTCTCAATCTTGAGAAAGTACTTGGTGAAAGAGAATAGCTTTCTCCAGCGGACGTCTCCTTGGAGGTGATTGTAGCTCCGAACATGCCTTCCCGCACTGGAAGAAGAGGAGAAGGAGGAGGAAGAAGAGTTGGTGGCCTCTGGTGACACCATGTCCCGACCAAGGGCTTGACAGGTGACAGGGACGGAAGACACCAAGAACAGCAGCAAGAAGCAGCAGCAGCCGGGCAGGTGGGGAGAGGCGGAGGCACAATGTGTCAGTATCCATTTCCACATTGTACTGAAACTCTCGGCACTGGAAATTGTCTCATCAGAAGGAACATACTGGAAGGGTAAGACCTGGAGCGAGGCGAGGAGAGAGCCGGAGCTGGTGGCTGCTGGTTAGCTCCCTCTGGGCGCGGATCTGGCCAGAAGCGAGTGCACCAACATCCATAACTCCTCGGAAAAGCCGGCTGCCTCTCCTCGCTCCTTCCTCGGATCCGCTGCCTGCGCCTCTCGACTCGCCGGGCGAACGGTGGACGTGGGTGGCCGCAGCAGCGGGACCTGGTGGTGGCGGCGGCGGCGGCGGCGTGGGTCACCAGCGCTCTTCGTTCCCCCAGGAGTTACTTTGTTCTCTTCTTCACTCCTTTCTTCACCATGTTAGATGCAAAAAAAAAAAAGGTCTGAAAAACAGATGACAGCACGGTGAACAAAACCCAAAAGGGGTGGGATGGGGGAATCGGGGGCGATATCCGCGCCCCTCTGCGGCTGGCACCTTCTGGTCCCTCTCCGCAGAGCTCCAGCCTGTGAGCTACTTCTCGAAGTGCGTCCCTTTGGAGTTGTCACAACTGGAGGCAGCTGCCCTGTCGCTGTTGTTTTCTTCCCCCTCTCCCTCTCTCTTTTTGTGGTGCCTGTTGGTTTAAAGCCTCCCGAAAGTCACTTTTTGTTTGGGGGGACGGCGGCTGGTGTTTTGTTTGGCCCTATCCCCCACCCCACCCCCCTTCCTCTGGAAAGCCCGCTTGTAAACAGGTTGAAGCCTGGAGTCTAAATGTCAGTGATTCTAAGCCAGAGGTGGGCTCTGCCTCTGCTGGTCAAACCTCATTTGCAGGGGTGGAGAAGCGGGGGGAGGGGGTCAAACGGCGGTGGGACATCTGAAACCCTCGGCTGCTGGGAACGCCGGGGAGAGGGAGGGGGGAAAGGGGCCAGGAGCGGGGAGAGCAAGGAAGCGAGAAGAGAGCGCGATGCCTTTGCGCGGAGCCCGGGGGCTGCCGGGTCCCGTCCTCGCGCCACAGCCTCCGCCGGCGCCTCCGGCTCGGGCTAAAGGCGGCAGAAGCGCCCTGGGCTCGCCGCGCTGGTCCCTGGCGGAAGCTGCATCCTCGGGCTTCCCAAATTTTGCTGTCTTCCAGCCTCAACCCATCGCCTCCGAGGAGCCTCTTTCTCACTTGTTTTGCAGTGTAGGACCCCCCTCCTCCCCTTTGGCTTGTGAAGTACTTGAGAGCCACCTGGAGCCTGGTGCTTGGCTTACTACCCTCCCTCTCCCGCCACCACCACCACACACACACACACACACACACACACACACACACACACACACACACACACACACACCTCAATCCCCGAGTGGGGGACGAGGGCTGTAGAGAAGGCAGAAGATGCTGAGGACAAACCCTCCAAAGCTGCAGATTATAAACTGGTTCGAGCGAACACAGAGAGGAAGACATAATTAGCTTCCTTTCCTCCTCTTCTGCCAGCTTCCAAGGAGGTCTCCGCTTTAATGAATCACTGATTTCTCGCTTCCGTTGCCGAAGTAAAAAGTTCACACTTTGGCCCTCTCTGCCTTTTAAGCTCAGGGAGATTTATCGTCACCCTTAAAAGTGGCTGTCTCTTGGCGCAAATGAAATCAGGGACCCAAATAACTGATTTCTAATTGCTAACATGAGTCCTTTGCTGGATCACGCGTGCACTTCAAAGCGAGCGCATTTTATTGAGATCGCAAAGATTTAACCATACAATTTGACCGAATACCCTGCTGTCTATTTTCTTTTCTATGCAATTTTCTTTGCACTTTATTATAAAGGGGCGTGTTTTTTTATCTACCTTAAAATTTGATGTTTAAAGGACTCTGTTTTACAATATAACTACACTACTAGTCGCTCTTTTCTCACTCTCCTCCAAACCCCACCCCCCAACTCCCCCACTGTTCAAAGAAATCAACTCAAAACCCAGGTATTGACAGAACTAAGTCCAAGGCTAGGTAGCATTTGCCAAGAATTAAGAGCCACAAAGGAGGAAATACTGTGATAATCCACTTCAATCTGACTAAGAGACAGGTCCTAGAGGGCCGGTTCTTTACGAATGACTCTAAACTAGGAAAAGTTTGAGTGGAAGGAAAGCTTAAACATGTATTGGTAGAAAGCATGTATGTTATGTAAGAGTTGGACATTTGTGTTTTGTTGAATATGAAATTGCTAATATTTTAAGGGCTTCCACCTGTAAAAGTGGCAATTTCATATGGTCCAACCTAATAGGCTGCCAGTCTAACACAGGGAACCACTTCTGGGTGAGTTTGGGTGTTTAACAGCAGCAACTATACTTTGGAGAGAACTAATCAGAAGAGCCTGCAGTACACAGCAAGCCCAAATCTCTATAATCTGTATTTGACTTCAACGTTGGTTGTGAACCAGAGAAAATACAAAGAAGTTAAAACTGTAGCTTTAGAGATGGGCATTGGGAATGATTGCCCAATTATGTATTTAGTAACTTGAAACATGAGTTTACATTTATGCTCTTAGATTTTTCTGTGCACTTAGAGACTCTGAAATAAAACCATTTAATACTGGAATCAGGACTTTAATTGCATTATTTATAACTCATTGCAATGCTTATTCAGACTATTTCAACAATGTGGTGAGCATCACAGTAGATTTTTAAGTTTAATATAATTAGCTCTGATTTTTGTAGCTATTAACTGAGAAGTTAAGCAAATAAAGAGCATACGTCAAAACAAGTCTTACTCTTCAATTAAAGCATGGATATTGAAAAATAAACCCACAGTGCTAATTTCAATTTTCTAGTTCACAGTTTTATACCTGAGCAGACAAACGCCTGAAAGAGAGTGTAGAGCTTCTAAGGGATTTGGGTTTCGGCCCAGTGGTTCAGAAGAATCCAAATGTTTGAATTGACTACTAATTAAAACTACATGTTTTTTTTTTCCTTAAATTATGTTTGATGAAACCATACAATAGAGATTCTGCTGTGAAAAGTTACAAAACACAGGAAGTTATTATTTTGGGGTTTTTCTACACTGAGAACCAACACTATTGATGCCAACTTGGGATTTTGATTTGTTTTAACTCACACTAGACACACCCACCCAATTCAAAGCTAGTTTCTCCATCCCCTCTTCTCTCTCTCCCCCCATCCCTCTCTCCTCCCACCATACATACATCTACCAACTTTATGCTCCAGTAGAAGCTATTCAGATCTTTTAGCTAAAAGTTTTATTTTAATTTTTCTTGTCTAAAATGAGGAAAAAACCATCTTTAAAATTCTTGTATTAAAATCTGTTTGCAGCAGGTGCAGTTTTTGAAAGTTCTAGAGCCCTTTCACCGTTCTCCTGTACAGCGTGATGACAGGAAGGGCATTTACGAAACAGCCCAAAGGAAAAGCTGACATAGCTTTTTAGATTATATCTCATTCTTCTTTTTCTTTTCTGTACAGCCTTTCTTTTATAGCACAGTTGAATCCCTAAATACCCCACTACTTTGCATTGTTAGGTCACCTCTTAGGTTAGCCTGAGAAAGCCTGAGAAAAGTTCCACAGGAAAGATGCACTATTTAACGGAATTCAATCTCTCCCAATAGATTTGAATCACTAACATAAATGTATGAATGTAGATTATATCTCTGTAATGAGGCCTGAATCATTCTCAGTTACTTCAAAGGACTGAAATTCTACCTTTCTTTTTTAGCAGCAATAATCAGGTCTTAATGGGTTCCTTTATTAATTGTTTCTCTGCTAGAATTGAAAAAGACAGTACAAGCTTCAGATTAGAGTGGTACCTACTCATTCTAAAAGGTTGTTTTTCTCTTTTATCCAACTTCTGGAAAGCTTGCTTTATTTCTATGCCCTAAATGTATCCCGTAATATTAGGCTGACTGTATTTAGAAAAATAGATGTGGCCCTTTTGCTAAATGTGGTGTCTTGAGAAATGACTAAGGCTTTTAAAAGTAAGGCCATGGGAGCAACCACTGAAGAATCCTGCAGCGTGGCTGGCTCTTAAACTTCAGAGGGGCAATCTGTATGTACTAGCAGATCCTTCAGTAGCTATTCTGTTTGCTCAGTTTGCACTTTATAAGTATATATTGCCTGACTTCTTTATGTTGCTCAGCACTATCTGTGGTTCAGTTACAAGACGTGTGTTCTATTATGTGTGATGTTATTGGCAGTGTCAGTAAGCTGCTTCAAATAATGCTAAGTCAGGTCAAAAGTCAGCAAGACTGTTCGGTTATTTAGACATGTGCTGGCCTCGTTTTTAAAGTCTGTGATGCAGCCCTTACGAGTATGTGTCACAGCCTATTTTTCCATTTGGATACAGGAGACCAGTTTTAAGGCATCATTAGGGCTTATGGGCTTCCCAGGCTGAAACTAGAAATGATGCTCATAATCAGTGACATTTGGGCAAATGGAGGAATGATACTTTATTATTGTTATTTTTAAACTAGGAACTTCAAGTGAAAGGAAAAGCGATGCAGCGTCACAGAGAGTAGTGCAATGCTGCAGAACTGGTAGAAATCTTAGCAATAATTGACTCTTATGCATGCATTTTATACATGAATGAACTGATATCCAGGTTACTCAGTGGTAGAAAAGAATTTGGATTCCTGTGATAGGCCTTAGACTGCTACCTTAATTTTTGCAACACCTGTCCTGTCTGTTTTCTGTTTTCTCCCTCCCTTCTTCTTGCTCTTTTTTATCATTGACTACCATTTTCATTCTAATATGTCTAAGATACCAAGTTAGTAGTGATAAGAAGAGTTAGAAAGTTTTAGTTATAGAAAACCAATATATCTTTGCGGCAATAGGTTAGCCAAAAAAAGTAATAAAACGAATAGTGTTGAATTATTAAGTACCAGATGATCAACAAAATAAATATTAATATATGCTTGGTAAAGGGGAACATTTTATCAAAGCATGAGAGAGGAACACAATCAGAAAAGAAAAAATACCACGTATTTTCAGGATATCCAAAGGTAAAAAAAAAAAATCATATAATCTGAATTTATACTCTCTCCTGGAAATTGATGGCACCTCCTAGAAAAGTAGTTTTATAACTCGATCCAACTTTCTGTGTTCTAATATTAAGTTTTCATAAAGTAGTGTGTTATTTCAAAGCATAAATATTTGCTTAAATAATTTTTTTCAAAGTCTGAATTGAAGGTAAATTTTCTATTTCTTCACCTTCAAACAGACTTACTGATTTGTTACTGGGAAAGAAATATGGCCTTGAAAAGGATTTTCAACAACGACAACAATAAAATCCATATAAGAATGGTTAAAACTCACAATAAACCACCAAAACTTCCTGGAAACTGAACTCTGCATCTTGGCACCAACACAACAAACATATTTTCTCAAAGCTGCTGTTTGTCCCCTCCTGGCTCTTGGTAAACAGAACCTTCCCTTGACAAAATTGTGAAGTCTCTAAAGATTTTGTTTGTTTTCTGTGTTCTCAGCTGTCCCTGTGTGGATCTGTTCCTCCTTCTACTTCCAGCTTTCTAGGTTTCTTAGTTTTGTTACCTATGGCAAAACTTTAAACAGTCTGATAGCAGTCATTTATGTTTGTGTATCAGCTGGCAGATTGTTATGTTTTCTTTAAAGTTTTGATGTGTTTCGACAGCACATATTTATAGTGTGCTCATCTCACCATCCATTCACTTCACTGTTTTTTATTTAACTAATGCTTATTGAATACCTGCTATGTGCTGACTAGGCATTATGAGTGGAGCAGGATTTTTCTAATAACTAAGAGCAACTTACTCTGTAAAGCAGGCATACATGAATGCATGCATGAATGAATGAATTTAGGCAATTTGCCATTAATGACAGGCAAAATAAAATTATCTTAGAACTCAAGAAGCAGATGAAGAGATTTGGTAGGAGAAGAGCTCTTGAAAATTCTTTCTGGTTGTCCTTTTCCCTACAAAAAGAGCTAAGGAAAACTGTGACTTTTATTCACTAGTTTCATGAAAGATCAAGACTTGATCTTCTGTTTTATGTCCCCGGCACAATCCCTCACTTTTAAATTTCTCCTGCATGCTGGGGATTTGGGTGGCATCCTTTCTGTCAACTTAACCTGACCCGCTCTCCTTTCTTTCTGCTTCCAGACTCCTAGATGCATATTTTATGCTTTCCAGCTTATTATTTTAATTATTTCTCAAAAAAAATTTCCTAATCCGTCTGCTGTCCTCTGTGTCCCTTATTAAAATATGTATATTATCAAATGTAATTATACCTGACATCCATTCTATTTGAAAAGTTTTGCATCTTTTAAATAGACTTTGACAAAGGAGATGTATTTTCTATGAATTAATATTAACAAAAAAATTGTTGTTAGGGGAATGCAAGATTTACTGTACTATTTTTTTCTTGGTTTGGCCACCAGATCTATTCTCTCCCTTTCTCTGCTCAGCTCTGTGCTGACATCTGTGCGTCACCAGTGTGTTCTTTGACAGATGACCTGCAGTTGATTTTGGCAATGAAAGAGTGGGATCTTCAGATCAGTACACAGAAGGACAGAAAACTCTGGGCATTTATTCACTCCTCCTCCTCCTCTTTTTTTCAGTGTCACTTTTCTGGCAGTGGCTGTATCCCTCCATATCTACACTTCGAACTGGTGCTCCTAAGGTAATATTTCTTCCCCATCTTCTTAAGCTCAATGAGGCATATCAGTTCCTGTCTCTTGCTGGTTTGCCATCAACATCCTTTGCTTATCCCTTCAACTGTACCTATACCTCTGGAACTCATAACTTCATTAAAGTGTATTCACTTAAATCAACTGGAAAGAATTCTGTTCTAGTCAGGACACCGGCAGCAGACTACAGTGTACACTTTTGCAGTAAGTAACCAGAGCACAGAATGGGATCTTTAGATCAGGACACAGAAGAGAAAACTCTGGTCATGTCTTCTCCTTCTCCTCCTCTTTCTTTCAGTGTCACTTTTTTGGCAGTGGTTGTATCCCTCCAGATCTATACTTCTCATTGGGTGAACTCTCCTCCAGGACTCCAGGTATTGCTGTAACCCCTAAAATAATATTTCTTATTCTTCTCCTTAAGCTGAAGTCATAATAGTTCTTTTTTGCAGGTCTGCGGTCATCATCCTTTGTTCCTTTAACTGTACCTCTGTACTCATAACTTTATCAAAGTTGCTTCTCTTAAATCAACTGGAAAGAATTTTGTCCTAGTCAGGACACTGACAACAGACTGCAATATATACCTTTGCAGTAAGTAACTAGTGCGTAAGATGTATTTTTTTGTGGATAAGCAAAATAACAGAGAAGTTCAACTGAATGCACAGCACATTGTGAAGCATGTGATGTTTGCTTGGTTATGTGTTAGATTCTTTGACCCATACAAAAGATAATGCCACTTGATATTTGCCCTCCAGAAATATATAATCTGATGTTACATTTTGGTTGATTATTTTAGAGCTTTTTATATAGTTAATGATTTTGAGATTCAAAATCAGAGTCAATCATTTTTTTTCTTTTCAATTTAAAACAGTTCTTTAAAAATGAAGAAAGTAAGCAGTCCTGAATTATAGCATTAGGTGTAAAAACTGGGTATAGTATTTTAAAAATCCCAAGATGAAATATGCACACAGATAATTTTGTGGGTTGATTACTGTCTAGACAGTTCCACAAATTTCACAAACAAATGACTTCAAACAGAAGTCAATATAGCCTCCAATCTACAAAGCCAGATCAAGGCTTTGTCATTCATCCTCTTTCCTTATCACCTGAGAAAGTATAGAATTTTAGAACTTTGCAGCTGGAAAAGATCTTAGCTCTTAGTTTTCCTGCCTTTACTTCACAGGTTAATAAAAAAAATCTGAGAATGTGAAGTGAGCTGCTGAGGTGACACAGCTAGTAGTGATAAGCAGCTTTGAGGGCACTCAACCCGCAAACATGGCACCCTGTACAAACTTATGGGTATAATGCACTTCCAAGAATAACGATGACCCCTTCTGAGGCTGTGGGGCAAGGGAAAAGAAAGGGAATGTTTCAGACTCTCTGAAGCACTTGATGCATGATGTTTGGCAAACTCTCTGGGTTTATCCCAACGTTTGCCTTTAGATCATGTCCTTGTGGTTGAGAACATACTAAGCTAACCCTAAATTAGGAGAGTGTCTTGATATATCCCTTGAATCCTAGATAAAGGTGAAAGAGACTGATTTCAGGCTAATGGATCAAGCACAGGCCCTTCTCCCTAGCTGCTGCAAAGAAGACATGTTTTAGACAATGCTCATATGTATGGGCAAGAAACACGAGGACTCTATTTGTGACTAATTGTATAACAGGTTATTTTAGTCTCTGTTCTGTGGAAAGTGTAAAGCATTCCAACAAAGGTTTTTTTTTTTTACATTTTTATTTCATTTTATTATAGAGATGTGGGGTACAAGTGAGGATTAGCTACATAAGTAGGACATATGCAAGTGAAGTTTGGGCTTCTAACGGACCCTCACTCCCCCTGGTAGTAGACCAGGTACGCTTTGTGTTGTCACATGCCTTCTACACTCCTTCCTCCCTCCCTCCCTCCCTCCCCTAGCAGTGTCTAGCAACTGCCAATTCCTCCCTTATGCTAATGTGACTAATGTTCAGGGCCCACTTATAAAGGAGAACATGCGGTATCCAGTTCTTTGTTTCTGTGATAGTTCACTTAGTATTATGGTCTCCAACTCCATTCAATTTGCTGTGAAGTCCATGGTTTTGTATTTCTTTATGGCTGTGTAATACTCCATCATGTATATGTACCACATTTTCTGTATCCAGTCCACTTTTGATCAAACAAAGGATTTTTTTTTTTTTTCAGTTGGTATCTCACTCTGTCTCCCAGACTGGAGTGCAGTGGCCACTCCTGGCCACCGCAACCTCGACCTGCTGGGCTCCGGCGATCCTTCCGCCTCAGCCTTCCAAGTAGCCGGAATTACAGGCATGCGCTACCACGCCCGGCTGATTTTTTGATTTATTGTAGAGATGAGGTCTCACTGCCCAGGCGGGTCTCAAACCCGCGGGCTCAGGTAATCCACTCACCTTAGCCTCCCAAAGGCGCGGGATTACAGGCTGAGCCACCAAGCCCGGCTAAACAAAGGATTTTAATGTAGATTTTTTTCACCCATGCTGTTGATTGCTAGATGTAATAGTCTCATCACGATGCTGAACAAATGTGTCTTTAAAAAAACAATAGGCCCTTCTCAAATTCATTTCTGCTCAAAAATTTATAACGACTCCTTCTTGCCTATACTGTTAGGTATAAACTATGGCTGTCATATTCCTATTTCAGTTATTAATGGAGGTTTGGATATTTTAGTTTAATTACTTACATTTTATTGTCAGAAGGAGAAAGGACTTAGAAAAAAAATTTTGGTCAACTTGTGAGAAAGTAACATTTTTTTTTTTTTTGCTTTTAAATACTAAAGTCATGCTCATTTGTGGTGAATTAGGGTATATTCTTCCTACTTTATGGCACTAGATAGCAATGTTTTCTGGATTTATTTACTTACCTGGTGTTGCTTTTACTCTTTCATCTATACTTGCTGTGGGTAAAAACAGGGAAATATAGATATGAGAAATATTTTCTCATATTTGTGTGTTTCCAGCAACTTGATACAATTAAGGGGAATCACTCTACTCATTCCTGTCATTTTTCACACACACACACACACACACACACACACACACACACACACACACACACACATTTTCAACCTCTTATTACACATCTAGTTTTTTGAATCCTTGAAAAATAAAACCCATCAAATCATTTGGAATTGATTGGAAAATAATAAGTCCTAAGTCTTACATAAACAACTTTTGCACAGTTCAATATTTATCTGTAGCAAATAAATACTATTCATATGAATTATTGCTAGATTCTATCTGTTTTAGAAGTAAGCTTCTAGACTAATCTGTTTTAGAACTAAACTTCTAGACTAACATAAATAACCCTAGTAAAAGAGAATTGTATAGTAGAAGAAAAGTGCCCATTGAAATTGAAAGGAAATTATGAATATTTGATTTATCAAAGAAAATTTAAGTGCTATACAAATAGACACGTGAATTCTTTTCCTTGTAGTCTGACAAGATGGGAGAGGAAGAAGAAAGCGACATAGACCTGAGATATGTATATCCAAGTTCAGGAAAGGGAAGTAACTTGCCCAGATGGCAGAGCCAAGACTTATTTCCACCTTCTGGCACAATCCTTTGCATAGAAGAACCCTGGGCACCCAGACTCCATACTTTGAACCTCAGAAATGCTAGTTAGCAAAGGTTGGGAGTTCTCTGTGGTAGGAGGGTGTAAGGGATAAGGAGAGTGCTACTTTGCATTGATATCTGTTTATATCTTTTTTCTTTCAGGTGCCTGATTTTATTGTTTATTCTCAAAAATTCTGGGTTCTGGATATATATCCAAGTGAAAGTAGTTTCTTTGCTTCTCTGTTCCATTCCCAAATGCAGAGGTTTATTCTTTATAACTGCCTACTCTGTTTAATCATTGGCACTACAACAGTAGCTGTAGAGAGAGTCCTTGTACCTGATTTAGGCCTGAGCTCTATGTGTTGAGTTAACCCTTCCTCTTCTTTCACTTGGGGCAGAGATCTAACTCCTGGGATACTTTGGCACTTAGATGAAAAATCATTTGGTTATTTTGCTTAGAAACCTGAGGCTGGATGACTGCACACAGGTGCTACATAGTTAGTGGAGAGCAAACACTTCAAGTTAGTGAAGGACATTCCCTGAGAGTCTTTGGAGCTTCTTTCAGTGAAGATTCTTAAAACAAGATCCTAATCTGACCACTAAAGATCTGAGGCATGATGCCAATTCATTTTTTTTTAGAGAACAAAGGAGGCTGTGAAGGAAAAAACAGTTCCTATTTACTCATGACTTAAGAGTTAGAATGTAGGTAACCAACTCTGCTACAATTTTTACCCCAGTGTTTGTATTTTGAGTTTGTCAATTTAATTTTAGTTGATGCATTTTTAAATTAAGTAAAATTTTAATTAGAACAAACAGAATAAACCTAAAGACAGAGTGTCCCATTATCAAAGTTCAAAATAAAATTGTTTGAAAGGTCAAAAAAATTTATAACTAAGCAAAACCAGGGGGAACATGTGACTAGTTTATCTTTTGTAAATGAACAAGGGAAATGAAATACAGACAGCAAGGAAACCACATATTTAGTAAAGATAGAAACCCCAGATTTTAAAAAAAATAAAGTGACTTCCAGATTTAGCAATATAAAGTGTAATTAGTTTTGGTACTTAGGAACGTCTTATTGATAAACACTACCCTTTTAGGACTATTGAAAATACAGTTGTATCCATGTGACAGCAGATAAATATTTTAGGAAGACATTAACTGTTGCACAAAGTTTTGGGAGCGGGTTTCATTTTCATCATTTTTCTGTCTCAAAAATATTTTCTTCTGCCATTTAAGGGAATCTTTTTGTCTTCATTTGAATTGTCTTTATTATAAAATAAATTTTCCAAAGCTATTCAACTGAGGAAGGGTGAGTGACTATTAGGGAAAATTAGAAATTGGTGGTTGATATTATGTTGGTGGAGAGGAAAGTGAAAGCTCTGTATCCCAGTTTCCCCCAGGGTAGAATAGAATCTGGAAATAGAAAATTACGTTCAGAGGGGATGAGGAAAAGTTGGAATGTTTTGCTACACGAGCTGTTCCCTAAAAGGGTCTGGTGAAGGGGGAATGGAGAAAGCCCTCCCCTGGCATGCAAATGGCAGGGTGTCTGATCCAGATTCTGGCCTTCCTCAAAGCAGCTTAAGACTAAAAACCTAAGCCCAAGCATTTTTGTTTTTCATGGAGAGAAGAAGGTGAAGCACTGTTCTGGATTACAGGAATGTGTGAGATTTCTATGGAAGCACTGGAACTTAAGTAAAACTCTGACAGACTGGAATAAGGGCGTGGTACTCCTCACAAGCATATTTTCCAAAAGTGACATGATTTTAAGACTCCCTTACCAAAATCATCACCTAATTTTTGGGGTGATGTTTTGCTTCTAGCACTATTGTGTTAGTACCATTACTATTATTATTCTAGCACTATGAAAGTTAATAAAAGCAGCATGATTTTGTTTGAGAGTGAGAGAATCATTCATTAATAGATTTTTTAATAAAATAAATATATAGAGTGTGAAGGTAATATGTTTTAAATTGGACAGTATTTTGAAACAAATCAGTGTTTGCCTCAGCAGGTATGTGTGCTATGTGCTGTTGGATATTATTCTGGATTTATTTCCTGAATTGTTTCTTATGGGAAAATATACAATTTCTTATCTTTCACTTTTTAGATTCTAATACTGTTGAAGAATACTGAGTTTATCCAGGATGCAAGTAAGACGTGGAATGACAAATGCCTTGTAACCTATGTTTTAGTTGACTCTACTAGTAATGTTCTATAATGTTCACGTGGGAGGAAAGAATAATTCAGAATATTTTTCAGGTTTACATAGTTTTTAATTATTATATTTTTTAGATAAATAGGAAAAGTGGTAAGAGTTCTAAACCAATAAATTAGGAAATCTAGATTGTATTTCTAGTTCTGACACTAATAATTGTGTGGCCTAAGGTTAATATTTAGGCAGAGGAATACAGACTATTTGGCTCTCAAATTCTCTAACTTATGAGACCTAGAACAGTGAAATGCGTATTGTACAGGTACTGTAATATGAAAATAGTAAAAAAAAAAAAAAATGGATGGCATTTAACAAAGAAAGCCTGATCTAGTTACTTGATTATTTCATGGAATCATGGAATGATGGCACTGAAAGGCCTACCTAATACCAAACTCTGTTTCTATTTTTTTCCCCACAGTTGCACATGAAGCAACTATGATATTTAAAGGGGAAAAATAAATATCTTCTCTGGATTATCTGGTTAACTCATGTCAGAACCTTTAGAAGCAATGTGCTCCAACTTTCTAATACTCTTTTCACAACAGCAATATTTTGTAGCAAACAATGCAAATTTTTTAACAAAGATAATGAGTAACGAGATATACAATGAGTAAATACAAATGTGAATAAAAGGGAATTCTGACTAGAGTCTTTATGTCTTACTTAAAATTGATATTAAAAGATGGTTGCATAAATCTAGGTAATTTAGAATGAAAAGGGGTTGGAAATCAAGTCCTTGATTCTTATTAAAGATAACCAAGAGTAACAGTAGGTAGCCCTGTTTGATTATTTATTTATATTTGTCATATTTTAGAGTCCTTGATGATGCTGGAGTCACTGACAGTTGGAATTTCTCAGTCAGTAAGAATTAATTGGTATGAAATTGTCAAAAACTGCATGAATGAAAAGAAAAATTATATATTCTAGGAATTATCCAAAGGAAAAAAATCCTTGACCTTTTCTTCATCTGTGTGAAAAGATGACTTAATTCTTCATATCAATCTTATTCTTGAACTAACTGGATTTTATCACTCCCTATTTTGGTCTTATCCTCTTTTAGAAATACTTCTTTAACCAGAGAAGTTTATTTTCATCATCATCTGGTGATATACTTTTGTGATAGTTAACTTTATGTACCAAGTTGACTAGACAGTGATGTACTCAGATATTTGGTCAAACATTCTTTGTGCACCTGTGAGAATGTTTTCGGATGAGTATACTGAGTAAACTAGATTGCCCTCTCTAATGTGGGAAGGTCTCATTCAATCATTTGAAGGCCTGATAGAACTAAAAGGCTTACCCTCTTATGAATAACAGGGAACCCCTCCTGCCTGACTGGGTCTGCTGGAATATCGGTCTTTTCCTGCCTTCAGACTCAGACTGGAAAATCAGCTCCTCTTTGGTCTCAAGCCTTTGGGTTTCAGACTAAAATTTGTATCATTAGCTTCTATGGGTTCTCAGGCCTTCAGACTTGGAACTACACCATTGGCTCTCCTGGGTCTCCATCTTTCTAACTACAGATCTTGGGACTTCTTGGTCTCCATAATCATGTGCTTCAATTCCTTATAGCAAACCTCTGCCTTTCTCCCTCTCTCTCTCTCTCTCTCTCAAACACACACACAGACACACACACATATACGTGTGTGTGTATATTGATGAAAAAATAACTCCAATGTTACACAAAATATTTTATTTAAAAGAGGACAAGTTCACACTCAACTTATATTAAGAGACTAAGAGAAAGTATAACAAAGACATTGCAAGAAAGTAAAGAACAATATCCCTCATGGATATAGACACAAAAATAACTAACAAAATATTATATACATATGTGTGTGTATATATATAAAAACAAAACCAATATGTAGTATTTTATATGCATATACTATATATCTATATCTATATTCTATATACAGATAGTTAGATATAGATGCTTATCTATGTATACTAGATATAGATAGTAGGATCTGTTTATCTGGATAACTTGCCTAATGCAATTTTCTTCGCTTTTTTCTTTTAGAAAAATGACTGTAGGCTTTTTAGAAAATCTTAGTCTAATAATTTATCTTTGTCCATTTTTTGTCATTGTAAGTGTATATTAATCTCTATATTTCCTCCAATGCTCTTCTTGTTCCTTTGGAACCATGCTTAGTGTATCTATACCTTGAATTTTTACCAACACTGATCTCATTTCCATTTAGGTGGCTCTGCAGTTAGATAGAAATAAAATTGGTTGTCACTTTGTGAATTTCCCTTTTTTATTTTTATAAAATTATCTAGTTATCAATTTCAATAGGACCACATTGAACAATTATGGGGGCTATAATTTCTTTTTTAGTCTATGTGAAGATTACCTTCTGGAATTTTGCAGTGCAAAGCTTTTCATAGCAGACACTATTGCCTGACTATACAAAAACTACTACCAGTTTTTTTCTTTGTGACAGAGTCTCTAATTTATTTGGTGAACCCATTCTCCTAATGATGGTATACTGAGTCATATACAATATACCATTGTCTTTACTGATAATTGGTCTTAGGATAAACATGTGATATATTTCTACCTTCTGTCAACTTTGCTGATAAATAAAGAGATGTCTCTTTTGTTATGTGAGGCATTGCCATATGTATATATGATCCCTGGAGTAGTGGCAGAGTTTGTGACTATGAAGGAAGAAACCTGAGGGTAGGTAGTGGCTATGTTGAGTGACTAATCTCTGATGAAAAAACCACAGACTTTCTGTCCAGAAAAACAAAAAGACAGAGTGAAAATCTCAATCATTGTACAGCAAGGGGTAATCTTGGTAAGTGAATAGTCAGAATGAGACTGTGTAGGTTATATACAGTTCTGTATAGGTTATATACAGTAACCTGCCTAACCCCTAAAGCGTGCATGTGTGGAACAGACCCAGCTAAAATGAAAGAATTCAGTTGAGATCTGAGCTTCTACAGAGTTTACAGTTTGAGTCCAATCTAATTAGTCAGAGAAATACACCAGAATACCCAACATGTCGTTCACAATGGTCAGTCAGTATACAACCAAAATTTTCACAGCATAGAAAGAATCAGAAAAATATGACTTTCTTAAGAGAAAAGACAAGCTGCATATGCTAATACTAAGATAGCCCAAATGTTGAAATTAGCGTTAATTAAAGGAGCTATGCTCAGTAAGGTATATTAAAGTAAAGAAAAATATGCTCACAGTGATTAAAAAAGAAGGAATCTAAGCAGAGAGAAAAAAATTTAAAAAGAAATTCTGGAAATGAAAAATACAACATTCTTACTAAAAATTTTATTTGATAATTGAATGGAAATTTCAAGGGAAAGAATCAGCAAAACTGAGCATATGTCAATGGCAATTATGCATTTGAAGAAAAGTAAAAAAGATTTTTAAGAAGAAAAAAAAATCTGAGACCTATAGTAAAATATTAAAAGCTTGAATATATGTATAACTGATGTCCCAAAAGAAAGAAAAGAGAGAATGTGATTTTTAAAAAGAGAAAATAAATAGAAAATTGTGACCAACATTTCTCCAACAAGGCAAAAGATACAAATTTATGGATTTACAGAGGCTTAATGACTTCCAACTTATATGAATAACAAACCTATATCTCAATGTAATTTAATGTATTATAGAAAATTTTATCACAAAATAAGCTATAGATCCAGATGGTGTCACTGATGAATTCTAAGAAATATTGATGAAAAAATAACTCCAATGTTACACAAAATATTTTATTTAAAAGAGGACAAGTTCACACTCAACTTATATTAAGAGACTAAGAGAAAGTATAACAAAGACATTGCAAAAAAGTAAAGAACAATATCCCTCATGGATATAGATACAAAAATAACTAACAAAATATTATCATATGGAGCCAATCAATACATAAACAGCATATTAAATCTCGACTCAGCAAAGTTTATTCCAAAAATATTCATTTGTTTTTAAACATTTAAAATAAATCTATGTAAACCATCATAATAATAGGACAAGCCGGGCTCGGTGGCTCAGCCTGTAATCCTGCACCTTTGGGAGGTTGAGGTGAGTGGATTGCCTGAGCCCAAGGGTTCGAGACCCGCCTGGGCAGCGAGACCTCATCTCTACAATAAATAAAAAAAAATCAGCCGGGCTTGGTAGCGCATGCCTGTAATTCCGGCTACTCGGAAGGCTGAGGCGGAAGGATCGCCAGAGCCCAGCAGGCGAGGCTGCGGTGGCCGGGAGTGGCCACTGCACTCCAGTCTGGGCAACGGAGTAAGACTCCAACACAACACACACACACACACACACACACACACAAATAATAATAATAGGACAAAGAAAAGTCAATTTTAATAAATGCAAAGAAAGCATTTGAGAAAATTTGGCACCCATTTATAATTTTTAAAAGTCTCAGTAAGAATTGAAAAGTATTTAATAATATGATGAAGGACATATATAAAATGTTACAGCCATCATATATAATGTTAAAATACTGATTATTTTCCTCAGCTACTGAGAATAATGCAAAGATGCACACAGTCACCACCTCTATTCAAAATTGAATTGAAAGCTCTAGTCATTGGAGTAGTGAACTTCGATTTTTCATATTCTTTTTTTTTTTTTTTTTGAGTTGGAGTCTCACTCTGTCACCCAGACTGGAGTGCAGTGGCCGCTACAGGCCATCGCAGCCTCGACCTGCTGGGCTCCAGTGATCCTTCTGCCCCAGTCTTCCAAGGAGCTGGAACTACAGGTGCACACTACTACCCCCGGTTAATTTTTGATTTATTGTAGAGATGAGGTCTCACCAAGTTGCCCAGGTGGGACTCGAATCCGCGGGTTCAAGCATCCACTCACCTCAGCCTCATAAAGGCGCGTGCTACCATGCCCGGCTGATGTGCATACACATTGATTGTTTAGTCTTTTTGGATAATTTAACCCTTTATCATTATGTAATAACCTTCTTTATCTTTGATAACTTTCCTTGCTCTGAAGTCTGCTCTGTCCGAAATTAATACAGCTGCCCCTGCTATTTTTTGATAGCAGCAATACGTTTAAAAGAGGACAAGTTGACACTCAACTTATATTAAGCCCAGCAGGTCGAGGCTGCGGTGGCCAGGAGGGGCCACTGCACTCCAGTCTGGGTGACAGAGTAAGACTCCAACTCAAAAAAAAAAAAAAAAAGACCCTTTAAAAAAACTCACTTTATATCGTAATATTATAAGATAAAGATTGTCAGTAGTGGGAAATAGCTGGGGTGGGAGGCGGGATTGGCAGTAGTGGGATTCTGCCAGAAGAGGGGGGCACACTTCATCAACAAGGGTACCTGTATATCATGAACATTTGTATACTTACAACACCAGAGCATCAAACTACTAGAGTCAAAAACTCAAAATTTCAAGGAGAAATAGATTAATCCACTATTATTGTTGGAGACTTTAAATCCCCTCTACCAGAAATGGACAGATGCAACAGATAGAAAATCAATAAATATATAGTTGAACTCAACAATACCATCAGGAAACTTGATATAATGCATGTCTCTAGACTGCTTCATACAAACAAGCAGAATATACATTCTTCTCAAGTTCACATGGAAAATTTACCAATATTGACCACATTCTGGGTCATAAAACACACCTCAATAAATCTAAAACAATAAAATTATACAATGTCTGCTTTTAGATTACAGTGGAATTAAACTAGATATCAATAACAGGAAGATAGCTGAAAAATTACAAAATACTTGGAGATTAAATAACACACTTCTGTATAAAAAATCTCAAAAGACATTTAAAACATGCTTGAATTAAATAAAGATGAAAACACAACTTATCAAAATTCACGGAATGTGGCAAAAAATTTTTTAGAAAAAAAAGAAAGGTCTAAAATCAATTGTCTACATTTCTAAAAAACTAGCAAACAAAAAGTAAATTAAATCTAAAGTAAGAAGGGAAAAAAGGAAAAATAAGAATTGAAACGTAAATCAATGAAATTGAAAGCAGAAAATCAATGAAACTAAAAGCTAGCTCTTTTAAAATATCAATAGAGTAGATAAAACTCTGGCAGGCTAACTAAAAAAAGAGAGAAAATATAAAACATTACTATTAGAGTGAAAGAGGGAATATCATTATAGATTCCATGGATATTAAAAAGATAATAAAGAAGTATTATAAATAATTCTATGCCGGAGACCAGCTCCAGCCGGGTTCAGGGTACACCAAAGGTGGAGATGGTGTCAGCGATTGGGGGGAAGAATAAAGAGAGAGAGAAAGAGAGAGAGAGAGAGAGAGAGAGAGAGAGAGAGAGAGAAACTGGACTGGAATTACAAAGGGTCTTTTATACACAAAGTCAGATGTGGGAGGGGCATCCCCCACCCACCAGAAACCTTAATCCATGAAAACTTAATCAATGATTGCCTTTAAACTCTTTTCATATGATAATCTTAAAATCCCATAACAAAGGATAACCTAATCTGTGACTGACATATTCTATAAACCTTTTTCATCCTAAGCTGACTGATTTATACCAAGTTAAACAATTCTATAGAAGCTTAAGTATTTACTTTACAAATGAAAGTGGCCCATCCCAGAATGTTTGGAATGTGGCCCAATCCAAAGTTCACAGTGGGCTACCTGCAAGTAACCCAGACGCATTCTTTCAACAAAAGGCTATCTTCTAAAACTATATTCTACAATTTACACCTTCAATAAATCCTAAGATCATTACCCAGAAGCCTGTGACCAATGCTAAGGCTCTTAGATATGACATGAGTTTGAATTGCAGTTTGTGGAAGAATGGGAGCAATGAGCTTCTAAAGTTAGCTTGTGTTCATCCCGGTCTAAGAGTTTTTATGTTTTGAGCTCACAGGAGCTTAATCTGGTTAGTGCTGAGTAGAAAGGGGGAGGAAATGGGGTCAATAGCTCCCAAACGCATCCTAGTGGTCTCGGGGTCAACGGCCCTTCCTGATCCCTAATGCTCAGTGGGCCTCTGTGGCTGGCTCCCAATAATTCTATATCCATACATTTGATCACATAGATAAAATTAACCAATTTCTTAAAAGACACTGTCTGCCAATGCTCATGCAAGAAGAAACGGGCAATCTGAATAGGCCCATATTTATTAAAGAAATTGAACGAATAATTAATACATTTCTAAAACAGAAAGCAACAGACTCAAATGAGTTCAGTGATAAGTTCTACCAAGGACTTTAAGCAAAAAATTTCTTCCAGAAGATAGAAGCACAGGAAATTCTTCCTAACTTATCCTGTGGAGGCCAAAGTTACCCAAACACCAAAACTAGAAAAGGACATTACCAAAAAAGAAAACACAGACCAATATATCTCATGGATAGGTGCAAAAATCCTCAACAAAATATTAGCAAAATGAATTCAATAATGTATAAAAAATAATTATACACAATAACAAAGTAAAATTTATCCCAGGTATATGGCTAATCAACATTCTAAACCAATTAATGTAATCCATCACATTAAGAAGGTAAAGAAGATAAATCACATGATCATATAAATAAGTACAGAAAAAGCATTTGTCAAAATTCAATACCTATTTTTATATATATATATATGTATATATATATATATATCTCCCAGGAAACTAGAAATAAAGAAAAAATTTGCTAACTTGATAAAAAATACACATACAAATCCACATAATACGTAACTATGAGAAACTCAAAGTCTTCCCACTAAGATAAGGAACAAAATCAGATTGTCCCCTTTCACTACTGCTTTTAAACACTATAATAGAGGCCCTTATTGGGTGTGGTGGCTCACACCTATAATCCTAGCATTTTGGGAGGCCGAGGCAAGAGGATTGCTTGAGCTCAGGGATTTGAGACCTAGGCAACTTGGCGAGACCTCATCTCTACAATAAATCAAAAAGCAGCCGGGTGCGGCAATGCCCACCTGTATTTCCAGCTAGTTGGAAGGCTGAGGTGGCAGGATTGCCTGAGCCCAGTAGGTTGAGGCTGCAGTGGCTTTGCACATGCCACTACACTCCAGACAGGGCTACAGAGTGAGATTCCTACTCAAACAAAACAAAACAAAATAAAAAAGAGAAGTCCTAACTAGTGTAATTAGACAAGAAAAGAAAATATATACAAGTCAGAAAAGAAGAAATAAAAATGTCTTTGCAAATGATCATCTATGTAGAAATTTTAAAAAAATCAACAAAAATATTCTTTAGAACTAATAAGTGATTATAGCAAGATGGCACCATATACCTTCAATATACAAAAGTCAATCACTTTTCTATTTACCAGTAATGAATGTACAAGGTTTTGAAATTAAAACAAAATTTTATTTACATTAGCACAACAAAAATGAAATAGATATAAATGTAGCAAAATATGCTTAAGATCTATATGAGAAAAACTACAAAACTCTAATGAAAGATAGCAAAGAATTAAACATATTCAGAGAAATTCTATATTTATAGATAGGAAAACTCAACATTGTCAAGATGGCAGTTTTTTTCAACTTGATCCATATATTCAAGTCAATCCCAATCAAAATTCCAGCCAGTTAATTTGTGGATAGTCACAAAGTGATTCTAAAGTTCATATGGATAGATAAAAGACCCAAAATAGCTAACAAAAGGTTGAAGGAGAAGAATAATATCAGAGGATTGATATTACCCAAATGCAAGACTTCCTATAAAGTTAGATTAGTAAGACAGTGTGGTTTTGGTGAAAAAATAGACAAGTATATCTATAAAACAGAATAGTGAGTTCACAAATAGTTCCATATATAGTCAACTGTGATTTGGCAGAGAAACAAAGGCAACACAATGGCAAAAAGATAGTCTTTTGCTTGCTAGTGGGAATGGAAAATGGTGCAGTCATGTTGGAAGCCAGTTTGACAGTTTCTTTTTTACAAGACTAAACATACTCTTAGCATACAATCCAGTAGTCATGCTTTTTGGTATTTACCTAGTTGAATTAAAAACTTATGCCCACACAAAACCTACACATGGATGTTTATAGCAACTTTATTCTTAATTGCCAAAATTTGGACCTGACCAAAACAGCCTTTGGTAGCCGGGTCCCCATTCTTCAGGTGATGGAATGTTACTGGTCTGTGACAGGTTAGGAACCAGGCCACACAGCAGGAGGTGAGCAGCCGGCAAGCTGAGCTCCATTTCTCTCAGATCAGTGGTGGCATTAGATTCTCATAGGAGCACGAACCCTATTGTGAACTGCACGCTCAAGGGATCCAGGTTGCCTTGCTCCTCATGAGACACTAATTTAATGCCTGATGATTCCCCTCCTCTTTCCCTCCCCCCCCAAAAAAAATTGTCTTCCAGGAAACCAGTCCCTGATGCCAAAAATGTTGAGGGCCGCTGCTTTTAGTAGATGAATGGATAAACTGTGCTACATTCAGATGATGAAATATTATTCAGCGCTATAAAGAAATAAGGTATCAGGCCATGACAAGACATAGAGGAAACTTAAATGCATATTACAAATGGAATAAAACCAACGTGAAAGGACTGCATATTGTATGATTCCAAATATATGACATTCCAGAAAAGGCAAAACTGGAGACAATAAAAAAAAAATTAGTGGCTGCCAGGGGTTCAGGAAAAGGGTGTGATGAATAGGCAGAGCACAGGAGATTTTTAGGACAGTGAAATTATTCATCCAAACCCAAAGAATGTACAACACTAAGAGTGAGCCATTAGGTACACCATAGACTTTGGATGATAACAACGTGTCAGTATATGTTCTTGGATTGTAACAAATGTTACATTCTGGTGCATGCAGTGGGGTTGTGTGTGTAGGGGTGTTTGTGGGTAGAGTGTTTATGGGAACTCTCTGTACTTTCTGCTCAATGTTGCTTTGAGTCTAAATCTGTTTTAAAAAGTAAAATTTAGTAATGAAAACAAGAAGCTTAATCCTCGCCTTACACTCAAGAGAGATTATTGACTTAAATTAACTCAAGATAGATTATTGACTTAAATATAAAAGCTCATATAAACTTTAAGAGAAAAGTAAGATAATTTTAGTATGGTGTTCATGAAACAAAGGTTTCTTTGGTTACAGAAACAATAACTATAAAAGCTGATAAATTAAACTTTATCAAAAATTAAAACATGCTTTTCAAAATACACAATTAAGGAAATGAATGGACAATTCACAGATGGTGAGAAAATGTATGCAAAACACACCTCTGGCAAAGAGCAGGTATATAGTATATATTTAAAAACCTTATAACTCAATGAGCAAAAGACAATTCAATTAAAAATGAACACAAAATTTTAACAGACATTTCACAGCAAGATATATGAAAGGACAGCAAGCATGTGAAAGAATGTTCTGCATTATCTGACATCAGGAAAATGTAAATTAAACCTGATACTTGCTGTTTACTTTGAAATGAATAAAAAGTAAGATGGCTGGATTATTTTTTTTAAGATGAAGATATAAAGATATATACAACAAAGCAAGTATAGTAAAATGTAAATGGTCAAATGTAGGTGATGAGTACTAGGATGCTTATTACAAATGCACTTTGCTATATATATATATATGTTAACATTTTTCATAAGAAAATCTTAGAAAACATAAAGACTAATGAATACAATAATAATTAAACACAAATAAAATAATCTGCATTAAATTATGAAATGAACAAAGTAATCTACAATGTGTAAGTTATACATTTTATTTTGTAAAAAGCGGTAGTGTTGCATAACAATAAAGCAGAAAAGAATACAGAGATTGGGATGTGACAGGTGATTACGATTTTAAATAGGGGTTTTAGAGTCTTCACTCTGAAGATTATATCTCAGTTGTAAATGAAAAAAAGTGAGGAAATTAAGTAAGCAGAAATTAGTTTTAAGGAAGGTTGTTACAGTCAAGGTTGTTGACAAGTGCAAAGACCCTGAGGGAGCATGTCTAGCACATTTAAAAGAACATGGAGGCCAATATAGCTGCAAAAGAATGAGCAAGATTTAGAGTAACAGGTCAGGTCAAAGATCAGGTATAGAGTCAGAGGGTGGCAGATTATGTAGCAACTGTAGGTGCAAGTATGAAAGAACTATGGTTTTTACTATGAGAGAAGAAGAGAATGACTGAAATTTTTTAGCACAATAGTGACATCATCTGTCTTAAGTAAAAAGGATTTATTCTGACTGCTGTGTTGAGAATAGATTGTAAAAGAACAAAGGTAGAAACAAAGAGACTATTCTGGTTACTAGGGCCATAATCCAGGAAAAGGAGATAATTTGTACCAAAATTGTAACACTATAGGTGGTGAAAAGTGGTTGTACCCTGGATATATATTAAAGTATAATCAATCTGATTTGCTGATGTATTTTGAGAAAGAAAAGTCAAGGATGGCACCAGAATTTTTTTGGTCTTGAGAAAATGGAAAAACTGGATTTGTGTAGGAGGCAGAGAAAAAGCAAGAAGTCCTGGAGTAAAACTGTTCTTGAGTAGGCAACAGAGAATGAGTGTATGAATGGAGACATTGGATTTAGAGAGGAGAAGGAGTAGTTCATTTACAATGGGTGAGAGAACATGCTACATGATACAGATCCTGGTAAGTGATACATTGTCTCAGGCAGCTTGTGAAAGGTCCCTTCTGAGTGCTTCTGTTTTCTCAGTGAAATAAGAAACAAGGTCATCAACTGCATTTGTTTTTACCTTTTATATTAAAAAGTCTATATGCTTTTTGACCCCAAAATTCCACCTCAGGGAGCCTACTCTTTATAGATAAGACACTGGCATAGAAGGGCATAGGTCAAGATTTTTGAGTATGTCATTGTTCATAGGGATGTAGAAGAAGAATCATGTTTAATGTCCATTATTCATAGAGTATAATTTAATACATTTTAGATTATCCATGGTATTGAATATTTTTCTATTGTTTAAAATGAATTAAATATATGTGTGTATATATATATATAGTATATGTGTGCATATATATATATATTTATCTGGAATATGGTCATATAATGTTAAGTGGGTGAGGAAGGGTTAAAAAGTACTGTGTATGCTGTCATAATGTTTAATAAACAAAAATACATTTTTATTCATATGTTTGTATAAATATGAGTAGAAATGTTAAGAATTAACAACTAACAATTTAAAAGTGGTTACTTAAGGGAGGATAATTTGTGGGAGATTTTTAGATTTATTTTTACATATTTTGCCTTGCTTCTGTTGTGATAAGAAGCATATTGCTTTTGAATAAATACTAGGTAAAATTAATTTTCTACAGCGGTAAAATATTTTTATATAAAAATGTTATATGTCTAACTGATGATTATGTTTTGGAAGTATTGTTTAATCTCATTATTTCCATATTTTATTTTGTTTAGTCATCAACAGGTACAGTTGAGTTTAAATCCTACTCTATAACTCACATCTATCAAATACTTTCTGAATGTCTTCCAGATTTAGGCCACATTTTAAAAGATTTTTAATTTTAAAATGTCAAATCTTATTTATGCAATATTTTCATTAATAATACATTTTATCATAATGCGCTCACCATTTCTGCTTACCTTATTTTTTCTTTTGACTTACCTTTTAATCTAATTCTTGCCATTATGTCCTGATAGTAATGGTGAATTTACACTCTGTTCAATCATTATAAATTTATGTTGCTAAGTCAATTTGTTGCCATCCAGATCATTTTTGCTATACTTCCTTTGTGTATTTTTTGTTATATCTCTACATAGGTTTATGAGTTTATTTTGGTTATTATTGTGAAAAATTATCTGATTTCTAATTTGTTGCAATTGACAATTATTTTCTCAAAATAGTTTAAAAAATATTATGTTCTTATAAAATAACAATTATATGATTATGTAAAAATATTTTTAATATAACAGTATATATACTGCTATGGTCTGAATGTTAGTGTCCTTCAAAAAATCCATATTTTGAAACCTAATACCCCACATGATAGTATTAAGTAGTGGAACCTTTGGAAAGTGATTAAAGCATGGGGGATCCATTCTCATATATGGGATTAACACCCTTACAATAGAGGCTCAAGGAATTCCTTTGTTCCTTCTGCCATGTAAAGACACAGTCACAAGGGACATCTATTCAGCAGTAGGTGAGCCCTTATTGAATGCTGAATCTGCGGGCATCTTGATCTTGGACTTAACAACCTTTAAAACTGTGAGCAATAAATTTTTGCTGTTTATACAGTACCCAACCTGCAGAATTTTGTTAGAACAGCCCAAACCTACTGAGACACAAACATAAACTAAAATCACCTTTAGCACCACCATAATTATCAATTTCCTGCCAGATTTCCTCAGATGCCTTTTACTGTTTTACTGAGGCCTGACCCTAGGTTTGTTGCACTTTTGCTTATAGCAGTCTTTACCTATGACTGTTCATACCTTCACTTGCCTGTGAAGAGAACAAGAAGAGCCTGATGTTTATGTTCACTCAGGGTGATTCTTAGTTAATGATGGTCTGGTGCAATGAAAGAGTATGAAAGTCAGCTCTTTTGCGCTGGGGCAGAATAACACGGAGATGTAGTCTACACTGCAGAGAACCCTGGTAGAATCAAGTTGCAGCTGTCCTCCAGAGTAAGGGGAGTTTGTCTGAAACTGCATTCTTGTTTGGGTTGCCCCTCCCTTTTCTGCTTGTCTCACTCCCTTACCGGTTTTTCCTGGGAGAGCTTTCTTCATAAATCACTTGCACATGGATTCTTACATCTGAGTTTGTTTCAGGGAAACCCAATCTAAGGAAGTTACACTCAGAATACATGGCTATTAAATTCCTAACCCATCTAATCAAACCTTCACTCTTGAAGCCTCTGCTTCCCCACCTCCCCAGGTGACAACTAGGAAATTAGTGTCAAGTTAGGGTTCTAATATTTTATATACATCTTATGACAATATTTCCTTATTCTCTACCAATGATTTTGTTGGTTAAAATTTAAAACTCTATTTGAAAATTGATGCAATAAAGAATATGTTTAGAGAATATATTTAGAAAGAGCCAAGATCTATCAGCTTTTTCAACTCAAGTTACATTTGTTACCATTTATTTCACATTCTTAGAAATCTTCTCTGGTAGAATTAATTTCTCTCCTAGCTATTTTTTGAAAACCAATTTATTTGCTGTCTGCCCTGTCCTAGGTCCTTTAGATATCTTACCTTGTGCCCTACCTGGAACAATGATAGCCCAAGGCATTAAATCCTGGTCCTTATCCAGTACTGACCCATTGTTTCTTGGTGTAGTCTTCCCTAAATTCTTGGCTTTCTTGGCTTTTACTCTCAGGCTTCTTTGGTTTGACAGCACATTTGGACACATTTCTGCAAATTGACCCTTGGCATCTCTTCTTGGAACACAATTTGGTTTTTGGACTCTGGCGCCATGCACCACAGATGCAAGCAAGAATCACTTCTACCTTCTAAGTCAGCCCTTCAAACGAGCCAGCTAAACCAAGCCTGTCCAGCTTTCCTTCAGAAAGAAGGATTGGAGAGTTGCTGCTTACTGACTTTTCCAAATGTCATTACTTAACCAGTGTTCTGAAGACTGAGCTTTATGAACATTGGACTCTTGCCTATGCTTACAATTCTTAAATATATTATCCTTATTTTCAGTCTTACTTTCGGATATTTGTTTCCTGACTTCATCTTGAAAATACCTGTCATCTATTTGCATTTGATCTCATCTTACTTCTGATCTTGATTTTAAGAAACCTTCACCAATGAAATCAGAATATAGAACCTCCAAGTATTATTTTGAACTCTAAAATGTACTTTTAAATTTTTTGTGAAATAGAATTTGTATAAATTTTGTGAAGATTACTAAGAGAATGACAAATGGCTCCTAACATAAGGTAGTTTACAGTCAATATAAAAATATTATATCTGTCCTATAAATCAGAAAATCATCTTCTTTCTCTGAACCTCAGAGTTATATATCTGGTAGATAGTTTTAAGCAGCACTATTATCAGAAAATATTTATTTTTTCCCAGTGATTTTTTTTAAAGAGAGTTGAAGAGATTCTTTGGAGATTAAAAAAACTACTTTATTCAAAGTGTTACAGATATAACTTGTGACTCAGTAGAAGGCTCTGGAATCCAGGATACAGGAAGAACCTTGAATCCTTACAGAAGTCTGAAGAATGGTCAACAGAGACTGAAGAGTGGAATGAAACCACTCTTGAAGTGGTTTCAAGTCCTGAAACCAGTCCCGATATATTTACCATAGGAGTATGTGAAGATCTTGGGGACATGAAGTACTTGGTATGTGAACTGGAAGTGGTGTCCTACTACATTCTGAAACATTCATGAATTGTGGCAGGCAGAACCAATTATCCAGCAAAACTTCACAAACTGTTACTGGAAAATGACTTCCCAGGTAAATATTACATTTCCCAGCTCCCCTAGTACTTAAGTATTACCATGTGACTGAGACCTATCCAGTGGAATATAAGTGATATTGCTGTTCCAGACATGGTTATGAAACTGTTCCTCCATACTCTTTTATCTTTCCTGTTGCCTATACTAAAAACCTCACCCAGAGACCTTTTACTGAAGATTGCAGAACCTTCATCAGTCTGGGTCTCTGTATGACTATATGGGAAATGGCAGCCCCACAAACCTGTTCTCTTACCTTGTACTGGCATGTGATCAAGAAATATACTTCTACTGTTTTGAACTATATATGATTTTGAGTCTACTTGTATTGTGTGTTTACTCTAGGTAGATCAGATGCTCAAGTCCTCCAGCTATGGAATGCTTCCCACTTCCAGTTGAGCTTATTGTAGTGGACTAGAACATTACAAATACTGCTGACATACTGTGGTACTGTTAGGACTGAGAACATTAATGTTGCAAATAAAAAGATAGGAATATGCACCTTAATGAAATCATAGCCGGTGCAAGGTAACCAGATAATAATGATGGCGAAGATAGAACTGGGGATAGCAGAGGACGGTAGGGAATTACAGTTTAGATTGATATTGGAGTGCATTAAAGACCCTTTTTGTTGCTTAAGGGGTGGAAAGCATCAAGGAATTTGAGTTCCTGAATAAGAACATGGGAAGTTGGAAATAGCAATATTCAAATACTAACAATAATGTGATTAAGATGGGTCACAGATTGGTGAGGCATGTGTGCATTGTTTTATGCTATTCTATAATGGGATACAATGCAGGCATTCAACAAATGATTGAATTAATAGATGAATGAGAACCATGCTGATGACAACTGAAAGCATTTATTAAGAGTACTCTAGTTAAGTACATCAGCACTTTGCAGTAGAATCTATGCTCTTAGCCAAATCCAGGCATTCAGATCATTCAATTATTTACAGATGTAGTAAAGTGACAGAACTTGAAGTACTCATTCAATCATTCAGGCATTTAGAAATATTCATTTAGCATCTGTTATGTCTATGGCATAGCGCTAGGCAATGGCGAGGCAATGGTGGATGAGGACACACAAGATCTCTGTTTTTTTCTGGGCAAATTTACCAGTAGAGAAAATAGACAGCATGGAAATTAATAAGTGAGATGATAAATGTTGAAGTTGCTATTTAAGGGAAATAAAAACCGTTCTTTAATAGAGACTATTAGGAAATGTGAAAATGAGTAGGAGCCAGACATATGAAAAGTATTCTAGATGATGAGTACAGCACACACAAAAACATAAGTGGGAAAAAGTTTAGAAAGTTCAAGGCAGTTGAAAAAGACTGGCTGAAATATGCAAACAGTGGAACTGCTTGATATAAGATGGCATATGCTTATAGAGGCTAGATATATCAAGACCGTATAGGTCATGGTGAGGACATTGAGTTTTTATTCTAAATGCAATAGAAGACAAGAAAGATCTTCAGCATAATCTTTGTCAGTGAAATGACCTGGGAAAAAGTGAGGTAACTAGTTAAAAGAATATTGCCGTAAACAAAGAAAGAAATGATGGGGACCTTGAAGGACTATAGTAGAAATGCAATAAATTATTTGAGAAATACTTTGGAGATAGACTCAACAGGGTTTACTGTGCTAATTAGAATTTCTTTTTTTATTTTCTTTCTCTTTTTTAAAATAAAGATATAGGGTTTCACTATGTTTCCCGGATTGGAGTGCAGTGGCTAATCACAGGTACAATCATCGTACACTACAGCCTACAACTTCTGGGCTCAAGTGATACTTCTTCGTCAGTTTCCCAAGTTCACTGAATTTCTTGCATTGTAACTAGGTGTAACAGGATGATGGATATGAATCAGGTTTAGGACAAAAAAATCAAGAGGCTAAAATACGTACTTTCTGAAAGCTATTAAGTAGGCAGCAGAACACAATGATGCTATCATCACCCCTTGTACTGGCCTTACCAGAGAAGACTTATCTTTATGACAGCCTGTATCATGTATTAGTTTCATTCAAGTATGCTTAGGACTTAACTCAAGAGAAAAGACAGATGTCTTAGCAATTAATTTCTATCCTTTTGTCCTGATTACCAGTTGTTACAGTTATATTTCTATGTAAAAACTATCTCTACACTGTGTGGCTTGAAACCACAGTGATCATACTGTATTGACTTAATTCTGTGGGTGAGGAATTTATGTAGAAATCACAACTGATCCTTATGGAATCAAATGTGGTCACAATGATAGGCTGGTCTGTAGAGTCTAAGATTACTTCATTCACTTGTTCGTCACCTTGGCATGAATGACTGGAATGGTTGAGCTCAGCTGGGACTGTCTACATTAATGCCTTGATGTGGCCTCTTTGGCATGGCAGTTCTCAGAATACTGTAGTCAAGTTTCTTATGTGGAGGTTAGTTCCCTCCAGAGTGGTCATTCCAAGAAGGCATGGTAGAAGCTGCAAGATCCATTATCACCTAGTCTTGGAAGTCACATAACATCACTTCTGCTACACTCTATTAGCTGAAGCAGTCACCAGACTTCTCAGATTCAAAAAACAGGGGGCAGATTCTGCCTCTGGATGAGATGAGATCCAAAGAAATTGTCGCTATTTTTTTTTAAAGCCAAATGTTTGTAAGCATATTTCATGTTTTAGCCCATTTTGTGCTGCTGTGACAATATCTCAGACTGAATAATTTATAAATAACAGAGATTTATTTATTTCGGTTCTGGAGACTGAGAAGTCCAAGGTTGAGGAGTCCACATCTGGTGGGGGTTTTCTTGATGAAACATTCAATGGCAGAAGGAATGACAAGTAAGCATGGGTAAGAGAGACAGAGTGAAAGATCAAATTCACTGCCTCTAGCAGTTTTGTAATTGATATAAATTCACTTATGTAAATACCTCCCATTAAGATCCACCTCCCAAAACTGTAGCATTGGGAATTAAGTTTCCAACACATGCTATTTGGAGGACACATTCAAACCATAACACTTCCAAATTTCATATCTCCTAGTACAGCAGTTAGTTGTTTTTAGCTTCTGAGACCCTTTAGAAAAGTAATTCCACCACTTTGAGGTATGAGGTATATATTACCTCAATACATGGAAGGATGAAAAGGTGAAAAATAAAATCAAATAAATGTTCAAGTGCCGAGTATCTTGGATAGAAAAAATTCTCTACTGTGGGTTTTTGTTGTTGTTGTGGTGGTGTTTTTTGTTTTGTTTTGTTTTGTTTTGTTTTTTTAACTCTTTGACTTGACTGGTGAAAACACTTAGGTGACAGGGAAATTTAATTTGTTAGTAAGAGAATGCAGTTCTATTTCACGAAAAGCAAGTATTTCCATTCTTCATTTGTGTAGTAGTTAACCTAATGTGATACTTAATTTAATGTGTCAACTTGGTAAGACCATGGCATTAAAATATTTGGTTAACTAACAGTCTAAATGTTGCTGTGACAGAATATTTTTAAAGATGGGATCAACATTTCAATCTGTAGACTTTGAGCAAAGCATATTACCCTCCATAATGTGGGTGGACCTAACCAATCAGTTGAAGACCTGGAGACAAAAGAAGGAGGTCTCTCAAGGAAGAGGAAGTTTTGCCCCTAGACTATTTTTGGACTAAAGCTTCATTATCAACTTTTTCCTGGGTTTCCAGCTTGCTGGTCTACTTGGAGATTTTTGGGCTTGCCAGCCATCACGAGACAATTAATTAAAATATCCATCCTCCACTTTATCTATAAACACACACACACACCCCCCATCTCTCTTTCTCTCTAAACACACACACACACACACACACACACACACAATCTTTACCTCTCTCTCTCTCTCTAAACACACACACATACACCCACTCACACACACTATTAGTTCTGTTTCCTTGGAAAACCCTGACTAATACACATAAATACAAAGGTTATGTTCTTAAATGGCTGTCTGTATCCCTAACCTCAAGCTAACTATCTGATGAATAAATGTATGACCAAAGACAGTGTAGGAAAACCTCTCACTAGCATTTGATATAATAGCACAGTGAACTGACCTATTGTAAATATGTAAATCACTAGTCTATTCTTTTTATTTTGCTTTAATATCTGAGCATCCTTGAATGAAGCTTAAACCTCATACAGGTTGTCATATAGATAAGTCTTCTCTGGAAAGGCCAGCAGAGGAGTGATGATTCATCATTGTGTTCTACAGGAACTAACATCTAAACAGAAAAAACATAATTACTCTCCATGTGTAAAATCTATTTTTTTAGATTAGAGTTTCTCAACTTTTGCATTAATACCATCTAAGGAACTTGTTAAAAGATACCATTGTGCCAACGCTCTGAGCTCCACTCCAGACCGTTTGACTTACATGTTGGGGAGAAAGTCTTGGGCATGTATAGTTGTGTTTTATTTCCATTTATGTCATGACTAATGTGTGACCTGTCTTGAGCTCCATTGACCTAGAATCAAAGTTGCAACATGGCAGCTGTTGGGCTGAAGCAATCTATCTTGCTGGGCTAGCTTTGTGCTTTTGTTTGTTTGTTTTTGAATAATTTGAATTTGAATGCTTTGGGGTAGTTATCTACTTTGCAGTTCACCATAGGTTTTGCTCCTTTATGTGAAATTTCACCTGGCTCTTTATAAACTAACATTACTTCCCATGTCTCTGATAGTTTTTGAGTGTATGATCCCTGAATTCCAGACTATAAAATATTGTCATCAAATATATATTATGACTGTAGGTAGAGGGATGGAGAATAAAGATATGAAAGTTGAAAAATGCATTTGGCAGTTCATGAGAAATACGTTCAAATTCAGAAAGGACAGAACTTAAGAAGAATTCATTGTGATCATTCCAAAAAGCAAGACTTCAATAAGAATTTGAATAATGAAAACAAATTTCTTCAACAGTTAAAAGAACAGATAGATGATACTGTAATTGTTTAGGTGTCTTAAAATGTATATGCTAGTAGATCTTTCTTGTCAATATTTAAGTATCTTATTAGCTAACTTTTTAAATTTTTATTTGTGCTTCTAAGTTACCAAAAGATCTGTAATTTCCCCCCAAAGTATGTCTATATTCACTGTTTTTGAAATTTGGAAGAAAGAGCACTTCTAGCGTTATAGTCACAATGTTTGTTGACTTTTTTTTAAACTTGAATGCTCTAACAACAATGTCTAGAAAACTTTGGCAATTGTTTGATTTGAGCAATAATGTCATTGACATTTTATTGCCGGTTACTTTTTTTTTTAATAATAGCAAGCTCTAGACTTTAGTATTACTTTTGTTGAAATAATAGGACTATAAAAGAGACAAAACCCATTTCTAGTTTCAGTACAGCCGCTTTTTTTTTTTTTTGAGTCAGTGTCTCACTCTGTCGCCCAGCCTGGAGTGCAGTGGCACGTTCACATCCACCCCAGGGTGGACCTGCTTCAGTATAGCAACTTTAAAAGAATTGCCAGAAAAAGAACTGAAGAATTGAATGCTTTATGAGTAGTCCAGACTGCATTGGACAATCATCACAGAGGTTTTCTAGTTTTAAATTGGTCCAAGCAATAAAAATTTGTTATAGATGGCTAGTAATTAACCTATTCTTTAGTGCTTCCTCACATTTCATGAACTATTTTTTGCCACCTTACTATTGTTTTCATGGAAGAGCGCTTTCTATGAGGTAGTATAGCATTATATCACTCACAAGTAAATATCTCAGTTGAAGTCAACTAAAATACAAGAGATTGAAAGACAGTTTATTGTAACTTTTCAGCATATTTAAATCAGTACCATAAAGATCTTGGTTTTCTAATGATGAAGGAGATGTTGAATGTTCTATAACAGGATTGTGCCAGCTATTAGTTTATTCTCATCATTCTATAAATTAAGCCTAATGGAATTGTATTGCAAAAAAGAATGTGTCGATTCTATTGTATAATAAAAATACGTTTTCCTTAGGCATATGCTGTTATAGATTCTTCTTTTTTTTTTGAGTTGGAGTCTCACTCTGTCGCCCAGACTGGAGTGCAGTGGCCGCTCCCGGCCACCGCAGCCTCGGCCTGCTGGGCTGCGATCCTTCCGCCTCAGCCTTCGGAGTAGCCGGAATTACAGGCATGCGCCACCACGCCCAGATGATTTTTTTATTTATTGTAGAGATGAGGTCTCGCTGCCCAGGCGGGTCTCGAACCCGCGGGCTCAGGCAATTCACTCACCTCAGCCTCCCAAAGGCACGGGATTACAGGCTGAGCCACCGATCCCGGCTAGATTCTTCTTAATGTTCAGGGGACTCAGAGGAACATTGATATAATGGCCGAATGAAAAAGATGTACAACCTTGGGTAGTTACAAATCTCACAGCTTCTTCATTTGATCATTTATTTCTGCTTTGGCAGTACAATCTATCCAAAGTTTTTCAACTCTCAAAAGAGTTGAATTAATGATAACTTTTAACTCAATATTATTCACAGAAGTCTTAGGCATAAAGAATATTCCTGAGTCATGTCAATACTTGTCATTAATAACATTTACTCTTAGCATTGTCTTATATCTATAAAGCAACAAATTTTATTTATATAAGAGTGGTGGCTATAGTTAATGATTTCGTCATTATTTTGATGATATTGGAAAAAGTTCTCAAATTTTAGAAACTTGTTTTGATGCCAAGTTCAAAATTATCTATTATATAGTGGTTAAATCCTGTTACATCTATTGCGTATGCCCCAATTTAATCAACGGAGAAGGGCCAAATAGAATTCTCTTTGTTTGGAAAAACATTAATCATCCTGGAATTCAATGAGCTCAGTGCAGCCAAGCTCAATTAATGGCAGTCAGAACTTTGGTTTGAGTTGCTAGTGGTATCAAATAAATATTGTAACTACAGTTTTTTATTTCAGACCCCTTTCCTAGATCTAATGTTGGCAAAAATCCTATCTGTTGTATTTCATTACAAACGAAAAGTACATGGGAATACTTGGAGGGTTCATTTTATGCTGTTGTACAATAATCCATAAAGAATGAGTCTTTAAAATTCTAAAGCACTTTACTTTGACCCTTCCTTAAATTAAAAGTTATTTGGTTTTGTGACTAGTGTTTCTTTTCCATGCTTAAATATCTCACAAACCCTATCATCAAGTTCTTGAGCTTGACTATTCTCTTGCCCATGACAGCTATAATAATCCCTTCAAAACAAAGGAAATAAATTATTCATAAACTGGAAAACAGGCCCCTGAATAATTGCATTATTGACTTATATTTGAATAGATATTAAGAATCAACAAGCTACATTGCATTGACATCATTATAGTATATCGATATTAATGTACATTATATGACTCAGAGACCAAATCATAATTATTTAAACTTATGAGTATAACCTTTCCACAAGAGGATATTTCCCCCCCACTAAGATTTTTCTGAAAAGTTTGGCTCGAAAACTACTAGAAAATCTATCTGTTTAATCATGATGCATATTGATTAGCAAATTCTCTGAATTTTATTAATATTAAAATAGATAATTGAAGCATCATGATATGATATCTTCTGTCTAACATTATTTAAAATGTACCCAATATGTTTGGGATTAAGAAAAAGTTTCTAAAGTGCAGTTATATATTCTATTTTCCTTAAGCTGCAAGTTATTTGAAAAGTTTATGAATAAAAACTGATCATTAAAATTCAAATGAATACATCTTGTCATCACATTGCAAATTATTACTAATAATTAACTCAAGTAACTTCATTTACATAATGTGACTGTACTTTTGGTTGGCCTTTCAAAAAACAGAATTCAAAGGAAAGAAAAAAGCATTTGAAGAGCAAAGAACTATTAATGTCACTCAAGTAGAGGGTATTTTAAAGAGTACCCTAGGCAATTTTCCAACATTACCATTCCACCATTCCTTACCAGAGACCAAGACTTTACAAGAAGGAGGTGTTCCCAATTATAAAATAAAGTTCCAGGATATAAAGAAACAAGACTAATCGATGCCTCTTTCTCATTTTTGGATATTGGTGTTATTCTTTTTTTAATCTATGTAAGTACATCTTAAGAATTCTTTTCAACCTGTAATAAAACAATAATATTATTTGTTTGGGGAATTATTTCTTAATTTGAGTGAAGCAGGAACAATCTCACAGGTGACCCTCTGAATTCTTATGAAGTTTATTTAAAAATATAATACCTGGTCTCCACCCATAAAAATTTCCATTCACTTTTCTGGGAGTAAGGTGGGGACATCTGTATTTTTAAAACACTGCAGAGCCAACATTGAGAGCCACTGAGTTAGCATATTCAGGATATAAATAATTGAAAAGAGGTAGGAGATGCATTCGGTCACACATTTTTATAAAAGGGAAAAATTTATTAGCACTAAAAATACAAAAACATTAATTCTATATATATTTATTATGTCATATATATTTACATATTTGAAGCAAAATAAAATACTTTGTGAAACAGATTAAAAGCTGAGTGAATTAAGTGAAGTTAGCAAATTGAGGGTGGGTCACCATCCTAAATTCCGGTAGGCAGCAAGGAAGGAAAGCAACAATAGTTTCTAGCAGATTTGGAACATCATCTCATCAGAAAGTTGTGCTGCAAGAAAGCCCAATGGAAATGGTCTCCTATCTTCAATAATTATGCAAAATGATTCGTGAAGGTGATTTTAGCAATAAAGGAAGAGGAGATTTTAACAACTTCATATAATAACTACAAATGAATATTAATCAGAGTTTGTGTTAATTACAATTATTAATATAATTGTGGTCCAAGAAAACTGGAGAGATATTGTATATACAGAAGGAATTTTAACTAGCTCAGTATACTAGATATGTTAAAACCACAACATAAAAACGTTTAATCTGGGTCTGTTCATCTGAGTTTATTCAAGCTATAGATGATAGGGGAAGTTCTGATAAAACTATTAAATATTTCACATAGGATAAAACATGTTATTCTGTGTTGAACAGATTTGGCCTGTAAAAACCAGTTTGTAGGATCATTCTCCATGTTCAGTTGAAGTAGTGTGATTAAAAACAGATGAGTCAATGACATCACAACAGGTTCTTAGAATAAAAGGGGAAAATTGGGGAACTCACTAGTACAGTTAAACAGAGTTAAACTATTGAGTTGATGTTCAGGATTACTGGGTTCTAAATAGGGAGGGGAAGAAAAACAATAAAACAAACTTGCAGGGGAGATATTGTTTTTCAATGAAACTCTTTAGGCTAGGTGCTTCTAGAATGGATGATACTTCTTTCAAAACTCCAAAGAATTCATCCAGCCTGAGGCCAAGCTTCTAACTGGAGGAATAAGCATAAAAGAACTCCCGACTGAAATGCTCACTGGAAAAAGGCCCAACAATAAATGATACTACTGCTTTTGTGACAGGTGATAGATAAAATTGACTGTGTGCCAGTCACTATTCCAAGTACTTTACTCATATTATCTCATTTAGTCTTCAAAACAACACTTTGAGATAGGTACATTATTATCTCCATTCCACAGATAAAAAACAAAGGCACCAGAATTTCATTAATTTATTTATTCAATACGTATTCAGAGATTGTGAGAGAGCAGAAAAACATACTGATGAGACCTCAACTAAAAGAGATAGAAAAAATGGTGACACTTCTATTTGTTTCATTTTTCCTAAAATTTGATTAATTCAGTCAGTAATTGAATACCTAGTATGCTCCAGGATCCATGCTAAACTCTAGATACATAAAAAGGTGGCCACTTCGTATATGGTTCTTAATATTCTTGGAGTTTATGATATCATTAGAGAGACACATAATCTTACAAATATCATCTTTTTTCAGTCTTGCAAACTGCTAAATTGAGTATTGAAGGATCAATACTCCAGCCTAGAAGGATTGTCAAGAACCTAGTTCTCAGTGTCAGTGAATGAAATAATTTGTTTGATGTCTTGATATCATAAATTAATATTTATTTGACATTTAATATATTTATTCTTTTAAGAATCCATTATAAAACAAAAGTGTCAGGTCATGTTTGTAGCCAGCAGCAACAACTCATACGTGATGACCCCCAAGTAGAGAAGGACAAAGTATAAAAAAACACTTAAAAGCTGCTTTAGGTTTATCCCAAAACACACCCACATACACATAATGAAATAGATCATAACATCCCTGAGTCTAGCAAGATTTTTAAAAACCAAACTGTGTTTTAAAGAGAAACTCCTTCCTTTTGATTCAAGTTTTGTTTTGTTTTGTTTTTAAACACACAAATTGTAATTTCCTTACATCTATTAACATAGTCTTGGAAGAAAATGTATTTCTTCCTTTATTATAGGTGCATATTGATGACATCACCTACTTTTCTCCTTGAGTTTTTTCTTTTTCCATTTCTAAGAGTACAGTTGACAGATGAAACAGAGTGCTCATTTACATTTAAATTTTAGATAAACAATGATTTTCTTTTACCCGAAGAATTTCCTTTTTATTTGATAAACCTAATAAACTTAGTAAAGTGATTTTCATGAGCTATCCTTCTGCCTGTTCTACTACTACTTGTCATTTCATTTTCTTATTTATTCATTCATTCAAGTGATAATTTATCAAGTACCAGTGGTGTGCTAAGTATTATGTTAAGTATGTAGGGGCATATCAGTGAACAAAACAGAGATTTTGCTCTCATAGGCATATATTCTGATGAAAACAAAGACAAGGGAGAGAATGAATAATAGTCAAACATTTTGAGAAGTTAAGGGGTGAGAGTAATTTCTATAACACTCCTATATTTCTCACAGTAAGCTAAGTATCTGCTGACTATAAAAACCTACTTGGAATATATAATATAATATAATATATTGCCCAGTTAAGATTTGTTCATTATTTTATCTATGATAAACTTGAATAGTCTAATGCTTTATTAAATAACCCATTGAGAAATCTTTTATTCTTCATCAGATTAGAACCTAAAAATAGTTAGATAAATTATTCTATAAATAAACTCTGTTTTATGTGTGGAAATTCTTTTCCCTTCTTCACTCAGTTTTTAAGATTATTGTTAACAATAGACATCAGGGCATAGATCCACTGACCCTTAGTAGAAGTGTCATAAAGGAGATTTGATTTTAATTATTTTATTCATTGAACTGAAGTCCAGTATACATGTATTCCAGATGAAAATTTGGGACATGCAGAGCAAAATTAACAAATACAAGCACAATCTCAGATTTATATAGTCTGCGTTCATAAGACTTTGTATTCCAAATGTCCTATGATCTGATATATACACAAATAAACCCATGTTTGTGAACAGCATACGAAAGTCACCAAAGAAGCCCCAGGCACTGCATACCCAGGACCAAGTGTCTTGCTCTACTTGCTTTTTTCTCGTGTATTTCTCTTTGCCTCGCCTGCACGTTTGTTTCTGGGTCTTCCGTGGGTGCACATTCCTACTGGTTGTGGAAAAATGCTTTCTTTTTATAAGCAGGAAGACTTCCTAGAAAATAGCTATAGAGCGAGAATTTTAGAAATTATGCTCTAGATCAGAATCTGCAGATAATTAGTTCTCTGTCTATCTATAGTTCAGTTACTTCATTTTGGGACGCCTCCAGTTCTCATTTGTAAAATAAATAGGATAGAGCAAAAATATAAGGTGAACCAGCTAGCCCTATCATTTAATTATTCAATCTCATATTTATCATCCCTAACAAGTACTCTTAAATACCTGCAGAGATATTTTGTTTTACTTACTCTGCATGAGAAAGCTTTTTTTCCCCTTTTAATTTGTACCTAATCATGGTTCAATTTTTGTCTTCTTGAGTGTCCTAGATCAAGGATGCTCATTCTTTCATATTTGAAGACTGTTATCCTGTCTCTCATCCCATCTATTCTTCTCAAATCTCAGTTCTAGTCTAACTGCCTGGGACATTTTAACTTTCCTTCAACGATTTTGTCTTGCTCCATTAGTCACTTTTCTCTGGACTAGGCTGCTTATCAGTTGTATACCTAAAATAACTAATAATAGCTAAGGATAAGAATAACGATGACTATAGCTACATCTAGTAGTTTTGTGTATATCATTTCCTGTAATTATTCCAGCAGCTTTATGCAATAGTACTGTTATCATTCACAAGGAAAGTGTAAGCAAGACAGAGGGTAAGCAACTTGCTGAAGTACACAACAGAGCCGGCATTTTAATCTAGGGTAGTCTAACCTGAGCTGTAGAGTCTATTCTTAATGAATGGACTATACTGCATTTCTAAAATTCATACTTTTAATATAGATTGTGCACCACTCGGTTGACAGAGACTTACATCCTCCACGTTCTAGGCACTACATTATGATGACTGCAACGAAAGTTTGAATTATGTTCTATGCATGTAGTCTCTAATTTTGATATTTAAAATTCAAATTTTAAATATCATGTACTGTGCTGAATGTAAGGATTATAAAGATAAAATAATAATAAGCCATTCCCTATGAAGTTAGAAAATAGACATATGAATAAGAAACCAAAATGCTGCCGGGCACAGTGGCTCACAACTATAATCCTAGCACTTTGGGAGGCCAAGGTGGGAGGACTGCTTGTGTACAGGAGTTTGAGACCAGCCTGGGCAACATAGTGAGACCTTGTCTCTGCAAAAAAAAAAAAAAATTTTTTTTAAATACACTGTTTTATATAAGTACAATGACACATTTATTCTAAGATTAATGTGAACATAGAGCATATATTAATCCTATTAGTTAAGAGAATGAAAAATTGCTTCATCAAGGAAGTTACATTTGGATAGGTTCTTTAAGGGTGAATAGAATTCATTGGTCAAAGAAGAAAAATATTGGAAAATATTTTGTCTTTATTATTTTTTTAAAAATGCCTCCAACCTAGTCAGAATTAACATTGTGTTCATTAGACATTGCTTCATGGAAACCACTATTAAAACAAATGGGACAATGTTTGGTCATTTAGGGTTTTCTAGAACTTTTATATTCATCATAATTTCACAAAGATTCTGTTCAGTGATCTCTAATTACTATGAAATGTAATCTACCTAAACATAAATGTTTGAACCCAATTTAGAGAAATTGTGGGCTTTAATACAATATTTCTAACACTAAGCAGTTTATTGTCCTTTATGTCAATTTCCATTCTCCAATTTTCAAAGTGTAGACAGACCATGGTCAGAAACAAGCTGAAAATTGAGGAGTTTGGGGTTCTTTCTCTCATCTGTTGACAGGTTCATCTGTTTATAGGGGCCTGTTTCACTGTACTCTTCTTGCTATAAACATATCTTTAAAAGTAATTTTAGGTTCCTCAGAAATCTCAAAATATTCTAAGATGTATCAACTTATTAATATTGTTATTTCAAGCCTGAGTCACTCTTTTCTTCTTTCTTAGTTATTTTTCTTTCTTTAATTTTCTGTACATGTTATTATTTAATTTGATTGGTGGTTGTGGTTATATGTAAATGCTCTTCAGGATCACTTGAGATTATAATGTCAAAAATTTCATTTTTGAAAACTGCATCTTATATTATTGAACTATCTTCTCTTCAGGTCTCAATCTAAGAAATCATATGAATTTTTCTATGGTCTGAAATTTGCCTTTTCAAAATTCATGTTGCAAGTCATCTGACTTTCTGTCATTTTTGTTTTTACCTAATTTCAGGTATTCTGTGGCCTTTTTACTCAAAGTTGATTCATGCACCAGCAAGATCAACATCACTTAAGAGTTTGTTATAAATGTAGAATTTCAGGATGAGCATATTAAAAGGAAATTGACATGCTTTATAAAGCATATTGAATTAGAGAAGCACTATGTTAAGATGACAGAACAGAGTAACTTTCTTCAGAGGTCCTCTCATTTCTTCCTCTCTAACAAAGTCTTCCTTGACAGTCAAGTTGATGAACTTCTTAGAAACCAATTACATCAAGGCAAATAAGGAGTTTCTTAAGCCTTTACTTTTAATTGAATGTTAGTAATAAGAATAGACTACATTTATATAGGGACTACTACGTGCAAGGTACAACTCTTTGAATTTGTCATCTTGTTTAATCTTCCTGATATGATAGTAGTATAAGTGCTACAGTATTCATATTATACATCTATTATTCCCATTTTATAGATGAAGAACTTGAAGTCAATGTACAGATCATTTTTTTACCCAAGGTCATAGAGCCCTGCAGAGCCAGGTTTTATAGTAAGCCTATTTCATTCTGAAATCTGTTCTTTACATAATTATATCAAACTGGCTTTTCTCATGAGGGAATGAGACGGTTAACAGTTTACAGGGAACCTGAGAATTTCTGACTGATATTTTTATTCCCTTCCAGGTCTATGCTCTCTGATTCCTTTAAGTTGCTGCCTACTGCCACCTGTTAATACTCCCACCCACACCTACCTCTCACACACTAAACATCCCCTAGGAAGATAATCCAGACACTCTGTTGCTCTTTGTATATTGCTTTAATCATGAATTGCTTGTCACAAGCTTTTCCATAACATACTAGCTCACCCTTAATCCTTCCGGCTCTGACCACTCCTGATTTCTGCCTTGTCTTGATCTTTAGATCTGCCATTCAGTACTATTTTCCTTTCAGCTAAAATCTAGGTTCTTCTCTCGGCTATTAGGACTTTAACTCCTTCGGTGAATACTCTTCCTAATATGACCTATCCCGGGTCCAAGGTCTAACACCTATGATTGGTCCATCTCTAGACATAATTCTGGGGTCCAAGTTCACTCTAGCTCTAAGAGCAGGAACAAGGCCTTCTTTCAGAAATTCAGTTATGGAACTCTATCATTCAGTTTGTTATCTTTCTTCTTTTATCTTCACTGAGATATTTTCTTTCTCGATAGCAAAAGCAGAATTGAAGAAGTCCACAAAAGCTTATACTTTCATGTGTAGAATCGATCTACTTCTTTTCCCAAATCTTTACTTGAACAAAGTACAAATTTTCATTGTTATGATAATGTTTTTCAAATGACAAATTTTAGGGTTTTACTATCTTAATTACACTCCGAATGTTACTGATGCTTTAGACTTTCTGTATCCAATAATAGTCATAACCTCTTTTTAGTCATTTTTCACTATGAATTTTTAAAAATTTGCAACACTTGTATAACTTTTTATGTTGTAATGACTGATGCCCTTCATTATATCCAGTTTTATTGTTTCATCTGACAGTGTTTTCCTTTTCCAAGATTTAAATTTTATATACAAATCTGGCAGGTTTCCAGATGATTCTGTGCAATACACTCCAGGTGTTCATTAATCTGGCAGAATAATCCCTAGTGCAGCAACCAAATCCTGTTCTGCATTTCTGTTTATTTACCTATTATTTTTGTAATCTTCTATCTATAAAGTGCTCAACCCTAAAATAGAAGCATAGATAAGATATGCTACCAACATGGTTGGTTTCCTGCCTAGGACTTCATATTCCTAAAGCTATTCTTAAATTTATTCTGCTTATATAACTTATCCTCATACAACATAAATGATGTTGAGCCAGAGGATTTATTTATGTATTTATTTATCTTTAAACTACATTTATTAACTGACTACATTGTGCCAGGTACAGTATTAGGCCAGTTGATTGATAAGATCCAGCCAACTCTCCATGAAGATCAAGCTCTTCATTTCAGGAAGAGAGAACAACTACTAATTGCCTATGTAAGCTTTACAAATGGCTATCTCCATTCTGTTTCTTTGAGGATCTATTCATTAAGTTCTTCACATTTCCTGACTCTAGAAGATTCATTTGTCTTTTCAAAGAGATAGAGCATATTGCTTTCTTTCTAGAAACTATATATCTTATCCCAATTAATTCCTCCATAATTCCTTCTCCTTCCCATTTTCCTTTGTGCAATATTCTTCCATCCATTGTACTTGATCTGGTTTGATTTCTTTCTGCATTCTCAAAACCTCTTGCATTGCCACTTCTTGCTTAGTCGTCTTTTTGTTTTATTCAAGAAATCACTTTGTCCTTCAATATAGCAAAGGATAAAAATCCATTAATTCTGTTTTTTTAACTCCTCTGAAGGGTTTATCATCTTTCAGCTCTCAACATAATTTGTGATTACTTCTGGGGAAAAAAAAGAAAAGAGTAACAGAGTCTTTATACGCATAAGCCCCCTCCCCATTAGGAAAGCTACATGAGCAGACTAATAGGTTCTGTAGCTCTTTTAGGTGGTCCTAGTGCCGTTTCACCTCTCACATACAAATCCCTGCACGAATTTGTTCAGTCCTACTACAAGTATAATAGGTTTTAGATTATCAAATACTAGAATCAGGTATCAGATGCAGTTGGCAAATAGAGAAACTACTCAACATTTAAAAATTTGCGAATTATTTCTTCTTGTTCTATTCTTTCTATTTTTTGGTACTTGTATAAACTCCTAGCTGATGCTTAAAATTCCTTTCAAACTGGGCTCGGTGGCTCAGCCTGTAATCCTGCACCTTGGGAGGCCGAGGTGAGTGGATTGCCTGAGCCTGCGGGTTTGAGACCCACCTGGGCAACTTGGCAAGCCCTCATCTCTACAATAATAATAATAAAAAAATAGCTGGGAGTGGTAGCGCACACCTGTAGTTCCAGCTACTTGGAAGGCTGAGACGGAAGGATCGCCGGAGCCCAGCAGGTTGAGGCTGCTGTGCCCAGGAGTGGCCACTGCACTCCAGTCTGGGCGACAGAGTGAGACTCCAACTCAAAAAAAAAAAAAATTCCTTTCAATTCTCAAGTGTTATTTTCTAGTGTATGGTGTCTGATTGTGAATCACTTAAACAACCGTGTGGTTGAAATTACATATTCTCATTTAAGAACTGGTATTTTAAAAGGGAATTTCACATAGTACAGTAGGTTCCATAGGGCATATTAAAATCATTAAATGCTTAATTACTGAGATACTAGTTTACTGTAATACTTTGTTTCAAAAGTAGAAACCCCCAAAAATCTGAAATAAGATTATTAATGTGTTAAACTAAAAAATTTTGTATGTACTTTCAAGTAAGAAGTTGAGTCTTTTTTTAAAATATGGCCTTTGTAACATAAAAACAATGCTTTCTTTTAACGTATATGCTATACTCACAAGTTATTGACAGAGGATAGCTTCGGTGTCCATGTCAAATCAGGTATACCTTGTGCCCTTCATAAAAGGTATGCTTCATTCATAATCCAGATTTGCAGCTACATGCAATTCATGAAGTTTTATGTCCATAATTCTCGAGACAACTCTTTTTTTTACATGAAAAGAAATATAAATTCCCAAATACCTACATTTAAATCAAATTAAGAATGTAACACAAACTGAAGTCAGCAAAAGCAATTTTTTTTCATTGATTACAGTTTCAAAGAAAACTGAATGAATTTAGAGTTTTCTGGATCTTTTGTGCCTTAATTTAAAATCTTTTATTTATTTTAAATGAAATAGATTTCTTATGACATAAAAGAAGTAGTTGGGGATGGAAACTTCTGAAGTGTAAGCACTATGTGTCTTATAAAATAGGAAGTGTTTTAAATTGGCCTAAAGGAGACCTCCATATGTGACTGGTATAATCAGAGATGTTTAATCAGAAAGGTCAGTCTAAAATGAAGGCAAATGTTAACTGTTCAAAATGTGTTTTTTGCTTTAAAATTAACTACTAAATTTTACCCTTAGTTATTAGTATGCAATAACTTAAGTTCAGGATTAAAGTGTCTCTCCCACTTTCTGGTCAAATATCTCCCCACCTGTTCTAGTAGTTTCAGTTATACTTGGTCAGAGCATTCTACAGTAAATCATGCACCTTCCCACATGGGAAATTGAATTCTGTGTAGGTTCATTGGCTTGTCCATGGTTATGTAAAAAGTGTATCAAAGAAGACTGTGTGTGTGTCTGGATTTCAGCAAAACCCACAAAGTTATAAATAATAGTCATTAGGAAGCTCCACGGTTTTAGGGAGTTTCAAGGAGAGACCAAACACCACTTCTAAGGTTTAAGAAGAGGTGGCCAATCTGATTTGACTCTCATCGGCATGATGATTCTCAAGCTATATACACAAAAGATTAGAGCTTAATGAAGGATGCATTTTGTATTGCATAAGTTTTCAGCCTAGCAGAAATTATGGTAGCATTTCACTCTCTTTTTTCCATAATGAAGTGGCTGCTCCTCTGCTCAGTCAAGAGAGGATCAAGAGAATTCTTCATAGAAACTGAAATTCCTCAAAAAGGAGACATTGACATTTCACTCCCTGGTTGGACATTTGCTGAGCATCAGAAACTTCTAGGCTCACCACCTGGTGCACCATAATAGATCATAACAAAAAAGCTTTTCGGAGAAATTAACATCTTGAGTTTAAGAGCAGATAGAACATACATCCAAGTTCCTGCTTATTCTGGATAATTTTAACCATGAATTAGGTTAAAGCAGCCCCCAGTAATAAGGTGAGAAGAGGTGGTAACAGAAGAACAGTATCCTTTTCCATTATTGAACATGAAAATGATGTATGACTTCAAGACTATAGACACTGTGAACAAATATCAGAAGTAAGTAGATATAGTGAAAGATCATCATGTTGATGTCGTCTTGAAAATATTCTACCCAAGATTATGGTCTGCTAATGTGAAGGTCTCTCAGTCAACAGTCATAGGCTATGGAATATGCTTCCAGAGATAATAAGTAGCTGAAGATGGATGAGGTCAGGTCATGATGAAAAAATTGTTTTATTTGTTGAAAATATTTCTCTTTGTGGGAAAATCATACTTCTTTCATATTGACTTTAGGCTTTTCTACATGACTTGCTTTAGCAATGGAATATAAGTAAAAATAGCATAAAACACTCTCAATTAAACTTTCTTAGAGTTGTAACCATCTTGTGGTTTCTTCTGTAATGACCATGACCATAGCAGGTCCCAGATAAGGATTGGCTTTTCTTTACAACTCTTAGACTTAAGAAGCAGGAGAAATATGATGCTGACCAGCAGAAGTCATGTAATATAAACTAGATATGAACTTTGATATTGTAAGCCACTCAGACATGGGCTTTTTTTTTTTTTTTTTTGCCAATGGAAAATCTAGCTCAATACAGCAGATACAGCCACAAAGCAAATGCATTGGTGGATAACAGTAAGAATGTTTCCTATACACATCTCTAAAAAATCCACAAGTGTATCCCACAAAAAAGTTTACATTTGGGTGGCCGCCCATAAAAGTCACTCATAGCCAAGAAGGTGTATATATATGTATATATGTATATGTGTATGTATATATATATATATATATATGATAATCTTATATATATAAGATAGTTGACCTTTTTCCTTCAAATTTTTTTGTCTCCTCAACATACAAGTGAAAAAAGATCGAAAGACAGAGGAATGAGTCAGAAATAAAGAGTAAAATATATAGAAAGAGTAAAAGAGACAAAGATCATACCTCACTCCTCTCTTCAGCAGGGTGGTCCAGACCTGAGAGAATTAACTTTTGAATTGGTGCAAAGCGGTCTCTCCAAAATATCATTAAACAGTGATTAATGGAAATCCGAGAAGAAGTTGGAAAAAAAAATGTAAATGTTTTGTCAGTTGTACTCCACAGGGTATAGATTGTTCAATAAACTCATTACAGTTATATGGCTTATTGGTGGCAGGTTGGATTCTAACTCTAATTACAATACTATTTTGAACATTTGTTTCTTAAAGAATATTGTCTATGAAAATGTTATTAATCAATTAACAAAAGGCAAACTCAACATTCAGTGGTGAATTATTTGGTAAGCAACAGTGTAAATCACTATAGTGGGCAAAACTGTAGCACAACTTTCATAGAACTAAAACCCCAAGTATAATATTTACTTCACAGTATTACTCAAGGGAGCCAAAGTATACAGCCACTGACAGAGAGATCACTATAGTAATTGCCAAAGCTTTTATTTAATAGTGTGTTTTAAATTTATTTCTTGCCTGAATCTAAAAAAGATCTAATGTGTTTTCCTCAGTATTAACCTTTTCAACCAACGACATATTCACTGACCATGGACTATGTGTGAGGTACTCTTCCATTTTCGTATCTCCAACAAAATATTGAAAGTAAATAACTTCATGTATTTGAGATATAAAAGAACTCAAAAAATAGAAAATGACAACAATATTTCGATTTCACAGTAATGCCAGATACTTAAATTCTAATACATAACATTTTAGTGATACTTTCATGTATTTGTATCCTACAATGACTGACAAAAGGAGCCCAATGAAATGGTTTTGCAGCCTCTGCTTTTCTACATGGATGTTGATTGAGATCCAAACATTATGTACTCTAAACGCTATTTTAAAGAGACATGAGCCAACCAAATCATACTTTCCAACCCATGTTCACTGTTTATGATGGCTACGATTTTAAGTTAGTGAAATGTAAAATCTTGGACTTATATTTTTGTGTAACATAATTAATTTATAATACAATGATGTTATTGTGTAATCCAAAGATAGTTTATATTTATTCTTAACTATTGTGAAAATTGAATTTTCTTTTCAGTAGAGGAAATATAGTAAAGATAAAAGAATACTTCATGAGATGTTAGTAGATCTGGGTTCTAGTCTTTCTTCATTTACTAGATAGTTGCATGAACTCAGACAAGCTATTTAGCCTATCTTGACCTTAGTAATTTAATCTAAAAAATGATTGTAACTAGATAACCTGTGCTCTACTTTCTGACTTTAAGTTTTATGATCCCAACTGAACACTAAGTGGAATATTAAAATTTAATACAATCAGTTGAGATATGCTGTGAAAAAAAATTCAGAAAGTGGAGTTTACAATTCCCTAATATTATGATTATATTTAATTTTTTACTAAGCAAAAAAAATTACTATGGCCAAAATTGTGTCTATTAACTGCACACATATTTGCTAAAATGAATATTAAAAACACTATTTTATTGGATGTTTGTCTCTCTTTCCTTTCCATTTGACAATATTGTCTTCTACAACAGTGTATTTCCAGCCAAGAACATTGTGCAGTCATTGAATTTCATTTTAAACTTTTAGTATTGCCCACTGCTGTGAGGTACAGTCTGGTATTAACTTCTAAACCAAAGGTCTGAGCTGGAAAGACATTTGATAGTTTAAAACCACTTTACTTTAGTCCCCTGCCTAATGATTTCCTGCATTAAATGTTCAAAAATGTGCAAATCCTGGCCAATAGGACTTTAAAAGATGTTTATAGCATGTTCTTTCCCCAGCTTGTAAATAAATATCAGCTTTGAAGAAAACATATCATCTGATTAAAATAAAATAATAACAAAAAATTTAGCCTTTTAATCATAAAGTAGACTTAATCAAGGATGCATAGACTCTCTAGGCATCCTGCTGGAAAAGAGAGAGTCTGTTAAGGAGGAAAAAGAGATTTGAAGACAGTCTGGCCTTAGTTATCTAGTAAAAATATTTAACTTCCACTAGTGCCAGATGAACAAGTCAAAATCTCCTCCCTTAAAGAATTCAATATATGAGGAATGATTGGGTGGTCTGGGGGATCAATGAAGGTTTAAAGTGTCCTGGTAAGCATGACAAAAGAATGGAGAAAAATCCAAGGGAATGGAGAGGATGGAAATCTAACTACCTTGAAGTGATTTGTAATTACTTCATGAAGATGCCATTGATGCATCATAATGGACAGGTCGAAATTACCCAATAATGGTGAAGAAGCTAAAGAAGATAGAAGACCACCCAAACATACAGCCAAAAGTGAGAGAAATGAAGTATAGTAAATAAAAAAGCAGTGATAACAAAAGTGAAGGAGTAAATATGGCCAAAATTATATTGTCCTATATACTGTATTATAGTAAGACATTTGTGTTTGATACCATAGACAATGGGTGCCATTGGGCAATTTAAAGATCTAGAGTATAGAAACATATGATTGTTATGTTAGTTTTCCAAAGTTGTCATTACAAAGTATCACAAGCTAGGTGATTAAACAACAGAAATTTATTGTCTCACAGTTCTGGAGGTTAGAAATCTGAGATCAAGGTGTTGGCAGAATTAATTTCCTCTGGAGGCTATTAGGAAGAATCTGTTCCATGCCTTTCCCCTAGTTTCTGGTGGTTTAGCTATAAATCTTCCGTGTCCTTTGTCAACATGTTACCCCCATCTCTGTCTTCACACTCACATGGTGTTCTCCCTGTGTGCATGTATGTGTCCAAATTTCTTTTGGTAAAGACACACCAGACAAAATGGATTAGAGGCCCACCCTAGTTACTCTGATACACCCTCATCTTAATTAATTACATCTGTAATTACCCTATTTCCAAATAAGTTCCATTTTGAAGTACTGGGGATTAGGACTTCAACATATGGTTTTTGGAGATACACAATTTAATTAATAGTAACTGTATTATATTAAACATTTTTGAAAGATTATACTGATAGCATTATTGCGGTGGCATGCTAGAAATAAACCTGGTATCAGGGATACCTGTGAGGAATAACTTGGCATAAGAAAGAAAATCATTTTGGCTTGAACTACAGAAATATCCACAGAGAGAAGAACCAATTTTAGAGATATTCAAGAGGTGGCATTGACAGGATACGTAGAGTAATCTTACGTAGAATGTGATGGCAAAAAGGGAAGCGGAAATGACCGAGTTTGATGGAAAACTGAACTAATTGTAGAATTATTAATAGAAAAAGGACTGCTGTAGAAGAAAGCGTGATCCCATGCTTAGCTTTAAAACGTCTGTGGAACATCCAGATGGACATGGTAAGTAGACCCTAAAACACGAGATAAAAACTCAGGTTACCAATTATATATACATTTGGAACTTAGCAAAATCAAGATGGAAAGTATCACTTAAGCAAGTAAGAAAGGTAGTAAAGAAAAAAGGAATCAAGGAAATAGTAATATTTAAGAGTTAGTTTAAGAGAAAGGAATAATGACTCAGAATAAATAAACATAGAAGTTACAGATTAATCAGAAACGGATAGTATTCTAGAAACCAAGGAAGGATAGTGTTAATAAATACAAAGAAAAAGTGGTTAGTAGTGTCAACTGTAATAGAGAATTCCAGTAAAAGAAAATTATCCATAGGAAAACACTGGTGACTTCAGCATGGGCGGTTTGGTGAAATACAGTAAAGATACATTACATGTCCTTCAAACATACTTGAGTTCAGTTATATGCCTTCAGCCAAAATAATAATAGTAATAATAGTAATTTAAATAGTGAAGCAATTCTGTCTGACATTCCAATTAATGAGAATATGTGAAGAAACATTTTAGAACAAATGAGAAATATTTGAGACAAATGAGAAAAAACACTTGAATGATGGTCAGTAGCCATAGAGGCAAATTTATTCAATATTTTATTTATATATTGGGAGAGATATGACTTTGCTGATTTTCCAATCTATTTTGGTTTTATATTGGTTTTGCTAATTGAGAATCTTGCCATGCTCTGTAATTCTTGTGTTGTAAGATACTTTTAAAATTTTTGTACATTATGGCCCTTGACCTCCAAGCATAAATCACTTGGTATTAGATGTTTAACCAAAACAAAACAAAATGAGCTATCCTTTCAACATTGGGGGAAAAAACTGGATGAGATGGATTTATAGAGACACAGCAGAGCTCAATGTGTTGGCCTCATAACAGGTTTGTAGCATACTTTATTCTTGAGATCTTTGCCTTCTGTGTTGATTTTAAAGCTTAATCTCTCCATATAACACCATTTTATCTACAAACAGTGGTGTCTGAGGAAACATAAGCAGCCAACCTGGGGCATTAAGAGAATAAAATAAAGGTAAAACTGCTGGAAAATATAAAAAATATTATAAAAATGACATATAGTACTCCTTTCTTGCCACACCCTTCCAGAGTGTTAGAACTGGAAAACAAAATAAGCATTGAAAATGGATTTATTTATTTGTTTAAAATTAAAAGCATATGATAATTAATCACTGTGGGATACTTAATCTCTGAAGTAAGAACAAGGACTAGATGATCTCTGGGGAATTCTTTTTGTCCTCATAATTCTATGAGGTGCTAGAATTTTCTAAAATGGATAAACAATAGTGACTACTGTATATTCATGAGTAGAATTTATTGTCATGTTGAAAGTGTGCTTTAAATTAATTTCCTTAAAAGAAGCATTTGAATTATGGTTGGTGGCCACGAGGCAAAAAATAAGCCATATTATGGATTTTGTACTTGCTATGAAATAAGAAGTGAAGAATAAGAATGAGTGGCTAATTCTGAGTATGGAAAGATGTTATAATGGTGTTCCTATGGGAATAATTGGGTCAGATAAACAAATATATCAAAAACATATGAATCACAAAAGAAAATAATCTGTTGCTGACAAATTAGCTTAACAAAGAGAAAAGGGATAAAAATCCCACAGGACTATAAAAAGTAGCAACTAATTTCAACACAGACAAGAATCAGAAAAAAATAATCACAAAAATAAAATCAAATAGTTTATATATGCTGATAGTTTCTTAATGTTCTGTAACCTTCCAACACAAACACGTATACCTTTCTGTGATCCATTCAATGAAAGCAACTACTCTTTTAAGTAGGTTTGTTGAAGTAATGTATGAAATATCTTTTTATTAAATAAGCAGAATAGCAAAACTATAGTGGGTTTTTACAACAGGCTAATAAGTAATTTGTCAAGTCCTAGCTTAAGAAAAAATTTGAAGAAAATATTTGACTGATTCACAGAATTTCCAAACTTAATTACTCCTACTAGTCTTATTTGTTGCTTTGGAGACATCAACACAAAGATAGGATTAGGGAAGAAATAGAGAAAGTGGTTAGAAAGGAAGTTTCTCAGAAAAAGGTTTATACAAATAAAAGAGAAGAGATTATGGAAATAAGTATTATATTTTCATTTTTCCTTGGTAATCATATATTTTTCTTAAGTTTGAGACCTCCTGAAGGAGTGAATACAAACATATGCTTACACACACAACCACCTCCCTGCTCTCCTTTATGCTTGTAAAAAAATCTCTATAGATACTCTCCCAGAATCAGTATTCACATATATGCTTAAACTGTAGTTATAGAGAGATGAGAGCATGAGTTTTGCATGTTTTTTGATGCAAGAGAAGGTAGAAGAAAGGCTATATTGCTAAAAGCCAGGAGACATGGTTGGGAGAGGAGTTTCAAAGATTTAGTTCTTCATTCAGTGAAGCAACCAAATATACTAATATCATTACATTATGATATAGGGGAACATAAAAATGAAAACATTTATCATGAAACACTGATGATGATAATATCTTCTAACTTAGTTCCATGACTACCCATCAATCTGCATGAGGACAAAGTGGCAGATGCTATAAGTTGGCTGACTAACGACTATCTCAACCTTCTTATTGTTACCTCTAGTTTGAAATCATATATATTTGACTTGTGATATATATCTATATAAACATATCCAACACACACATATATATATGATTTGTGACATATATGATATATATAAACATACACAACACAATATATATATATGATTTGAGATATATATGTGATACATATAAACATACACAACACATATTTATATATATGATATGTGATATATATACACACACAGAGATGAACATGTGAACATGTGACATATTTCAGACAATAAGAAGTAAGTAGTAGTCTGCTGGTACTGCCTTTTCCTTTGTGTCATTGATGCCATTCTGAGAACAAGATACACTGTACCAGTCCTGCACTTCCAATCACTAGACTTCTTAGCATAGCATAAAAATACCCAAAGCTCTGTGGTCATCTCTGAATTCAGTTTATAGTTGATCTAGAATAATAGGAGGAGCATAAAATAAAGAGAAGAGAAATGAGAAGGAAGAAACAATGTGTGAAAAGGTAACAGGGGTCCTCTCGAGAAATCATCATCCATTTCACTCACTCCCAGCTCATATCCATGAAGTATGCCAAGGAAAAAAATGCATAAATTTGAACTGATATTATATCAGGGCAGAAATATAGAGGAAGTGATAACAAGATATAATTTTTATCCAAAACTCTTAGGGCCAGTTGTATTTCAGATACAGATTTTTTTTTTTTAGTATAAAAAGGTTTCATATACTGAATTTAACAGTGCATTCAAATATATTAATATTTCTGTATGGTAATGTAAGTGTAGTTGCATTAAAAGGGATAAGAAAAGACCACAAATAGTCTCATGATACATAAGTTCAGTGTTTGTAAATAAATCATGAAAAATAATTTTGTTTTCAGAGTTCTCTGGAGTTTGAAGTTGGGACTCTCAAGTTGTGATAGCTAAAATTTGTGAAAAATTTTATTGGGTAATCTACATATATTATTTAATTAATCCTCACAATAATCTTATAAGATGGGTACTATGATCATCCCCAATTTACAAGTAGAAAAACTGAGCAGAAAAAAGGTAACGTAACTTAGCTATAGTGCCATAGTCATTCAGCAAGGGGCTGTGTAGTATGGTGTAGCATGGCACCACAGTCTAGTTTAACCAGAATTTTATGCTGTCCACCTAGATAGAAATACAAATACACATAAATAATAAAAACTATGAAATGGATGGAAGTGCTTTTATTTTTCCTATATTGGCACTAAATAATTTATGATCAACTTTCATGAATAATTTTATAATATCATCAAATAAAAATTGGATTCTTGGTTGGTTAAATATTTTTAGAAAGTGAACAGTTTTAGCAATAAAATGAGACAGAAAAGATGTTTAAAAAGAGGGAGAAAAAAGAAAGAAAAGAAGGAAGGGGGAGAGAAAGGAAGGGAGGGAAGGAAGAAGGATATAAGAAGGAAAAGAGAAGAGAAAAAGCATAACTCATGCATCAAGCTTAAGGCATAAAAGACAATACAGAAGTAAAACATATTTATTCAACAAATATTTATGACAAAGATTTCAAAATCAAAATGTAAAATTTAGATTTTTAAATTGAAGAATATAAAGCAATAATCAACTTAAGTAGAGCTCATAAAAGATGGGTTTTATAAGATGTGAATAAACCCTAGATTAAACGAACGTGATAAAAATAGAATTACAGAGAAAAGGTGTGGAGAAAAGCCTGGTAGTAGAAGGAAGAACTTTTGTTTGGGTAAAAACAACATGTACGTGTATAATCAGACAGATCTGGTCCTGGCATACCTCTCTGTCCATTCCCTACCTTCCCAGTCTTCCCTGGAAATGATCAAAGGTGAGAATGTTATTAAGTAACCAAACAACAAGTGTAGAGTTTATGAAAGAAAATAAAAATCATGCAGCTGGAGAAATCTGGGGTTACTAATAAGAAGAAAATTACTGAGGTACTTAGATTAATCCATACCATGATGCTGCATAAATTTTGTTTCTATAAAACAACAAGAAAAGGAAAAGGAATTTTAAGAATGAGTAGACATTTCTATAGAAAATTCCTGTTTCTAATCCTCAAGATTTCAAAACTTTGGGAGAATTTTGCAAACATGTCTCAACGGATCTAGAGAATGACAGTGGAAAAAGTCAGGAGACAGATCAGAAGAAATTATCTTCATGATATAAAGAATTTAGAGAGGCTAACTCTGGGATTAGAAGGCACATTTTATTCAGAGTTGTATCTAAAGAACAATAAGGTCTGGTGATTGGAATTTTTAAGCATGGAAAGATGCTCACACAATTTCTCATTATTTTGGTTTTTAAGTTTCAAAACCAAACTACTATAACTGAAAGCCAGCTTAAGCCTTCAAATTAACATTTGCTACCAATTAGTTTATAACGAGTGTTTGTCTGAAATGTTTAATGACCGTAGAAAGCTTTTAAAATTGAAATACTTTTATGTTCAGGACTTATGTTACCCTGCCTGACTTATTATTGCAGCAAGTCTGATCACCCAAAGAGTTCATAAGGTTTTTAACAGGAGGGGTTGGCCCTCAAGCAGGATGACAGGGCCCTTGCCCCTCTTTAACATCTTCCATAGGAAATCTTTTAAACAAAGGGGAAATCTCAATTGCTTGTTTTGTATTTAAACCTCACACTAATCCCATTGCCATCAATAGAAAGTCTGTATATGGATTGAGTGTGGGCTGCCCATTCATAAAGCCACTGAAAAAAAGGAAATGCCCTTTATTTCATTGTAAGTCCAGTTGTTTTTTTTTAACTTAAAAAGAAAAATTGGTCTAATTAGTACTACAAAGAATTCTTTCTGACTTTATTGGGAATACTTCTAAAGTTTCAGCATTAAAAGCAATGTGTAGTTAAGATTTTTAAAAATCACACATGAGTAATTTTACCTAATGTTAAATAGCAAACTTCTACCAGGTCATGGGATTTTTTCCATCTTAATCTATTAATGTATCTTATATTAATGGATAGTCAAATTTATAATCATTCTTGCATCATATGGAAAACCCACTTGATGTGATTTTCATGAACATTCTGAATTTGATTTGACACAATTTTACTTGGAACTTTTGGGCTGAGGTAAAGTTGATATTTAATTCTGTAATGAATATCAACTTTATACTAGTCTCATATAAATTGAATAGCTTTTCTTAATTTTTTATCTAAAAATTAAAAATTATTGCCATGGAGTTGGTTATAGAATTCTCTTATATTTTTTTAATCATGGCTTTATCTGTAGTTATGTTCTCTTTTTCATATGCAATATTTATTTGCTCTTAACATTTTTTTTCTTTAATCTGACTTATCTTGTTAGTCTTTTCAAAGGATAAGCATAAAAAAAAATCTGTTACTTTACATTTTAATAATTCCAACTCTTTTCTAGCTATCACTTTTATTGACTTTACTCAGATTTTCTTTTCTAGCTTTTTGAGTTTAATGTTGGCTTACTATTTTCCCCTTTTCTCCTAATATTTTGATTTAAGGCTATAAAAGACAACTTAAATGATAATTTAAATGCATCCAATGAATTTTATTTTAAATTAGTTCCAATATTTTAAATGTTTAGGTATTTGATAATTTATAACTTTATTATTTTAATAATGACTTATTTAGAACTTTTTAGCATATGTAAGTAGCATTTCCTTTTTGCTATCATTTTAGATATTAACATATGATCTACATGATATTATCTCTGAACTTTGTTTATAACTTCTTTTTATGCTGGCATTTTGTCAATTTTTAATAACTGTTCAATTCTTGAATAGAAGATATATTCTTTATTTTTTGTGGTATAAAATTACCATATATAATTATCAGATTGTTAGAGGAATAAGTTATTCTTCTATTTTCTTGTTTTTTTAATCTACGACTTTCTAAAAAAGATTTGCTGTAATTCTTTATTTCTCAAATTGTCCTTGTAATGCTATTAATTTTAGTTGATGCTTTTAGAAAAAAAGATCAGAATAAAGAAATTTACTGGGGACAATAAGACTTAAAATGGATGCGGTTAAAGATGGAATTTGACTATTTTCTCTGATTGACAGTAATTTAGTATTGAGATTTTTAGGAATCTGACACCATTTTGGAACATATATTAATAATTTAATTATACAAATATATCTTATAAAAAGGTTATTTGACAATGCTTCCTATATAATATTATACGTCATAAGCCTGATACTTCTGTCTTGAAACACTAGAGACCCTTTTGGAATGACTAAAAGTTAGTTTAAGTCAAAAGACTTAATTTATAATTTAAAATTAGATTCCAGAAAGCCTGTCAAATATGTCAGAGGTTTAAATACTGGATTAAAATAGGATCACACATCACTGTAAAATAATAGGCATTCATCTAGCCAAAGTGATAATTAAAAGATTTCAAAAAGCAAAACTTTTACTTTTTGATAGAAAAGAAGCTCAGTTTACCAAATGATCAAAAGACTTAATAAAGATAGCACGAGGCACACAAAATTAGCTTCTCTTTCCTTTTATTTTGCAGTTTACTCAAAAGATGAACAAAAATATTTTGCTATCTCATATTAATACTACATGGAAATTTTGTCTTAAAAAGAAAACCAAATTTTAGCTTTTCATCAGTACATTATTTATGCTAAAAACAATTTTAATGAAATCTTATAAACAAACACATTAAACCTCAGTTGACTTTGACCACACAAGATAAGAATTTAAAAATTTTTTATAACATACTACAATTTTCTTCTACTTTTGGAATGTATTCTTTTACTATTTTTTATCTACATCTTTTTAATTCTTTTAATTAGGATCAACTTTAAATAATTTCTAGATAAAATTACTTTTTAAAAACAAAAACCACATCTTTATGTCTTCTTTATAATTCTTTTAAGCAAAAACACATTCTGCTTTTCTTATATGCTCCATATTCAGAAATGTTTTCTATCTAGTAGCTTTAATTACATATATTAACTATAATTTTAATTTTTAGTGACTGTAATTTCTAGTGAAAACCTAGAAAGTAATTTTGAACTGAGGTATGTCAAAACATTTTATAAATACATATTTTATGATTTCTAGAAAAGAAGCTTTTTTATAGAACAATTTTTATGTGGAACAGACATACTTGCTGACAAATCCAAATACTGTTTCTCTGAAATAAGAATCCACAAGTATATAAGCTTAAACTTATATTTAGTAATGTTTTTGCATTACCTTATTTGTAGATGAGTTAAATATTTAATTAATGTTTATTATTTAAATTAACTTAGCAAAACTTTAAGAATATAGTTAGAAAAGGCCTTTGAAAACCTTTAAGTAAACATGTTATAAAACATACTTTTTATTAGAAAGTTTATTCATAAACTTTTATTCTATTTTATCAAAAATATGAAATTGATTGAGTCTCTTATTGTGTTTAAAATACAGAGCACATAGTAAGTTGTTATTAAACATTTACATGAATGTTTAATGCGGTAAATAAGCAATTTCTTCTTCCTGCCATTTTCAGGTAGTACAGTATGGTTTGAAGTTGAACATTTGGATTAAAAATCTACTTCTGTTATCTGGCTTCATGATTCTGGGCAACTCATTTAGATTTAAACAGTGTCTTTCTCCATAACAAAATGAAAGTAGTACTACATATGCCATTGTTATGAGAATAAATAAAATTATATGTGTTCAAACACTTTAAATAGTAACACTCCAGACAACGTTAATTGTTATATGAAAATTTGAAAAACTTTGGCATGATAAATATCTTACAAAGAGGGATGTGATCTTTTGGATAGGAAAAGTAGGGGGAGGGATGAAGGGAGAAAATATACAGTTATACAGGACAGAAATACAAATTAAAAAAAACACAAATTAGACATAAAAGAAAAAGAAATCTGAGCTGAAAAAGTATAGAGAAAGAAAAATGTATAGATTCTTAGGACAAAATATCAGCAGACTAGAATAAAAAGATTGTGACAGAAAGTAGTATAATGTATAGACTATTTGACATATCATGTTGTAAATGATTGCGACCCACAAAATTAGCAACTAAAAGTATCTTAAGAAAATGTGAAAATTATTCTCCTGTTTTACGATCAAATTAATTGCCAATAAGTCATTTTTCTCTAGTACTAGTTTTTTAGAAATTCTTTAAAATGATTTTGAAGGTAAGAGTATTATATAAACATAATCTGAAGTATAATAGATAAAATCCCTCAAATTGACGCAACTCATGTTTTCTATCATATGTTAACTTTGAAGATCATATTCAATGACAATTAATATTACTATTACGTCCATAGAAAATATAAAAAACTTTTTCTTACAGTGTGATTTCATTTTTTTCCTGTGGTTAATGTACATTTGTAAATAATCAAATTGTCTCCAGAAATATTTTTTCTCTCAATTTTATCTACCCTGAGTTGGTGCCTCAGTAATTTAGATAACAAATATAGGTTGACCATAGAACCATGACACATTGGAGATGTAAAGGAATGCCAGACGTGTCTACACAAACAAGTTAGTAGTAACAAAGACTCTGTTTCCAAAGAGTGTGACAGACAATGCTAGAGAAATTCAGAACAAGGAGATCACTTATCATTGCATCCAGTAGCAAAGCATATTAAATTTTACTCTGAAACACTTGATTTTGAAACTACATTTTAGAATTTGTGAGAGAGCCAACAAGCAATAGAAGAATATTTAGGTATTACAGATTTTGATGGTTAATTTTACATGTCAATATGACTGACCTAAGGGGTCAAATATTATTTCTGCATGTGTCTTCAGACAAGATTAGCATCTGAATTGGTGAACTGATTAAAGATCATTTTCACCTACGTGGGTAGGCATCATCAAATCCATTGAGAACCTAAATTAACAATAAAGTGGAGAAAGTACAAATTTCCTTAATATCACTGAATCTTGGTTTTCTCATTTGTAAATGAGATGAATAATAGTGTTTACTTCATGAAACTATGAAATCAGATAATACACATAAAATGTTACAGAATAGTGCTGGCTCAATAAATTCTAAGGTAAAAAATGAAGTTTGAGGTCTGTACATTTATATTAATTATCATGTAATTGGGTCCTTGATAAACTAAAACCACAGTACCAATCACCTAGAAACTCAAAAGATTTTAAATCCTGAGTTTCCCAGCAGACAGTGGCTTACATCTGTAATGCCAGGACTTTGAGAGGAGGCAAGATGATTGCTTTAGTCCAGGGGTTTGATATCAGTCTGGGCAACATGGCAAGACCTCGACTCCATAATAAATCAAAAAACTTATTGGGTGTGGTGGCACATGCCTGTAGTTCCAGATACTTGGAAAGCTGAGGCAGAAGGATTTCCTGAACCCAGCAGTTCAAGGCTGTGGTAACTGTGATCATGTCATTTCCCTCCAGCCTGGATGACAGAGTGAGATTTGCTACTTGGAAAGCTGAGGCAGAAGGATTTCCTGAACCCAGCAGTTCAAGGCTGTGGTAACTGTGATCATGTCATTTCCCTCCAGCCTGGATGACAGAGTGAGATTTTGGCTCAAATAAATAAATAAAAATCCTGAGTTTCAACAGTAACTCTAGAAGTACTGGATTAGAAATCAGGAAATCTAACTTTTAGTTTTGATTTTTTTGCTTGTTTTTCCCTACTCTTCATGTAAACTTGAATAAGTCATTTGCACTTTCAGAACCCTGGGGTCATTTATAAAATGAAGTGGTGAGTATATGACAGGGAACCCCCTAAAACACAAGAACTTATTTATAAAAAATTGTGTATTATCTAGATGCAGTGGCTCACGCCTGTAATCCCAACATTTTGGGAGGTAGAGGTAAGAAGATTGCCTGAGCCCGGGGATTCGAGACGAGCTTGGGCAACATGATGAGACATTGTCTCTAAAGTAAATTTTTAAAAAAATTGTGGATTTATTCTTCCATGTTTAAATTCAATCACCTTCAAAGTACTCTCCATTTTATGTGATACACCTATAGAGATGCTTTTTCCACTGCTCAAAACAGTTTTTGAACTCAACAATTTGAATGCCTTTTAGTGCTTTTGCCGTTTTTTGTTTCATCAGTTCCACATAGGCAAAACATTTCCCTTTGAGGACGTTTTTCATTTGGGGGAAAAAATGTTGCTTAGGGCAAGATCGGGTGAAGAGGGAGGGTGGAGTATGGGAGTCAAGCTGTTTTTGGTCAAAAACTGATGAACACTCAGCATGTTGTGGGCAGGTGTTGCTGTCATGGTGGAAGAATCAGTTGCCTGTTTGCCACAGTTTGGGACATTTCTTCCACAAATCATGATGCAGTCTTCTCAAAACTTCCAGATAAAAACTTTGGGTGATCGTTTGATCTGAAGAAACAAATTCCAAATGTACTAAGAAAGGCCCGCCCTCCAAAAGTTGATTCTGGATTTTTTTGGGGGGTCTCCCCTCATATACTTTCATTTTAGGGAAGGTAATAGATGTACACTTAGTATCCTGGGGTGGTGTTCTCAATGCATTTTTACTTTTGACATGTACTATGAATACTGCATTAGTGACATTGTGAGTCAGGAAGTCTTTGTTAGTCTGCAGATTTGCACATTGCTTCCTTAGAGAAGGAAATCAAATGAAATTTTAGATTCCTGCCTTCTAACTCAGCCACAGGATTATATGCTCTTGGAAGTTTTCACAGTAAAATAATTTGCAGTTGAAACATATAAATCAATTATTAGAAAAATAGATTTTAGAGCACTTTTATAAGTACTATTTTTTTTTTTTTGAGTTGGAATCTCACTCTGTCACCCAGACTGGAGTACAGTGGCACACTCCCGGCCACCTGCAGCCTTGACCTGCTGGGCTCCGGCGATCCTTCTGCCTCAGCCTTCCAAGTAGCTGGAACTACAGGCGCGTGCTACCATGCCTGGCTAATTTTTTATTTATTGTAGAGATGAGGTCTCGCCAAGTTGCCCAGGCGGGTCTCGAACCTGCGGGCTCAAGCAGTCTACTCCTCTCGGCCTCCCAAAACGCAGGATTACAGGCTGAGCCACTGAGCCCGGCCTATAAGTACTATTTTATGTCTACAAAAATAAAATAAGCAAGGAAGCAAAGAAAATAGACTATCATTGGCATGTTAAGTCTTAATATAGAAACGATGGATGTACCAGTAGTTCCAATTTGCCATCTAATGCTTTCAGGAAACTATATTCAGGGCCTTGTGTATGGTTGAGCAGGTTGTGCATTGCACAGTACCAGTGGATGCCATTCACACTATAATCTATAATTCACAAGCTTAATGGTCAACAAGGCAACTTTGTTCAAAATATTTCTTCTTCGTTTTAATAAAAATGATTGGTCTCTATTTTTTCATGTTGCAGGTAACATGCATAAAGTTTTGATCAGGAACTCCACCTAAATGTTCAATGTCTTTGGACTTCATGACTCCCAAATTCTTTCCTAGAAATAAAGTCATCTGAATGCTTGAGATTTTTAAAAAAATGTTCTTTTCTGAACAGCTTTACTGAAGTATAATTGATATACAAAAAATTGCACATATTAAATGTACACATTTTAGTGAGTTTGTATATAGGCATGCACCTGTGAAACCATCACCACAATCAAGTTAATAAACATATCTATCATCTCCAAAAGTTCCTTGTGTCCTTTTGTTTGTCTGTAGTAAAAATATTTAACATAAGGTCTACTCTCTTAAATTTTACAAGTGCAAAATGCAGTGTTGTTAACTACAGACAGTATATTGTACAGCAGATCTCTATAATTTACTCATCTTGCATAACTGAAACTTAATACTCATTGAACAACAATACCCCATTTTCCTCTTCCTCCAGCACCTGGCAACCACCATTATAGTCTTTACTTCTATAAGTTTGACTATTTCAGATTCCTTATGTGATTGGAATTATGAGCATTAATCTTTCTGTGCTGTCTTATTTCACATAGCACAATGTCATCCAGATTCATCCATGTTGTCACATATGGCAGGATCTCCTTCTTTTTTAAAGGTTAAATAATATTCTATTATTTTTATATTTGTTACTTGGTAAATCTTTATGCTTATGTTTCCTCAGCCCACTTTAATTGCTCCCACTAGAGCTTTATATCAGACTTAAGTACCTTGATTCTGTCTCCACAGGTCTCAGATCATTCTTTTCCTGACAAGCCCAGGAAACAGGGCCCACATTTCCAATTTATTTTGCATTCGATTCTTTATATCCTCCAAAGTTGCATTAGATTCTATATCTTTAAAGATGCTGCATTAAGAAGAACAGACAAACAAACTTGACATTTGTTTTTCTTTTTCTAACTCCAAATTGCTTGTTTTTCAAATTATTCATATTAGAAGTAATGCACAATTAACAACTATTTGATTTCTTTCTTTAGACGCATGGTAGAAATAAGGAACAAATAATATTGTGAGGCAGATGTGAATAATGTTAAGATAGTACTTTGAAGAGAGATAGACCTGAGACCTGAGTTTGAATCCCATCTATACTACTCTACTTGCTAACTATGCAAGCTTAATCTTATTTTTTAACTCTCAGAAGACTCAACAACCTCATCTGTAAAATGAAGACAACTATAATAGTTTTCATTGTAGTTAATCATTTTGAGGATTAATTTTAAAATGCATGAAAAAAACTTTGGCACTATATCTTGCTCACACTAAATTTCCCTAAAATATTGTTTATTGTAAATTTGAAATTTCCATAAAAACAAGGCTTCTTGTCAGAATATTGAAGCTTCCCTCATGGTCTTTCTACAACTTAGCTTTTGAAATCTTATCCATTAGACTTTCCACTGTCAATCCTACTAATCAATCTGGGCTTGTTTTTGCTCCCTGTGTACACATTATATTTAAATCTTTGTTCCTGCCCTTCATTTAACTTCAGTGCTTAAAACAACTTCAGATACTTTATAGACATAAACTTCATTAGGTTGTTTCATTGTTTGAAAAAATTATCTTTTTCAAAGAAAGATAGCTTTTTTAATTAAGGTATAGTTTTTATATACACATTCAACCATTGTAAATGGATAATTAGATGATTACTAATAAATTTATGCAATTGCATACTATCACCTCAACTGAGCCTTAGACCTTATCAGTACTCCCCAAAGTCCCCTTATTTGCAGTTAATCTCTCTTCCCATTCTCGGCTCTAAGCAAATACATTTTGGGGTTCTGTTGTTAGGTGCATTATATTTGTTCATTTACATGTAGATCTATGTATACATTTTAATTATTATATCTTCATGAAGTATTGACCCTTTTATCATTATGAAATTTTTCTAGTAAAAGTCCTGTCTTAACATCTATTTTACTTATATTAATATAGCCATTGCAGCTCTCTCCTGGCTATTGGTTATATGGAATAACTTTTCCATTCTTTAATTTCTATTTTCTGCGTCTTTAACTCTAAAATGGGTTTTAAAAATAGACAACATATAGCGACATCTTGTTCTTTATTTAGTATAACAATGCCTGTCTTTTGGTTGATTAGCATTCATATTATACAGTTAGTGTTACATCTACCATTTTGCTATTTGTTCTATATGTTTCATGTTATTTCTTTATTAATATGTTCTTCTGTTGTTGCTTTCTTTTATGTTAGACATTTTTTAGTATATTGTTTTAAGTGTGTTAAATTAGTTAAGTTAGGTATATCTTTCAATTATTTTATCATTTGCTGTTTTAGGTATTGCAATATATATTTTTACTTATCAGTTAACTTCCTGTTAATATCAACATTAATTTTGTTGAACTATAGTAACTTTGCTCCAATTTAATTTCATTGACTCCACTTTTTTTGTGCTGTTATTTTTATTTTGTTATTTGAAATGTGTATTGAAATTTAAATTATGCCGGGCTCCGTGGTTCAGCCTGTAATCCCGTGCCTTGGGAGGCTGAGGTGAGTGGATTGCCTGAGCCTGCGGGTTTGAGACCCGCCTGGGCAACTTGGCGAGACCTCATCTCTACAATAAATCAAAAAAATTAGCCGGGCATGGTAGCGCGCGCCTGTAGTTCCAGCTACTTGGAAGGCTGAGGCGGAAGGATTGCCGGAGCCTAGCAGGTTGAGGCTGTGGTGGCCGAGGCGGCCACTGCGCTCCAGTCTGGGTGAAAGTGAGACTCCAACTCAAAAAAAAAAAAAAGAAATTTAAATTATATATATGTCTTTTCACTCAAGTGTGAAACTAAATATATGGACCCAATAGAGCTTACCCATAATTCAAGTCAATATATACTTATTAAGAACCCATTGTGTACCAGAATCTAGCTAGATGCTTTTAACAAACATTGATCTTTTATGTCTCAAACTGTAGTTTAATATTTTAATATTTGGGAAGATTCTGTCTTTTTAAAGACTATATATGTAGTCCTCATTTTTGTCAAAAATGAATCTTAGTCAGACCAATTTACTTGCAAAATGAGATTTAGCATTATACTGGCCTGATTATTTGCATAAACTGCAACAAAAATAGTGATAGGCCATATAGACTCTTTTAAGTTGGTTTTGCTGGAACTCTTACAAGGAATTTCAAGCCGGGTTTGGTAGCTCAGCCTGTAATCCCAGTGCTTTGGGAGGCTGAGGTGAGTGGATTGCCTGAGCCCGTGGGTTCAAGACCCGCCTGGGCAACTTGGTGAGACATCTCTACAATAAATCAAAAATTAGCCGGGCGTGGTAGCGCACGCCTGTAGTTCCAGCTACTTGGACGGCTGAGGCGGAAGGATCGCTGAAGCCCAGCAGGTCGAGGCTGCAGTGGCTGGAATCCTGCCACTACACTCCAGTGTGGGTGACAGAATGAGACTCCAACTCAAAAAAAAAAAAAAAAAGGAATTTCAGATGAGATTGCTAGAAGCTTCAGGGCTATAAAGTCAATTCAAGGATTCACCATTAGACTGCACTTGTAATATCTGTGTGTAAATTGGATGTATTCCTCTTTTCTCAAGGTTACCAAAATATCTTGGGGTTCCTATGAAAGTGTCAGAAAGTGACATTCTTGACTTACTGCAAAGCCAGAAACCTTGAAAGGTAACTGTAGACAAGGTACCAGTCCAGTTTTTCCAAGGGGCATTTTATCAACTCTATAAAGTCAACTTCAATTTCTCAAAACAGTCTGGTCATATCTGAAAATATGTCATTTCATTCAAACCCTTGGTAAAATAACCAGTGTCTCTAACTATGTCCTGTTACAGAAAACACATTCTTACTGAACTTATGCAAATAACTAGGATGCCATAAAATAAAACTACTCATAAATAGTTTCCAAATTTTGGAGAAATAACATAGAAAGTCAAATATTTCCACTATACTCACAAATGTATATTTTACCCAATTGTTATAAACCATGGCTAGCTCAAAAGAAAATAAGTTTCCTAGACTCTGGAAAACAAAATATAAAAAGAGTCAGCAATGTTTCAAACAAAAGGTCATAAAAATTATTTCAGTCCTCTACCAGTTCAGTCTCACTTAATTAATTCTTACTCTGCATAAAGCTGAATTAGTAATCTTTATGAATGTATCAGTTTGTTAGAGTTATAAAAAATTTTATTTAGTTCAATGGTATGATCTCCTAAGTTATCAAAAACCTATATCCAAGCATGCTTTTCAGGATTCTTTTCCATTTATTTCCTTGCAGAAAATGCGAATTTTTGACTGTAGCTGACTGTAATACACTTTTTGAGAAGAACCGAAGTAAAATAATAATTGTGGCTGGCAAAAGACAGAATAGCAATGCTTAAAGATACAATTGAGAAGAGAAATTGATTATTTCTGTAGAATACAACAGTTGAACATAATAATACTAATTATGATTGATAAAATATACCAAGACATATAACAATTTAAGAGTCTCACACAATTTTGGAACACATGTTAATAAAATTCATGCAAATATATCTCAAAGAAAGTTAAACACCATTTCTTATTTGACAATCCTTCCCATATTATTTTTACAAAACAAATAAACCTAATTTGTCTGTCTTGGACTTCCAGGGTTTTTTTTTTTTTTAATGACTATAGAATTTGAATTTTGATTTTTGGAAAGTATATTAAATATTGAAGTTTTAAAGCACGGCATCAAAATAGGATCATAGGTAATTAAAATATTTCAAAAGGCAGAAACTCTTCTCTTTGATAGGAAGAAACTCAGTTTTCCAAACAAAGACCTAATAAAGACTGAATAAGATCAGTAGAGTTAGTTCTTTCTTTTTTTTACTCAAAAGGTTAACATTTTTACTCTTTTATTGATATTTTATAAAAATCTTGTTCAAAAAAGAAAACCAAATTTTACCTTTTCATCAATATAACTTATGCTAGAGATATTTTAATAAAGACTTTATAAATAAATATGTCTAATTACAGTTTTGACTGCACAAGATAATATTCCCATAAGTCTTTTTTATAACTTTTTACAATTTTCTATTCAATAGCAAATTAATGCTTGAAAAACAAACAAACAAAACAAAACTGTTATTCTAGCAGTGAGTCCCAGACTCTGGCACTGTCTCAGTGTGCTTTTGATATTAATGCTCAATTTTTAGAAAAATGAAATAACCCCCTTCTAATGTTAGTCAACTTGATCACATGCAAAATTATTTTCACAACATTAATCTTTCAGAAATGTTCTACAACTTGCTTGCACCTTCATTTTTGTCCTATTCTTTCTTTTCACATTGGCATTCTACTTATTCTACTTAGGATAAAAATATACTTTCCTTTCCCCCTTATTATTTTGACCCCACAAAGTTCTCTCATTAAAAAAAAAATTCTCTCAACTTTCAACTTACTTTACATCTTACTTTTTTTTTTTTTTCCCAGAAACAGTCTCACTGTTACACACGCTAAAGTGAATAAGTGCAATCATGGTTCACTGCAACCTCAAATTCCTGGGCTCAAATAGTCCTCCTGCCTCAGCCTCCAGAGTGGATAAGATTACAAGAATATGCCACCACACTCAGTAATTTTGTTTTTGATTTTGTTTATATTTTTTTGAAGAGATGGAGTCTCTCTATATTGTTCAGACTGGTCTCAATCTCTTGACCTCAAGTGATCCTCCCTCCTTGACCTCCCAAACAGCAGGCATTATAAGCTTGAGCCACTGTACCCAACACTATATATTACTGTCTTTATACGCTCTGTATATAAAGTTATTTCTCTTATACCTAGTCGTTTTAATTACATATATTAATTACAATGTTAACTCTTAGTAAAGCGCATTTTCAATAAAAACCTAGGAAGTAAGCAATTTTAATTATGTATCAGATGCAGAAACTAGGACAAAAAACAGAGTTTTGGAGATAATGTCTGGCATATTCAACTCCTTCCAGCATAGCCAGAAGGCACCGCTTGGCCAGGGAGAATGGATCTTCCTAAGCACTGTCTCCAGGTTTCACCACGACCACCTGCCTAAACCTCAGAATCTAAATACTCAAATCCAAAGAATAAGCTCACAAATAAATTAAGCAAGTATCAAAAGATATTACAAAAGCAACAGTTTTATGACATTAAAATATCTAGCAGAGACAGTATAAACTTTCCTTCTAGTAGGCCCAGGCAAAAATATCTAAATTAAATTCTGTAGCTATTTCCATTCTATTTTACCAAAAATTTTAAAATCATCATTCTATTTTACCAAAGATTTTAAAACTATATTTACCATCAGTTATTCAGTTTATGTGAACCTAAAAAGAATTCTGATTGGTTATTTAATTTATGACTGTTCATTTATTCATAAGTCAATGGTACCATAGAGGTAATATATAAATAGATATGTACACATAATACAGACACAAATAAATGCTCTATAGCTTTGATTTTAAATTTTTAGCCATAAAACCAGTAATACTAACTTAAAAAGATAGTTGGATTCAAACTGTGCCTTTGTAAATGGAAAAGTTTGAAGTTTATCTGTCTCACATGGCTGAAGTCCTTACAGAGTTTTAGAGAAAACTCTAAATTTACATCTCAAAGCACAGAAAGAAAATGAGAGAGAAAAAAAATTAAGTTTTTAAAAGAACGGGTTTAGGTGTGTTAATTAGAGGAAGGTTAAAAATGGATGCCAAGGTAGCACAAATTCATAGGAATTTACCAGAGGATTATATAAGGAAATCAATTTCATTTTGATAAGTAGTTTTTAATTTAGTTTGTTTTTAACTGAAACACTGAGCTCAGAGTAGAAACTATTAAGGACCAGAGCCAACAAAGCATTTGCAGTCTTTAGGGACTAATAATTTAAATATGTGAAAAGTCAGCATAGTTAGAAGGCAGAGCATTTAGATATTTAAACATCAGTATTCTACTTTTACACTGAATCCTGGGTTCCCCCAAAAAGAGGAGAATGTCATGGGACTGGGTTGTGCAATGCTTTCATAGTGCGTTCTGCTACAAAGATACTTTTCAGGGTCTAAACTATGAGTTTCTTATCTGAACATGTGAATAAATGAGTAGCTCCCTGTGGTAACAATTATTCACTGTAAACAACTGCTGTCAGCTACCTTCAAAACTTCAGCTCTTGCCTGTAACTCACTGGCCATCATATATGCAAGGGTCAAGTGCTCTCTCACAGTTCAAAGTAATCTCTGGCACCCCCAAAGTCAAAGAGATCAGGTAACACAATACACAAGAGCACAGCATTTTAGATCTGAGAGGAACCTGTCCATGATTCTTCAGATTCAACAGGAAGACAGAAGAGCCACACTTTTAAGAAAGGGGTGAATGGCTCTTTTTCTATATTCCTTATGGAGTCTGAGTCATTAGAAGTCTCCTATTAGAGCCTATCATGCAGTACTGAAGACAGCAAAGACAAAGAAGTTTAAATATCATCTTTTAATTAAGCTTACTTTTGACCACAGAGCATTAAAAAAAAAAATCTTTTCAGCCAGCATTACAGCATGCTCCAGGATGTCATAACCTATCCTGAAGAATTCAATTGCTTCCCAGGGTGAATACGAGTTGCCCTGATGATGATATATTTTTCTATTTTACATAGCCATTTGTTCCTGTATACTATTAACAAGGCTTCAGAGTTAAGAGGTACTATTGCCAGTTACTTGCTTGTTGGTTCAAAGGTCCAGCAAATATTTTGTCTAGAACCCATGAATGATTTGAGGGAAACAAAGTAAGCCATGTTTCTGCAATTCCAGGCTGAAGGTGCATACAAATAGAATCTAAGTGCTGGAGAATATCAGAAGGGGAATTTTCAAGTTCTTTCCTGTACAACTGAGCTGTTCCATTTAGCATACTATCATTTTAATCTTCCTTATCAGATTACTAAGCTCTTTTTAACCTCTAAAAAATATTTTCAAATCTCTCATCCTCAGATTTTAGAACAAGTAACTGATATTCCGGGCTTTTGAACATTTTTACCAAAGACTCTTTTACAAGTGAGTCACCAAAATCAATAAGCCATAAACAAGGATGTGGCTTAGCATAAGGCATCACCAAAGAAGTGCAAAGCTGTCCTCACTCCAGAACCACCCCAAACGCAGCTCAAAGAAAGAAAAGTTTTGCTAGAGTACAACTCATATTTCTGTAGCTATGTTTTCTAGGACCTCAGCTTCTCAGCTAGCACCTATGCATGAGGGTCCAAAGGCTTCATATGCCTCACAAGTGAAAAAAAAAGACAGGAAATCAAAAGCTGTTCAGGGAAAGGAAAAGGATCGATGACAAGTGGTTATTTCAAAAGGTCAAATATCATACAAATACTTTAAAACAAATAGGACTGATTCCCTGACTGGGAATTTAACCTGGGACACAGTGGCGAAAATGACAAATCGTAGCCACTAGACCACAGAGTGGAGTGCCTTTTATTCTTATTCTTATTTATTTATTTAAGAGACAAGATCTCGCTATGCTACCTAGGCTGGCCTCTAACTCCTGGATTCAAGCAATCCTCCCACCTCAGCTTCCCAAAGTGCTGGGATTCCAGGCATGAGCCATCATGCTCTCCCAGGCTTTTTATTCTTATTTTTGTAAATCCAACAGGAGATTCAAAGCAGGCAGTTTGAGCATTTAAAGGATTTTAACTTGTTTCAGATCTGATCTCAGCTGGAATGTTGCTTAGCTAATTCCTTGGATGTTAGCATTTCAAAGACATGATAAGATTTAAAGGGTATTGTCTGATATTGGGTCAATAAATCAGTGTTACTCATTTGTCCTGGTTTAGAAGAAAATGTGTTAAATCTGCATTTTTATAATCTCCATACTATTATTCCCATACTATAGCTCTGTTTGTTCCTTCTGCTCTAGATTTAAACGCATTTTCCCCTTTTGAGAGAGGGAAATGTGTGCGTTGTGAAATTCAGAAAAATCTCTGCCTAAGAGATGTATAGGAGCCAGGAACAAGCAGAAATAGATAAGTTCAAATCACAGGGGTAGAAGGAGAAGGAGCATTTGGAAGTTAAAGGTAAAAAGTCTCCAAAGTCTTTTTTCCATCACTTCAAATATCCCTTGTTTACCTCTTGATTTATGAAGGCAATTTTTTTTCTCTCAGGATTTCTTTTAAAAGTTTTTCGTTTTCATTAGAAGTATGAGGTCTGACATTAAGTTCACAAACTCATCCTAGAAAAAGTGCTACATACCTCATTGCTGGATATCACTATGGTCACCTTCTAGGTGCTCCCTTTGGGAATCTTTGCACTGATGCTAGTACCTAGTTCACTCATGGAAACAACTTTGGAATTCTTTTTCTAGTCTGGTCATCAGAGCTGTCGTCTTGAATGTCATCAAAATGTCTTTCTTTCAATATTTCCTTTATCTTCAGGTACAGAAAAAAGTCATTGGGAGCCAAATCAAGTGAGTAGGGAGGGTGTTCCTATACAGTTTATCTGTTTACTGGCTAAAAATTCCCTCAGACAATGCTGTGTGAACTGGTGCATTGTGATGCAAGAGGTCCTTTGGGACCATTTTTGCACATACCTGTCTCATATCAAGCTTTTCAGTTAAGATTTTCTTAACAATTTTTCTTTTTTTTTCTTTTTTTTTCTTTGGAGTCTCACTCTGTCGCCCAGACTGGAGTGCAGTGGATGCTCCTGGCCACCGCAGCCTCGACCTGCTGGGCTCTGGTGATCCTTCTGCCTCAGCCTTCTGAGTAGCTGGATTTACAGGCCTGCGCTACCATGCTCGGCTGATTTTTTTTATTTATTGTAGAGATGAGGTCTCGCCAAGTTGCCCAGGCGGGTCTCTAACCCATGGACTCAGGTAATCCACTTACCTCAGCCTCCCAAGGCGCAAGATTACAGGCTGAGCCACCGAGCCTGGCTAACTATTTTTCTATCAGTGTTTGTTTGGTCTGCTATACTTCTCATGTCAGCTGATGATTGCGACACACAATTCAATGAATTTTTGCAATGTTTTCATCAGCTCTGCTTGTTACTAGATGTCCTGGCCTCTCCTTACAAGTGATGCTTTCTCTCCCCTCAGAAAAATGTTTAATCCATTTATTCATATACTGCCATTTTCTTCATGACATTATCCCCATAAATTTGGACTAACACGTCCCTGATTTCACTTCCACTCTTGCCAAGTTTAACAAAGAATTTAATGTTTGTTTATTGCTCTAATTCAAGTTCTGACATTCTTGTGATAACACACAAAAACACACAACAATAATGAACACCACTCAACAAGACACCACCACACATCAACACAAACCCAGCTGTGATATACTGATATACCAACGTTATGAAACCTTACTGAGTTGTTTGTACAGTGCTGCCAATGTAAGCATAAGGTGGCAAGCTCAGGAATTTAATTGTCAGACCTCGTAAATCTTCAATTTTTCCAGCTTTTTCCAATGGTTTGCACAAGTAAATTATTTTAGGCATTTTAGAAGATCGTCATTTTTGGTCATTGTTGTCTATGATTATCCCAGGTTAGGTAGGTCCACTTTTCTAGTCAGCTACAAGACAGTATTACATAAATGTAATACTTAAGTCCAGTTGGTGTTTATAAAATGTGCACTCAGATTTTGAAGTATGATTTAAAAACTTTTCAAAAGTGATTAAAGCTGCTAATGTGTTTTAGGGTTTAAGTTTAATGTGCTTTGGACTGCCCCTAACTGCCAGGTGGCACCAGAATGCTCAAGCCATGGGGGACTAGACCCTCATATTATACCTGTCGGTGACAGCTAAAAATTAGGTGCACTTTTTCAGCTAGGAACTAAAGGGAATTGGTCACAAATGGAAGACTAAGGCTGAATTTTGAAGCAATAGAAAATGGCCGCAATCTTGACTGAATGCTATATAGAACCACCAGTGCCTAACTACCAATCTTTTTACCAGAACTTCTGCTTTAAGACAGAGATAGAGAAACCTTGACCTGAACCTCTGATCATGAGAAAGTTGGAAAAACCTTGACTCAAACCTCTGCTGTAAGAGAGAGGCAGAAAGAAAAAGGCAGCTTTCTGCAGAAATCTTTACCAGAATCTTCTGCCCCAAAACAGAGACCAAAACTCTTACTCTTAAAGAAAAAAAGAGCATTGGAAAAATAGCCCAGGGTGTGGGGTGGGGGTGGGATGCGTGGTATTGGCAATAGTGGGAAACTGCTGGGAGGGTGCACACCTCATCAACAAGGGTAGCTGCATAATGAACATTTGTATAACTAACCTTGAGTTGTACCCCACATCTTTAAAATTAAAAATTAAAAAAGAAAAAAGAAAAAGAGCCCAAATAAAGTCTAGACCTTCAAGCAAAGCCTATGAGGCCCAAATTCAGGAAAACTCACCTGAAACACCTGATGGAACTTCTGAAGACATAGAATTTATGCTGGTACCAAATGCCACTTTCAGAGACAAATACCAAGTGTCTGGGGTGAATCACTCTGAATCTTACTGACTTATGCCACATATGTTGATCTGAAAGAAAGAAGCTGAGGCAAAATTAATATAGATCATGAAAGGACATAAGATGGAGTCAAAATATCCAATGAGCAGCCACTTTAACATTGTTTAGCTTTGTCATGTTTTTGTAGCAGTTCACTTTAATTTATCATCTAGACATTAGCCAAGGACAAAGGTATTGATAATTGTTTTACAACCCCCTCCCCAGCTTGTTTTGTAAACAAGCTAACCTAATCAGCTCTCATGACCTTCATGATACAGACCCCATCAACATGGCAGCAGTCATGTGACTAACCGGCTGATCTGCCTGCCATCCATCACCTGAAGTCAGTACCTGTGCTTGCCTGTCCCCATGACATGAAAAGACAACCACTCAATCACCTAAACCTGTCCACATCAAAGGGAAGGTTAAAAACACTCAAGCAACCATTTTTCACTGCTTTGTTAAACTCTGGTGTGTCCACGTGGCTCTTTGAGCTATGACCACCATGTTTCCAGCTTTGGCCCCTGACCCTACCTTGGGGAGGTGAATCTCCACTCTCTTTCTCTCTCTAGTTTAAGAAACTTATTTTCCATTCTAACTTCTGTGCAATTATTTATATCTTTGGCGTGGCACAGGATCACACACCCCTCTGGTGGGTCTGACCTGATATTTTGAAGGCCCCGCTGGAATTGTGACCTAACAGATCAGAGATTTTTGGGCCAAGCTTGAGGACTGTAACCCAGGAGCATAGATTCAAGTTGCCCTGAATATATGTTCCAGTTAGCAGCAGTAGGGGAAGAAGAGGCAGTTCCTGAGTTTTTTTTAACCAAGTATTTGTGTTAAAATAAATAAATTATTGGATGGTTATACAGTGTTAAGCTATAGGGTGTAGGTTATAGTGTCCAGTGCAACATTATTAGATTAATTTGTAGCTACACTTGGTAATAGAAAGCAGTTTCAAAAGACGAATACATAGCTCAAAAGGAGGGGATTAAGACGTGATTCCTGTCTCATTTTAACGTCTCCCTGGACCTGATAATTTAAAAAGACTTGCATTCCTCAGATAAAAGTTCTTTTCTTTTCTCAACCCCCAGCTAACCCCCGAGTGTGTCTGTCTGGCATTTTTCTGCGGGAGTTCATGGTGAGACCCCTATGGTAAAACTACCAGTTTTGCAGACTGAGTGGGACTGGGAAGATGGCAGCTTCAGAAGCAAGAAGAATTCAAACTTCTGTTCATATGAAGCAAATTTTTAGAAATTTTGTGAATAGAATTTGCTGATCTTTTCATGCCATATCCTGAAGGCTGTCTCTTAAATCTTTAGAAAAGTTGGAATATTTTTATTATAGTAATGATAATAAAGTATTATTATAAATAAAAATTAGAAAGACCAAGAGAGTCATCTATTTTTCTACCTCAGAGTAGATCCTGAATCCTGCCTGATAACTAGATCCTACATTTTAAGAACTTTTCCTTGAGTTTTTCAGTATTTTAAAAAATATTTTGCTAGAAATATGTATAGTTCCCTGACATACTCTGTGATTTTGGCCAAGCCAACTACTGTTGCTATATCTCATTTAGTTTCTTCTATGACTTTGAGACAATATTATCCACCCGAGAAGAAGCTATTTGAGTTTAGTGCATTTTATTAGAGTACCGAATAAACAGTTCTAGAAATTAGTTATAAATTGAACACTAGCCCTAAATTACTTTTAAAAAGATGACAAAAGAACACAACTAATTTGAGAGGTGGAGGCATTTGTGAAGGATATGGAAAAAAAACATTAGAAATTGTAGAAATAACAGTTGTCAGAGATCCCTAAGAACTGTCAGGTTTTTTGAAGAACTTTTAAACTTGGAGATTTAAGTGACTTAAATAGAATCTTAATTGTTCTTCCTCTGGAACAAAACAAAACAGTGACACCCAGGTGGGTGGTTACTCTTTATAATGAGAAAGTAAGGTACCAGCCACTCCTTTTAGAAAAACATCCTGTTTTGGTTTTCAGTAGCCCCAGGCAGTGGGCAAAGCTCAAATGGGCAAATTTGTCTCTAAAGGGCATTTAATTGGAAAGTTCATTCTCAAAAGCAAAAGTTCATTCTCAAAAGCAAAGCTTTTGGAAACACACACACACACACACACACACACACACACACACACACACACACACACACACACACACACTTTCTTAGGCATGCAGAGATCAGGGGAAAGGAGAGAGCTAACAGATGGCAAAACTCCCTGAGCATAGATTTAACCACTTTAGACTGATAGACCTTAAATATTGAAATAGTTGGTCTTCACTTAAAGGCAGGGCTACTAAGGGGAAATAGCCCAAACAACTTTAAGAGATTTTCTGATGAAAGAAGAATGTCTGTTGAATTAAAGTAATTAAATTAAAATAATTAAAATAATTTTATTCTTCAATAAAATCTTACTGACTTTAATTTAGGAAAGAGGCATCTAGATTAGTGAAAAGTCTGAGGAGTCTTCATAAAGCGTTCGTTTGTTTTTGTTTATTTTATTTTCGTGTTCACATTGTAAGGCCTATTAGTTAACTATTATTACCCATAAGTCATACCTGCTTTAATGAATAGATAAGACTTATTTGTAAATAATAGTTGCATATTTGCTTATAATTAATGTGTTTGGTTTTAGAAAGAACTTGTTCTTTTAAACTGCTTGGGGAGTCTTTTGCTGTTATTTATGATATTAACTTAATTTGTATGGAGGAACTGTCCTCTTTTATCCCCAATCACCCCATCAAGTACTTATCAGGGGTAGTGTGTGCGTTTTGCCTATAGAAAGCTAAGGTTGATTTTTCTGTTATCTCTAGTTTCAGGGAGGGTGAATTGTGTAATGGTTAGAAGCCCAGGATCCAGAATCACTCCCTTGTTAGTTGTGCGGCAGTTTTCTTACCTTTTATGTCAAAATGTTGATTTGAGGTTGAAGATTAAATAATAACAATACCAACTACATTTCCTGCTTATTAATTATCACAGAACTTAGATAAAGTTCTGTTTGTTTCAACTCTGTTAAGCTTTAAGGCATTTTAACCATTTTATTTAACCCTCACAACTGTATCCATTGGGTACTGCAATTATTCTATTGCAGAGATTCAAAAAGTTAAGTGTAGAGAAGTCCTTTCACTTGCCAATATTGCAGAGATTCAAAAAGTTAAGTGTAGAGAAGTCCTTTCACTTGCCAAGGTCATACAGCAAGAAAAAGTCAAATTTAGAACATGAAACTAGCTCTTCTAGTACCCTAAAACTTTCTCCAGGATTCACACTTCCAAACATTTTTGGAATCAACTACACAAAGTTCTACCGGAATCATCTACACAAAGCTTTTTTTATTTTTTATTTGTGGTAGCTTATTTTGTGCTTATGATTATATGACATTTTAAAAAGCTTCTTCTTTCACAATTTTACTTTTTCTTTTTGAAAAAAATGATACTTATTCAGATATTCCATCTAATTACAATATTGATTTATTAAATTATGAGATCAGAAATTTTTCTTTACAATTTTCCCCTGCTCTCTTGTCCTACTTTTTCATCTTCCTCTTTCCCTCCTACTCTTCTTCTTCTTCCTCTTTTAAAATATTTTTTTCCAGTCAAATTATAGCTTAAAATGAAATCAAATTTTTATCCCTTTAGCACAGTTTTCATTAATTTCAAAATTTTGGAGATTAAGTATCTCACTAGTGAGATATTACTTTTTAAAAAGTAATAAATCATTGCATATCTTAATTTTTTTTTTTTTTTTTTGAGTTGGAGTCTCACTCTGTCGCCCAGACTGGAGTGCAGTGGCCGCTCCCGGCCACCGCAGCCTCGACCTGCTGGGCTCCGGCGATCCTTCCGCCTCAGCCTTCCAAGTAGCTGGAACTACAGGCGTGCGCTACCATGCCCGGCTCATTTTTGATTTATTGTAGAGATGAGGTCTCGCCAAGTTGCCCGGGTGGGTCTCGAGCCCGTGGGCTCAGGCAATCCACTCACCTCAGCCTCCCAAAGGCGCAGGATTACAGGCTGAGCCACTGAGCCCGGCTGCATATCCTAAATATTTATGAGTAAGTAAAAATTCTTGCCATTGAATAAAGTGCTGCATTATTTTAGAAAACAAATGAACAAAGACAAAAACAAAGCACAGTGCATAATAATGTTTTTCTACTCAGGATACAGAATGACAGTTGTTAATATAAATTTTCAGCATTTATATCTAAAACTTGAAAGAGTTTTAATGATAATCACAAATTATTACTTATACTATTTAACATATTTATCAAAACACTTTATTTTTCTAGCTTAATTATATAAGTATAATAACTTTCAGTATAATAATTTACAGCATAATAACATTCTATATTTTTTTCACATGTTTGAGTGATTAAACTTTTAAGTTTTTAATCATTTTCTTATACAATTATTTCCAAAATATACTATAATGTCTTCTCTATTAAGAGAGAGAGAGATACTGACTGAAACTGGAGCTTTTCTTGGTGATTTAGGTCCGTAATTATTAAGAATAAGCATGCAGTGTTGTTTTCAGGATTAGTTGGTAAGTGTTATCTAAAGGAACCAATGTTTCTGTATCTATTTATTTATATCTTTTAAGTAAATATTTGCTATAGGGCAGATACCATCCTAAGCACAATAGACTGGCAAATATGTACAAGCTAATAGATAAATTTTTGTGTGGATTTTTAAAATTCTTTTGTAAGAATGTTATAATATTTCTGTTTTTTTCATAGTTAGATGAAGCGTATAAGTGAATGAATGTGCTACACACTTTCTGTAAAGCTTTGAGAAAGTCACATGATCTTTTTTGAAATTTAGTTTCTTCCTCTGTAAAGGGTGGGTAGGAAGGTAGGTGTTGGACCCAATCAATGTCTCCCAGCAACAATCCAGACCCAGGTGGAACAATATCCAGGGTTTTTATTTTATTTCTTATCATTCATTAGTGAAGAATTTGAGCTTTTTCATTTGTCTTTCTCACTCCTTCTCTCCTATACTTCTAGTGTCCGTAATAAAAATTTAAGTACAATTTAGATATTTGTTGGAAAAAAAAAATCTAGGCTATGTCTAAGGTCTCCTCCATTATATAGCATTCCAAAACCATGGTTATTACATCTGTATTTCTACATCCATACTTATGGTATCTGGTAAATTATATTTTGTTATAAACAAAAAATAACTTGTAGAAATACATTAGGAGAAATAGAAGCAACTTTCAGAGATAAATTGGAAGGGAAGTGAAATAGGAGGTGGTGGGGGGATAAAGAAATTTGGTGTAATTAACTTAATTATTTTTTTTTTTTTGAGTTGAAGCTCTGCCGCCCAGACTGGAGTGCAGTGGCTGCTCCCGGCCACAGCAGCCTCAACCTGCTGGGCTCTGGTGATCCTTCTGCTCAGTCTTCCAAGTAGCTGAAATTACAGGTGCGCGCTACCACGCCCAGCTAATTTTTAAATATATTGTAGAGATGAGGTCTCGCCAAGTTTCCCAGGCGGGTCTCGAACCCGTGGTCTCAGGAAATCCACTCACCTCAGCCTCCCAAAGCGCGGGATTACAGGCTGAGCCACCGAGCCCGGCTTTAACTTAATTTTAAAAGCTCTCAAAAATAAGCCTTTACATTTTTATTTTAAAAGTGATTCAATTTCCTACAAATACTTCATAGGTTTTTATGAGGTATTTATAAGAAATATTTTAGAGGACAATATTAAGTAATAAACGATGTAATCATCATATACAATAACAAGCACATGACATAGGACTAAAAAATATTATGCCTTCACATATTTTTGAGACATGAGAATACTGGAAGAAAAAAATTACTTTTAGCCATCTTGAACTTGAAGAACTGAAGTGTATACACACCACACATACACATGCACACATACACCACACACTAAAGTAGAATCTAAACTTAGCAACAGTGTTCATAGAAACCAGTATACATGCATAAGAAAGTATATAAAATCTGACAATTTAAGAATTTGACATTGGCAACAGAATAAAGCATTTATTGTTTTCTTTAGATATTTATTCAACATATTACCATTAAACTTAATTTGTTGCTATTGATATTCTGTTTCTTATGTATTAAATTATCTTCATGAAAGTGTTTATTTCTAGTATTTATTAATGTTTTATATTTTCTTTCTGAAATGTTTATTCCTGATTCCTGTTTTTCTTATTAAACGCATGGCATAGGTTTGTATTTAACATTGTCTCTGGGAGTGCCTAAAATGCTTTTGAAACCTTCTCTATATCTTTACAGTATCCCTGAAGCATGTTTTCATGATATATTTTAATTTGGGAAAATAAATCCCATAGAACTTAAATCATAATTATGATTACTGGTGACTCTGATTAAGAAACAAGATAAGTTTCCTCTTCTAGGTCCCAATGCAAAATAAGATTTTGAAACACTGATTGTTCTTTTTTACTTAGTTACATTTAGGTCTGAAATACTTGAATTTTCCTTATGCAAAGAGCTCATACACTGAAAAATAAAACTCCAGAAGATGTCTTAAATATTGGTGATTATCAAGAGATTGTTAAGATAAACCATAAGTGAAAAATTGGTTTATACTAACGATTTTGATATTTGTTAGCTGGGTGAAGTAGAAAAAAATTGTGAACTTAAAATACAACTTTTATTTTCAGAAAAAAACAATTATCTTCTATCTTGTTTGTAATATGAGGAGTACTATGAAAAACAATTATAATGGATCAAATAACTTTTTCCTTAGCTGTGAGATCACATCTGATTTTGAAAGTCTAATGTTTCAGAGTATCCTTATGCCTCAATTTTTAGTGTCAAATATGGATACCAGATGGACACCATCTGTATCTGTCATTAATGGATGAATATTTTTCTACGATGGCCACAAAATGGGAAACTAGAAAGATAAACTATAGTTTTCAAAATAATGTACAATAAATGAACCCTTCTCACTACTTGGAACTAAAGTAAAATATACTGTTTAAGAGTTGAACTATGTGTTAAACTGTGTACAACTGTAAAAACATCACTAGCAAACATTTCAAAAAAATTTAGAATTCATTAAAGTAGAATTTAATTGAATCTTTAGCTATTGTGATGCTCAAAAGCAATTGTTTAAAAAATATAGTTCAAGTGGAAAATAAAATAATATAATTTTATTCTAAGATATATAGCAAAAATATTTATCGTATTAAGCTATCTCTGTAAAAGCATCCAATTATGGGAAAGGACATTCACAAATCTTCCTTAGAGCTCTTTTTTTGGGAAATGTTTTGTATATGACTTCATTGCTCTGAAAAAGATAAAGACAACTAAAACGAACTACTCTAATAAAAAGTCTACTCACACAATAGAAAACATATGTTACATAAATACATATAAATTGTGTTTTCAAAAGAGAATAACTGAAGAAAAATAAAATGGTGAAAACCTGTGGACACCCACCTGATGCCTACATTTCTTTCCTGATACCTCAGTCAATGGTCATCTATGCTGTATTTGAATACTCCCACTGAGACACGTTCAGGAACTCACATTTGCATTTATGACTTCTAATTTTTAAAAGTCTATGTATAAATTGTTACTTATGACTTCTGCCCATTTATTGTTGCTTGGCCCTGGCATTTATAATAATACTACAAATAAACACTTTAAGGGAACCTTCTGAAAGTATTTCAAAATACTTTTCATATATGTTCCTTTTATATTATTTGAAGTATATATCAGCCTTATAGGATAATTTAGTTATTATATCTATTTTTAGATAAAGAGATTGAGATTCAGAGAAAGAGTTGTTTGTCCAAAGTCATGTAGTTAGCAAATGACAGATGTGAATAATAAACTTAAATTTTCTGATACCAAATTACTCTACACTATTTTCATGATTCATATAGAATAATTATAATCTTTCTTAAACATATTGATTTCTCACATATTCAAGGACACCAGATAATGACAATATCAGGCTGTATCATGGTTAATCACTCTAGTTCTGGAGTTAAACAGACCTGGGTTTGAAGTTTCAACTTGTAATTTAGTGACCTTGGACAAATTCCTAGATGTGACGAATTGCATTTCTTTATTTACAAAACAGAAATAAAAAACAACGACAAAGCTCTTAAGATAGAATTACATAATTTTAATGCAACAGAATGTCTGGTGCATATGTAATAGTCAATTAAAGTTAATTATTTTGATTTTCTTATATTATCCTTACAATATTATTTTTTCCTAGCATCCTATTCAGTTTTCATGCTTGTAAATCAGACATCATCAATTATTCAACCGGGCTCGGTGGCTCACCCTGTAATCCCGCGCCTTTGGGAGGCTGAGGTGAATGGATTGCCTGAGCCCGCGGGTTCGAGACCCGTCTGGGCAGCAGACCTCATCTCTACAATAAATCAAAGACCTCATCTCTACAATAAATCAAAAAATCAGCCTAGCGTGGTAGCGTGCGCTTGTAATTCCGGCTACTTGGAAGGCTGAGGCGGAACGATCGCCGGAGCCCAGCAAGTCGAGGCTGCGGTGGCCGGGAGTGGCCACTGCACTCCATTCTGGGTGACAGAGTGAGACTCCAACTCAAAAAAAAAAAAAAATATTCATACAATATTATTTAAATTCTTGTCATAATCTTTATTGTAGTTTTCTGGGCAGACTTCAGCTTATCTGTATTATTCTTTAGTGAGGCACACAAATAAAATAACACAAGTTTTTACTTCTTTTAGAGTAAGCACAGAATAAATTTGATTATTAAGAAATTATAATTTATATACCTAACCATGAATTGTATCCCACATCTTTAAAAAAAATACTAAAAGAGAAAAAAAGAAATTATAGCTGGGCTTGGTGGCTTACGCCTATAAGCCCAGCACTTTAGGAGACTGAGGCGAGAGGACTGCCTAAGCCTATGGGTTCAAGACCAGCCTGGGCATTCTGGTAAGACCTTGTCTCTACAATAAATCAAAAAATTAGCTGGGCATGGGGGCACATGCCTGTAGTTCCAGCTACTTGAGAGACTGAAGCGGGAGGATCACCTGAGCCCAGTAGGTCGAGGCTGTGGTGACCATGAACATGCCACTGCACTCCAGCCCAGGCGACAGAACTGAAAGAAAGAAAGAAAGAAAGGAAGGAAGGAAGGAAGGAAGGAAGGAAGGAAGGAAGGAAGGAAGGAAAGAAGGAAGGAAGGAAGGAAAAGAAAGAAGAAAGGAAAGAAAGAAAGAAAGAAAGAAAGAAGAAAGGAAAGAAAGAAAGAAAGAAAGAAAGGAAAAGAAAGAAAGAAAGAAAGAAAGAAAGAAAGAAAGGAAAAGAAAGAAAGAAAGAAAAAGAAAGAAAGAAATTATGTCACATTTTGTCTAATTGTTTGCTCTCAAGACTAAAAACTCCCTGAGCACTGGGAGCGATTTACATTTTACCTCAAAGTCTTGTAAAAAAAAAAAAAAAAAAAAAAGACAGGCTGACATATAATGGGTATTCCATAAAATGTTAAAAATAGCTGCCAACTAAAACAACTAAACTTTTTTACCTGTGTACTTCTAGCTCTTCTTCTCTTTTTCACTATGTATTTGTAACTTTGTTTGGTTTTGAACCTATCAGTGTTGTTTTAAATTCATCACTCTTAGAGTATATTCATTGCTTAAAATTCCTTTAAGATTTATCACTCACTCCCAGGCTGGAGTGCAGTGGCATGCTCATGACTACCGTAGGCACGATCTTGCTGGACTCAGGTGATCCTTCTGCCTCAGCCTTCCAAGTAGCTGGAAATACAAGCGCCCACCACCACTCCCAGGGAATTTTTTGATTTATTGTAGAGATGAGGTCTTGTCAAGTTGCCCAGGCTGACCTTGAACACTTGGTCATAGACAATCCTCTTGTCTCCACCTTCCAAAGTGCTGGGAGTCAGTGCACCTGGCTAAGATTTATCTTTTAATAACCCATTATGGTCACTAAAATTTTACTGTTTTTTAGCGTCCACAGTTTGCAATGACATGTGATTTTTTTTTTCTTTTAAAGATGTGGAGTACAATTCAGGATTGGGTATACAAATGGTCATTATGAACTCTTGTTGATGAAGTGTGCCCCACCTCCCCTGGCAGTTTCCCTCTATTGCCAATTCCTGAAATGATATCTTTCAAATATCTTCTAATTAAAAAAATTTTTTCAAGTAACTATTTAAATAGAAAGAGTTGTCAATGAAAGCTTGCTGTATAGTACTAGAAATCTCCTTCTACCCTGGTATCAAATATTTAATGATATAATTTAACGATATAATTTGAGAAGATATTCACCTACTGTTCTCAAATGTATATTATTTCATTTTGAAATGTTTTCAACTACCATTTAAATGCTTTGCTTAGGAGAAAGTGTTAGAGCATGAGGTTAGGAAGTCAGATGGAATGATATAATTAGGTGTGTGTGTGTGTGTTGTGTGTGTGTGTGTGTGTGTGTGTGTGTGTGAGTGTTTAATAGTCAAAGACTTTTACTTCATCTCACTGGCAATGGGGAAGTCCTTTAAAAACTTAGACTGCCAAGGGAGGGAGGGACACACCTCATCAACAAGGGTACCTGCATAATGAACATTTGTATATCTAACCCTGAATAGTAACTCACATCTTCAAAAAAAATTTAAACTTGAAAATGACTTGGTCACATTATTTTAGAAATATAACTCTGTTGGCAGTATGGAACATATATTACAAAATTATGAGACAGTAGGTTCACAGAATGTCTAGGAGAATTAAAACGGTGAAACAAAAACCTCCTTACACTGATAAAGGACTTTGGCAAAGTCTCAGGATATAAAATAAATGTGCAAAAGACAAACGCATTTTTTTACACCATTAACAAACAAACAGAAACTCAAATAAAAAACACAATCCAATTCACAATAGCCACAAAAAAAATGAAATACCTTGACATCTTCCTAACCAGAAATGTGAAAGACCTTTACAATGAAAACTACACAACACTGCTCAAATAAATCAAAGATGACACAAACAAGTGGAAAAATATCCCACGCTCATGGACTGGAAGAATCAACATTGTGAAGATGTCCATCTTACCTAAGGCAATCTACAGATTTAATGCAATACCCATCAAATTACCAGCAACATTCTTCTCAGACCTAGAAAAGACCTCACAGGAATTCATATGGAAACACAAACGTCCAAGAATAGCCAGAACAATCCTCAGCAAAAAAAACAAAGCAGGTGGTATCACATTACCAGACTTCAAACTTTACTATAAAGTTACAATAATCAAAGCAGCTTGGTATTGGTACAGGAACAGGCATACAGACCAATGGAATAGAATTGAGATTCCAGAAGCAAAATCTCAATTTCTCAACCAACTCATCTTCGACAAAGCCTCCACCACCTACCACTGGGGAGAGGAGAACCTATTCAGTAAATGGTGCTGGGAAAACTGGCTGACCACATGCAGAAGATTGAAACAGGACCCCTATCTATCCCCATACACAAAAATTAATTCTAAATGGATCAGAGACCTAAATGTAAAACCTCAAACCCTAAGAACCTTAGAAAATGAAGGACATACCCTCATGGAAATTGGAACTGGCATCCAATTCCTGAACGAAACCCGAAACCCACAGGCCATAAGAGATAAGATAGGTAAGTGGGACCTCATTAAACTGACAAGCTTCTGCAAAGCCAAAGAAACCTTCAAGAGAGCAGGGAGACAGCCTACAGACTGGGAAAAAGTATTTGCCAAATCCAGGTCTGACAAAGGCTTAAGATCTTGGATCTACAAGGAACTCAAACGTGCTGAAAAGACAAAAACAAACAACCCCATTACCAAATGGGCAAAAGATATGAACAGACACTTCTCAACGGAAGACATCCGAGAGCCAACAGACACATGAAAAAATGTTCAACCTCACTAATCATCAGGGAGATGCAAATCAAAACCACACTGAGATACCACCTAATCCAGTCAGAATGGCAATTATCAATAACTCAAAAAATAACAGTTGCTGGCGAAAAGGGAACACTTCTACACTGTTGGTGGGAGTGCAAACTAGTGCAACCTCTATGGAAAACAGTATGGCGATTCCTAAAAGCTCTAAATATTGACCTCCCATATGACCCTGCAGTCCCCCTACTGGGAATATACCCTGAAGAACTCAAATCACTCTATAAAAAAGTTACCTGCACACATATGTTTATCGCAGCATTGTTCACAATAGCAAGAACCTGGAAGCAACCATGCTGTCCATCAAAAGAGGACTGGATTAAAAAAAGGTGGTACATATACACGATGGAATACTACGCAGCCATAAAAAAGAACAAAATCATGAATTTTGCAGCAACCTGAATGGAACTAGAGTCTATAATACTGAGTGATCTCTCACAGAAACAAAGATCTGAGTATCACATGTTCTCACTCATATAGTGGACCTTGAACATCCAACGTAATACTGTAAGAAAATGACTGACAGTGGTGGGAAACTGTGGGGTTGGGAGGGGAAGGAAGATGGGATTAACGGTAGTAAATATCTGTCTGGGGACGGGGAGACACCTCTTATCAACAAGGGTGCCTGAACGGAGCATATTTGTATACCTAACCCTTAACTGTACCCCACAATAGAAAAATAAATAAATAAACAACAACAACAACAACAAAACAGTGACTTAGACTGGATGCCGTGGCTCACGCCTATAATCCCAGCACTTTGGGAGGTCGAGGTGAGAGAATTGTCTGAGCCCACGGGTTTGAGACCAGCCTGGGCAACTTGGTGAGACCTCTTCTCTACAATAAATCAAAAAATTAGCAGGTGATAGCACGTGCCTGTGGTTGCAGCTACTTGGAAGGCTAAGGTGGAAGGATCACCTGAGCCCAGCCGGTCGAGGCTGTGGGGGCCATAAGCATGCCACCGCACTCCAGCTTGGCAACAGAGTGCAACTCTGACTAAAATAAAATAAAATAAAATGTTTAAAAAATAATCATGAGAACTGGAACCAAGAAAGTGAGATTTCTGCATTACTTCTAATTATTCATAAGATATCCTGTAAGAAGTATGCCTGGAACTTGAAGATACATTAAAGAATATTAAAAGATGAATATCTATGTAAAATATCAGCAGATTAAAAAAACATATATATAGTATTTAGTACAAATAGTATATTTACAGCAAGTTTGAATAAATTAAGTTTTAAAAATCATGGAATGATAAGTTTTTAAAAACTTACGAAATAATGCAACTATGTCACTTAAGGTTTGTGTCAAATAAAACTCAATTATCATTAACTGATATGTTTTTCTTAGTAATTGCATTGGTTTCTTACTTGCTTTAAGTTTAATTTTCCTGAAAAAATTAATTATTTGAATGAATTCTTTATCTGGCATTTTATTGCCTTTCTTAATATTATCAAATTATTATGTAGTGTTAAGTATTCTTCTAACATTGATTTAATTAATTTAAAAACAATGATGACTCTCTTAACTTAGTAATATTCTATACACATGTAGTGTCCATTGTTGACAGCTTTAGCTGAATAGCCAAGCATATTAAACTGAAAAAAAATATAATTGTGTACCTCTAGGTAATATAGGCAATATTGATAGTTATAATGATTTTAAACATTGTCTAATTTATCTCTGCAATGCTGGTGGTACATTTTTATAATGTTAGAGTAGCTCTTAAGCAAACTAAGTAGACTAACAAAAATACAACCTTAATAAACCATTGGCTTGACCTAAGTTGTCTTGATTCTTAAAGAATATGATGTTGAATCTTAAACATGAGGAAAATGCAGATAAATGAAAGGAAACACAAAGTAGGAACTATGAGAAAAGGTGTATCAGTTAGTGCTGCATCCAGGCCACTGCAAAACTCCATGACATAAAATGACAACCATTTTTCCTCCCATATCTGTAAATCAGCTGAGGTTAAGCTGATTTTTGTACTGATGGTCTAGTTTAGTTATGTTCTTTTCATAATGAGAGCAGAGGTTCAATATGTGTAAAAAATTGTTACTTCTGTCCATATTCCAGATAACATTGCACTTCTAGTGGGAGTAATTGCAAAATTACATGTTCAAGTATACAAGGGGAGAACCCCCCCAAACTGGAGTTTATTTATAAAAAATTGTGCATTTTTTGTACATGTTTAAACTTCAGTCACTTTCAAAGTACTCTCTGTTTGATGCAGTTCACCTATTGAGACACTTTCTCCACTGCTCAAAACAGTTTTGAACTTGTCAATTTGGATGCCTTTTGATGCTTCTGCCATTGTTTTGTTTCACCTGTTCCACATTGACAAAACATTTCCATTTGAGTATTTTTTTCATTTGAGGAAATAAACAAAAGTCAAATGGGGTGAATAGGGAGGGTGGGGCATGGTGGTCATACGGTTTTTGGTCAAAAACTGCTGAACACTCAGTGCAGTGTAGGCAGGTGCGCTTGTAAATCACTCATCATAAAATAAGCAAACAAGTTGAAAGAATCTACACACATACACAAAAATGTACTGAAGCCGAACTCAGTGTCTCACAACAATGCCAGCTGGTACACTGATGCTGATGGGATCCTAGAACACTTAGCTACCGGGGATGCCTGTACTACAAGGGACCTGCCCTCCAAAAATAATTCTGGGTTTTTTTTTGGGGGGGGGCAGAAATGATCCTTCCTCATACATAGGTAAGAAAAAGAGGAAATATTGGGACCATTAGTTCAATTTACCATAAAAATTAATTGAAAGTCTGATTATAAAGTTTGAATAAGAAAGAACCATGGACAAACATGTTTAAATTCAACTATTCCTCAATCCAAAATGAATTTCTGAAAATATTTATGAGAATTATGTATATTTTATGAATTGTTTGGATACTCAGCTGAGCTACGTAGTCCTTTTTCACTACTATTCTCAGAAACTTCTAATGCCTCTGTAGACTTCCAGAACTGCCAACACAATTGCAAGAACATTACAAAATAAGTTCAAAGAGGCTTCTAACTTTCGGTAATATAGGAGTTTACTTTACTCATAGTGACTCTTCACAGTGAGAAAACGGCCTAGGCATTTTTTATTTGGTAGCTATCCACTGCAGGCTTACGTCCTCAAGCTTCATGTTGTTAGATGTAAGGAATCTAATATTTTCATAATTCTATTCAAGCAGGGTACTCATCTGGAAATGTGTCTATTAGCTTTCTTTTTTATCATATCAAAAGAGAAGTAGGAAAAGTTACAATAAGACTAGAAAGCAAGTGGAACTTCATGAACTAAGTACATCAGTTTTCAAAACTCTTACTTCAGCCAGGCTCCGTGGCTCAGCCTGTAATCCCACGCCTTTGGGAGGCTGAGGTGAGTGGATTGCCTGAGCCCGCGGGTTCAAGACCCGCCTGGGCAACTTGGTGAGACCTCATCTCTACAATAAATAAAAAATTAGCCAGGCGTGGTAGCGCGTGCCTGTAGTTCCGGCTACTTGGAAGGCTGAGGCGGAACGATCGCTGGAGCCCAGCAAGTCGAGGCTGCGGTGGCCGGGAGTGGCCACTGCACTCCAGTCTGGGCGACACAGTGAGACTCCAACTCAAAAAAACAAAACAAAAAACAAACAAAAAACTTTTACTTCAAAATGTAAGTACTTACCCTCATATCCACCTTATATAGGGCCTAGAAAAAAAAAATCCACATTTCAAATGACTGCCTGCTATTAAGGACGTAAAATGTATTCTCATGATGTTTATTTTCCATTAATGCAGTCAAGATCATGGAAGGGTGTGATTAAAACCAAGAATTCTCATATTCTCACTCTCCTCTTTTTTTTTTCTTTTGAGACAGGGTTTTACTCTGTCACCCAGGCTGGAGTACAGTGGCATGGTCATAACTCACTGCAACCTTGAACTCCTGGGCTCAAGTGGTCCTCCTGCATCAACCTCCCAAGTAGCTGGGACTACAGGTGCATGCCACCATGCCTAGCTAATTTTTCTATATTTTGTAAACATAGGGTTGCCCTTTGTAGTCCAGGCTGGCCTTGAACTCCTGGTCTTAAGTGATCCTTCCACCCTGGCTTCCCAAAGTGCTGAGAATGACAGGCATGAGCCACCATGCTTGGTAATTTTCATATTCTTGAATCTCTGCTGATGGTATTTAATTCAGTGCCTCTCCCTCCCATTCTCAGGGCCCTGAGACTTGTATTGGTCACTCTTCTTTGGTCTAAATCTGGAGCCCAGAAAAGGAAATCACCCATTGTCTTCAAAATTTTCTATTTTAGTCACTGAAAATCAGAATCATTGGCATGTGTAATAAACTAGAACTAATCTAGCTTGCAAATAATGTGTTTTTATTAATATATTAAATACTTGAACATCTAGAGGAGAGAACAGAGACAACAACAGAAGCAAAACAAGTAGGCTTGGCTCCTGACATATTCTCTCAGGAAGACTCTTTTCCCTTCCATGATGCTACAGTGCTTATTTTTCATCTGGAAGTTGAAAAAAATAAAACCTTCTTTCTCTGTGTAACTTCCCCAAGTTTCTTTTTAATTATCCATAACTCAAAAACTGAATAAAGTTAAAAAAGAGGAAGAGCAATAGTTGTCACAGCAACAATAGTTCTTATTTAAGACTAGATTAAGCTTGGATTACATAGTAGAGAAGTATTTCATTTTTCTGACATCAAAACCTGTACTTTACAGGTGAAAATGATAACTAGTGTCAAACATTATTCATGTCAGCTAATGATATTTGGTGTTAAATTGGAATCTAAAGTTTGGAAAAAGGATTAAGCAAGCAGATTGATCACATTATTAATTTGTTAATATACATGAATGCTGCACAGACAAATATGTTAGAATATTTTATCCATCAGTGACCAATCAGCAAATATTTTATCCATCAGTATTTGTTATATCAGTGCTACTTAGTCAGTTTCATTATGCTAGGAACTATGTGTTTGCATATTAGTAGCGAGTGGCTAGCTTCCTAGTCATAGGTGTTAGAGCTGTTAGGACCCTATACCTAAAGACCCAAATTCATCCAGTTAATGAGACAAATTTATCTGGAGAAAAGAGAAGCAGTTAAAAAAAAGATAACATTTTTTTTTTCTGAAAGTTTATGTAACAGTTATGCTGAGTGCTTCCTTTTCATTCAGTTTTCACAATTATATTGCTAGGTCTGGATATTATACCTGTTGTTCACTTTACAGATGAGGAAACTGAACCTCAGACAAATTATTTAACTTGTCCAGTATCATATGGTTAGCAAGTGGTGAGGCAGAAACCCTCCAGAATCATACTTCTCACCATTATGCCATCTTGCCTCCAATAACATAAGAGTCTAAGACTACTTGTGCTGAAGTCTTTCATGTCTGGGACGTTATATGTTGCTTGTGTTTAGACATACTATTGCCTAGTACATATAGCTAGATTCATACTTTAGTTTTATGAAAGGTATTTAGAGTTCCCTTCTAGTGCTAAACTTCAGACTAGTTGTCTGAAGTCTTGAAAATCTACCTACATAGGTAGATCTAGCTATTCCTGACCTGTCTATTTGCCCTTACTTCCACTCACTAGACAGTGCAGGTACTGGTGTGAAAGGAGCTTGTTATCCTTTCTGTTCCCATATTTTAATTTGAGTGGTTGGTAACTCCCAGAGGAGCAAGCTCTAGAGTGTGACCTGTGTTCCATGGTTTTCTCCCTTTTCTAAGATAACTTTTTAAGTTCTATAATTCAGGAAGTTTTCTCTTAACATCCTTGATAGGTTCTTGGAAAAAACAACTTTAAGCAGATTGACATATAATGAAACTTATTTTAGCATTTTAGCATAGGCTAACTGATATAGACAAAAGTTAAGTTTCTATAGCATATTTCTGGTCACAAAAATATCACCAACTTCTCTATAAAGACCCAAAATACCTTTAATAATAAACATTGAAATAAATGTGAGTCATTCCCACCTTTAAGAAAGATTAATAAAAACTAGTAAGATGAGTACCCAGTTTTTGGTGAATCAGTGAGTGACGCTGGCTATAGTGGTGTTAGATTAAATCAAGGAGGAAACATTAGCAAAGCAAAAATTGTAAGAACCATCTCCTACCACCATGTAGTTCAAAAACAACAAATATGCCAGGCTTGCTGAGCGTTTTCATACTGCACCATTTATTGTCATGCATTTGTATGTTTACAGTAGACTTTATAAATTTATATTTTATAGTGGTTTATATTTGTTCAGTTGTTTCTCAACCTGCTTATTTCAATTCAGGGTCAGTGTTGGCCTTATCCTGCCTGGGGGCAGCTCAGCATGCAAAGGCAAGAACCAGCTCTGGACAGGACACAATTTCATCACAGGGTGTGCTCACACACACACCCATACTCACTCACACCGGGACCATGTAGCACGCCAATAAACCTAATATGCACATCTTTAGGATATGTAAAGAAACTGGAATATCTAGAGAAAACTCACATGAACATGGGAGAACATGCAAACTCCACACAGACTGTGACCCCAGCTGGGAATCAATTATTTTTTCTCACAAACATTGAAACAAAATAATTTAGAATTAAATTACATTATTTGAGAACCTGCAGTATCTCACAGTCAAGTCCATTTAAACTGCGAAAGAAATAAATCTGCCTTGAGTCAAGTCATCTCTTCTCTTAACAAAGATGGTTGGAATCCCTGTCCTCAGTTTCATCTGTAGGTGAATCTGTGACATCTTTATTAGCACTATACAAATATTATATTCCAAAGTTATTTCTAAATTAGTTACTCCAAACACTAGCATGTTCCCTTCAGTTGCTAGATGTCACAAGTTGTTACTCAAAATACTGATGGTTGTGAATGACTTGCTTTTTATTCTATAGATGAGCTCATAATTAATGTATCAGTACACAAACATCATTTTGATTCACCTGAATTCCAAAATGTTCTCTTAAATTAAAGGAAAAATGGTGGCATGATAGCAAACCAGAAACAATTCCTCACTGTTACCTCTCTTAAATACATCTTCCTAAAAACACTGAAATTTGTAATATATGGTATACTATCTCTAAAAACATAGGTTTGGTGTGCATTTGCATTAGCTGATCATGTCTGCTTATTTTTCTGGAAAGTGGATCAAAGAGATAGTATAATCGATGATTTGATAAATTTCCTAACACTTTGCAAAGTGGTTGAACAATTTTTTCTTTGTGGTGCTAGGTGGCACTACTAGTCAATATTTTATATTTCACAGATGGCTTTCTCATTCCAAAAGTTGTAAATAGGTATAGGAAGTAATATTTAATCTTGAAATTTAATAATTATATATTATCATGGACTTTCAGAGTAAACTTTTCTTAGAATGTTAAAATCTTTCCAGTGAAGGAAATTATGAAGTCACATATAAACACCAAAATAAGAAGAAAAGAGGTGTAAAACAAAAAATGTTGACTTTATAATTCAATTTAAAATTAAGGTGCATGTATTTAATTGGCAGCTGGCAATAAAGCTTCAATATCCGTTATGCAGTTATCCTCAAAGAGAAAACAAAAAATAAATATCAGTCTGTAGAATTCAATGTTCTTAGACACAATACTTGTGTTTTAACAATACTAAAATATTTATTCAGAGCATTGTCAGTACCCTTTCTCTTAAATTCTATGGTTGCAACAAACAAAACAAAACAAAAAAACACCAAACAAACCTGCAACTTTCTCTTATTTAATTGAGATTTCACGTATGAAAGCATTATCTCATATTCAGGTAATTTATATTTTAGATATCTATGTAAATGAGCATGTTTTTCAGTAAATGACAATAGGTTTACTACCAAGGACAATTAAAAATCTGTGATAGGGAAATGTAGGACCCTGAAATTCTTATAATGCCACATAAAGATTTGTGTCTTGAATATATTCATCCAGTGTTATTGTCTGTTCCTTCTCTATGTTTGGTTAGTATCAAATACCAGTCTTTTGTTTATTGTATGGTAAGCTTACAAAGAAAAGGCAAATTCTCAGCCATTTATGCAGACATTTGAATACCATGTTTTAACGTTTGGATCATCCAAACGGAACCTACAGCATTCTGACCGTTAGTTGGGTCACTAGCTAGGCGCTGAGGGCCTCACCTGAGTAACCTGAGAATCTCTTCAATCTGGCTCTTTGATTTGGCTTTCACAGGCCAGTACTTTTTATTTCTTCTCATCTGTCTGCTATCATGTTAACAAGCCAAGGCGAATCTCAGCAGTTCATTGACAACATAATAAAACAAGATTAGTATTTCACCAGTGAAGGACTGACATACTTTTAGGGCTTTAGACTTGAGACTAATGTTTGTGTGTGCCTTGTTGATCAAATAAGGAAAAAAAAAAAAGGACCAAAACACAAATCAAACAAACAAGTAAAACCACAGTGGTTGCCCACAAAAACTACTTGCTCAAGTTGGCTGAGCCTGATTGAAAACTCAGATAAGTCCCAAACCAAAACAACACAGCATCTTTCACGTTATTGACATATTACCCCTAGACTCATACCAATGTTGTTTTTGTAGCACTAATAAATTATCTAATTTACATTTTGTTAATATAAACCCTGGTTCAAGAAGTCAGTTGATGACGTTTGTAGCTCTGGAAGACTGCTGTTTGTTTTAGTTTAGAGCAAATAGGTGAAATGTGTGATCACTCAGTTACTGAGGTGGGTATTGTATTAAATGTGTCATGGCTACTGGAGATTTTGGCAATTTCTAAGGCTTTTTAAATCAACATAAATAAAACTTTCAAAAAACACTGGAAGGGAGACAATGTTGTTTATTGTGCAAGAACAATCAAGAACACTTAATGGGATATTGTGACAAAGAGCTGCAAATTAATGCTGTATCTAATCTCAAATACATGCGAGACTTTTATCCTGCTAAGTAAGCTGACCAGAAAGACTAAAACAAATTGTCATAATTGTGTTTATATTTTCAAGCCACATTTTCCATATACAATTAAGTTATTTAAAATTCTGCAATTGAAGTACTTGTCTTTAATGATAAGGTCTGGGTTTATTTGATTAAAATGTGATTTGGCATAGTTGGATGACTAACATTTTAATTAAGAAAATTGCATTTGCTTTCTTGATATTCGTCTATACTCTAACTAGTTGTTTTATCAGTTACACATGACACATAAACACATTTTGAAAATTAGTTCACCAGATAGTCCTTATCCTGCAAAATTTAAATAGCAGAAAGATGTATACTGTATGTAAATAATATATGTGTGTATTGGCTTGCATGTGAAAGGAAGTTAGATAAATAAAGCGACTTTAATGTGCTCTATTCATTATTAATTAGTGCAACACAAGAACTTAAATAGCCCAGGCCATTTTAGGAGGAATAAAGATGTTTTTAAAAGAGCAGCAGTCCTGTAACAAATCCTATTTCTCGGCTATACTAATTGCTTTCATTGCATTTAAATCCTTGTTAGTGCTGAAAGGTAAAAGCAAGCTAAGAAGCTGCATGACTGAGAAACCCAAACAACCCCTTAAAAAGAAAAATTCTTTTCCAGTCCTATGCCTTGAGAATTTGCCATCTGGATTGCATACCTTATTCAATGGTTTAGTTCTTGACATTTTTAAACAATAGCACTGTAGCATTTTAGCACGTTGTTGCATGATAAAACAAATGTATCATGCATTAAGTTATGCAGGGATATATTTAAAACTCCTTATTGCCCAAGGTAGATAGTGAGAACAGGCACTTGCCAGTTTGATATTGAAATACCACCGTGTAGGGCTGATAATGTATTACACATATATTATCAACCTTGCATTCATTGGTATTTAAAGGAAAATATTTCAGAGAAAATATGCCAAATTTTGCTTTGATTTGGGCTCTCTCAAAATTAATTAGTATCCAAGTCACTAAGATGTTTTATTCCTCTTTAATACTTTAATCCCAGGGATAGTTGCCTGAGGTTAAACTGTTTTTGATTAACTCTATGTGATAATGAAAACCATGAGAATAGCCTTGTGTAGGAGTTCCTTCTTTCTGATGTTACATATAAAACTGCGGAAGTCTTACAATATTTAACACTGAATTTTTTTTCCCTTTCTGTACCCAGACCTCAAACTAATTATGCAAGCGTGAGGAATGATTTTATCTAAAGTTGTTACTGTTTTTGCAAGGTGTGCCTAAGTGAAGAGTTCAACTATGTTTATTGGGGTGAAGAAAACACATTCTAATGAGGGTTCAAGAAAATATTTGGTGCTCTACAAGGACAGACAGGGAGTCAGATCAGCAATTACAGACCTAGGCTTCCTCTATCTTCACAATATGAATATTTTTAGCTAATCACTAATGACTATTGGTGTTTCCTCCACATTCTGAATTTAAAGTAGAGAGACAACTGGATGAGAAAGTCATTCGAGGCATGATCGAAAAAAATAATTTTTTCTTTTTCTTTAGAAACTACATAAGATTGTGAAAAAAGGAAATTGCATTCTTCTATTTGATTTCACTTCTGTTGTGGTGAGCTCATTTTGATGATGATTTTTATAAAATGAAATTGTTAGTGTGCTCCTTGTGTATGTTATCCCATAAATATAATCACAATGAAACCTGAACATATCTAGAGACATCTATAACTTTCCCATCTTTTAATTTACCCTTTGCAAAGTTATATCTGAGTCTAAAAGGGAAAGAGTTCATAAACCAATTTGTAAGATTATCACAGTTTCAAGAAGTTAATACCTTTTATCAGTGGTCCTAACCTTTTGGCATTACGAATCAGTTTCATGTAAGACAAGTTTTCCAAGGATGGGGAGAATCATTGGGCGTTAGATTCTCATAAGAAACATGCAGTCTAGATCCCTCACATGAGCAGTTCGCAATAGAGTTTGAGCTCCTATGAGAATCTAATGCTGCAGGTAATCTGACAGGAATGGAGTTCCACTCGCCTGCCACTGACCTCTTGCTGTGCAGCCTGGTTCCAAACAGGCCACAGACGAGTACCTGTCCAGGCTTGCAGATCCCTGCTTTATATTATACCTTCTCTTGTATTTTGTTTTCTTCACTATTGACTGGAACACTTTTTTTTTTTCTTTTGAGTTGGAGTTTCACTCTGTCGCCCAGACTGGAGTGCAGTGGCCGCTCCCGGCCACCACAGCCTCGGCCCACTGGGCTCTGGCGATCCTTTCACCTCAGCCTTCCGAGTAGCTGGAATTACAGGTGCGCGCTACCACGCCCGACTGATTTTTGATTTATTGTAGAGATGAGGTCTCGCTGCCCAGGTGGGTCTCGAACCCGCGGGCTCAGGCAATCCACTCACCTCAGCCTCCCAAAGGCGCAGGATTACAGGCTGAGCCACAGAGCCCGGCTGACTGGAACACTTTTAATAAATGAAAATATTTATATCCAATGGACTTGGACATGATAACTCATGTGTTGTTTGATGTTTTAAGGTTGTAAGAGTAACTTCTGTTTGCTTCAGTAAATGGAGGGTTTTTTTTTTTTGAAAGATAGTAAGGGAGGATATGGAAAATGTCTTAAATGTCTCAATGAGCCATCACAGGCAACTGTAATATCTTTCATTGTCATTTAGTTAGCAAAATAGGATTCGTAGTTTAATAGCAAGCCTGGTGACTCAACCTATTCTATTAGCTATTGCAAAAGCACTGAGTCACTTCTCAATCTGTATTCATCCTGTTTACTCAATTGGCAACTGACTGGTCTCTCTCCCTTTCTTTGTCTCTCTCTCATAAATGGGAAAAAAGAGTTTCCAATTGCTCTGGCTAGTTACCACCAGAGTAGATAGACATGTTGGTCAAAGTCTCCGTCATAGCCCCCCTGCAGGATGGTTGCTTTGACTTATTTCCCACATCCATTCCAATTAGCCATAGTCCAGGCAGGCCACACATGGTAAATTAAAAAAAAAAAAAAAGCAATTCAGGCATAACAAACACATCAGACTGGGGTTGAGGGCATGCCAGTGAGTCTGAGATTTCTCACTACACTGCTATATAATTTGTGTGGCCTCACCATGCATTTGGAGCCAGAAAAATAAATGTCTGTTTCATGTTATTAATGTTTTGGTTGCTCAAAGTATAACTAATTGATAACTTTAAGAAGTTTGAAAAAATATACAGTAAACAAAAATACATATTATAAGAAGTGCTAAAACTGTTTTTATATTCAAAGGTACTTGAAATACATAGTCCCTCTTCTCATCAGCTGAGTGCTATAAAGTTCTTATTAATTAATTGTTGAGCACGTCTAATGAAAATTGATATAAGCTTGCACGGTCGCATCCTTTAATTTTCTTAAAGAAATACATTTATAAGAAATTGAATCATGGTTGAATGAGCTAACTAGTAATTAAATAGTTATTTAACGGACTATTTACTATATAGCACAATAAATGCATTTTTCAAAAGGTAGAAAAGTTATGAGAAATGCAGACAAAAAAGAATAATAAATGCTTTAACTACAAAGCTAGGTAAACTAGATAAACTGATGTCATGCTAAGAAAACCCATCCTAGTTCATTAAAGTATAACATCTGAAACCACTAAGCGATCTGTCCTTTTCCACTACTATAGTACAAAGGTGCTAAGTTACAGGCATCAGATTAACTCCTCATACATTTAGGCTAACTTTACTTGAAATGCTACCATACATGTTCAAAGAAAGTGTTTTCTTTGAACAGTGTTTGTGAAAACTCTGATTATATTTATATGTATATATGTATATAGATAATCTTATATACAGTTTCTAAAAACAAGTCACTATCTTCAAAGAAAAATAAAATCCTATAGCTTTTTAACAAATAAAAGTTGTATTTACTGATACCATTCATGAAACTATGGTGATTCAGCAGATGTACCACTGCTACTATTGTAAGTCATACTGAAAGCTCTTAAATTTTTGGAGAGCGAATTAATTAGTTTATCTTTGGCTTCTGTGTAAAAACCCACCGTAAGAATTAATATTTGGAAGTATTTGACACCAACATTAAAAAAAATTGAAATACTCAAACCAAGGATCTAGTGAATATTTCCTTTTTTCATAGTATCAATCCTGTGACTAATAAATAGCTGCTTCTATTTTGCACACATGGCATATTTAGGTCTATTCTAATTTAATCTGATTAGTTTAAAAACATTATGCTTTATAATAATCTGGCTAAAGAGTCTTAAATTTTGTTACATCTTTGAAATTAAATATTATTTTAAAGCTCTTTTGGATTTGTTATTTCACATGAATTGATTACCTTAAATTTTACTTTTGGACCATAAGCACATAAAATGGAGAAGCTAAATAGATAAGACATAGTGCACAATTTTAGTATGAGAACTATATTCTTTTAGAAATACTTCTACTTAGAAAAATTTTGAAAATAATGACAAAAAAGAGAAATGTGTTTTTTAATTTATTGGAATTATAACTTTTCTACAAATATAATCCTCTGTTTTGACTTACTATATAGCCTAGTCCAATAGAATTTTTGCAATGATATTAAAGTTTTATATCTACATACCTTAAAATACTATCTACTAGCCACATTTGACTTTTTTGGGGACTTGAAATATGGCTCATTCAATTAAGAGACTGAATTTTAAATTTCATTTATTTTAATTAATTTAAATATGACTAGTATATGGCTAGTGAGTACTCTATTGAGCAACATACAATAGAGTATTGGGTCAATAAAATGGATAATTGTCTTAGCATTGACCTTGGTTATTACTAGGAAGAGTGAGATGCTACAGTATTTTCCAAATAAATTTTTAGAAACCTGAAAATTAAATATGAAGAAGCACTTGTGCCTCGGTAATGTAAGAGACACTTCAAACACACTGTTGTGGACATTTTGTGTCAGTGGACCAAATTTATAACTATTGATGTAAAAAATGACATCTGTAATTCTTGAGGCATTTCCTCTAAGGCTATTAATCAGGTGTACTTTGTCTTCAAATGCACAGACAAGCTGTTAGAAACAAAAAAAAATAAGCAAAAATAAGCAAAAAAGTTACTATGAGGTAACTATGCAACATGAAATCCAATGTCTTGAGAAAGATTATTTGGTAGCTAATAATGCAATTCTAAACAGCAAACTACATTTTGAATGAAAACCCAGAAATTTACCTATATCTGTATACCATCCTGTGAAATTGAAGTAGGTGTTTCTAAATGTTCTAATCTTTATTCCAATGTGTTAGTTCATTAACTTCAGAGGAGTAACTCATTGTCAAAAATTTACAGTCAATTTCAAATTGCTGTGTTAATTCTAACTCCTTCTATACCTGATTACCTCTTTTTTTCTTTCCCAAATGCTGATTTTGTGCTCAAGTTCTATTAGCCTTTCTCTCTGAATACATTATTGCTCCCTGGTTTCCAGTAAAGGCTCCTGGTTTCTGTGTTTCTAATCAAGGTCTCCATTAAACAGTCACAAAGGTTATTGTTTGGTTATGTTTGTAGTTAGTAGCTCTTAGCTTTATCTACTTAGTGGTGGTTTACAAATTCCTGCTAATGCTTAATTAGAACAGTAATTTCTGGCGGCTTCTACTCTTATTTTCCCTTTTCCCTTCCCCTGCTGCAGATCTGAGATGGGGGAGGTAGGGAAACCACTGAGAGGAGATGAAAAGCTTTAACAAACTCACCCTGTGGGATAGTGGATAAGGAAGATCATCGTTGTTTGGCCTGGGGATCTGGATCTTATTAATGTCACTGGGCTTCTCCAATCCTCAGTGGCAGAAATCTGGATTCTTCCTGCTGTTAACAGGACTTAACATTAACTGAAGTTCACTAGACTTTCTGTAACTGAATAAACTCAGGGCTGCGGAAATTTTCCTTCTTCCTTTAATAGAACAGCAAATGGAATAGCATTGCTATCACCACCATTTAGCTGTTTGATGTCCAAAAATGGGCAGATGCCAAAGCGTGTCATTTGGACTGCCCCATCTTTCAGGTCATAATCTGCTTTCCTAAATTTGGAGGTCAAAACATATCATTTTGTTTTTTTGTTTTGTTTTTTGAGTTGGAGTCTCACTCTGTCGCCCAGACTGGAGGGCAGTGGCCATTCCCAGTCACCGCAGCCTCGACCTGCCGGGCTCTGGTGATCCTTCCGCCTCAGCCTTTCAAGTAGCTGGAACTACAGGCGCGCGCTACCATGCCCGGCTCATTTTTGATTTGTTGTAGAGATGAGGTCTCGCTAAGTTGCCCGGGTGGGTCTTGAACCCGTGGGCTCAGGCAATCCACTCACCTCAGCCTCCCAAAGGCGCGGGATTACAGGCTGAGCCACTGAGCCCGGCTAAAACATAACATTTTGTAAAGCACTAGAGGATAATGTGCTGTAATATATATTTTATGCACTATGCTTGCTCTTGCCATCAATTAAAGCAAACTTCTGCTTTTGCAATTTAGTTGATACTCCAAATATTTCAAGAACAAATAACAAAGTAGAGGAAAAGATATGAGTGTTAAATATTACATATGAGGAATGAGCTTTTAATTATTTCCTCATAAAACACTTCGGATATTAATAAAGTTTCATTCTATTAAATCCAAAATACTTGTTGATATGTTGCAGTAAATTAGTAAATGTTGTATGACTTAAAAGTAGGTACTAGTATTATCTCCATTTTAAAATAAAACACTAAGATACCAAAATATTAAGTAAGTTGTTCATGATCTCACACTGGCAAGTTGCAAGCTGGGATTTTAACCCAGGCAGTTTGGCCTCAATATCTATTGTTGCATTTTAAAAGAAAACTTCACTAACTATGGAGTATACAAATAGATTTTGGGCTGGGCTTTAAGAAATCATCCAATGGGTGATCACCCAATAGTGATTTTTTTGTTCCTCCATCACTTCCTACCCTGCCTCTTCTGAGTCTCCAGTGCCTATTATACCATTCTCTATATCTTTGCATATCCTTGAGAACATGTGGTGTTTGATTTCCTGTTCCTGAGTTAATTTGCTTAGGATGATTTTCTTCTATTCCATCCAAGTTGCTGCAAAAGACATTATTTCATTCTCTTTGATAACTGAATAGTATTCCATAGTGGATATATATCATATTTTCATTATCCACCGATCAGTTGATGGGCATTTAGGTTGATTCCACATTTTTGCAGTTGTGAATAGTGCTGAGATGAACATGAAGGTGCAGGTGTCTTTTTTTATATGACAATCTCTGTTTCTTAGGGTGGATACCTAGTAGTGGAATTGCTGGATCAAATTGTAGATCTACTTTTAATTCTATGAGTAATTTTCATACCACTTTTTATAGAGGTTGTACTAATTTATACTCCCACCGACAGTGTATAAACAGTCCTTTTTCTCTGCATCTGTACCAGCATCTACTGTTTTTTTTATTTTTTAGTAATGGCCATTCTGACTGGTATAAGGTGCTATCTCATTGTGGTTTTAATTTGCATTTCCCTGATGATGAGTGATGTTGAGCATTTTTTCATGTTTGTTGACCATTTGTATACCTTCTTTTGAGAGATATCTGTTCATGTCATGTGCCCACTTTTTAATGGGGTTATTTACTTTTTTTTGCCGATTTGTTTGAGTTCTTTGCAGAATCTGGATATTAGTCCTTTGTCAGATGTATAGTTTGTGAATATCTTCTCCCATTCTGTGGGTTGCCTATTTGTTCTGTTGATTATTTCTTTTGCTGTGCAGAAGCGTTTTAGTTTAAGTCCCACTTGCTTATTTTTGTATTTGTTGTATTTGCTTTGGGGTTTTAGCTATAAATTCTTTGCCTAGTTCGATGCCCTTAAGAGCTATTCCTCTAGGATTTTTATGACTTGAGGCCTGCCATTTAAGTCTTTAATCCATTTTGAGTTAATTTTTGTATATAAGGGTCAAGTTTTATTTTTCTGCATGCAGCTACCTAATTTTCCCAGCACCTTTTGTTCAAGAGAGTGTCCTTTTCCCAGTGTATGTTTTTGTCTGCTTTGTCAAAGAAATCAGTTGTTGTAGATATTTGAGTTTATTTCTGGATTCTTTGTTCTCTTCTATTGGCCCATGTGTCTGTTCTTGTACCAGTACCATGCTGTTCTGATTAGTACAGGCTTGTAGTATTATTTGAAGTCAGGTAATGCTGATGCCTCAGCTTTGTTCTTTTTGTTTAGGATTATTTGGGGTATTCTGGCTCTTTTTTTGTTCCATATGAATTTTAGAATTGATTTTTCTAATTCTGTGAAAAGTGATATTGGTGGTTTGATAGGGATATCATTGAATCTATAGATTACTTTGAGTAACATGGTCATTTTAACAATGTTGATTCTTCTCTGCACAACATGGGGTGTTTCTTTGTTTGTGTCCTCTATAATGTCTTTCATCAGAGTTCTGTAGTTCTCCTTATAGAGATCTCTCACCTTCTTGATTAAATATATTCCTAGGTATTTCAGCTTTTTGACTGCTATTGTAAATAAAAATGGGTTTTTTATTTGATTCTCAGCTTGCTTGCTATTGGTGTATAGTGATGCTACTGCTTTGTATATGTTGGCTTTGTATTCTGAAACTTTATTGAATTTATTTATCAAGTCCAGGAGTTTTTTGGAGGAGTCGTTAGGATTCTCTAGGTATAAAATCATACTGTCAGCATACAGAGATGGTGTGATTTCTTCTTCAAAGGGGTATTTGTTTGCAGTTTTCATTTTTTGTTATGTTATTTCCTGGCTTTGGTATCAGAGTGATATTGGCGTTTTAGAATGAATTAGGGAAAATCCCCTTCTCTAAAATTGCTACCAGTTCTTTTTTGAAGATATGGTAGAATTCAGCTATGAGTCCACCAGGTCATTAACTCTTTTTTGTTGGGAGACTTCTAATTACTGTTTCAATCCTGCTACTCATTATTGGTCTGTTCAGGGTTCCTATTTCTTCCTGAGGGGAAAGGGGTTGAGGGGGTTGTATGTTTCCAATAATTTATCCACTTTCTCTAGATTGTCTGGTTTGTTTGTGTGGAGATGTTCATAATAGTATTGGTAGTCTTCTGAATTTCTGTTGTATCAGTTATAATGTTTCCATTTTCATTTCTGATTTAGCTTTTTTGAGTCATATCTCTCTTCATTTCTTAATTCATCTAGCTAGCAATCTATCAATTTTGTTTCTCTTTTCAAAAAAACAACTTTTTGTTTCATTGATCTTTTTTAAAAAATTTCATTTTCATTTAGTTCTGCTCTGATCTTTGTTATTTCTTTTCTTCAACTAGCTTTGGGTTGGTTTGTTTCGTGTTTTTCTAATTTCTTGAAGTGTGATGTTAGGTTGTCAATATGCGATCTTTCAGTTTTACTATTGTAGGTCTTAAGTGCTATAAATTTTCCTTGGAGCACAGATTTAGCTATGTCTTAGCGATTTTGATAATGTGTTCCAGTTTTGTCATTCATTTCAATAAATTTTTAAATCTCCATCTCTATTTCATTGTTGAACCTAGGACCATTTAGGCGCAAATTGTTTAACTTCCATGTTTTTGTTTGATCTTGTTGGTTCTTCTTGGAGTTAAGTTCTAGTTTTATACCATTTGTGGTCTGAGAAGGTGCCTGATATGACTTTAATTTTTTTGAATTTATTGATACTTGATTGGTTGCCTATTGTGCATTCTGTCTCAGAGAATATTCCAAATGCTAATGAGAAAAATGTATGTTCTGTAGTTTTGGAATGGAATGTTCTATAGATGTCTTTTCGTTCCATTTGCTCTGGAACCCAGTTTAACTCCAATGTTTCTTTGTTGACTTTCTGCCTTGGTAATCTGTCCATTGCTGTCAGTGGAGTACTGAAGTGTCTTACTCTTTTATATTTCTGTCTATCTCTTTTTTTAGTTCTAGTAAAATTTGTTTTATAAAGCTGCAGGCTCTGGCATTAGACACACATTTTTTTTAATTGTTATGTCTTCTCATTGGGTACATCCTTTTATCATTATTTAATAACCATCTTTGTCTTTGTTTTACTGTTGTTAAAGTTTGTTTTCATTTTCATTTGTGTGGAATATTTTTCCTTACCCCGTTACCTTGAGTCTATAGGAGTCTTTGTGAGTTAAGGGGGTCTCTTGAAGACAGTAGAAATTTGTTGTTGTTGTTTTTTAATCCATCCATTCAGTCTTTATCTTTTTAGTGGAGCATTGAGACCATTTACAATCAGAGTTAATAGTGATATTAAGGTACAATTTCATTCATCATACTGGTTGTTATCCGGTTGCTTTATTTATTTATTTATTTATTTATTTTCTCTACTGTGTTGGTGTTCCATGAGGCCTATGAACTTTACAATTTCTAGCATTTTTCTACTTGTGTATTTCAGCCTTTTGTTTCAGTATTTAAAACTCTCTAGAGTATGTTTGTAGAGCCAGTCTATTTTTCCTATACCTATGTATAGGACAAATTTCCTTAGAATTTGCTTGTCTGGAAAAGACTTCATTTTGCCTTCATTTATAAAACTTAGTTTTGTGGAATACAAAATCCTTGGCTGACCATTATTCTATTTGAGGAGATTGAAGATGGGACCTAAATGCCTTTTGACTTATAGAGTTTCCTCTGGTAAGTCCACTGTTAGTCTGATAGATTTACCTTCATATGTTATTAGATGCTTTTGTCTCACTGCCCTTAAAATATTTTCCTTCACATTAACTTTGCATAACTGGATGATTACATGCCTTGGGGATGACTTCTTTGCAATGAATCTTCTAGGGGTTCTTTGAGCTTCTTGTATCGGGATGTTTAGAACTCTGGCATGGCCAGGAAAGTTTTCCTCCATTTTTTCCTCTCACATCGCTTTTCCAAACCTGTTGCTTTATCTTCTTCCTCAGGAACATCTATGATTCTCCTGACATCATCAATCAATTTTATAACCATCCTTTTGGATTCTATATCTGAAATTTCAAAAATTTTATTTTGGATGTGGTGTGGTCTTTTGGGAGGTGTTGGAGAACTCTGTTTTTTCATATAATCGGAATTATTTTTCTGGTTCCTTCTTATTTGGGTAGACTATTTCTTCTTGTTTGAAGTTGGCAAGGACTGACATAGGCACTGTAGGATGTTGCCAGCTATGGCAGTCCTGTACTGGTTACTTGGACTGGCTCATGGAGTCCTGAGTACCTGGAGTGGCTTGGAAAGTATTGTTCACTGGGGTTTTAGATCAAGCCTTCCCCAAAGCTGAGGTATTCGATCTGATGTGGATGGTTGTACTGTTGACCTCCAGCCAGAAGGTGGTGCTTGTGGGAGAAAGCCAGCTGCAGTAATGGCTGTAGGGTTTCTCCTTGGTGAGTGTGTTGCTCCAAGGAAATGCCCAGCCAGCCTAGGCTGAAGGCAGGGCTCTGGGGATTGCCCAAGTTCTCTGTCTTTTTTGAGTCTCTGAGGGATGTGCAGCAGAAAGGAGCTGAAGCATCCCACAAGTGTGCACTCTGGGCTCTACCAGTGGGGATCAAGAGGAAGTCCAGGCCACTAGAACAACTCTGTTGTACAGGGTGGGCACAGAAGAGTTTGCATGGGGAGTGAGATGTTGCTATGATAACGTGTCCCACCTGGCTCCCAACTTGGCCTCAGGCAATTTGTGATCTGAATTTGTGCAGCCAATCTCAGGGCCTCAAGTGACCCACCCAGCCAGGAACTGTCTAAAGCCACAGCGTTTGCCTTTGGAGCTCATCCCATTCCAGGCCAGCCAGAAAGCAGTTGCATGACCTGCAGAAGTTGAGTTCCCAGGAAATGTCAGCTGGTGTTGCTTAAGGATTTCTTTTTCTCTGCACTACTTCACAGCAGAGCACAGTTGTGAGTAAGGCCATTTCCCGTGAAGGACTGGAGATCTACAAGGCTTATGGGAACCTGTAAGTTTTCAATAGAAGAAATAACTCTTGAATTCTCCTCACACACCTTCCCTACAGTGTCCAGAGGCTATGGTTGACTATGGTGGTGCAGATGAGAATCTGGTCAATTGCACCCAGGTTGGTGGATTTTTTTTTCCTTCTTTTTTGCACTAAGTGGTTATTATCACTCCTTTGAGGGGTTGTGGGGTATGCTGTTGGTCCTATTCTTCTCTTGGTGCTGAGGAAACTCTATCTTAGTTTTCCCTGTAGGAGAAAGTCACTCTAGTTGCCTCATGTTGGCCATCTTAATTCCATCCCCCATGTTGTCATATTCTTAATTATGACACAAGGTTCTCTCCCTATTTCAAAATAAAAAGAATGTTTTTCCCTAATATTGCTTTCAACTCTGCTATAGTATATCCCCACCCCCTTTACAACATCTTAATATGTATTATAATTTTATAACTCTTGGTTATCAAAATTAGAACAGAGATTCCCCATTACTGGTAGAGATTGTCACTAAGAGGAATCAGAAGAAAAGAACTATGGTCTAGCTCAGAGGCTTTTTTCTTTCTCTCTCTCTTTATTTTAGTTCTACATTCTTTGTTGAAGGCATGGATAAAGAAGAAAAGGAAGACAGAAATCTCTACTTTGGTTTAGTATGTACTTCTGGTCTCCCTATAAGTGGTCTGTATGTGTGATTTTCTTGGAGTAGTGTTCAGAAGTGTGTTTTCCAATGTCCTCTATCCACAATGCCTGACTGTGACCCATTATCTAGATTGGGTATCTCATTTTTTAGTTTGACCCTTGCTTGGCAAGCTCTAAAGATCTTACTCTTTGTCAATAGCAGTGTTCCTTTACTTATACCTATAGAAATATCAGTGTTTGCCAGTATCAGTGTTATTATTCCTATATCTGTATATTTTCCAAGGGAAGCAACTTGTATAAACAGGCTTCATTATTATAACTACATTCAGAGTAAAGCTATAAATGAAAGAATACAGAGATGCAATGAAGAAACTCATGCTTAAGTTGCCCCTCTATGTCTGCTGTTAAGACGTATAAATATTGTAATTAAAAGAATTTTCACATGGATTGATATAGCCACGCTTTAAAGAAATTTCAGTAATGTTTTGCATATTTATTTCTATATAATTATGTATGAAAATTTTTTTGAGTCAAGTTTTCACTTCATCACCCAGGTTGGAGTGCAGTGGCATGATCATGGCTTACCACAACCTTGACCTCTTGGGTTCATTTTACCTTAGTCTCCAAGTAGTAGGAACTACAGCATATACCACCACACCTAATTACATTTTAATTTTTATTTTTATTTTATTTTTTAATATAAATGAGGTCTTGTTATGTTGCCTAGGCTGATCTTGAACAATCCTGTGGCCTTGTCCTCCCAAGATGTTGGTGTTACTGCACCTGGCTAAAATGATTTTTGACATTCTTAATAGTGCAAATACAAATATTATATATTGATTAGAATTATTCACATTGCTGGCTATTGGTTCACGTTCTCTTGCTACTGAAACCAGGAGATATGTCCATTCATTGGATTTCTTGGTTTCTGAATGTGCTAAATCCTGAAAGAATTAACACCTATCAAGGAGCCTGGGACTGAAATCCAAACTGGTTATTTTCTAAAATACAATGGAATGCAACTTACATAATGACAGTAAGCATTATTGATAAGAAGGAACTGTTTGAATCAGTTCTTTTATTTATTTATTTATTTTTTTGAGTTGGAGTCTCACTCTGTCGCTCAGACTGGAGTGCAGTGGCTGCTCCCGGCCACCGCAGCCTCGCCTGCTGGGCTCCGGCAATCCTTCCGCCTCAGCCTTCCAAGTAGCTGGAATTACAGGCATGCGCTACCACGCCCGGTGATTTTTTGGTTTATTGTAGAGATGAGGTCTCGCTCCCCAGGCGGGTCTCGAACCCGCGGGGTCAGGCAATCCACTCACCTCAGCCTCCCAAAGGCACGGGATTACAGGCTGAGCCACCGAGCCCGGCTGAATCAGTTCTTTTAAATGAGAAAATAAAATAAGGCATAAGTAGTGACATGGCTTAAATTTGTCACTTCCAAAATTCGAGTGTTGTCAATGTGATAGTATTAAGAGATGTGTCCTTTAAAAGGTGATTAGGCCATGAAGACTCTTCTTTCTTGAATGAGATTAAGGCCCTTATAAAAGAGGCTTCCCATAGCACTTGATCTCTTGCCTTTCTGTCTTCTGCCGTGTGAGGAAACAACATTCTCTTTCTGGAGGATGCCGCCCTCACTAGAAAACTGAACCTCCTGGAGACTTGATCTTGGACTTCTCAGTCCCTGGAACTATGAGTAATATATTTCTGTTTTGTTCTTTATGAATTACTGTCTGTGGTATTTTATTATAGCTGCAGAGGAAAATTATTCAGTCCTTTATTAATTACTGAAATTCCACCACCATAGCAGATTTTGAAGAATTGTTGTTTTTGGGGGGTTACTGCAACTGATAACAATTATTTAAAAAAAAAAAAAAAAGTCTGCCCTGCTGTTTACCAAACTGAGCATATCATAGTCTTGTGAAAAATGTTGGTGTTACAAAAAAATTAGGAAATAAGGGTCAATTTACTTTTTGCCCTATTTTTATGATCTTTGATAAAAGAATTGTCTTTCTAAATTCACAGAGTTGCAAAAAAAAAAAAAAACCAGAAAAGTGTTTTACATGGTTAGTGCATCATATAAATTGGAAGAGACCTGGATTTTTTGATCAAAAAACAACCAAACAAACAAAAAACAAGCTGCTTTCTCAGTGTTATTGCCAGGGATCTTTGATTCCTATGGTGATGTACGCATTTGGTAATTACTAGTGGTGCAGCTATTTGAAAATCCTAATTTTTGCATAATAAGGAGGTGGAGATGGGAGTGATGGGAGGAGGTGTTAAGAGATGAGGATATAGTGTAATCCTTAGACCTTTCCTGAGACACAAGCCAGTCATTACAGTAATTGTTCAAGAAAGTGCAAAATTGTGAAAGATTCTGTAGAATTGTTGTGAGACTCTCTCTTCTTCTACACATTGCACATAACTTAGCTTTCATTATTCAGTATTTTTCAGTGTATTTGCTGTAACTCTTTGATCATTTACTTTATTTTTATCAGGGATCCCAGGGAGTGAACATTTGCACCTTTGTGGGAAGGGGAGGTAAAAATGTTAGAATGTAGTTTTTTCAGAAACATTTTGCAAATTGAGAGACTGGCAAACTCTACTTCTCTTAGGTCCTTTCACACACCCTCTGTAAACATGCTTTCTGGTTGTCTAATGGGTAATTGGTTGTGTAAACATATGCATTCATAGTGAAGAAATGAGTTAATGGTAATTCTCCTTTGTCTTTCTCCAACTTGCTATTTCTTCCAACTGGCTTTTTTTCCCCTTTTTTCATGTTCCAGCTTTATTAGTCAAAATGTCATTTATTCATACTCAGTCACCAAAGTGAGATAGTTAGGAGGCTTCCTTAAATTTTTCCTCCTTTTATGTTCTCTCACCTCTCAATGAACTGCCAAGTATCCTGAGTATTTTAACATCCAAAATTTTTAGAATATATTCTTTCTTTTCTGTCTTTACTATGACTATTTTTTTATTTACATGAACTTCTGCTTCAGTATCTCTAGTCAGTTTTCACCTTTTTTTTTAACCGCAATCACAGCATTTTCCTCACATCTGTACAATTTTTCAAACTGCTCTTCCAGTCTAGAACTGTCCACCTTGCATTCTTCCTATCTTTTCCCCAATTAACTATGTCCCTTCGTTAAAGACTCATCACAGATGTGAGATCCTCCAAAAAGTCTTCCTGCTTATCTCAGGTGAGTTAAGATGCTCTCTCAATGTTCATATAACATCTGCTACATACTCAACACCATTTTATAATGGCTTCTGTGGCTGTCTCCCTTATGAAAACATGAACTTCTTTTCTAACATCTAGCAAAATAATGTGGCATACAACAGGCATGTAATACATTTGAATCAATACATTATTTCAAAGATATCTCTCTGAAGTATGATTACCCCCCCAAAAGTCAAGTTTGAAGTGTCCTAGAATCCTAGCTAGCTAATTCCTGAGAAATCATGTATATAGTTTGAAGAACATGTAATGGCTCGTTATCTCTAAACTGAAAACTCCTGAAACAGCAAGCAGATACTTTCTTTAACTTCTCTCTCAAATATTCCTTGTGGGCAGACTTGCTACTTCTTCATAGTTTCTTTGCCTTTCTGCAGAATTCCCTTCCTTCTTCTACTGGCTCCCTCCAATCCCATTACCTGCCTGGAGTCTCTCTTCTCTACTAAGCAGAACCCTGCACTTCTTCAAAGTCAGCTCTCTCAAGTGTCAGCAGCCATTTCCTTCTCTATGTTCAAATCCAGAAGTCAGTGGTGGGATCAATGTGTCTTGATGAACAATTTTCCCGCAATGAAGCTTCTTGATAGTGTTACTGCTTTTCAGTCAGGAGAAACAGAACTGCCTCTACAGTGACTGCTTTCACAGATACTTTCTGTAATCACTTCTATTTGTTCTTCTGTAAGGAAGACAGAACTACTGTTTGTCATGCCTGTGAAACTAGGTAGTCTGTTTCCTTAGATTATGCTTTTCCCTGATCCTGCTTTGTGGATGACATTGTGTCTGATTTTGAGTGCCAAATACTGCTCTACTCCCTTCACCCTTTTCACAATATATAAAAGCAGAAATATTAGTAATTACACTGATTGAATATCATGTTAACTTCAATTAAAGTACTATCTATACCAGTTTTTACAATGAAAACCTTTTTTTTGGGGTTGATGAACAGTTTCTCTCATCAAGGAGAATTGGGGCAGAAAAACATAAACTAAGAACTCAAGAATCTTAGAACTTCTGTCGTCCACATTTTTATTTATAAATAAGAAAACTGAGACCCAGTAAGTTGAATAATGTGTTCCAAAACATGAAGCTGGTGACAAAATCTAGCCTGGATTCTACACCCTCTAATTTATTGCCCTTCATGTTTCCATTATAATATAATGCCCTTCTGGAGGGGAGTATCCTGAGAGACTATTGAAGGATACAGGCGCTCCAAATCATGAATAGTGCCTAAATGTCTACTCTTAAAACTAGCACTCAGGCAAACTTGATTTTGAAGTGGTGTAGGGATTCAAGCTCTCCTTCTTAGCAAAAGTCCCCTGGAAGTCAAGATTTTCCCCCTTTTTCTCAAGATTCTTCTTCTTCCTTTTCCTGTTTGTGTTAGTAAAGACCCCTTGATACACTTGATTCACGTAAATTCAGCTTTCTTCTCCTGCTTTCTACCAGGGTTTTTTTTTTTAATTTGACACTCAGTACCAAGGTGAAAGTTTTTATATTTTCTAACCAATTGATGTTACTTTCTTTCTTTTTTTTTTTTTTGCTTATCCATTTGCAATGTCTAATTAAATTCCCTTTAGAAAGACTTTTTATTTGTTGGAAAGACTCATCATCAATTATCAAGACAAAGCAGTCTTGATTTTCTTTATCTTTCTCATGTAGATGCTACCTTCTATTGTTTTATTGTGGTAAAAAGCATGTAACATTCAATTTAACAACTTATCATTTTTAAGTGTGCAGTTCAGTGGATTTAAGTACATTCACATTGTTGTGTATTCATCACCACTGCCCATTTCCAGAACTTTTCATCTTCTCAAGCTGAAACTCTATACATATTAAACAGTAACTTTCCATATTTCTTTCTCATTCACCCTTGACAATAACCAACTATATTCTGCTTCTATGAATTTGACTAGAGTGGGTACCTCTGATAAGTGGAATCAATTAGCATTTATCCTTTTGTGACTGATTAATTTCACTTAGCATAATGTCTTCAAGGTCATGCATGTGTCAGAATTCCCTTTCTTGTTATTCATCAGTTGATGGACACTTGGGTTGCTTCTACCATTTGGTTAATGTGAATAATACAGCTATGAATATGAATATGCAAGTATCTGTATTAATTCTTGCTTTCAATTCATTTGGACATATACCCAGATGTGGAATTCCTGGATTATATGGTAATTATAGTTTTTATTTTTTTGATAAACTGACATACCATTTTCCACAGTGGCTGTACCATTTTGAATTCCCACCAGCAGTGCACAAAGGTTCCAATTTTTCTATATCTTTACCAACACTTAAAAAAAATAATAGCCATTCAAATGGGTATGAAGTGGCATCTTGTAAATTTAATTTGAGTTTCTCTAATGCTTAGTGATGTTGAGCATCTTTTCATGTGTTTGTTGACTAATCATTTGTATATAAGATTTTTTATAGTTTTAGTTCATACTTTTAGTCCCCTGATCCATTTTGAGTTAATATTTGCATACAGTATGAAGTAAGAATCTAACTTCTTTCTTTTGCATGTGGACATTCAAAAAATTTACTTTCCCATTGAATAATCTTATATTCTTGTTGAAAGTCATTTGACCATATATATAAGGATTTAATTCTGGACTTTCTATTCTATTCTGTTAGGGTCTTTATGTCTACCTTTATGCCAATACAACACTGTTTTGTTACTGTAGCAAGTTTTGAAACTAGAAAGTGTGAGCCTACCAACTTTGCTCTTTTTCAAGTTTATTTTTTGTTTGTTTGGGTTTTTTTTTTTTTTTTTTTAGCTATTTGGGGTGTCTTGAGATTCCATGTGAATTTTAGAATGAATCAATTTACCTTTCTGCAAACAAAATAAGTTGTTGAGACTTTAATAGAGATTGCATAGAATCTGTAAATTGCTTTGGGTAGTATACGAGGAAGAACTCCATGTAATACAGGGTTTTTGGAAGGCAGGCCCCTTTTAGTACAGGCTTCCCCTGCTAGGTTAGAGTTCTAGGAGCCTATCTCTATCAGTGTACCAGCTAGTGTTGTTGTAAGAGGTTGTGCTCAGCTTCAGTGAAATTATTTTGGAGATTCTTTCACAATAATTCCCCATTTCATGATGGGTGATTTAACAAAACACCTACCCACACTGCACTGATTATTCAGCAGTTTTTGACCAAAAATGGCATGAACCCCATACCCCATCCTCGCTATTCATGTATCTTACCCCAGCGACTTTTTTGTGTTTCCCCAGATAAAAAATGTCCTCTGATGTGAAAGAGATAAAACAAACCAAAAACCAGCAGAAACACAAAAAGCCATCAAAATTGACAAGTTCAAAGACTTTTTGAGCAGTGGAAAAAGTACCTTGATAGACATATTGCATTAAGCAAAGAATACTTTGAAGATGGAGGAACATGGAACATGGAAGAATAAATATACAATTTTGAATAAGCAAATTCTGGGTTTTTTTGAGTCCCCCCTCAAAGACCTCTTAACAATATTAAGTCTTTCAATCTATAAACACAAGCTATCTTTGTATTTGCTTAATTTCTTTCAGCAGCATGTTGTAGTTTTTAGCATACATCTTTCACCTTCTTGGTTAGTTTATTTCTACATGCTTTATTATTTTTTAGTGCAAATGTAAATTAAGTTTTCTTAATTCATTTTGGATTGTTCATTATTAGTGTACAGAAATATAGATAATCTGTGTGTGTTGATTTTGTATTCTGAAACTGCTGAATTTGTTACTTCTAACAGGTTTTTTCCATGGTATCTTTAGGGTATGTTTACATGTAAGATCACATTATCATTATCTCTGAAAAGAGATAATTTTACTTTTTCCTTTTCAATTTGGATGCCCTTTATTTATTTATTTTTCTTGCCTAATTGCTCAGACTAGAACTTCCAGTACTATGTTGAATAGAAATGGAGAAAGCTGGCATCCTAGCCTTGTTCCTGATATTAGAGGAAAGACTTTCAATCCTTTATCACTGAGTATGATGTTAGCTGTAGATGCTGGTTATTTTAAAATGTCATTATCTTAAGTCTCAATCTTCTTCAAGTCTGAAATTGTGCTGCAGTAATTCTACTTTCCTTAAGACATTTTTCTATCCCCAAAACAATATATTGGAATGCATCCTTTCCCTTAATTTGTAGATATTTAACCAGATATGGGACCAGAGTGCACCAGCATGTGTGCACTTCATTATTATACTTCAGTCTTGTTGATGTTCCCTACACCAACTTCCCAAGGCTAATTAACCACCAGATGCCCTTCATTCACCACCATTCCTTTCCCTTGGGTCCAAATCAGAGTCTCATTTTTCTCCTTTAGATTATTTTACATTGTATTCAGCCACACTTCAGACATATATACTCAGTTTATAAGGCATCAATTTGTCCCCATTGGTATACAATGAAAATAACTTAGCACCTAGCTTCTGTCTCCTTAGTTAGTTTTGTGAATGTGGTGAATTCAGTACTTTGCAAACAGTAGGTTCCAATGAATGTTGACTGAAGACTGGCCGAAGCCTGTGATTTTATTATCACAGCAATCACATCTCAACAGTCACATCCCAGTACTCAACAAATGCTACTACTTAGGACAGCAGCATTTCACAGCTGCTAATAAGTTCTGTGAGAAAGTACAGCTGTTGATTCTCATTGGGAACAACGAAAACATTCCAGTAATAGCAGGAGGCGGGAAAAAGAGCAAGTGCAGTGAAAAGAAAATATAGATCTGCTTCTAATTTTATAAGTATTTTAAAGATGATATAACTGTATAGCACTCTACTTTTTTAAAAAAAGCAGCAACTGCAACCAAATTGAGTTAAAAATAACAATTGAATTTTACTTATTTTAATGTCTAAAAATGCCTTCTGCATGTATAGAATTTAAATCTAAATTATAAAAACTTTATAAAATAATTTGTTAGAACTAAAAAAAATTAAATGAAACTAAAGTTATGCATTATAAAAAAGGATAGGGCAGAGTATCACAACCTTAACATATTTTCTTTAAAAAGTCAATTTTTTTCATCACCATTGAAAAATAACTCACAACAGTGTGTAAGAACTTTAGTCTACTTTTCCTTTGGGTAATAGAGTCATTGATATAATAAATATTTATGTTTTTTAAAAAAGAAAATAAACTAGAACTTATTTTTTAACTCACCTTTTTATTTTATTTTGTTTTATTTTATTTTATATTAAAGATGTGAGATACAAGTAAGGATTAGGTACATAAGTGAAGTTTGGGCCTTCCACCAGTCCCCACTTCTCCTGGTTTAGAACCAGGTACCATCAGTGATGTTATGTGCCTCCCACTTCCCCTCCCCTAACAGTGTCCCACTACTGCCATCCCTTTCTTATAGTGTTGTGGTAGACGTTCAGGACCCACTTATGAGTGAGAACATGCAAACTCGCACTTATTTTGAGCCAACTCATTCCACTTAAAGGTTCAAGAATCAGTAACTTTAAAACAATGGGAATTATTCTCCAAGATTCTTATTATGCTCAATAAAGGCTGCAAACACATATTTCTAAGGAAAATAAAAGGGAAATCAATTTGAGAATAATAGGCTGGGAGTTATGCAAGTGACAAGAACATTATCATTTACAGTGCATTATTCTAAAGCAATGGTTTTGAAGTATCTGAAAATATTTGAGAATGAGTTTGATAATGTGTTAAGGTAGTGGACATTCTAAGAGTTTTTTACCTTGCTAAAAATAATTTGTAAATGCAAGTCATTTTTATAGTAACATATGTCATGGATCACAACATTTTTAGCATTTGTTAATTGAAGCTATGTTATTTGCTTTGCCCAGATTTTGAAAGGGTTTGCCTCAAGTCAAACAGGTTGGAGAAAGGGGAATGGAATATGACACCTATTAGTAGGAGGCCTTCTGATGGGGAATATTCTATAGAGAAGAGGAAGTGCTTTCAATCACATTTCACAAAAAATTTCAAAGTAGCCACAATAATTTTCTCTTTCTTTCCAAAAGGAAACTAAGAAAACAAAGGTAAACTTCATGAGTTTCAAAGGTGAAAATTGTGCACTGCGATCTCAATGGCTGCTGCTGGAAAGAGGACTTTTGTGAAATAGGATTAAATTATTCACAGCCTAAAAATTGGTTAAATACAAGATGATTCTCACAGCATCCTATGCATAAACAAGTAGATGATGCTTTATTACATTTTTTGCACTTTTGTCAGTGAGGATTTCAGTTGTTCAGAGGCAACTTTTAAATTTTCTATTCACTTTCTCAGAACAAAAGTGACATACAAATGACCACAAAGGGTTTTATTTTTCTGTATTAATTTATTGGCAATATTCTTTAAAAATTTATTAATAGGAGGAAGACAAGGTACATAGAATTGTGAGAGGAGCCATGGGACTTGGTCTGGGTTCCACCAGCTCTACCACTCTGTAGGGTTTCCTTAGACCAGTCACACATTTTCCTGTCTCAGAATGCCCACATATAAAATGAAAATAATATTATGTACTCTACCTTTTGAAAGTCAAAAATGCGATCACTCTGTAATATCATAAATTACTACATGAATATATAATTTCCTGTTTTAAAATTTCAAAGTTATTATTTTTGGCAGAATAGTGTATGAACAACACTAATTACACTACTGCACCTTTATTATGAGTTAGATACTCTACTAAGCATAGAATGTTAACCACATAGATTGAAACTGTTATCCTCATTTTATATAGGCAAAATTGGAGCAAAATAGGGTTAAGAAACTTGCTGGTAAGTGCCTCCTCTTACAACATTATGACAGCTCTTAATGCTAAAAGTACCATGTGGTCTGAGGCATTCTCTTTGGATGAGATGGAAAATATCATCCATCACATTTGAAGACTTGACTAAAACAGACAATGGCCATAACATTCATCTACCTGGTTTTACTGTGTCACAAAAGTGGCAAAATCAATAACATAGCTTTCTTTCCTCTGCAATGATAAAATACAGCCGACTGTGACAACCTGATGGTCCAGCTACTCTTGTCTATTTGCTGCCTCTATCTTTCTTTCCATCTCCTAAGAACAATATAGCAACTGTATCTGGCTTAATACTAGATCTGAACTTTTTATTCTGTGGCTAGTGTTTCTCTTCATGTTTCACTGTGATCTTTCTCTTGCTATTGGATCTTTTACAGGACAGCTCTGGACTGCTAGGGCATATTTTGAAAGTTCCATGGAAATTTCTAGTCTTTTAGTCATGGAAGAAGTTATTTTATTTTATTTTATTCTTTGGGGGCAGAAAGGCTTATTTTAGATTGTCAACTCTATAAGCTCGTATAAATATTTTGGACAAATATGTAAATATGTTGACAAAAATTATTAAAGAAAACAGGGTTACCTGGCATTATTTTGGCTGTAGGATCCATACGATGGTCCTAAGGTATGTCCTACAGGGCCTTGGTGCTTGCTTTGCAGCCTATTAAGCCTCTCATTACTCCAATCAGATTTTAGAGAGGTACTTCAGTACATTCCTACTAAATGTCCACTCTTCCTCACTAGGACTTCCGTCCTAAATTCCTAGCTGCTTTCAGTGAGTTAGACTGAGTACTAAACAGTCATACAAAGGCACCAGGCCCCTCTTTGAACCTTCTCTCTCAAAGCATAGATTAGGACCAGTTAATCTTTTTACTGGTCCACATATTTAACCCTTTAGAACATAAAGTGCTTAGAAAACCCTAAATAACTTTATCTATCTACTCTGAAAAGGGATTAGAGGGCAGAGAGACAAGGGAAGCAAGATGCCTTTTATTCATCTCCCAGCTTGTCCCAAGTGTTCTCCTGATGGGTTCACCTTGATGGCATCTCTCCTGCCCCAGGAGTCAGAAACAAATGAAACCTTTTCCTAGGGTTTTTGAGGTTGCAAATGCCAAACTCTGCAAGGTCATAGCCAATGCATGCAGTAGTTATAAGTACATCTGAAAGCACTGAGTGAGTTGATGGAGACCTTAGTGATTGAGGTCAGGTTTAAAGGAAGCAGCAGCAACCATTCAGCTCCAGCAGATTTGTGTTAAGGAAGTGCAGGCTTAGTTATAGCAAATCTTTAGGATTTTTTCAGAGAAACTCGAAACCTACATTTAAAAAAAGGATTATGAAACTTCTCACTTTTAAAAACCTGTCCCATGTGTTATATAAAACTCTGACATGGGCCAAAGAAAACATGTTTGTGGTCTTGATTTGCCCGAGGGGCCAAAGTTTGTGGCCTCTACAATAAGAAGTGACATTTATTATCTGTTTGATGATAGGTCAGACAGTGTGCTCAGTGGTTTACAGAACTTATCATTAAAAAGTTTATTTTCTCTGTGTGAGTATATATGTTTCTGTAGGATGTCTTCTGTGTGTTTCTTTGCAAACTCTTCCTTTGGCTTATTTATTTATTATTATTAATTATTATTTATTATTTTAATTATTTAATGCTTCTTTCTCATCTTTCATCAATTTGAGCAATTTGCATTAACTTGACTTAATTGTCAGCTGTTCCACATAGACATCACTAACAGTGATGTCTCCTAGCTCTGAAATCACTTAGCATTTTTATACATTAATTTACTATTTAAGAAATACTCTTTTATAACTACTACTCTATTATTCCTCAACTTTTTGAATGTTATATCTTCTTTTCCAAGCTAGATTAAGAGCTTTTTTAGTGAAAACAATATGTAGACTTTTTCTTAGTCTCTTCTAGTGAAGTGTAAATGTAAAATAGGCTTATTAAATACTTGGGTAAATATGTTTAAAGTTAAAAACTCTATGCCAAGATATTAATAGATACTTATTTCTTGATTAAAATGTAATAATAACTATCTATTGGGTCCTTGCTAGGCATTGTGATAAGGGCTTAAAAAAATATTATTAGTTTGGTATGATTAGCTCTATTTATGGCAGTAAAAAAAGTCCTAAGGTTTGAGAAGTTTTTTTGTCCAAATCACATATAAGTTGCAGAGCTGTTGTGCATGTTAGATTAAAACCACCAATTGTAGACATTAACATGGTTACAAAATGTGAACTGAAAAGATGAAAGAATTCCAAATCAAGAGGGTAAGTCACTCACAACTCAGCAAACAGTATTATGAAGAGGATTTAAATATGTGATATAAGTTTCCATCTTCAGATAAATGTGAATACTAATAAGGATTCATTATTCAGAGTACTGACACCAATGCTGTAACTGTTTTCAACTTTGTAAATATAATGCTTCCTCTTCTCCAATTACCTATCTTAAAAGGATCAATTTTTTCAAAAACTAGTTGCTACAGTCATTAAAAAAAAAGTAGAATGCTGGAATTAGAAGAGACTTTAGAAATTATTTGGTTTAACACATTTATTATCAAATGAGAAATAAAGACATGGGAAGAGATTTACCCAAGTACACTCAGAAAAAGAATATTAAAACCAGTATTGCCTTTCTATATGACAAAATAAAAAAAGCATTTATCCTTAGGAATTGGCACAGTATATTTCAGATAGCTCGTAGAAGCATATTGGGACCTCATTTCTTGACTGACAAGGAACATATGCAAATGGATTGTCAGCAGCTAACTCTTGATCCTGGCTGACAATGATAGTTCTCTACCTTGATCTGAGCCAACTGGATGGAGGAAGACATGGTAGACAAAGTTTGTGACGATCAAATGATGCAGAAAATGTCTAGTAAATACAACTAGAGCTCTTCAAGAACAGGGATTGTATTTTGCTGGTTTTCATTCGCTGGCAAACAGCTGAATGCATGACACTTGTTGCTCAGAGGAATGGTGAATGTTTTCCTTCTGCTTCTGATCCAATTAACGTTTAATGATTGCTTTCTGTCTACCAGACCCTGTGCTTGAGCTTTCACCTTTATTAATCTCATTTAATCCTCACCAAAAGAAAACAAAACAAAGCCACACACACACAACCGCTCCAAAATATTTTGAGATAAGTATCATCCCCATTTCATTGATAAGGACACAGACTCAGAGATGGTAATTTTCTTGATACCTACAATTAGTAACACAGATGCTAAAACATGTGATTCTAGTTCCAGAACGCTTTATGGCACGCTGTTTTCTTTCACTGTTAAAAATATTTATATTTAAAACTGTTTAAGCAAACATGGTATCATTGATCCTAGTATTGTATCATTAGAATGAATGCAGTGTCATGATCAAATTAGCAGGAGGTAGCTGTTCAGGATGGTAACAGTGTTAGGAGCTGACTTTTGAACAGACACACTAGACCTGAGCCTCCAAGCAAGTTTGTTTCTTCATGGGAGGTGATACTGTTCAGTCACAGAAGAGCCACAGAGTTTTTAAAATAGCAGCAAAACAAAACATTGCTTTCTCTCTACAAAAAGCCATAGATCCTTATATAGCCCTGTGCTGGGAGAACTGAGTTACGTAAAATAACAGAAAACACTAAGATGAATGCTTAAGAAATATATGCTGAAAAGATAAACAGTATTTTATTTTGACTCTTATCAAGTTTCCTTTATGAAACCAGACAGGTACGTGGTGGATGCTATGTTGGTGGATGAATCTTGTACCTAACTGTAAAAACTGTAAAAACAACAAAAATAATAACAAAATTCCCTGTCCTCTTCCTGTTTCCCCAAGCAAAACAGGTAAGGATACCTGAGGAGGACAATAATTTTTTCCAAATATTTAGACTTGGCCTGGCGTTATCAGATTTAATGATTATTATAAATGTCTGGGCATGGTGGCTCACACCTGTAATTCTAGCACTTTTGGGGGCTGAGGCAAAAGGATTGCTTTGAATTCAGGAGTTCAAACCAGCTTGGGCAGCTTAGCAAGACCTTGTCTCTACAAAAAATAAAAAATAAAAAATTGGCTGAGCATTGTGGCATGCTCCTGTAGTTCCAGCTACTTAGGAGACTGAAGCAAAGGGATCACCAGAGCCCAGGAGGTTGAGGGTGCAGTGAGCCATGATTGGGCCACTGCATTGCAGTGCAACCTGGGTGATAGAGTAAGACCCCCCACTCAGAAAAAATGTAATGATTATTATTAATTTACTCTTGTTTAAAAAAATTCAATTATATCCTTATGTGAGACTATCAGCTAGGTGCCTAGAGAAAAGGTCTTATCTTTTACTGACCAACCTTGGTTGCAGAAAGCAATTAAACATTCATTAAAGCATGTTGGTGATCTAACTGTCCTGTCATTTACATTGCTGTGTTTGCAATGATTAATTCCAGTTAGTCTCATCCTTAAATCGCCTAGATATTTTCGTAAATTTTAATTTAAAAATGAATATAACTTGCTTAGACAACTACAGAAGTCTATGTAGCATACTGTGCAGGCCTGCCTTTTGAGAGTAGATATAAGAGCAGCACAAATTGGGTTAATTTAAACTCAAACAAAAGGTCATCTGGCAAAAAGTAAAGACCCCTATGACCTCTTGTTCAAATCCTGGAAGCTATAAATCCTACTAAACTACTTAGGGCTTTATTAAGCAAACTCAACAAAAGGTAATCAACATTGTAATTATTGTTCAATTATGGACTGAATAATAAGCCTGGTTTTTATTTGTCAAAGCAACAGGCCTTAAGTCATTTGCAAAACCATTCTAATGAATAGTAGAGGACTGTAGGTTACACAAGCAATTAAAGAAAAATCATAAAACCAAACACTTAAAATTGATTTGAACCTTAAAAGTATCCATCTAGCTTTGTGAAAGTCAAGGTTGTAAGGGTAACTAAAATGCAAATGGCAAGGACAAAATCCATTCAGGTTTCATAATCTCCAGTGTCTCATTTTTATCAAAAAGTCCAGCCAAGTAAAGAAGAAAAATTGTAAAACCTGTAGGACTCCAAACCACAAGTTAAGTGACCTTGGGTTTTCCTTGTGAAGTATCTCAAAAACAAGCAGCAGGATGTTCTGTAAACCAAAAGTTTAGAATCTTGGTAATACTTTATGGTGTCTTTTTAAGTACTTTAAAAAAATTAACAAATGATTGGAAGAAAATCCTATCCTTAATTATTTTAAGATGTATTTGTGCTTTATTGCTCATGCAATACATAATGCAATGTGTTTTACAAGTCCCCTAAAATTGATCATTAAATGATTTTAAAAATGCTATATTTCCTGAAAGTATGCTAATTTATTACTTCTAATCATTAATATAAATAATTTTAAAAATGTGTTTTTATTGAATTCTTACACGTAATCCTCCCCAATTATTGCCAGCATGCATTTTCTTTGTAAATAAAAATTACAGAGACGCCTTCAGCTAACAGTTGTTTTTTCTAAACATATTTCTGTTATTAATTAAGAAATTGAAAACAAAAAGATAGAATGACACCTTTTGAAAAGAATTGGAGGCCCTCTTGAAATGTAGGCTGCTTGTTTTTCTGTCTCAAGATATGTTTTAAATTTCAAAAGTTTGTGTTTTGGGCTTTGCATTATAATTTATATGAACGGTTTAGAATGAGCAGTCCCAACCATTACAGAGACCTTGTATAATTGTCTTATTGGAGAAATTTCATAAACACAGAGTAAAACTTCAAACCTTCTAGTACATTCCTACAACATGAACTGAAGAAATAAAGAGCGTCATGAAAAAGTGAGAATATTGTCAGCCAACCTCTAAGGTTTGGTCTGGTTTTATGTTGATCTAAAGAAAGAAGAAGCTTTCTGTGGTAAATGTGCAACCCACTGAAACCTCCTGGTTTTGGCATTTCGACTAGGACTCAAACCTCTGGCAAAACACAACATTCTGTTTCTAAGAAAAGGGGTTTACAAAGCTCAGAAAACCTTGGACATCAAATAACTCTTACAAAACAACATTTTGATGATTTAAGTGTAAATGAATGAGAAACATATGGATTAAATTTCTCTTAAAATACACATGGGTTTAAAAATTAAGGGCAAAAGTGCTAGACAAAATGCGTTTTTAGTTTTACTGAATATAAAAGGTTTGAAAAATAGTTCAAGTTGTTTGACAAACCCAAGGCACAGCTGGATTCTTTAGTATTTCTTGGTAGTAACAATCAACTCTAACCTCAAACACTGTGGGTTTCTGTCGCATTCAGAAGGTGAGTCAGATACATTCTTGAAATTGTACTAAAATCATCAACAAGGTGAGTGCACTAATCACTCAGGTACAATAGTTTAGATTATGTATTAAATTATCGAATGCTCTGTTTATGTCTAAATCCTACAATCATCGTTAACCATCCCAAGAAGCCTGAAAGAACTTTCAGAAACTTGAAGACAGTTCTAGTCTCTTCCTACTTGTGTGAAATTCAGAAGTGCTAGTTACATCAATGCTAATGTTTCCCAGAATGTGGAATGCATGTCATCTGTGTCAGAAATACTAAAAGTGCAGACTTTTAGTTCCTTTCTCAGATCTACCATAACAATATCTCTGGAAGCAGGACTGGGAATCTCCATATTATATAAGCTCTGATTCATATGCCCTCTAAAACTTTGAGAATCACATTTCTAATACATGGGGCAAGTACTATTAGATTTCATTAGGAAAGGGCGATCACCACTTTCTGTGTGACTGATTTGAATATTACTTTGATTCAGTTGCAAGATCCCCATGGGCAGAAGTGTGTTCACTTACACTTACATTGCATCTTCAACCCAGTACCAGTCATAAAGTAGGCTCATGATATTTGTTTTGATCCAAAGGGTACACATTTTTCTTTAAAACTTTAGCATGCAGAGCCGGGCTCGGTGGCTCAGCCTGTAATCCCGCGCCTTTGGGAGGCTGAGGTGAGTGGATTGCCTGAGCCCGCGAGTTCAAGACCTGCCTGGGCAGCAAGACCTCATCTCTACAATAAATCAAAAAATTAGCTGGGCGTGGTAGTGCGCGCCTGTAGTTCCAGCTACTTGGAAGGCTGAGGTGGAAGGATCGCCAGAGCCCAGCAGGTCGAGGCTGCGGTGGCCAGGAGCGGCCACTGCACTCCAGTCTGGGTGACAGAGTGAGACTCAAACTCAAAAAAAAAAAAAAAAAAAAAAAAAAACCGCTTTAGCATGCAATAATATACTTTAAAATATTTTTGAAAGGGCATGACGGATATTAAATTTTGCTCTATTCAACACTTTATTTTCTATCTGTTTTTGCTATTGCTCTTAAAATGTAAATGAGAGAACATTTGTCTAACTCCATATATCTGAATTACAGAGAAATGACTTAACATATTGTGGCCTTTGTCTAAGTAATACCAATCCACCTAAATTGATACCCCTCTGCTAAATCTCATGAATAATTCTGTCAGGGGAGTAAATGTTAAATCCAGGATACAGTATCTTTACACAGTTACTTGCTTAATGACTCCCTGACTGTATCTGGTATCGCAGGAACAAGCAGAAAGTTTATCCCTGTAAGGTGATACTATGAAAGAAAAATAAGTGATGAATCACAATCAGTTAAAATATTTATGCCAAAAGATACAAAGAGATGTAATGACAGGGAAAAATACTTTAATTTCTACAATTATTAAACATTCTTTTTAGATCTAGAAGTTGCACATGTACTGTTTTTCTCTCTTTATAAAAGAAATATTTCATATTTGCTCAGTTTGATGACCATTCAATCCATCATACCACCTACTTCAGGTTTTCAATTTGTTTGTATATTTACATACATGCATATACTCTACACACATGTACCTTTAAAATATATTAAAACTTGAATTTATAAATGTAAATTAATTTTTCCCATTAATCCAATAGTAATATTTTCCTGCTAGCAAATATTTCCTTTTTAATTATTACAACATAACTTATCCAAGTAATATGTAGCCCCCTATTTTTAGACATTTAGGACATTAGCAGATTTACTGTTATTATAAAATTCTCTGTTGTTTATTAGGTGTATTTTCAAGCACATTTCTTATGGTTATCTTAGAGTAGACTTTTAATAAAGTATTGATAATGAAGGCCAATCTTTATGGAGAACTTTTTATGGGTCAGAATCCGAGTAAGCCCTTTATAAGCAATAGCTTATTTATCTCTCACAAAATACCTGTGAAGTATTAATAGATATTAATTTCTTATCTTACCTTCTCAGTGTCAAGAAGTTAGCAAGAGGTAATGTCAAACTTTGAACTCAGGATTGGTCCTTCCTAAGGCCTGTGCTCTCCACCTGGATAAAATTAGTGTGTCAGAGAATGTTTGAACGACTTTATGGTTTGATACCAAGTGTCTCTGCAGAAAGGTTATTCCAAATTGAATATCCTATATGGATCAACAGTGTCAATTTGTCTGACAAAAAAATAGACATATACATTTTAGTTTAACTTCTATTTTTTTCCTCATTAAGGAAGCTGAATCTTCCTGATTATATATATATTTCTCTGTAAATTATATATATATTTCTCTGTAGAGTCATTTTTATTTTTTGCTTCTTTTTTCTCACAGTCCTTTTTTTATCAATTAGGAAAAAAAAAACCTCAACACTTCTTCTCCATTTTGGCATTTTTGCCACTAATTTTACATCTGATTTACAGAATTCATTTTTTTTTTTTTTTGAGTCATGGTCTCACTCTGTTGCCTATGCTGGAGGGCAGGGGCATGATCATGGCTCACTGCAGCCTCAACCTTCTGGTCTCAGGTTATCCTACTATCTTAGCCTCCTGAGTAGCTATGACTATAGGGACATATCACTACATTTGGCTAATTTTTTGTTTGTTTGTTTGTTTTAAAGATGGGGTGGTTTTGCTACGTTGCTCAGACTGGTCTTGAATTCCAGGATTCAAGCAGTCTTCCTGTCTTGGTCTATCAAAGTGTTGGAATTACAGGCATGAGTCACTACGCCAGGACAGAACTCATTCTTATGAAAGATACACTGATTTATTGTATGCTATTAAAGGATTTTATGTTTCATAAGCAAACCACGCTTTTATATGTGCCAAAAATTATATTTTTATTTTGTTTTCATTCCTTATATTTACTCTCTTATATGTCTCAAATTGGTTTTGCATTCTAAACATTATTTGGTAAATATGTATTCCTCATTATTATAGATTAATCCCTTTTTTTTTAGGTTTTCTATATAAAAAATATAGAGTCAGTAAGTATTATTTTATTTCCTCTTTTCCAAGTTTTGTTTTTAATTTTTTTTTAACAATTTGGGAGGCCAAAGCAGGAGGATTGCTTGAGCCCAGGAGTTCAAGACTAGTCTGGGCAACATCGCGAGACTTCATCTCTACAAATAAAAAATAAAAAAAATCAGCTGGGCATGATGGCATGTGCCTGTAGTCACAGCTACATGGGAGGCTATGGTAGAAAGATCACCTGAACCCAGGAGGCTGAGGTTGCAGAGGGCCAAGATCTCCCATAAAATGTGCAATTGAAGTACTAGGAGTAGGTATCCTCATTTTATTCCTCAGTTGGATACTTCTTACTGGGGAATAATTTTAGCAACAGCAGGCTTTTTTATTTATTTGTTTATTTTTATAATAAATATTTATTGAGCAATACTTATTTGTTGACTCTTAATTAAAATTTTTGTTCTTAAATTTTAAAGATGTGGAGTACAATTCAGAATTAGGTATACAAGTAGTCATCATATAGGTAAATTTTGGGGCCACCTTTTGGTTCCCCACTTCACTTGGTTTGAAACTGATTTGATGTTATAACCTTATTGATGTTATATGCCCCCACTCCCTCACCTGGCAGTATCCCACTACTGCCAATCCCTTTCTTATTGTATTATGGTAAATGTTCAGGGTTTGCTTATGAGTGAGAACATGTTGTACTCAGTTCTTTGTTTCTGTGATAGATCATTGAATATGATAGACTCTAAATTCATCCAATATGCTGCAAAGTCCATAATTTTGTTCTTCTTTCTGACTGCATAATATTCCATTGTGTATATGTACTACATTTGTTTTTTATCCAGTCCAGTTTCCATGGGTAGCACGGTTGGTCACATGTTTTTGCTATTGTGAATTGTGCTGTAATAAACATGTGTGTGCTGGTATCTTTTTTTTTTTTTTAATTGTAGTCTCACTCTTGTTACCCAGGCTGGAATACAGTGGCACGCTCATGGCCACCGCAGTCTTGGCTTGCTGGATTCTGGGGTTCCTTCCGCCTCAGCCTTCCAAGTAGCTGGAACTACAGGCACATGCTACCACACCCGGCTAAGGGTATCTTTTTTGTAGAGTGATTAAAGATCCTCCAGTTATACTCCCAGCAGGGGGATCGCTGGGTCACATGGAAGGATGATTTCTACCTCTTTTAGGAATTACCACACTGTTTTCCATAGAGGTTGAACTAGTTTGCATTCCCACCAACAGTGTAGAAATGTTCCTTTTTCACCGATTCCTCACCAGCATCTACTGCTATTTGTTTTTTTAATGATGGCCATTCTTACTGGAGTTAGGTGGTATCTCAATGTGGTTTTGATTTGCATTTTTGTAATGATTAGTGAGACTGAGCATTTTTTCATGTGTCTGTTGGTTGTTTGTATTTCTTCTTTTGAGAAGTGTCTATTCATGTCTTTTGCCCACTTTTTGTTGGGACTGATTGTTTTTTCCTTTCAGCACATTTGAGTTCCTTGTAGAGCCTGTATGCTAGTCCTGTGTCAGTCATGCCGTTGGCAAACATTTTTTCCCAATCTGTGGGCTGTCTCCCTGCTCTCTTGATGGTTTCTTTTGCTTTGTAGAAGCTTTTCAGTTTGATGCGGTCTCCCTTGCCAATCTTATCTCCTATGGCATAGGCTTTTGGGGTTTTGATCAGGAATTGGTTGCCTATTCCAATTTGCATTTTCTATGATTCTTAGCATTTGAGGTTTTACATTTAGGTCTTTGATCCATTTGGTGTTGATTTTTGTGTATGGTGATAGGTAGGTGTCCTTTTTCATTCTTCTGCATGTGGTCATCCAGTTTTCCCAGCACCATTTGCTGAATAGATTCCCCTCTCCCCAGTGGTTGTTGTTGGAGGCTTTGTCGAAGATGAGTTGGTTGAGAAATTGAGATTTTGCTTCTGGAATCTCCATTCTTTTCCATTGGTCTATATGCCTGTTCTTATACCAATACCAGGTTATTTTGATTATTATAGCCTTAAAATAAAGTTTAAAGTCTGTAAGCATGATACCTTCCACTTAGTTTCTTTTTCTAAGGATTGTTTTGGCTATTTGTGGTCATTTATGTTTCCATATGAATTTCTGTATTGCTGTTTCCAGGTCTGAGAAGAACGATGATGGTATTGCGTTGAATCTGTAGATTGCCTTTGGTAGAATGGACGTCTTAACAGTGTTGATTCTTTCAATCCATGAATATGTAATATTTTTCCATTTGCTTGTGTCATCTTTAACTTCTTTGAGCAAGGTTTTGTAGTTTTTGTTGTTAAGGCCTTTCACTTCTCTGGTTAGGAAGATGCCTAAGTATTACTTTTTTTGTGGTTATTGCGAATGGGATTGTGCTTTTTATTTGGTTCTCTCCCTGTTTGTTATTGGTGTATATGAATGCTACTGTCTTTGGCATGCTTACTTTGTACCCTGAGACTTTGTCAAAGCCCTTTGTCAGTGCAAGGAGGTTTTTTACAGATTTTCTTGGATTTTTGAGGTATAGAATCATATTGGTGGCAAAGAGGGATAAGTTGACCTTTTCTTTTCCTATTTAGATACTCTTGATTTCAATCTCTTGTCTGATTCCTCTAGCTAGGACTTCCAACATGTTGGACAGGAGAGGTGAAATTGAGTAGCCTTGTCTTATTCTGATTTTCAGGAAAAATGCTTCCAATTTCTGTCTGTTTAGCAATATGTTGGCTATGGGTTTATCATAGATGGCTCTTACTGTTTTGAGGTATGTTCTCTTTATGCCTAGGTGTTCGAGGGTTTTAAATAAGAAGGAATGCTGGATATTATCCAGAGCTTTTTCTGCATCTAAGAACATTATCATGTGGTTCTTGTTTTTATATCTGTTGATGTATTTAATTGCCTTTGTGGTCTTGCAGATGTTGAACCAGCCTTGCATCAAGGGGTAAAGCCTGCTTGGTCATGGTGGATGATTTTTGATATGTGTTGCTGGATCTAATTTGGTAGAATCTTGTTGAATATTTTTGTGTCTATGTTCATCAGGGATATTGGCCTATAGTTCTCCCTCTTAGTTGGATCTTTACCCAGTTTGAGTATCAGTGTGATATTAGTTTCATAAAATGACTTGGGAACATTCCATCTTTCTCAATTGCCTGGAATACTTTTAATAAGATTGGTATTAGCTCCTCCTTGTATGTTTTGCAGAATTCCACTGGAAATCTGTCTGGTCCAGGGCTTTTTTTGTGGGTAGTTTTCTTATGACAGAGTCAACTTCCTGGGTTGTTATTGGTCTATTTAAGGATCTCAACTTCTTCTTGTTTCAACCTTTGGAAGTTGTGTGATGTCATAAGGTCTTCCATTTCATTTAGGTTATCAAATTTGTTTCCATACAGGTATGCATAATAATCTCTGATAATCGTTTGTATTTTTTTGGTGTCAGTTGTAACTTGATCTTTTGCATTTCTGATTGTATTTATTTGGGATTCTTCTCTTTTTTTCTTGGTCATTCTGGCTAGGGGTTCACCAATCTTGTTTATCCTTTCAAATAACTTGTTTTTTGTTTCATTGGTTTTTTTTTCCTATGGTATATGGTATTTTTGTCTTCTGTATCCCATATTTGGGCTTTTACTTTGGTGATCTGGATTCTTCCGCTGATGTTAGGGTTTTGGTGATCTTGCCTTTCCAGTTCCCTTAGGTGATTTTTTTTTTTTGAGTTGGAGTCTCACTCTGTCGCCCAGACTGGAGTGCAGTGGCTGCTCCCGGCCACTGCAGCCTCGCCTGCTGGGCTCCGGCGATCCTTCTGCCTCAGCCTTCTGAGTGGCTGGAATTACAGGCATGCGCTACCATGCCCAGCTGATTTTTTGATTTATTGTAGAGATGAGGTCTCGCTGCACAGGCGGGTCTCGAACCTGGGGGCTCAGGCAATCCACTCACCTCAGCCTTCCAAAGGCAAGGGATTGCAGGCTGAGCCACCGAGCCCGGCTCCTTACGTGATTTTTTAGACTGATAACTTGTTCTCTTTCTATTTTCTTGATGTGTGTTCATAGAGATATAAATCCCCCTCTCAGTACTACCTTCATGGCATCCCCGAGGTTGTGGTAAGATGTTTCTTCATTTTCATTTGTTTCCAGGAATGTTTTAATTTCTGTTCTGATTTCTGTGCTGACTCAGGAGTTGTTCAGCATCATGTGATTTAGTGTCCCTGCCTTTGTGAGTTTGGGGGGAATTTTATTGGTGGTGATGTTTATTTTTATTCCACTGTGGTCTGAGAAGGTTCTTGGCAGTATTTCAATCTTGTGAAATTTGTTTATGCTTGATTTATAGCCAAGGATGTTGTCAATCTTGGAGTACATTCCATGTAGTGATGAGTAGAATGTATATTCTATGGTTGTTGGGTGGAATGTTCTGTAGGTATCTACTAAGTCCGTTTGGTCAAGTGTCAAGTTGAAGTTCTGGATCTCTTCATTGATTTTTTGCCTCAATGATCTATCTAGGGTTGTAGTGGACTATTTAAGTCTCCAACTATAATAGTGTTAGCATTAATATGTTTTTTAGTTTACTTAGTAGCTGCTTTATAAAAGGTGGTGCTCCTACGTTGGATGGATATATGTTTAGGATGGATGTTTCTTGTTGACAGACCAAACCTTATCTCTTTAAATTTTTGATAGCTTAAAGATTGTTTTGTTTGATACTAAGATTGTGACTCCTGCCTTCTTTCGTGATCCATTTACCTGGAAATTCATTTTCCATTCTCTAAATTTGAGTCTATGGACATCCTTTGTGGTGAGTTGAGTTTCTTGGAGACAGCAATTTTTGGGTCATTTTTAAAATCCAGTTTTCCATTCTATATCTTTTCAGTGGTGCATTTAGTCTCTTCACCTTCAGACTGATTATTGAAATGTGAGAGTTTGTCCCTATAATAGTGCTTTTATAAGACTGTTTTGTTTTCATTTTGCTTTTGTATTCATATATGTGTGTCTTTTCATTTTTGTGGGCATGCTGTGTGTTCTGCTGCTTCTGTGTTTATTTGTGATCTTGTGGAGTATGTGGTCTTTCTTTGTTTCTTTTTTTCTTCTGTGCACTGTACCTTTTTAAGGGTCTCCTGCAGAGTTGGTCTCAAAGCAGCATATTCTCTTTTTAATTGGATATGTGGAAAGAATTCTCCCTTGCTGGTGAAGTTTAGCCTGACTGGGTAGGAAATTCTTGGTTACAGTTGTTTATCTCTGAGAATATTAAAGATTGGGGTCCAATTCCTTCTGGCCTGCAGTGTTTCTGTGGGTATGTCTTCAGCAATTCCGACTGGTCTCCCCCAGTAGGTAGTCTGACCTTTTTCCCTTGCTGCCTTTAGGATTTTTTTCTTTTACACCTACCTTGTGTAGGCAAATTACTATATGTCTAGGGGTTGATCTTCTCATAAGATGTCTTGCAGGAATTCTCCAAATCTCTTGTGTTTGTACAGTCATCTCTCTGGCCAGATAAGGGAAGTTTTCTTGAGTGACCTCACGGAATGTTTGTTCCAGGGTATTTTCTGTTTCTTTTTCTATTTCAGGTATTCTGATCAGATATAGGTTTGGTTTCTTGATAAAATTGCACAACTTTTGGAGAGTTTCTTCTTAATTTTTTTTCTATATTTTTAATAGACTGGGTTATTTCCATATTTTATTCCCACAGCTCTGAGCTCTTTCTTCTGCTCGGTTAATTCTGCTTCCCATGTTTGTCCATTTGTTATTTATTTCTTGGATGGAGTTCTTTATTTCTGTTATTTCTTGAGTTTGTCCAACTCTGTTGCAATTTCATTTAGTTTTAGCCCTCGCATTTCTTGATTTTTATTCATTCCGTCCATCGATTCTCTGATCTCCATAAGTACCTTCTAGGTACTATCATTTTTGAAATAGCCATTGTTTGTGTCCTAGTAGCCATTCTTTCTAGCATTGTCTCTTAATGGAGCTCTGGTGGTAACCAGCATTTCTTTGTTGATTTTTCCTCATTTGTAGCAGTTCTCCCATCTTTCTTTTTAATTCCAGTGCTCAGTGGAAAATAGTGAAACAGTCACTTCTGATATTTGTTCAATCTTTTGTCCTTCATTGAACTAGGACTCTGGGTTTGTTCAATTATGAAGTAGGGTTGAGGGTGGAGTGTTGTGCTGTCTGTTTACAATTTTGAACACTTACTAGGGGATGGGAAAGGGCTTCAAGGATTCAGCAACTATTGGCAGGTCGTAATGTTTGCTATCTGGTGAACGGGCCGCTGGGAACTGCTCTTCATCTCTGCACAATATGACCTTACAATGGGTATACTTACATAGCCCCTGAGTCCAAGACAGGGTATAAAAGGGAAAAGAGAGAGAAGAAGGAGGGGGAGAAGGGAAAGGAGTAGAAAGGTGAAGAAGAAAGAAAAGTAGAAAAAGAAAAAACAAAAGAACCCCCCCACAAACACACAAATAGAAAGAACAAAGAAAGAAAAGTAGAAGAAGGAAAGAAAAGAGAAGCCCAACTAGCAATCAAAGCAACCAAATGAGATAATCAAACAAACAAACCAATGCTGTCCAGCTTCCTTCTCAGTCAGTTCCACTATCTGCATCTATCATCCAGTTGCTGGCTCAGGGTGAAGGGAAGATTGGGACTTCGCATCTGCCATTACCCGCTAGAGCTTGTTCACTGGGAGCAATGTCTCTGAGGTCGCAAAGAGCAGCCCAAATGCAGCAGAGATATCACTACCTGGTTTCAAGCTGCAGTTCTGCTGTTCCACAGAGGTCGCCCTGTAGCATTTCTCTGCCCAGGAATTAGAGAGTCTGCTCAGTTTCTCTCCCAGGAGCTATTACTCCCTTCCCAGCAGTTACCAGTCTCCAGATCTTTGGATCTGCTGGCAAGGCTCTGGAGCCCCATCCAGGCTTAGGGCAGGTTCTCCTACTGCTTCCTTGGGAGTCTGCCTCAGCTTCCCTTTCTGCATTCCCTCTATGACCCTACTGCCAATGTTCAGCTAGCTCCAACAAAACTTCCAGGAAAAAGCTCCCAAATTGTCTGTTGCTACGTCTCCTGCTCTGACTGCATGAGTCTGTGTTTGGTCCAGTTGTGTCTTTTTTCAGTACTTTAAAGTATTGTCTTCTCACTTATATAGTTTCTCATAAAAATGTACGGCAACTTATATATCTGTTCTTCTGAATGTGGTGATATCACCTCCCTCAGCAGCAGCCTTCAAGAAAAGTTTCTGTCTCTTTTTTTAAAATTTCAGCTATTTGACTACATTGTGTCTAGTTACTGTTTTAATATTTTAATTTTGGCTGGAATTCTCAGAGTTATTTCGGTCTGTGGCTTGTTGTCTACCATTGATATTGAAAATTTCTGGCCAGATTCTCCTCGAATATGTTTTGCCATGTCCTCTCTCTCTCTCGTTTTTTTTTTTTTTTTTTTTTTTTGGGACTCCAATTACACAATTAGACTATCTCATATTGTGTCACAGGTTTGAATATTCTTTCTTTCCCCCTTTTTCTCCTTTATTGTGTTTCAGTTTAAATACTTTATATTGACTTATCAAGCTCACTAATTATTTGCTGAGGCACATCCAGTCTTCTGAATAGCTTGACAAAGTATTTTTCTATCTTTGAGATCACATTTCTATTTATTATTTTTAGCATTTTCATTCAACTATTTTATAGCTATACTATTCTAAAATTCATGCCTGTAGCACACACCTACAAAAAATTTTTTATAATTATAATAAATCCTCTACTTGTATTTTCAACATTGTGTTTGTCTCTGAGTTTTGTCCTGTTGATTGCTTACAATCTTGACAATTTTTTTCTTGCTTTTTTGTATCTCATACTTGTGATTGAATGCCAGTCATTAATTTTAGAATAAGAGCACAATGGAAGTAAGCAGGTTTTATACAAAATAGTTGTTATGCCATTTCTTCTTTCTAAGTTTGATTCAATCTAGTCAGTTTTTCATCTTTGTGTTCATTGTTATTATTGTTGCTACAGTTACTTTCTATCTAACAGATTTCAAATTTCCCCAGGGATGGTGTGTTGCTTCTTGTGTGGGGCCTGAGAAGATTTTCTCAGTATTCCTACTCCACCCTCAGCTTTCAAAAATCTCTTCATACCTGTACAATAGAAGAGATCTCTCATACATTGCCCTTCTTTCAGAAGAGTTCCTTTGTTTGTTAATCAATCCTTGTCTTGTGGTGGGAACAAAGGGATAGATGGTTCTATTGGCCCAGCCTCAGTAATAGGAAAGCCTCATGCACCTGGGTCATGAGAGTGGGTTTTCCTTAGCTTTCCTGCCTCCCAATCTATGGTATTCAAAATTTCCTTGAATCAGTGAGAGTCTTGGGTGGTAAATAATTTCCTGCCCTCCTACCAGCAGTAACAGATCTCTGTTTTGTATCAGTGTAGAATCTTGTACAGGAGAAACTTTTAAAGCTTCTTCTCTGGGACAGTTAGGTTTTATTTCTCCTTTCTGGGAAGTAGATATTTGCCTGGTTTCTGGAAGTGGTATCTTTCTCTATCCTTCTTCCCAAAGTAGAGGGCTTTGCTTCTAACACATCATCAGAAACAGTGAATTTCTACTTAGTTCCTAGAAGTGAAAGTGTTTCCTTCCCCACAACTCCCAGTGTCCTAAGACACTGCATTGTAAGAGAGGGTTTCATGGAAATTTTATGATTCCTTGCCATCATACCACTGACAGTGTTTTCTTTTGTCTTCTTGCCTTGTTCTCAATTTTTCTCATGAGTATCCAGTAGAAACCCATGGAAATGAGTTTGTGAGGGGATCTAAATGCTCCTTATACCTGGAGTTTCCAGTTACTCTAAAGGGTTTGCTAACCCATAATTAGACTTTAAGAAATTTTGAAAATCTCTGCTGCTCCTTTTTAGTCATTTTAATAATTACTCCCTTATCCTCTCACAGTCTGTTACAGCTCATTTGTCTGTTCTCTCCTTGGTAGGGCTTGTCATTCTCTTGAATTCAATTAATCTGTTCACTTCTGATGAGTTTGAGAAAAATTATGATTTTGTGTTTGCCATTTTCTCATTGTTAAGGTGAGGAGAAAGTTGTTTTGTGTCTTTTATAAACAGTATTACAACTTCTGTACCATGCATGTATAAAGTCTAAAATTGTGCCATGTCTTGATGCTTCACCCTTATCTCAGATGATAAAAGGATTATTGAAGAGTTTACCTTTCATGTTCCAGTTTTCAATTCACATACTATTGCTGTTTAATATTTACTCTGTATTTCATTTTGTATTTGTTCACACAACAAATAATATTACTTTTGTATAAACAATTTTTTTTGTCTTTTACTGACATATTTACTTTTGTGGTCACCACTCATTCTATATCTCTGAATGTTCTTTGCTGCTTTTTTACATTTTCTTCAGGATTTCTTTTAGATGGAGCATTTTAATGTTATTTTTCCATAAGTGTATTTATCTGACTCTCACTTCTGAGAGATAAATTAGTTAAAAACAAAATTTTAGGTTGGTGGCTATTTATTCTCTTTGAAAAAACCTTCACTGTGTTTTAGCTTCCACTGTTTCAATTGAGAAAATAATGGCTATCCTTGGTAATATTCCACCCCTTCTATCTAGCTGACTGTAAGTTGTTCATTTTTTGTTTGGTGAATTTTATTTTCAGTTTTACTGTGATGTGTCTAGGTATGAATTTCTTTTTATTCTTCCCTCTTGTTATGTAATGTGCTTCCTGTATCTGGGTTTCAGGACACTAAATAGTCATATATTCGATTTTCTCATTTGATGATCCTAATCAAAAACTCTTTTGAAAAAAATAATATTTTTTTATTTTCTCAAACCCTGTATTTTCATAAGTTCCTAATATATTTTTTCTGTTTATGAATTATTTCCTCAACTATGACCAAATTTGTTAATAAACCAAATCACTGAATATTTACTCTTATTTATATTTTATTTCTTGAAATTCTTTTTTAATATGACTTAAAATTTCTGAAGTTTTTATATTAATTTTTAATTGTCATCTTAATTTTCTGAAATATATGTATATGTTATATCCATATTACGTTGCTCTCATTTTCAACATTGGCATAACACAGGCATTATATCAATCTTCTTGCACTTCCATGGCAAAATACTATAGATTCAGCAGCTTAAATAACACACATTTATTCTTTCACAGTTCTAAAGGTTGGACATCCAAGATTATGGTGTCAGCATGGTCAGGTTCTGGTGAAGGCTCTCTTTCTGGCTGGTAAATGGTCATCTTCTCACTGTGTCCTCACATGGTAACACTGAGAGATGTCTCATGTCCCTTCCTCTTCTTTTAAGGGCACTAATCCCATAATGAAGGCCACATCCTCATGCCCTCATATAAATCTAATCAATTCCTAAAAGCCTCATTGCCAAATGTCATCGCAATGGGGTTTAGGGCTTCAATATATAAATTTTGGGAGGATACAATTAATTCTGTAGCAGGCTACCTAAATAACTGGAATTTTGTTTCTGTCTTTTCTCAGTCACAGAGGCTTATCTGGAGGGAATTTTACTCCCAGAGAAGTATGCTGGTAAGTCATAAATACTTTTTCCTTACCCAAGATTATTTTAGCTCTCCTCAAGGCAAGATTAGCTTTCCTGCTTTCCTACCAGTCACACTCCCTGCAGTAGTTTTCACTGTAATAGAAATCTGGCCTTAGGACATCTTCGATTCTGGCTGCTTTCTGGTCTAAGAAGGCTTTCTGCTTCTCTGATTCCCAGTACTCTAAACTCCTTCTCAAGTCTAAAATTCCAGCCTCTATAGCCCTGGACTGCATTCCTTTGGCCTATTAGGGAGATATTCTCATTTTAAAACTTACAACTTATAGTGTTACTTAAAATATAAGTGCTCAATTAGAATTTGTGTGTACAGTTTATTTTTAAAAGTTATCTAGATGATCTAGACTATCAGTATACTAATTTCTAGGTCATTCTTTTTGTATGTAATGATAAAAAAGAAAAATTAGTGATAGTAGATTGTTCTTTTAGAATATTTATTTTACTAAGCTGCTGTTGGAGTGGGAGAAGTGATAAGCTGTCAGGTAGTTCTTGTCATATAATAGAGGAAATTAGGTTTCTGGATAAAAGGTACTTTTACACTGCTTTTCAGGACTATAACGCAGTCAGGGAATTACATGTCTCTGACACTTCTTGTAGTTAAACATCATTTTCCCTCTCTGAAATATAAGCATATCATGTTTAGTCTGAAGTTAACTTAGAAATTTGTTCATGATTTGGCACACATGGCTAAAAAAGAGATAATTTAAAGTTATATATGAAATACAGACATTTTACAATGAGTAATTTACAGCTTACTTTCAGCACCTTTTCTCTTTAATGAGCTGAAATTGAACAGGACCTTTTGGTGTTTCTGAATCATTTTATTTGCTTATACATGTATAGATATTTTTTAACCTATACTTTTTAAATGCTTATTATAGATTTTTTTTTTTTTAATTGGAGTCTCACTCTGTTGCCCAGGCTGGAGTACAGTGGCATGCTCATGGCCACCACAGCCTCAACCTGCTGGGCTCAGGCAATTCTACTGCCTCAGCTTTACAAATAGTCAGAACAACAGGCATGCGCCACCTTGTCCAGCTAATTTTTTGATTGATTGTAGAGACGAGGTCTCACCAAGTTGTCCAGGCTGGTCTCGAACCCCTGGGTTCAGGCAATCCTTTCACCTCAGCCTCCCAAAGTGCTGGAATTACAAGCTTGAGCCACTGCACACAGCCCTGCTTATTATAGAATTTTAACAAGAGGAAGACACATGTGACATAATAATAATTGCATACAAAAGAATAAAAATTGTAAAAGAAAATTCTAGCACAATCTAACATTTAATTTTCTTCAAAGGCATTATTTTCAAAAGATTAAAAATTCAAAATAATTAGAAAAAGTGCAATAAACATTAGTGTCTATTTCACCTAAATTAAATAATTGTTAATAATCTATCATATTTTCTTTTTCTTTCTCTATTTCTCCATATACACTTACTTATTAATGTGGTACTATTTGAAAGTAAGTAGCAGAGATCCTGATATTTCACTCCTAAACAGCTTAATATGCATCTTTTAAAAATAAGGACATTCTCTTAAAAAAATAATTCTTTAATAAAAATAAAACATTCAGTCCATATTCAGTATTCTCCAATTGTTTTCAAATGTCCTTTATTTTTATTTTCTGTCCAGGATCCAATCAAAGATCGTGTATTCATGCATTGTGCTTTGTAGATATGTCTCTTTAGCATTTTAGATCTAGAACAATCCCTTCACTTTCTTTTCCTATGACATTGACTTTTGGAAGTGTCCAGGGCAGTTTTCTTGTAACAGATCAACTTTCTGAGTTTGTGTGATTATTTCCTCATGTTATGGTTTATTTTGGTTTGCTATCTTATTGCCTGTAAATGGGAAGTCTAGAGACTTGATTAGACTCATGTTATTTATTTATTTTTTCTTAGCTGTGAACTTCATGGGCAATACTGTCCACCACCTATCGCATGGCATCAAGTGACACATGATAGGTTGTTCCACATAAACAATGCTAACTTTGGTCACTTAGTTAAGGTGGTGATTTCCAGATATCTCCATTTTAAGGATGCAGTTTCTTTTTGTAAAGTTGTGTTTTGGGTAGTAATACTTTGCCACCAAATTGACAGTTCCCAGCTGTGTTTCCATTAATGATTATGATGTACATTCATGGTACTTGCCTAAATCATCAACCAGCCCCTCATCTTGCATGGAATCAAAGTCAAATCTCACATCTCTTGTAGCTGACAAAATCCCAGTTCCAGGTCTTTAGCATATACTCTTGACTCCTACTTATATTCTCAGCCTTGTATCATGCACATTTCAGATACTTTGTGCTCTTAAAACTGTTAATTTGACTATATTCACTTTTTCAATCTTTCTTTTTTTTGAGCTTGGCTATATTTTAATCCAATATTTTTAAGTTTTAGTGCTAGGAGTTCTATTTAAATTCATTTTGGGCCTAAAAGTGTGCCAGTGTGTACTTAAGAACAAGAGACAAATTGAAGGAGAAGAAGGAGGAGGGGAAAAGGAGGAGGAGAGGGAAGAAGAGAAGGGAGATAAAAAAGAGAAGGAAGAGAAGAAACAAGTCAATAGTCTATTAGAGAAGATTCTTAGGTAAAAACTAGTTATCCTCTGCAGTATTTGTATGCCTCCTGCTGCTTTTGACCATAACAAGAACAGTGTTCCTCTGGTGAATTTACTTTCTAAATGCAGCAAGAGCATATATGCCATACTTATGTCAGAAGCAACTGATTGGGTGAGGAGGATAAGTTGTTGAGTGACTCTTAGGCTTCTTCTGTCTTTGCTAGCTGGAGCTAACTCATCTTGAAATGATTAGTTCTTTTAATAAAAGTCATGACTACAAAAAAATGGGATTTCTTTTTATTTTAATAAATTCAATAGAAATTATTTATATAAATGAGTTTTGATTTCTCTACTGTTTTGAACCTCTTCAATGTTGAAACATTTTCATTTTTTGAAGATGAACTTGATTTTTGAAAACAGTTGGAATTTGTGAACTAAGCCTGGTGACTAAGAACTGTGAAATAAACAAAGTAATACCAATTTGGTAACATCAAAAATATTTTTGCTGAAAGTACACAAAATACTGAAAAGGATAAGGAGGCCAATTATTGTGCCATTGTTTGCACCTATTTGAGAGTAGCTTATAATACATAAAGCTTATTGATTTACTGTTAGTTTAATAATTATATAAATACAAGCATATTTATATTATAACTTGGAAAATTTGAAAAAAAGCTTTTTTAAAAGTTATCTTGCAATTGAGAGCTAAATAATTTGTGTCTTCTCTCAGACAGTGAAGCAGAGAGAGTTCCTGTCCATGGCTATAGGGCATGTCTACCTTAGCTGCAGGTGAACTCAGAGGTAAGTAGAGGTATGGTGCAGGGCATTCAAGGCATCTGCTACCTGGATGGTTGAAGATGCTTTGGAAGACTGAAATAAAGATAAATGCCACTTCCTTGATTATTCTGTCAAGTCCCAGAACTAAGTATGGACACGCTCATCCTTTTATCACCCTTGTCTCCATTAACTGTTGCTCTTGGTCTAGATAATTACTGAAGAGTGAGAGTTTTTCTATTGTCGGCAAAGAGAGACATTCAATGTGTATGCAGAATGACATTGCAAAGAGTCAGTAATTCTCCTTATCCAAACTTTTATCATGTAAGAGAGTTTTTCTTTATATCTCTATATTTTTTCCATTATTTATTGTAAATAATTATGTATCTTGGTCTCTTTGACTACTGCAGATCATAATAATGCTTTTCAGATTGAGGAGAGAGTAGTCATTTTCATTTTGCTATAGTAGTGGTAAGAAGACAAACTAAGGATATTGCTTATAGGGTTGAATCGATGAGTGTTTAGTTACTTACTGTTTAAGGACATGTCCAAGCATTCAGAAATGAATCTAAATTTCCTTGGTCTGGAAATTGTCCCTGAACAATTTATTGGGAATATGATTTGAGTTAGAAGTCTTGGGAGAATTGTTTTGTTTCCTGCTTTATTTGCCTGGTTTTTGTTTGTTTGCTTTGCTTGTTTTTTGTTGTTATTAGAATGTATTTTGATACTTCTAACTTGTGGTTTGGGTTGATTTCATAAAATTAGAAGGTATGTGCACTCTTAAAAAATTTTTGGTAAAATGTCAACCAGTTGTTTAGAACATCAGAAACATGATTTATGTTTAAAACTTTAGAAATTTGAGTTGATTCTTGTATTGTGCTAATGTGTAATGGTCTCTGACCAACATGCTCTCTGTTTTCTTTGATACATCTTAAACGAATACAAAGAATTTTGGTGATGAGTGTATTTTCTGAACCTACCTCATTCATAGAAATGTGAAAATCACTCAAATAAAATACAACTTTAGCCAAATCTTCATTGGGTTTTCACTATGCTGTGCATAACTGTGTAGAAACAAAGGGATGTGAACCTTTCTAGAACTCAGTTGCTTCATCTATTAAACATATAGAAGTACAAATTTAGTACTAGATAATCTCACACATCCTTTTATTCTACAAAATTCTAGAATTTTATAGTTGTTGATAACTCTTGCCATTTCACATTCCTGTTTAGCTCCTCAAACTGATTACCAAAGTGCACATTCAAAACTCAATATTATGATGAGAAAGAGAACCTCAGGCAATCTTTAATATTTTTGTCATTTTCTTTTTCTTTTCTTTTCTTTTTTTTGAGTAAGGGGTCTCAGTCTGTCACCTAGGATGGAGAGCAGTGGCACGATCATGGCTCACCACAGCCTTGGTCTTCTGGACTCAGGTGATCCTTCCTCAGCCTCCCGAGTAGCCAGGACTACCAACGGGCAAAACCACCATGCTCAGTTTTGTTTTTGTTTTTGTTTGGTACTGTCTCGTTTTGTTGCCCAGGCTGATCTCGAACTCCTGAATTCAAGCAATCCTCTCGCCTTGATCATCCAAAATGCTAGGGTTACAGACGTGAACCACTGCACCGGCCTCTTGTCAATTTTGTTGTAGATACACATCATCATCGTCTAAATGTTAAGACTAATTAATCTCATGGTAACACAAAAGGGATTGGAGATTGGTCCCTGTCCTCTGTTCAGTCTTTTGAAGACCCCTGTTTCTTACTTGAGCAGAAAGGAAGGAAAAAAATAAAAGAGTGAAGGGAAAATATGTCAGGAACTGCAGAAAACCATATTCTTAGCATTCTCCTAGTCCAAGAAATTGAGTGAAGGAAGCAGGAGCCATTAACCAACTGGAATCACTGACTGTCCTAGTTCAGCTACCACAGGAACCAGAATCTTCTTTATAGATTGTTAAGCCCAATTAGAAAATTGCCACCAGGTGGCACCAAACTTCAGCTAGGTTACAAGTGAATTTGATTTATAGTCTTTCCTGGTAATTTGTAGGAACTTTTTTTTAAAATCATTAATCCTATTATGAACAAATGCTGTCAGTTTTGATAACTCCTCCTCACTGCTTATAGGTGAAATCAGAAACTTTCGTATTATCTAAAACAAAGTCTTCCTTATTTTCCATACTTATCTCTTTATTCCTTTCTTCCAATCTCTCATATTTAATCCTGGGAACACCAACCATTTACTGAATCTCCATTTCTCCACACCTTTGAAAATTCTTTCTTCTGTCTGTGAACCTTTTCCTGCTACAGATCTTGCACTTTAAACTGAATTACAAGTTTTTGCTCTAAAAAAAGTCCAACTTGTAATGATCCACCTTAAAGGTGGCATCTTCTGTGAAACATCTCGTATTACTTCCATCCTTACAAAAATCAGGACTTTTTTATCCTGATTTCTCTGGTCTGCCAAAGCACTTTATTCGTATTTGTGACAGTCATAATTTCTCACATTAAAATGTCTTTATTGTGTTTTTCAGTTTGCCACTTAGGATGTAAGCCATTCAGCACAGAACAAACCAATAGTGTGTCATCACTGACTAGTGTCACATCAATTTTCTACCGTACCTTCAGGAAATGTAACTTGAAGAAATAAAACAATATTTTGATTAAAATGTGTATATATCTAAGTGTCTAAGTCAGATTAAGTTAAAATAAATTACAGCAGCTGAGCATTTAAAGGAAGTAACAAGTGATCTTTCTATTAAGAAAATAGTCATTTTCTGATGTAGAGAGCACTGCATTTCTTGTTTCTTTTGGCTGCTTATGGTTGCCTTGTAGAAAAATATGCATGAGTATTATGTCCCATTAGTATATTAAGGTCTGGAAATAAATATGTGTATTGCTGTTCCCAGAGTTAGTATGTTTACAGGTCAGAGCAAATTTACTTGGTAATGGAAAAAAATTCCTTTCATAGTGGTCTTATCACAAGAGAGATTGACATGCCATATATTCCCTAATCTTGGTTTTTATTTTTTAGTGTAATTCTTAGCTACAGTGGTTACTATTGAATGGACATCTGCACATGGCTCTTTACTGACACCTAAAATGCTAGAGCTAAGATCAAGAACAGAAGATAATTAGTTTCAAGAACTAGAAAAAACCTTAGTCCTCATCTCTCATTTTTACAGATCAGGGAACTATGACATAAGAAAGTTAGATGGATCCCACATAGCTTATAAATGACAGAATTGCAACCAGACCACCACTTACTCCCACTCCACCTTGCTGCATTCCTCTGACCCACAGATTAATAGAGTATCATGATTTACTTAGCTCATGACATGGATTAATGAACAAATCAGAACAGTGATAGAAGAAAAGCCTATGAATGACACATTTAATTATAAACTATATATTGAAGTCTTTCTCTCAACATTCTTCCACCAGAAACAGATCTTGCTACTCAACTCTATGTTAATGCTTTGGTTTTAAACCACATCACTGCTTCTGTGAAGCACTTATAGATACTCTAGAGTCCTTTCTGCTTTTGATCTAGTCTGCCATCTTATTTTGGCAGTTAAAGTACTTGGAGTGTCCCACAAGGGACTGTTTGCTTTCTTATCTAATCTTTAGTGCATCTAGCAGCAAAACAGGCCATTTCATGGTATCATTCTGCCAGCAGAAGGTTGTTTAAGGATACACAACTCCTGTCACTTTTATTGTGTGGTAGAGTAAATAATATGAGGCATCTCCAGCTCCTCACTGCATCATGTATTTGTAATTTTCTTTGTGTGGTTCCAGTTTACATCCCTTCTATAGGGATAGATTCCAACTCAAGATCCGGCAAATGTTCTCTGAATAAGAGTGGCCTTTCTCTGCTTAGGCAATATGGCTTAAGACACTTTGCAAAAGCAATTTGATGTTGTTTTGTGAATTCTTTGCTACCTCCTGAATTGTGAAAGACTTGGGTCAGCAGTTGACTTGGCCTAAACTTTACACCTGTTTCCTCTTTTCTCTTCTCCTTAGTGATTTGTAAAAGTAACTTTAAAGGAAAAAATCCTGTTGCCATGCTGTATCCTGGTTCGATCACACATGGTGTTGGGATAAAGTTTTATACCCTACAGGCCTGTCTACTCTGAACAAACATTAAAGTGCCCATGAGACTCTGTAATATGTAGAAAGACTGATACCAATTTTGGAACCTGGTTAAACCGTGGGGTGAATCCAAGACTGTGAATTCTTCTTGGCAGGCCAGGTCACCTGCTAACAAACCAGAAACATCCAGGTTTGCAACCACTAGTCAGAAATAAAGTTGTTGATGCCAGAAGCTTCATAAATTTCTGCACAATCTCAGGAAAGGGGGACTTAAAAGGGCAGAAAGTGAACAACTGCAAGAACACCTGAAACTAATAACAAACTGGAGCATTTTCAATTGGCAGAAAACTTGGGCATGGAAAAAGAACAATTTTGTTTGCCTTTGGCCAATGAATACATGCTACTTTATGAAGCTTCTAATCAGCCTGGGTTTGACCTCATCTAAGTGCAGGTTTTACCCTTGACTCCTCCTACTTAGAGGGCAGCATGTGTCCCAGAGTCTGCCACAGTTGTGTATTTTGAGCCCTCTTGTCATCATTTAAGGATGATTCCTAGATGCAACAACTTGGCAGGTACTCGTTTAGTGCTAGGTTTTTATCAGTCAATGGTAAAATGAGAAATCCAATATGCTCTCCATAACATTAAATGTATCCAATTTAGAGGACTGTCCATTAAAATGTTCATTTCTTTATGATACAGAGAAAGTAGAGAGTAAATGGTAAACTTCATTTAAGTGCCCTTTATTAGCAAAATTACAAACTGGCAAACCTAAGTCATTCTTCAGTTTAGTGGCTCTTAAAAAAATGAGCCGATACATTGTTGAAATTCATTTTGACAAATTCAGTTATTCTAGTCCTTCATTGACTGAAGACTATGGAGATTGTGGCCTGTTCTGTAGCAGATGTGGTTTGATCTGATAGTCTCCAGGGAAGAGAAGTAGTTATCAGATCCAACATACTACCTAGATGATTGTTGAACTCATAACCATTCCTGTATGCTATTTCTCTCTCCTTGGATGTCTGCACACCTAAAACTAACCATATAAAAAATGATGCTCAACAGTTTCCCTCTGTTCATCCTTCAGGCATACATTTTGGTTACATTCATCAATGCCAGTGTTACTTTTGACTTGAGACAAATGCTAAACTCAACCTAGGAAAGCTTCTGAAGTGCCACACTTGTCTCTGCTTCAGCCCTTACCTACTTCTCCATTCCTCCTCTGACTCTCTTCCCTTTTCCCCCCACAGCCACTTTTTCTCTTTACATTCTGAACTCCAGTCTTGAGTCTGGCTGCCCAAAATCTGCTACTGTGAAAGTCACAAACAGATCTGTCCAAGGCACCTCACCGTGGACCAGTCCACTTCTCACTGAACTTTCAGTCCTGTGTTGTTTCAATGAGAACCTGAAATCAAGCTTCCTTGTGACAAATAGTAGCCTAAAACTTATTACTGACTGAATATGACTTAACAACACCTTAATCTGAAGGATCAAATATAAAAGTGAAATCTTGGTGTGATGGGTTTGAATTTACTGTGCTACTTGCCTGCTTTATTTAAATGTAAGTGGGTAATATTGGGTTAAACAAAACTAAACACAACGCTTTTTCAAATCCACCAATAACTCCCACTTATTATTTTTTGTTGGTATCTTTCTCCATCATGCTCATGTCAGTTCTCAGCTGAATGAGTAGACGCAGTTTAGCAAGACACCTCCTCCTTACTCCCTCCTGGTCTCCAATAAACTGACTATTCCTCAACACAGCTATCAAAGTGGCTTTTTCCAAAATAGAGTCCTGCAGCTACACAGCTTGAAAGCTCTCAGTAATTTTCTGTGGCCTAACATGGTTACCCTTTTTTCCCTGTTAGCCTCACGGCCAGTGTGAACCCTAAAAGATGCAGATCATTTAACAACATACTACACTCCTGAATGGTGTTTCCTATTCTTGGAACACTCTTATCCTCTACCTTCACTCACCAAAGATGCAGCTTAAGTGTCACTTTTCTACTGTGATATATGTGAGATCTTTATACCCTGCAGAGCACAGAAGTCTGCATTGCTATAATGTGTTTATCTGCCTCCCTCAGTCGATAAACATTTCTCTGAGGCTTGGATCTTTGATTATGTCTTTTTATAATCTTAATGCTCAGCACAATTTCTGGTATCAAGAAGTGGCTGGAGAAATATATGTTACTAATGTGGCCTTCTGTTAAGTAATTGACTAGGACTTTGTATTATGTGCTGTCTATAATAAAATCTAGGCTTTTATATACTAGGTGCTGGGTAGAATCTTAGAGGAATTTATTCTACTTCTCTTATTTATCTATGGGACCCAGAGCACCGATATGCGGCTCTTCTCATGTCCCTCTTCCATCATCGAGGCTCTGTGTTCACCACTGACCACCTCCCTCACTTATAAGTCCCCCCAATTAGGAAGTGGTAGAAATGGAAATGAACAACTGATGTTAGATAAAGGATGTTTCTGGATCCTCTTCCCCTTTATAAAATATAAAAGGCAAGAAAGTAGGATTCTATTTTTTAAAAAAAATTTGAAAAGCTGCATTAGAACTTGAAGAAACACTGGAGCTTGCAGCCTAGTGTCTGTTTTAGTCATTCCACTGTTTATGTAACAAGTCACTTCCTTGGTTCTTTATTGTAGAACATAAGAATTGGACTATATGATTGCTGAGAACCTTCTGACTCTAAAACTCTATGACTATAACTTTACTCACATAACTAACATGTTTTTGAGTCAATTTGGTACAATGCTATAGAGATTAATCCAATGGTAAGGAGTTTTAGAAGACATTTAAAGAAAAGGGAGGAGCCTTAAGATTACGTACTTAACTGCTAACATTTAAAATGTAAAACTACTAGTATTAAAACAGAAACTGAAGCCCAGAGCATCTAATTACTCACCAGAGGTTATCCAACAAAAATATTGGTGTCTCTATTCCATGTCCAATGACTTTAATGTTCTATTATGCTATGGTTGATAAATAGGCAATATAGAATTGAGATATAAAATACAACTCTCAAGAGTTACAAGAAATGTTAAAAGCATATACCCCTCGGAAGTACTGAAAACACTCTCAACAGTTATGGCATTTTAAGTCATAATCAGTCAATAATAAGTTTTAGGTTACTATTTATCACAAGGAAGCCTGGTTTTAGGCACTCAGGAATAAAACACAAGATAGAAAATTCAATGAGGAGTGGATTGTTCCATAGTGAGGTGCCTTAGACAAATCTGTCTGGGACTTTACAATAGAGAAAATATTGAAAGAAATATGACAAAGACATGGGAAAACATCATTTCTTTATCAAATAAAGAGAAAAGCACTTAGGAAATGACATAACAGAAAGTTTTTTTGTTTTGTTTTGTTTTGACTTCATTCTTTCCTCACAAATGCCAGTCATGTCTTTATGAAAGCAGGCAATTAGGTTTTGGGAAGCAGAGAGCCTCAATAAAGTTGAGAACAGATAAAAATGACAGACTCAGATGGGATATGTTAAATTCATAGATATTGATAACATTCATATTAAAGAACTCAAGGATTGGTCACAGTAATTGTTGAGTCACAATTATCTTCAAGAACACACAGAAGGCTTGAGGTGACCCAAATGAAAGTACATTATAACTGTTCTTTCAGAAGAGGATTATACATCATCCAGTATATTGTTGATTTACTAGAGTGGGGGAAAATATGAACTCAAATGTTGGGTTTTCAATGCTTAGAAAATAACTAGACTTGTAGAAATGAAATTATAAAATTTGGGGCTGGATATGATCCTAGGGATCATATAATATGTTGCCTTAATTTATAGAAGAATAAACGGAGCCTTAGAGAAGTTAGGTTTTAAATCCTTAAGAATTTATCTCCTAATACAAATACAGTGTGGCAAGTCTGTTTAGCTGAGGCAATGAATAAATGCAATATGTGTTAACTTTCTTTTTTGCCTCCTCTAAATGTTTTTCTTCTTTGAGACAGGTGTTTTCTCTTATATACCAGAAAAGGAGGCTATCCTTACTATCCATGTTATAGCTAGAAATTCTGGCATCACCCAAAAATGAGAAAGAATCTTTTAGCTACAATTTGCAAAATAAGCAGGATCTTGATACCCCTAGAGATTATGCTACAACAGATACACTTCAGAGAAAGAACAATACTTCTTTCACTCAATAAATTGTCACTACTTTCCCCCCCCTTTATTATTCAAGCTTCTTAAAACTCTGACTCTCAGAGCTGAGTAACTGAACAACAGCGCTAGTTCTACAGCATCACAGCATTTACTTGAAGTGAATATTGAATATAAAAACATGACTTTATAAAGAACTCCTGCCAGATATAGAACATGCCTTGTCAAATCAGAGGGATTTCAGATAATTAACACAGCGCTGAATTCCTGTCCTTTGACTTCTTCTTGGTGTATTTGAACTTTAATCAGGCTTGGGAACCCCATTGTCCTATGTTCTTCTGAGGTTCTTGTTGGAAATCATTGAAAGGGCCAAGTCATGAGGAGAAAAAGAAAACTCAAAAAAAATTTACAAACCACATGGTCTCAACAGGTGGCTGTAGTCCCAGCCACCTGTTGAGACCATGAAAATAGTACTGAGTGATTCACACTCAGCTCTCTTTCCTCTATGGGCTTCACTTCTTCATTCTTTTTGTCTCTCCAAATTTCTTTACCTTATCAAAACTCAATTGTCCTATATTTTATTTCTTTAGGACCTTAATAAGGTTTGAATACTTGTCTCCTTCAAAACTCATGGTGTAATTTAATCCCCAATGTGACAGTATTGAGAGGTAGAGCCCTTTAAAAGCGATTGGGTCAAGAGGACCTATTCTCAGGAATGGATCAATAGGTTAATGGGTTAAAGGATTAGTGAGTTAATAGAGTAATGGGTTATCATAAGAGTAGGGAAGGTGGCTTTATAAGAAGAGGAATACAGACCTGAGCTAGCACACTCAGCTCTCTTGCCATGCATGCCCTGTGCTGCCTCAGAACTCTGTAGAGTCATCCAGCAAGACCAGATATGTCTCCACAATCTTGGATTTCTCAGCCTCCATAACTATAAGAAACAAATTTCTTTTCTTTATAAAGTACCCCGTTTAAGGTATTTTGTTCCAAGCAACAGAAAACAGACTTAAGACAGGCTCTTCTGAGTGACAGTTCTTCTATATAAAAAATGAATTCTGGATAAAACATTAATTCATATCAAACTCTATTACATTTAATATATTATAGGCAAATGTTCATTTAAGCACATTTCTTTGGAATAGAATATTTAATTACATATTTATTTTTCATTTTTGGTGGAACTCATGTTCTGTTGCTCGACAGTGAAGGAGAGAACTATAAATTGCTGTAGGAGAAAGAGAAAAAATCAGGCAACTTAAGAGGTTATGAAAGGAAAACATGGGGATAGGCTAAGTCATGAGAAAGGTCACTTTTTTTGGTTTTCATTGAGTGGATATCTATTAATTCCCTGCTAGAAGCCAAGACAGGCAGGTTTGTAGAAAATAAATATTTTCAGATTAACTCCTTATTTAGTTCTTTAGTACTATGTCTGCTTATATGTCTTCAGGAACCTGAAGTTTGAAGACAGCCATTCTATTTTCTGAGAGCACTAAAGTTTCATAGTCCATAGAATAAAATTATTGTGTCAAAAATACATCTACTCATATTTTTACCCATTGCCCCTATTTTTATCTTCCATGTAAATATAGCACTGATCTCACACTTTTTTTTGCATATAACATCTATTCAAATACATTTGAGTACAACTTTCATATTACTTCACACCTACTTGCTAAGGGTTTCATATGTATTTGATATCTTTTATCTTGGAAAGTGTTTCTGTATTATGAAAAGCCTACTTGCTAATACTCAGCTGGCAGTTATACTCTGACAAGAATAAATTTGTATAGTATTGCAAAAAGTTTAAATTTTCTATAGATGTCATGTGTGTGTAAGAAGATAACTTTGGAAGTTTTCTGGTTAGAGATATTGGTTTTTCTAACTCAATTTGTGGAAGTCTTCACTTACATACACCTGCTTGGATAAATTGTGGGAAGACCACAGACAAGTGATTAAACTTGAGATGTTTCAGGCAAAGCATGCTATTTCTTCTTACTGTAAAAAAATAAGGAACATTTCTGAGTCATTGCAGTCTTGGAATGTAATACCAAACAAATGAGAACCAGACCACAAACAGTGGGGCCAAGTACATCATTACTGAGTGAGTAATGTGAACAACTTACATAAACTGTGGCTGAAACTGAGTTTTTAGCAGACAACCATAACCTTTTGATTGCATCAAGAACAGTTAAAAGCTCTTTAATCTGCATGTTGTCCTTCAGGGAAGAAAAACTCCTCAATTCAATTTATAATCTTTAAGATTTAACCCTATTTTTCTCTGATTCTTTTGCCTGTAGCCAGCATCAGAGACAGCTAAAGAAAGTTTGCTGGGGTCTAAATATGTTTCTTCTATCAACCAGGCAGGGGAAGTATGTTACAGAAAATAGAGACTTTTTCCTTCCTTTAGAACGTTATGGAGTGGTCCACTCCAAAACTTTAGCTAATGAAATGGTTTATGTCTTTTTATAAAAAATACATATGCTGTATACTGAGTTTTCATCCTTAGGAAATAGCTTTTCATTTGTATCAAGATTATTTTTTCTTAGAATGAACCATATCTGCCTACAACCCCATTTCCTTGAGGTATACCATGTACTTAAACAAACGAAAGACAACACACCTTTTCATCAGGGATCTCTTTAAAATGAAAGCAAAGGACATCAGCAACTTCTCTTGGGAAGAAGATTTATTTATTTTTTCTGGTTTTACTACCTACATAAAATGTTAATATTCAGTGAAAAGCATTTTTTAAATAAATATACTCAAAACAACTGGTTATATTCAGGTACCACTAATAAGTATCCCATAGCTGGTTCAGTTTTAGTATTTTGGAAATTTTCTTTTCCTCTGTTCAAACTTGAATGAGAGCTTAATTTGGTCCTGTGTACTTTGAAAGAAAATAAGAAACACAAAGAAAGGAAGAAAACAAGTTAAGAGTCTCCTGAATGGTATTTGGTATTCTCTAAACATAAATTTTGATCCAAACATTTTCTCTGTCTCTCTGTCTTTCCTCTTTCTTGTCCATTCAACTTTTTATAGCATAGTTGCAAAATCCAAGACCCTACCTCAGACCAACTAGAATCTTGGTTTTTAACAATCTCACCACGTGATCCACAAGCACTTTAAAATTTGGTGAATGTTACTCAATCAATATCTAAAATTATGATTAAAGTCAAATATTCTTACCTGGAAACTCCCATTTGCCTTATGTCACTTCTCTCTCTCTCTCTCTCTCTTTCTGTCTTTCTTTTTTGCTCCAACCTTCTAAATATTAATTTCTTTCTATTCACAACTCTTGGAAAAAACCGTATGCGATTTCAATATTCATAACAGAATCCTTTGAATATTCTTGCTTTTTAGCTATGTGACTTTCTTTCTTATAATCATCTTAATCTCTTCCCATCTCACCATTTGGTCCCATGGTCATATCTGAAAACCTGACATCATTAAAAACTGCTCATCTACTACAATATCAGTTTTGATCATTCTACTCATCACTACCATCCACTACCTTTCAACTTCACTCCTTATGGTACTCAAACATTAATGAATTTTTGATCTACCTAGCACCTACAATCCAGTTGATTACCTAAATTTTCTCTTTTTCATTACTCTCATCACATTTTAACTTCCTTACTTATCTGTCCTAGATTCCTTGGTTCATAACTAATAACTCTTTTGAATCTGTCTTCAATGTCCTTGTACTTTGTCTTGCTTTGGTATACTCAATTAACAAAAGCTCATTATAAATTAAACTTACAGAGGTTCATCATAAATTAAACTTACAAAAATTCATGATAAATTATGCTCTTTACCTACTCATTTCAAGCCTTAGCTTAGTTCAGTTTCACTGAAAAAGAAAACATAAAATTATGCGATTGATCTTGCCTTCAATTAAAGATCATTAACCTAGAGTAGGACCTTAGTGTTACCTAACAATTCTACTGTATTTTTCTGTCCCTTTACATAATCACTCTTCTCTCTGTCCTCCACTAAAAACTCCAAACAACATCTCCAGCACATCTTCTCTTTCAACGAGCATGCAGTCTTCTATTCTCGCTGTCGGTGGATGATCTTGTTTTTTGTTTCCCAGATAAAGTATAGAAGCATTGAGAAGAGATCTGTCCCCCATACACATATATACCTCTTACCACATACACATTTATATCCATATGCCTAAATCTGGGTGACTTTTTTCCTTTTAAAAAATCTGATCTGTCCTTAATGCTACTAAATTCAATTTCTTCGGTTGGGCAATATGTGCCAATTTAAAGCCCACATAAAGACACAGCTCTGAAAAATTTTCTCTATCTTAGATAATAATTTTTTCTCTGTGTATTGAATTCATCAACATACAATATAATGTAATATCTACCATTTTAAATTAGCCTCTTGATGGTCATATCTTGAAGCTATCATCCCATTTTTCTACTCTTTTTTATAGTGAATCCTTGGAAGAGTTATCTATATTTGTCTCCAATTTCTTTCCTTCTCTTTATGAAATTCACTCCAGTAAGGCTTTTGCCTCCAGCTCTCTAAAATTTTTTTGTCAAAGTAATCAATTAGCTCCTTGTTTCTAAATGCAATAGCCAAAATTCAGCTTCCATTTTGCTTTATCTATCAATAGCATTTGATACAATTGACCTGATTTCTCTTTATCTTCAGTAGGCTTCCAAGATATCACATGCTTCTGGTTTTCTTACATCATAGGTTGTTCCTACTCAATCTGCCTTACGGGCTTCTCATTGTTTCCCTGACCTCTTTATATGGTGTGTCTGAACTCAGTACTTGGCCTTTTCTTTATTTGTGCTCTCTCCTTTGGTGACAACATTCATTCCTAATTTTCTGTCTCCATACCTCCATTGAGTACTGAATAGGTATTTCACACTTACACCACAAAATGAACTCACATTTAAGTCTTTCTCCTTAAACCTACTTACACCTACAGTTTTCATCAGATGGCAATTCCGTTTGTCCAGTTGCTCAAGCCAAAAACTAAGTCATCTTTGGCTCTCCTACTAAAAAATCCTGTCAGCACTACCATCAAAATATATCCTAAATATGACTACTTTTTCACTAGTATATTCTTCATCCAAGCTTTCACCATTTTTCATTTTTGTATTATTGCAAAAGTTTTCTGGCTAGTTTTTCTACCTCCATCCTTGTCAGCTGACCTTTCAATCCCTTCCTAACACAGCAGCCACAGTGATCTTTTAAAATCATGTCAGAACTTATCTCCCCTCTCTTGAAAACTCTCTAATGTAACCATCAAAATAAAAATAAAAGCCAACTCATTACAATGTTTTTACATGATCTATACCTTGCTATTTTCACCCCATTTCTACTGATCCTTCTTTAATTCATTTTAATCTAACTACAGATGCTCCTTCCTTATGGCCTTTGAACCTGCTGTTTCTTCTGCCTAAAATATTTTTCTCGGCCAGACTCGGTGGCTCAGCCTGTAATCCCAGCACTTTGGGAGGCCGAGGCTAGTGGATTGCCTGAGTCTGCAGGTTCGAGACCAGTCCGGGTGACTTGGGGAGACCTTGTCTCTACAATAAATAATAAAAAATAAAAAAAATTAGCGGGCACAGTAGCGTGTGCCTATAGTTCTGGCTGCTTGGAAGGCTGAGGTGGGAGGATCACCGGAGCCCAGCAGGTTTACGCTGGAGTGGCCGTGAGTGTGCCACTGTACTCCAGCCTCGGTGACAGAGTGAGACATTCTAATTCAAAAATAATTATATTTTTCTCTCAAGTTCCCCCACCATTTTAGAAACCCCTATATGTCTACTCTGCCTAATTTCTTCCCATTGCATTTATCACACAGACATCTATGCCTGTGTCTGTGTCTCTATCAGTCATCTATGTAAAAATCATCTGTCTAATCTATTTATTTAAGATATATCGCCATTGATAAAATTTATCCTCTACAAGAGCAAGGGCTTCAGAAAAAAATATTTACTGCTGTATTCTCATGCTTGTTCAGTGCCACACACATACATATTTGTGCTTAATACAAGGGCAGACCTAAGAAAATCTGGAATTTATTTATAAAAAACTGTGTACCTATTCTTACATATTTAAACTTCAGTCACTTTCTAAGTACTCTCCCTTTGATGGAAAACACCTATCGAGACTACTTTTACGCTGCTCAAAACACTTTTTGAACTCATCAGTTTTGTTTCTGCCGTTTTTTGTTTCACTTTTTCCACATTGGCAAAACATTTCCATTTGAGGATTTTCTCAGCTGGGGAAACAAACGAAAAATGTATTCAGGGCAAGATCAGTTGGATTGGGAGGATAGAGCACGGGGCCATGCCTCTTTTTGGTCAAAAACTGCTGAAAACTCAGCACAGTGTGGGCAGATGCACTGGTAATTCAACAATCATGAAATGGGTAACCAAGTTGAAAGAATCAGTGAAACTCAATGCAGCCTCTCACAACACTGCTAGCTGGTATGCTGATGCGATGGGTTCCTAGAACACTTACCCAGAGGAGGAAGCCTTTACTACAAGAGGCTTGTCCTCCAAAAGATAATCCTGGTTCTTTTTGGGTCCCCCTATTGTATATCATATTTTCTAACTAACTGAATGAATACATGAATTTTTCTGTTATCCGAGTCCTGAGGTGCTGGAATTGCTTGTGGCCCAGACTTTGTGAATAACCCCAAGATTTCTACTTAATCATAAACATATATATTTTTTGAAACTTTGTAATTTATTTATTTTAATATCTTCTCGATGATGGTCTATTTTTCTTGATTCAACACAACACAATTATTTAATGGCTGCTCACTGGCTGTTCTCTTTTATATAGCCTCAGCTCTGATGAGCCACAGGGAGCACTGTTTTTTATTCACATTCTAATGCCAATTACATATTATTGTAGTGGAAAAAAATTCTATCATTATGAATTTTTACAAGAACCTAGTAAAGTGCTATGTACCCTGTGGGTGCTTAATAAATAGTTGAATAATGACTGACCACAGTAATTGAATCCACTTGAAATTAATTATTTTTATCTTGATCATTTTTTCTTCAGTTTGACAGGAAAGCAAGCATGTTGTAATTTGGTTTTGGTTATTATATACATGCATAGTGCCCCCTGGAGATCCCAGATGCATGTGAATTGATGATAAAGCGAATAGTACTCTTCTGGCATCTGTTATAGATTTTCAAAGAAATCTCCCTAGTATATTATCATAGAATTTATTAAATCTAGAAACATTTCCAAAACATATGTTTATAGTTTTATTTTTTGTACTGTTCCAAGAAAAAATTCTCCTCCCTAGTGTTTCAGCCTCCTGCCTATCTCCTCTCCAATTCATCCTTACATTGCTGTTGAATTGCATTCACTCATTATAGCTCCAATCAAGCCATTTTCCTGCTGGACTAGTGTGGATAGTTTCCTACTGACTGCCAAATAAAGTCCAGATTCATCAATATATATGTGAAGTGATGAGCCTAGTAAGCACCCCATAGTTTATATTCAATTTTGTCCAAACTATATTTTGTGAAACACTTGAGTCACATAGGGTGTTAATAGTTTTTCTATATAAAGTTACAAAAAATAAAAAAAATTTCCATGTGAATCTCTGAAAAGGTGATAAATTTGACTATGAAACTATGCTTTAAAAATAAAAAAAACCCACTATTTCTACAGGAGTTTAGTCTTTGCCTGAACTAACTATAACTTAATTTTCAGAAATACAGGATTCTGTTCACTATCTAACTAGATGACTGCAGTCCTTGGTACTCTCTCTAGTGTTTTAGTATTTGTAAAAGTATATGGAATGGCACTTTATGCATCTGTCTGAAATGCCTTAATGACAATCCTCTGGTTGATTTACACTCACCTTCAATAATCCAACCAGAAGTGAGCTTATCATGGAAGACTTTCCTGATGTCCTAATATGTGAAATGATACCTCTTATTAAAGGTCTTACCACATTACATTGATATTAGGTGTTTCTTTCCTCCACTGCCTCCAATGCACTGAGGAAAAAGAGATGTGTTTTATTCATTTTCACATACAAATGTCATACCTGGCAAATAGCAGACACTTGATCATTATGCATTGAAATAAATATAGTAGATGATATATATTTGAAAAAGTGGACTATGGAAATGGCTTGTAAGTTATATTTTACATGCACAAATATTCTGCAGTTTAGATGATAACACACATCTGCGAAAAGAGAGGAGTCAGGATAAATTATATCATGGCTAAAAATGTATTTTCATCCTGTATATGGTAGGCACACTATTTTAATAATCTATTACATTTTTTTCCTTTTAAACATACTTTGTAGATATTGACAAAAAAGCATCAAATGTTACTGAAGAAAATGTTCTGAAATACTTTGGAAACCATATCCATAGACCAGTGTTTTAAATAAGTTTGGTAGGTAGTGGTTTCATCAGATCTTTGCAGTAGTACCCTAAGATGATTTGGCAGATGGCAGTAGGGAATGGTGGTAGCTAAAAAATATATTCCTTTTGTTGTCTCTCAGAGCTTGGCTGAAGTTGTGAACGTACAACATGGCTGAAGGAGACTCTAAGCTGTGTCTCTTTTCTCCCTGTCAGCTGATGGTGGGAAGGAAGCCCAATATTCCCAACCAAAAGCATCCAGTGGGTGCAAAAAATATTTCTCATCTCAAAAATGCATCATTATCTTATGTCGGAAATCCAAAAAGTAATTGCTTAACTCCAAGCTAGTTGATTTTTAACAGTGATATTCCTGAAGATTATTAGTTTCCTTAATGTTTTCTAAATATCCCTGTATTTAGTGAAGTAAAAAATTCAAAATTGGGTTAAATAATTTCTGCTCTCTAAAAACTTGCAATATATTTGGGGAAGTAGAATAAACTCTCAAATAACTATGAGCAATGCTGTATAAGATACCTGCATTTTGAATAATACAAAATGCTTAAGTGTGTACAGGAATTGCTTCCATATGAGATCTTCAGGGAGGTCTTTGTAGGAGAAGAAACATTTGAATTAGACCATAGTTCAAGTTGTAGAAATTTGAAGACTGAGGAGGGAATTCAAGGCAGAAGTAGCAAATGGACACAGGATAGAGACAGCTAATGATGGTACAGATCCAAGAAGTGTCCTGTAATCCAGCTCAATTGAAGTATGTATTTTAGGTAGGGACACAATGGTAGATCAGACCAGAAGATGTCTTGGATTAACATTTATTAGTCATAAATATTAGATTAATTGTATACTTTTTCTTTTAAGAAAATTGGAAGCCATTAAATGTGTAAGGGGTAGAAGTTTTACCCTAACAGTGGTATCAGAGTTTCTCGTAGGGCAAGGATTATCTGCCATTGGTTAAAAAAATCTTGATTTCTAAATAAAGATGGCAGAATGAACATATCTTAAAAATTATACTTTCCACAGCAAAGATACAGGGTGTTGAATGTGGGTATTGGGGAAAATGAGGCTGAGTTGGAAGATGCTAAATAAAATAGTGCAAAATGTTACATACACTGTTAAGAATAAAATAGGGAAGGCGGCGGTTTAAGATGGCGACCGGGCAACCCGGCGTCTGAAGCCCTCTGCAAGGGAGATCTGCTGTGGGTCTCTGACTCTCGCCCTGGGGGGCTGGGGACCCCAGCATTGCAGCCTGCTCTTCACACAGAGCTCGGCCATCGCCACCACTGGAACATCGCAACGACTGGACATTTTTACTGCATTGCATTGTCCCGCCGCCACAGCCCCTCCCCCCGCCGGCGCTCCCGTAGCTGCTGCCACGGCCTCTGGGACGGGTAGCTCATCACAACCCGGCCGGAGGAGATCCACACCAAACCGCTTCAAGGAAGATCTGCTGGGATCGCTGCCACCTCTCCTGTGTCCGAGACTGTCCTGCCCGCCTGGCCTAGGGCTCCTGTTGCCTGCTCAGAGGCAGGCAGCCATCTTATTCCTGTCCGGCCACACCCCCTCTGGGGCGAGCAGATGAGATAGCACCACCTGCTGGCGATTCAAGGTAACAACACCGAAACGGGAGAAACAAGCTTGATAAAGACATAGACCAAACTTCTGAACCGAGGTTAATCTGAACTGTCTTTCACAGCAGATCAGGGGAACTGATGCTAACTGCAAACTAATTTATCAGCTTGAAAAGAAAACTAGAAATCAGACATGAAAGGACATTGGACTTAAATGAAATGTCTCAGAGTGTGCTTCATTGATTCTATTAGTTTAATGACTTAATTCTATTCCTACTGTATTGTTCCCTTTTTTCTCTTTTCCTTTTCCTTTTCTTCTCTTTTCTTCTGTCTGTAAACCATGTCTTTGTATAGAGGAACAGCACACTAATAAGGTGGTTGGATAGCTGGTATGTTAGCATCACTATATGTTTTATTTTTGTTTGTATGAGAGTTGGTTCGACTGTAGCTGTGGTCTATCATTTTTATCTGTTTCAGTATAGGCCTCTCTCTCTATTTGTTGGCACACTCATTTGTTTCCCCCCTTACTCCTCTATCTCTCCACTCCCCTCTTCAACCCACTATCTGCTCCATTCTCACCCCTCTGCTAACCACATTTTATTTCAGGGAGTAAACCTACAGCCACACTGCACGGACAGATTCAAGGGCAGTGGGAAGTGGGTTCCACATTATCCACACGCCTGTCAGCGAATACCAGGACCTGCAGACAGATTTTGAATCACAGCTCTCCCCTTAAGTACATCTCAAAACTGCAAAAAGGACCACCTCCAACCTACAGTGCAACTTCAGAATTGAACAAAGTAAGAGGACATACATAAAGAATAGGAGACTGAACAAACAGAAGTAAAACCAATCCCTTTACCCCTGAATAACAGAATTAAAGAAGACGGTGACGTGGAGGGAAGGAAAAAGTAGGGAGGGGGAAAAAACTGCACAAATGAAGAAAAACCAAAAGAAGAATATAGGTCTTACACAGACCCCTGGGAGATCAGAAAATGAGAAAACAGATTCTGGAACACAGACAATGAAGAGTCCCCAGAATGACTGGCTACATGCAACAAACCCAGACATCAAGACATTAATGGAGAGAATTAAAAAATTTGAGGAGAGACAAGAGGAAAATAGGAAGGAGCTGTTGTCAGAAATGACAGCAGTAAAGAATACTGTGATGGAAATGAACAACAGACTAATAAGCATGGAAAGCAGAATCAGCCAAGCAGAAGAAAGAATCTCAGAGCTCGAAGACAAAAACACAGAACTAACCCAAACTGTCAAAAGCATAGAAAACAAGCTCAAAAAGACAGAACAAATCCTGCAAGAGATGAATGATCACTTCAAGAGACCAAACCTAAGAATAATTGGGCTTCCTAAGGCAGAAAGAGAAACAGAAGCCACACTGGAACAAACATTTCATGAAATCATTCAAGAAAACTTCCCTCATCTCATTAAGGATGAAAAAATTCAAACACAAGAGATTCAGAGAACCCCTGCAAGACAACAAACGAGAAGACCAACTCCCAGACACATAATAATTCACCTAAACAACGTAGCTATGAAAGGAAAAATCCTAAAGGCAGCAAGAGAAAAAGGCCAGACTACCTACCAGGGAAAACCAATTAGAATTAGCAACAGATTTATGCACAGAAACCCTACAGGCCAGGAGAGCCTGGAGCCCTATCTTCAAAGTTCTAAAAGAGAAACAATTTCAACCAAGAATAACCTACCCAGCCAAACTAAGCTTCATTAGTGAGGGAGAATTGAAATCTTTTCCAGACATCCAATCCCTAAGAACCTACACCGCCACCAGACCACCTCTACAAAAAACACTTAAGAAAGTACTGAACACAGAAGAAAAAGAAAAAAGAACAACAGCATTCTTCACAAGAGTACAGGCAAAAGATTAAAAACACACATGAACCAACTCCAAAACCCAAAGAAAGACAACAAATAAACAGGAACAACTCTGTAAGAACCTTATGACAGGGATCAACTCTTGCATTTCAATTATTAGCCTAAATGTGAACGGACTAAATGCACCATTGAAAAGACATAGTTTGACAAAATGGATAAAATATCATCAGGCAACAATCTATTGCCTTCAAGAGATTCACCTCACTAGAAAGGACACCCACAGACTCAAAGTAAGAGGATGGGAAACAAACTTCCAGGCGAACGAATACAAAAGAAAAGAGGAGTAGCCATCTTAATTTCAGACAAAATACCCTTCAAACTATTAAAAATCAAAAAAGATACAGAAGGCCACTACATAATGATAAAAAGCTCAATCCATCAACAAGAAATATCTATCCTAAACATATATGCACCCAACATAGGTGCACCAACTTTCATAAAGCAACTTCTTGGAAAACTAAAGAAAGATATTGACTCTAACACTATCATAACTGGGGACTTTAATACCCCACTCACAACCCTAGACAGATCATCAGGACAAAAAATCAGCAAGGAGATCTGGAACCTCAATGTGACTTTGGACCAAATGGACTTAATTGATACCTACAGAACACTCCATCCAAAGACCACAGAATACACATTCTACTCATCACCACATGGAACATATTCTAAGATCGACCAAATACTCAGCCATAAATCAAGTATAAGCAAATTTAAAAGGACCCAAATTCTACCAAACACCTTCTTGACAACAGTGGAATAAAAATAAACATTGACACCAACAAAGTCCCCCAAAACCCACAAAGACATGGACACTAAACAGCATGATGCTAAACAACTCCTGGGTCAATGACGAAATCAAAACAAGGATCAAAAGATACCTGGAAACAAATGAAAATGAAGAAACATCTTACTAAAATCTCTGGGATGCCCTGAAAGCTGTAGTAAGAGGGGAATTTATATCCCTACAAACACACATGAAGAAAATGGAAGGAACAGAAATTCACAACCTAACAAGCCACCTAAAGAAGCTGGAAAAGCAAGACCACAAAAACCCTAATTTCAGCAGAAGAATCCAGATCACCAAAATAAAAGCCCAAATCCAGGACATAGAAGACAAAAAGATAATACAAAAAAATAAATGAAACAAAAAGCTGGTTCTTCGAAAAAGGATAAACAAGATTGATGGTCCCCTAGATAGACTGACCAAGAAAAAATGAGAAAAAAACCAAATAAGCATAATCAGAAACACAAAAGATGAAGTCACATCTGACCCTGAAAAAATACAAAAGATCATTAGAGACTACTATGTACACTTGTATGGAAACAAACTTGAAAACCATAAGGAAATGGAGGACTTTCTGACATCACACAACCTACCTAGGTTGGAACAAGAAGAAATTGAGACCCTAAATAGACCAATAACAATCAAGGAAATTGACTATGTAATAAGAAAACTTCCTACAAAAAAAAGCCCTAGTCCAGATGGCTTTCCAGCAGAATTCTACAAGACATTCAAGGAGGAGCTGATACCAATCCTACTGAAGGTATTCCAGGTGATTGAAAAAGATGGAACTCTCCCCAAATCATTTTATGAAGCCAACATCACATTGATACCCAAGCCAGGTAAAGATCCAACAAAGAAAGAGAACTACAGGCTAATATCTTTGATGAACATAGATGCTAAAATTCTCAACAAAATCCTAGCAAACCAGATTCAGCAATACATCTCAAAAATCATCCACCATGATCAAGTAGGCTTCATTCCTGGGATGCAAGGCTGGTTCAACATTCGTAAAACCATAAATGTAATTAAATACATCAACAGATGTCAAAACAAAAACCACATGGGGAGAGGAGAACCTATTCAGTAAATGGTGCTGGGAAAACTGGCTGACCACATGCAGAAGATTGAAACAGGACCCCTATCTATCCCCATGCACAAAGGTTAACTCCAAATGGATCAGAGACCTAAATGTAAAACCTCAAACCATAAGAACCTTAGAAAAGGAAGGAAATACTCTCATGGAAATCGGAACTGGCATCCAATTCCTGTACAAAACCCGAAACCCACAGGACTTAAGAGAGAAGATAGACAAATGGGACCTTATTAAACTGACAAGCTTCTGCAAAGCCAAAGAAACCATCAAGAGAGCAGGGAGACAGCCTACAGACTGGGAAAAAGTATTTGCCAACTCTAGGTCTGACAAAGGCTTAACATCCTGGATCTACAAGGAACTGAAACATACTGAAAAGAAGAAAACAAACAACCCCATTATAAAATGGGCAAAAGTTATGAACAGACACTTCACAAAAGAAGACATTTGAGCAGCCAACAAACACATGAAGAAATGCTCAACCTCACTAATCATCAGGGAGATGCAAATCAAAACACACTGAGATACCACCTAACTCCAGTCAGAATGGCCATTATCAACAACTCAAAAAATAACAGCTGCTGGAGAGGGTGTGGTGCAAAGGGAACACTTCTACACTGTTGGTGGGAGTGTAAACTGGTGCAACCTCTGTGGAAAGCAGTGTGACGATTCCTAAAAGCTCTAAAAATTGACCTTCCATATGACCCTGCAATCCCCCTACTGGGAATATACCCTGAAGAACACAAATCACTCTATAAAAAAGATACCTGCACACGTATGTTTATCGCAGCATTGTTCACAATAGCAAGAACCTGGAAACAACCATGCTGCCCATCAAAAGAGGACTGGATTTAAAAAATGTGGTACATATACACGATGGAATACCACGCAGCCATAAAAAAGAACAAAATCATGAATTTCGCAGCAACCTGGATAGAACTAGAGTCTATAATACTGAGTGACCTCTCACAGAAACAAAGATCAGAATATCACATGTTCTCACTCATATAATGGACCTTGAACATCCAACGTAATACTATAAGAAAATGACTGACGGTACTGGGAAATTATGGGGGGGAGGGGGATGGGATTAACAGTAGCAAATATCTGTCTGGGACTGGGAAAACACCTCTTATCAACAGGGTGCCTGAATGAAACGTAATTATACACCTAACCCTTAACTGTACCCCACAAAACCATAATAAAAAATACTGATTAATTATAAAAAAAGAATAAAATAGGAACAATGATTTTTTAAAATAATAATTTAAAAAATATTAATTTAGCATTTCACATGAAGACTATAAGTGATAATTAGCATTTTTATAAATAGATTGGTAGAGTAAAATGTAATTAATTCAGTAGATGCTAGGGAAATAGCAAAATGCTGTGAAGGCATATGTTTTCATGGTATATAAAAATAGCAACAATTAGGAAAATAAGTTGAAGCACCTCAGTTATCACACTATATGTAACTTATTAGAACCACTAAAAGATAAATTGAGTTTTTTGAAAAATTAAAACAATATGCTGTTTATGAGTCAATTCATAACAACTAAACATAGAAGGTAACAGATAAGGTATTTTAAATTAAAGCAGTGTTTCCTGATTCTTTTGGTCTCAGAAACTTTTACTTTCTTAAAACTTATTGAGAACTGAAAAGAGTTTTTTGTTTATTTAGTGCATAATCATTGGTATTAACCTTATTAAGATAAAAGAGAAATTAAAAGAAATATTTATTAGTGCCTTTAAAAATAGTAGTAAACCCCATTATATGTTAATATAAATTTTGGGGGGAAAAATAATTATTTTCAAAACCAAAAATAAATTAGTGTGAAAAAATTACATTGATGTATATTATTGCACATCTTTAATGTCTTGATTAATAGGGGATGACTAGATTCTCAGATTTGTGTCTGTATTACATGTAGCTATATTACACATCATGAAGTCTCTGGAAGACTCCACCATCACTCATGAGATATTGAGAGTGAAAAAGACAAAAGACATCTTGTTCTTACAGAACCTCGGAAAGGTTTTCAGTGGCCTCCAGGGATTGCTGGACCATGCTTTGAGGACCGCTACTTTTTATCAGGCAAAGTCAATTTAACGTAGAAAACATTTTAAAATGACAAAGGGAGAAAATTTTTGTGCAAAAAAGAAGCAATCTACCAAGAAGACATATTAATTACAGATCTTCATGGACTTAATGAATTTAGAATCTTGTAATCTATGAAACAAATTTGATGGAATTATAGAGAATTACTTAGAACTTCATAATCAGTTCAAGAGATTATAATCTCACATAATAATCAGATAAGAAGCAATTATTGGCATAAGTGGTTTAGTAATACAATTGATAAAACTGAGTTAATAGGTACACACAGTTATTTGCAGAACCAAAACAGAGAGCAAATATTTTTGTTTAAAAACAATGAAAATATTTAAAAAGCATTTCATGTTTACATATTTGAAAACCTAGACAAAATTGATAATTTTCTAGATGCATATAATTACCAAAATTAATCAACATGTTTTAAAACATAAAAAACTTGATGGTGTATTAAACCATAAAAAATAATCTCAACAAATGTAAACTATTAGCCTTTCATAGTTCACATTTTCTGAGCATACTTTGAAATTAGATACCAACAATCATACAATAGTGGCAAAAATCTCCATGATTTGCAACTTTTTTTTTTTTTTGAGTTGGAGTCTCACTCTGTCACCCAGACTGGAGTGCAGTGGCCGCTCCCGGCCACCGCAGCCTCGACCTGCTGGGGCTCCAGCGATCCTTCCGCCTCAGTCTTCCAAGTAGCTGGAACTACAGGCATGCACTATCACACCTGGCTAATTTTTTTATTTATTGTAGAGATGAGGTCTCACCAAGTTGCCCAGGCGGGTCTTGAACCCGTGGGCCCAGGCAATCCACTCACCTCAGCCTCCCAAAGCACGGGATTACAGGCTGAGCCACTGAGCCTAGCGATTTGCAACTTTAAAAATAGATGTTCAAAACAGACACATAGACCAATGGAACAAATTAGAGAACCTGGAAATAAAAACCAACTAATGTTTGACAAAACAAACACTAGGAAAGGAAACCCTATTTAACAAATGGTGCTGGAATAACTTGCAAACCACATATAGACAAATGAAACTGGATCCCTTCCTATTACTATATACAAAAATTAAATTATACAAAATGGATCGAGGACTTGAATGTGAAGCCTCAAACTATAGGAAGCTTAGAAGAAAACCTAAGGAACACCCTCTTGGACATCAGAACAGGCAATGAATTTATGGCCAAGTCCTCAAAAGCAAATGCATCAAAGACTAAAATTGACAGATGGGGCCATATCAAGCTAAAAAGTTTCTGCTCAGCAAAATAAACCATCAAGAGAGTGAAGAGACAACTCATAGAATGGGAGAAAATATTTGCAAGCTATGCATTACCCAACATCCATAACCCATAAGGAACTCAAACAAATTAGCAAGAAAAAAAAAAAGCCTTGTTAAAAAATGGGTAAAGGACATGAACAGACGCTTCTCAAAAGAAGATGTACAAGCAGCTGAAAAACATTAAAAAAAAATTCAACATCATAAATCATAAGAGAATTGCACATTAAAACTACAGTGAGATCCCCCTCACACTGGTCAGGATGGCTATTACTAAAAAGTCAAAAAAACAACAGATATTGGCAAAGATGTGGAGAAAAAAGAACACTTGTACACTGTTGGTAGAAATGTAAACTAGTTCAACCCCTGTGGAAAGCAGTTTGTAGATTTCTAAAAGAACTAAAAATACCATTTGACCCAGCAATCTCACTTTGGGGAATATATCTCAAGGAAATCAATCTAACAAAAAGACACCTGCACTTGTATATTTATTGCAGCACTATTCACAGTAGCAAAAACATAGAACCAACCCAGATGCCCCTCAATTGTGGACTGGATAAAGAAAATGTGGTACATATACATGATGGAATACGACACAATAATGAGAAAGAATGAAATAATCACCTTTGCAGTGATATGGATGCAGCTGAAAACCATCATTCTATGTGAATTACCATAGGGAAAAAAAATGAATACCACAGGTTTTCAATCATAATTGGGCACTGAACACTGGGCACATATGAGTACAAGGATAAGAACAACAGACACTGGGCACTGCTAAGGGGGGGGGCAAGGGACACAAAACCACCCATGCTCACCACTGTGGCAGGTGGTGGCAGACTAGTCTGAAGCTGAAACCTCACCTTCACTCAATATACCTATGTAACAAATTCTCACATGTACCCCATGATTCTAAAATTTTTTTAAAAAGAGACATCTTAATAATACATGGTTTGAATAGGCAATCATAAGAAAATTTATATGGTCTTTACATCATTTTAGAGTAAAACTATTAGCTTAAATGTCTTTCTTATAAGACAAACATGCTAAATAAGTTAATGACCCAACTCAAGAAGTTGGATGGCATCAAAAAGAAATACAACTAAACAGAAAAAAAGGATGAAAATTTAAAAAATAAATAAATTGGAAGACAAACTAACACATGAAAAAACAAATGTGAAAACAAACAAAAACTTTTTTTTTCTTCCTTAAATAAAGAGAGACCAAACTGTGGCAAAATTGCAGAGGGCAAAAAAGAAGAAAAAAATAATATTAGAAATAAAAAGGGTCTCAGTCAAAGTGGCATACAAATTTTTTAAAGGGAAAATACTACAAATAATTTTGTTTATACATGTGAAAACTAAGTGAAATCAACCTTTCAAAAACATATAAATGGCCAAAATTGATAATTTTTAAACAATCTGAAGGAACAAAACAATATATAAGAATGCAATCACTGACCAAAGTGTTCTTCACAAAAGTGCTGCTAAGTTCAAACATTGTTATGGGTAAGTTTTAGTAAAATTTGAGGAATAGAATGTTTCTATCACATGCAACTTGTTTACTAGATTAGATGAAAAGGAGAGCTACAAAAGTCAATTTAGCAGGACAGTGTAACCTTGATATCCAAACTAGACAAACAAAACTATTATTAATTTCATTTGACAAAATCCTAAATACAATGTCAAATTAAATTCAACCATATGTAAACACATATACACACAGAGTCATACAAACACATGTACAAATCCAACATTTTCTAATAAACTATATCACAGGAGTACATGGATAATTAATTATTGTAAAATATCCAACAATGTAACTCACCGCATTAAATGATTAAGGGTGAAAAATGTATGATCATATCAGTAGATATAAAACCAAGACCTTGAAAAGTTCAGTAATTACCCCTTCAAAAAAAAACCTCAACAGAGTTGCAGGGGATCTTCCTTAGTCTTATAGAAAGTAGCAACTAACTTCTGGAGAGATTTTAGAAGCATCTCTATTGAAATTAGGAACAAGATAAGATTATAACTTTACTAAAGACAGTTCAATAACACAAAAGGGAAAAAAGAGGTACAAAATATGAGATAATAAACATTTATATCATTTTTAGATAATACTAAATGCATAGAGAATTCCATATTATTAATAAAAAAACTTCAGAAATTATAAGAGAATTTGTAAAAGTGACTGTCTGCCAAATCAACATAAAAATAAAAGTAATAGTTTCTCTTTATATACATTACAAGTGCTCACTGCTTTTCCTTTCCTTACTAGATAATACAGAGAATTGTCTTTCCCCCGCTTCCTGACAGTGAAAGTTATGTGACTGCATCTTTCAGATGTTATTTCCTCAGAAACACCTTTCAGAAGTAGAATGTATTTTATTTGTGAGTGACAACTGCCACATTGTGTTCAATATGCCAGCCCTGCCTTGAAGAATGTCATTTCACGTACCTGGCTTATCCCTATAGGAACAATTCTCCCTTAGGAGGCTCTTTAGCCCAAGCAAAATACATTTAGTAGGGTTTTTGTGGTTCCCACCAATTAATTTCCAGACATATCTAAACTCTAGCAGTGGAAATAGTTTAAGTTTCATCTGATAAACCTTATACTGACCCATTTCGATATTTTCACCTAAATAGAGTTAAAGATTCTAAATAAAAGCAAGAAATTGATAGCTACCTTGACTGTTTCCATTAAGAGCCTTCCCAGTGAAAGCAGTTTTAAATTTAAAAGCAAAATATATTGTGAGATCAGGTATTCAGTATATACCCTTATATGATAAACATATGTTCACCTTCAGTGGACATAAATGATCATGGCACAATTTAAACCACACCCAAAAGTTTCTTTAAAAATCTCTGCATTATTAAAGATAAAATATGAATAATATTTGGTGTTGGTATTTTTTGTCCCTGCCCAAATTCTACTTCTAATTTCAGTTGGCTTTCTTTCCATATCCTGCAGATTTTTCAAGATGTACAAGTTAGTTGGGATTCTTCAGAGGAGCCAAGGCAGAGTTAAATTGTATTTTTTAAATCACTGCAGAAAAGACAACTATTGTTTTTCAAAGGTGCTTTGTATGGCTATATTTGAGTCACTTGTGATGGACCAGTAGTCAGTATGTGGGCAGAATGACAACGATGTTTCCCAAGATTCCTGTCTCCAGGTTATTCGGTCAAACTCCTATCTAGGTACTGTTGTGAAGGGCTTTTGTAGATATAATTAAGGTTACTAATCAGTTGACTTTTAGGGAAACTCTCTTGAATAATGTGGTTGGGCCCAGTGTCTTATTTGAGCTTTTAAAGACAGAAGAGAAAATCAGGCAATGGGATGTTTCAGAAGGGGAAGCCATAGAGATTCCAAGCATAAGAAAGTTTCAATGCAGGCTTTGAGATGGAGCAATCCATGTGCAAGAACTGGAGAGGGGCTGTTAGAAGCCGAGGGTAACCCTAAGCTAACAGTCAGCAAAGAAATAGGACCTCAGTCTTAGCAACTGCAAGAAACTGGATTCTATCAACAACTTGACAGAGCTGAAAGCAGATCCTTCTTGGAGCCTCTCAATAAAAGGTCAACGAGTTAATAACTTGATTAAAAATCAATGTCCTTATGAAACTTAGAACACAAAAGCCAATGGAACATTCTAAATTTCTTTCCTACAGAGCCATGAGATAATAAGTGTGTGTGTGTGTGTGTGTGTGTGTGTGTGTGTGTGTGTGTGTGTGTGTGTGTGTGTGTGTGTGTGTGTGTGTGTTTTGAACAATTTTTAAAGTACTTTTAGGTTCACAGCAAAATTAAGAGAATGGCACAGAGAGTTCCTGTATATCCCCTGACTCCATCACACACATAACCTTCCCCATTATCAACACCCTTCCACCTAAGTGTTATCTTTTGATGAACCTATTGACATATCATAGTCACCAAAAGTCCTTAGTTTATGTTAGAGATCACCCTTGCTGTTATACATTCCGTGGTTTTGAACACATACGTAAAGATATATATCCACCATATCAGTATCGTAAAGTGTTTTCACTGCCCTAAATATTCTCTGTTCCCCACTTATTTAACTATCACATCCCTCAACCTCTGAAAACCACTGATCTTTTTACTGTCTTGATAGAGTTGCCTTTTCCACAATGCCCTATTGTTAAAATTATACAGAATTTAGCCTTTTCAGATTGTCTTCTTGTGCTTAGTAATATGCATTTGTTTCCTTTGTACCTTTTTATTACTTGATAGCTAATTTTTTTACAAGTACTGAATAAAATCAAAATGAGCCGGGTGTGGTAGCACGTGCCTGTAGCTCCAGCTACTTGGAAGCCTGAGGCGGAAGGATCACTGGAGCCCAGCAGGTCGAGGCTGTGGTGGCCGGGAGCAGCCACTGCACTCCAGTCTGGGCGACAGAGTGAGACTCCAACTCAAAAAAAAAAATAGTTTATTGTTTGGACATACCACAGTTTATCTATCTATTCACCTACTAAAGGACATCATTTTCAAGTTTTGGAAATTATTAATAAACCTGCTATAAACATTTGTGTAACCTGTAAAATGACCACTTACCTACCTAATCCGGAATTGAACTCCATATCTCTAAAATAAATTAATTAAAAATGTTAAAAAAATTTGTATACAAGTTTTTGTGTTGCTTTGGAAGAGAGTTTGACAGTTTAACATGTTAAACATGTTAAACATTCTTACCATATAATGAAGCAGTCACACTTCTTGGTACTTACTCAAGTTAGAAAAACTTCCTTCCATTTTTGCATTCCCAAACTCAAGAGAGTTTGACATGTTAAACATTCTTACCATATAATGAAGCAGTCACACTTCTTGGTACTTACTCAAGTTAGAAAAACTTCCTTCCATTTTGCATTCCCAGCAGTAATGAGTTAGAGTTCTTATTGCTCCATGACCTTTCCAGAATTTGTGTTGTCAGTGTTCCAGACTTTGGCTATTCTAAAAGTGTGTAGAGATATCTCATTGTTTTAATTTATACTCCACTGATGACATGTAATAAAAGTATCTTTTTAATGTGCTTATTTGTCATCTACATATCTTCATTTGTAAGGTGTCTTTTAAGGTATTTGGCACATTTTAAAAATTGGGTTGTTTGTTTCCTTATTGTTGAATTTTAAGCATTCTTTTTCATATATTTTGGACAATCTTTTATAAAATATGTCTTTTGCAAATATGTTCCCCAAGTCTTTGAGTTGCCTCCTCATTCTCTTGACATCGTCTTTCACAGAGCAGTGTAAAAGTTTTTAATTTTAATAAAGTCCAGCTTATTAATTATTTCTTCCATGGATCATAACATTGGTGTTATATCTAAAAGTCAATGCTTCATCCAAGGTCATCTAGGTTTTCTCCTATGCTATTTTCTAAGAGTTTTATAGTTTTGTTTTCTACATTTAAGTCTATGATCTGTTTTATGATAATTCTTTTGAAGAATGTAAGGTCTTTGACAGGATTCATTTTTTTATATGTGGATGTTTAGTTGTTTCAGCACCATTTTTGAAAAGTCCATCTTATCTCCATTTGTTTTTGCTCCTTTGTCAAAAAATTAGTTGAAAAAAATTAGTATTTATTGTCAAAAGTCAGTTGACTACATTTATTCTGGGCTCTCTGTTTTGTAACGCCAATCTATTTGTCTATTCTTTCACCATTACCACACAGTTTGTATTACTGTAGCTTAACATGAAGTTTTGAAGTCAGGTAGTATCTGTACTCCAACTTCATTGTGCTTTTTAATATTGTGTTGGCTACTCTGAGTCTTTTGTCTCTCCATATAAATTTTAGAACCAGTTTGCCAATATTCACAAAATAACTTTATAGTATTTCGATTGGGATTGCATTGACTTTATAGATTAAGCTGAAAAGAACTGACATCTTGACATTATTGAGTCTTCCAATCCTTGAACATAGAATATCACTATATTTAGTTATTTTTTTTGTTATTTTTCATTAGAGTTTTATGGTTTTTCTTATGTAGATCTTGTGCATATTTTGTTAGATTTTATACCTAAGTATTTCATTTTTCAGGGGTATGCTAGTCTAAATCTTACAGTTTTAAATTCCAAATCTATTTGTTTATTGCTGGTCTATAAAAAAGCTTTTAATTTTTTATATATTAATCTTGTACCCTGCAAACTTGCTATAATTGCTTATTAGTTCTAGGACAGTTTTTGTTGACTCTTTCAGATTTTCTACATACATGATTATGTCAATGGTGATCAAAAAACATTGTATTATTTTTCTTCCCAATTTGTATACTTTTTTGATTTATTGCATAAGTTAGAATTTTCAGTATAATGTGAAAAAGAAGTGGTGAGGTAGGACATCCTTGACCTTAGTAAGAAAATTTTAAGTTTTCTATAATTAAGTACGATCTTAACTATAGGTATTTTGTGTGTGTGTGTGTGTGTGTGTGTGTGTGTGTGTGTGTGTGTGTATTTTTTTATCAAGTTGAGAAAATTCTCTATTCCTAATTTACCAAAAGTTTTTTTTATAATGAATGGTGTTAGATTTTGCCAGATTTCTTTTCCGTATATACTGATATGATCATGTGATTTTTCTTTTTTAGTTTATTGTTGTGATAAATTACATTGAATTGATTTAAAATGTTGAACCAGCCTTGCATACCTGGCATAAATCCCACTTATTCATGGTATATAATTTTTAATACATAGTTAAATTCAATTTTATACTATTTTGTTGCAGCATTTTGTATCTATGTTCATGAGAAATATTGGTTTCTAGTTTTCTTTTTTTTGTAAGACCATGTCTGGTTTTGGCATTAGAATGAAATAGGATGCATAGAGTGAGTTACGAAATATTCCATCTGCTTCTGTCCTCTAAAGAGATTGTAGGGAATTGGTATAATTTCTTCTTTAATTGTTTGAAATATTTCACCAGTAAATCCACCTGGTTCTAGAGTTCTCTATTTTGAAAAGTTATTTATTATTGCTTAAATTTCCTTAATAGGTATAAGCTTATTGCATTTGTCTATTCTTTGTTGTGTGAGTTGGAAAATTTGTCTTTTGAGAAACAGATCCATTTCATCTAGATTAGCAAAACTTGTGGGCATATATTTGTTATTATACTTTTAATGTCCTTAGGATCTCTAGTGATGTCCTTTTTTACAATTCTGATGTTAGTAGTTTTTTCTCTTTTAATTTTTTTGGCCTGGTGAGGGGCTTATCAATCTTACTGAACTTGTGAAAGAACAACCTTTTGGTTGATTTTCTCTATTGACTCCCTGTTTTCAATTTCATTGATTTCTGCTTGAATTATTTCTTTTTTCTGCTTACCTTAGATTTAACTTGATCTACTTTTTCTAACTTTCTAAGATGAAAACTTAGATGATTGATTTTTATCCTTCTTCTTTTCTATATGAACCTTCAATTGTATGTTTCCTTCTAAACATTGCTTTCACAGCAACTTTTTTTTGCAACTTTTGATAAATTGTGTTTTTATTTTCATTCACTTAAAAATATTTTAAAATTCCTCTTGAGATTTCTTCTTTGATTTATGTGTTATTCAAAACTGTGTTTTTTAACCTCTAAGTATTTGGAGATTTTTTCAGCTATTACTCTGTTATGGATTTCTAGTTTAATTTCATCATGGTTTGAGAGCACTTTATGGTTTCTATTCTTTTAAATTTGTTAAAATGTTTTTTAATGGTCTGGACTATAGTCTAACTTGTTAAATGTTCCATGTGAGCTTGAGAAGAATGTGTATTCTGTTGTTATTGAATGAAGTACTCCTAGGTGTCTATCATATTCAACTAATTTATGGTGGTGTTGAACTCAACCATGTCCTTACTGATTTTCTGCCTGCTTCATCTGGTCATTTTGGATAGAGAAGTGCTGAAGGCTCCAGTCATGACACTGAAATCATCCATCTTTCTTTGCAGTTCTATCAATTTTTGCCTTAAATATTCTGACACTTGGCTTTTAGATACATACATGTTAAAAATGGTTCTATCTTAGAAAATTGACCCATTTATTATTATGTAATACCTTTCTTTATTCATGATCGCTGTCCTGGCTTTGATGTCTGCTCTGTCTGAAATTAATATAGCTACTCCTTTTTACTTTTGCTTAGCGTTAGCAATATATATTTTTATCTAATATTTTACTTCTAAATCACATGTGCCTTTATTTTTAAGATTGTTTTATTTAGATAACATATAGTTGGGTCTTGTTTTTGATCTACTCTGATAATTTAGATTTTTAATTACTGCATTTAGATGATTGTTATTTAAAGTGATTATTAATATAGTTCAATTAATAGCTACCAAATTTGTTACTGTTTTCTATTTGTTGCCCTTCTATTGTTTCTAATTTTTGTTTTCTACTCTTTTTCTGCATTTTGTGGTTTTTATTTTATTTTATTTTATCTTATTTTATTTTATTTTTTGAACAGGAGTATCACTGTGTCACCCAGGCTGGAGTGCAGTGGCATGCTCATGGTCACTACAGCCTCAACCTGCTGCGTTCAGGTAATTCTCCAGCCTCAGCCTTCCAAGAAGCTGGAAACGCAGGCACATGCCACTGTGCCTGGCTAATTTTTTTATCTACTGTAGAGATGAGGTCTGGCCAAAACCCTGCACTCAGGCAATTCTCTCACTATTTCTTCTTCAATGTTCTTTCTTTATGTAGATCTGAGATTTTGAACTATATACTTTTCTTCTTTCTACAAAGAATTTTAAGCATTATTGTAATGGAGATTTACAGGCAATAAATTTCTTCTTTTTGTATGTTTTGTTTTGTTTTTGTCTGAGAATGTATTTCTCTTTCACTGTTGAAGAACAATTTCACACATTACAGAATTCTCGGCTGATATATTAATTCTCTCAATGCTTTAAATATTTCACTCCACTCTCTTTGTGCTTACATGGTTTCTGCAAAGTCAGATATAATTCTTATTTTTGTTCCTCAATACATATTTTTGTCTTCCAGCTTCTTTCAGAATTTTTTCCTTATTTTTGATTATCTGTAATGTGAAAATGTTATGCCTAGTTGGGTTTTTTGGTTTGTTTTTGTTTGTTTGTTTGTTTTGGCATTTATCATATTTGGTGTTCTCTGTGTTTTCTGGGTTTACTGTTTGGTATAGGATGTTATTTTGCAAAAATTCTCAGTCATTATTGTTTCAAATAGTTTTTTCAGTTTCTTTCTTTTTTCTTCTTCTGGTACTTTCATTATGCTTATTTATGCCTTTTGTAGTTGTTCTACAATCCTTACATATTTTGTTCTGCATTGTAGTCTTTATTTTCTTTGCTTTTCAGTTTTGGAGGTTTCTATTGATAAAAACTTAAGCTCAGAGATTCTTTCCTCTGTTGTATTCAGTCTACTAATAAGCCCTTCCCAGGCATTTTTAAATTTCTCTTACATTATTTGTATCTCTAGCATTTCTTTTTTTATCTTTTCTTATAATTTCCATCTCCCTGCTTGCTTTACCCATCTGTTGTCACATGCTGTCCACTTTATCCATTATAACCCTTAGAATATGAATCATAGTTGTTTTAAATTCCCAGTCTGATAATTCTAACATCTCTGCCATATCTGGTTTTGATGATGCTTACTGTCTCTTCAAATTGTGTTTTTGTCTTTTGGTATACCTTGCAAATTTTTCTTGATAACCAGACATGGGAACTGCTGTAAACAGGTCTTTAGTAATGAGGTGGTGAGGTGTAGGTGAAAGATATAGTCATATAGATTAGGCTTCAGTCTTTTAATGAGCCTCTGCCTCTGAACTGTGAACGTAACAAGTGTTGCTAATTTTTTTTTCTCCTCTGCTAAGTGGAACAGGTTAGCTAGAGTGGACTGGCGTTGGGTATTTCCCTTCCCTCGGTTCAATTAGGCTCTGATAAAACCACAGCAGACCTGGCTCTGGTAAAATAGTTTCTCTTGAGGTCAGGCCTTGTTAAGAAGAAAAGAATACTCTGGTATATTTCAAAAAGGTTCCTTTTCTCCTTCTCTTACTGAAAGCTTGAGGGGATTTTTCTCTAATATTTACTTTGGGAACATGATGGAGCTCTTGGAGCTAATTATTACAGTATTGTAGTGGCTTCCTTATAACTGGGTCTCTTGGAGTTTTTATCTCTCAGATTTGTCCACACTGAGCATCCAGCAGTTTATTAATTACAGGTCAGGTTTTTTTTTACTGTGGCACTGGTTCATGTTCAGTTTCTGCTCTTAAGTCTCTGCTCATCTAAGCCCAAACTCCTTGTATTTATCCATCTGTCTCTCCAACATAGGGGGCAGTGGTTTGCCCTGTATCTTCACCTTTCTTACGAATTCAAGAGGAGTTGTTGATTTCTCAACTTTGTTCACCTTTTTGCTTTGTTGGACAGAGTGGTGATTTCCAAGCTTATTAAACATGAAACTGGAAATTTGATAACCCCTTGGGTATTGCTTTAAACTGCTATGTTTGTGGTAATTTGTTATAGCAGCAATAGGAAACTAATACACCCAACATGACATCACTTCAAGGCAAAGTATAGGAAAAGTTCATAAGTCAGTATGATGTCATTTTATGTCACTTCAGGTGAGACTAATAAATCTTTCTTTTACAAAATAAAATTACTAGTGAGCATATGGTTAGCTCAATAAATATCATTAGAGTAAGTACACGAGTATAAGATAATTTTGCCTAAAAATTTGAAACCCAGATACAAAAAAAAAAATTTTGAAAAAGTGTTTTTATTTTTTTGGTAAGTTTGTTTATACAAAAAAATCAATTAGCTTTCTCTAAGGACCACTTTGGAGTACCTATCCTGTTGAGTACCATTAATGTATTTAATATGATTTCTTTTTTAAAAATTAAATTTGCTCACAGCTTTATGAAACATACCTGTTGAATAAATAACTAGGATATTTAATTCCAACATTTCATTATTTTTCTAATTGACTTTTGAAAATTAGTTGCTTATTAGCACCAATTCCAAAAAACAAACTATAAAATAAGAAAAGCAAATCCACTAACTTTACTATTTGTTGCATGTTGCAAAACTGTACCTACAATTGTTGACTGAAATAAAGTTGAAATATTCATACTTTTATTTTTATCTAAAGAAGAATATTTGCCTTACTTATATTTTAAAAGCATATGATCTATTTGTGAATTGTTTGATTAAAGATGCTACATGAATCTATTTCCATAAAAATGCAAATAAGGCTTATTTGCCCATAGTTGAGTATTTCGGGTAGGTATTTAAATCAACTTGGACAAAACAAATGCTTGTGTCACTAATAATTATGTGTGTGGACTCTTTCGGTTGTGGCATACTACCCCGGGGAGTAATTGACATAGTTGTTGGCCTGTAGGATAACCTGTACTTTCTGACTTTTCTCCATTTCCTGTATCTCTAAAGGAAATATGACCTGACATGCTTGGAAACTCTGTCTACTGAGTATGACCTTGTATAATGTGAATTTGTTGGGAAGGCTTTGAAGAGGTGGTCTAACTCTGAGCAGATTCCCTGACCACAAAAAGAAATCTAATCAGGCACTAAGAAAACTCCCATTCTTTCGAGATGGAACTCATTCCGTTTTGTTTTGTTTATATTCAGATGTTTTGAAAGAACAAATAGTGCAAAAAAAAAAAAAAAAGAAAGAAAGGAAAAGAATGTCACATAATTGACTTTGAATTCATTTGGTTTATTAGTAGAATAAATAAAATTAAATCTTATTTTCCTGTATACACTCATATTTTAGACACTACTCTGTCTAGGACAACTATCACGACATCAGTTATTTACTTGGTAAACTCAGATTTTTCTAGTTTAAACTAAAATGTTAGGCTAGCATAGTGACTCACGCCTGTAATTCCAGCTCTTTGGGAACCTGAGATGAGACAATCATTTGAGCCCAGGAGTTCGAGACCTGGGCAACATAGCAAGACCTCATCTCTAAAAAAATAAAAATAAATAGCCGGGTACAGTGGCACATGCCTATAGTCCCAGCTATTCAGGAGGCTGAGACAAGAGATCTCCTGAGCCCAGGAGGTCATGGCTACGGTGAGTCATAATCATGTCACTGCCTTCCAGCTTGGGTGACAGAGTGAGAAGCAGACTCAACAATAAATAAATAAATAAAAATTAAAAATTAAATGTAGGTTCATCATTGATTAAATCAATCATAAGTTAAATTAAGTTGTATGGATTTGCTTTGTTTTGCACACTAAAACATTACTTAGAAAAATCAACTAAAATTCTCTACATAAGGGCATAGGTTTTGAAAAGTTTTTAAGAAACTATGTTATAAAGCAGATAGACAACAATTAGTCTCTCAATGCTAATAATGTCTTCTATTTCTTTGTGTTTCTTCAAACAAATAGATATTACAGGAAGTATCTTATTGAAATGTCCCTATAAGAGTTTTAAAGGAAGAGGAACATTTATCTTATTTTAAAACTAGGGAAATTTAGATGCTGTGAAGTTTCTCGTATATAAAATACATTAGGTACTTTTTTGGTCCACTTGTAAGAGAGAAATTCTTTGTCCAATAGCAAATTTTAGGTGTTTCTTCATGAGATGACCTAATGTAATCTGATAAAAAAATTCCCATTTGACCAGTCAGCCTGCCCTTCCTCCACAGCTCTGTTTATTTCCTGTTTAAACTGGTGTCAAGCTCTCCCTGGATGATGACCCAGATAGTTCTGCACTTAATCTTCTTTCTGAAATGAATGAGTGTGAAGTTTCTAGTCTGTATTTCTTAGCCTATTTCCTTAATCAGTCATGGACCCTGGTTTTAATTACCACAGAGGTTCCTCATCTATGCACACCAGAGATTCAGTGCCTGGACAGAAGCATAGAAAGTTTCCTTTCTTTAGTTTATTTTATTTTTTAAACTTTTTATAAAAGTTTTATTTCTCTCATTCTTTTTCTTTCCTTTGAAGAAATGGAAGCTATATGTTAAGTCATAGACTTCCATGACTTGCCATAGACTGAGAATGAAATAAGAGTTACTTGGAGAAGTAGACTTCTTGAAGTATCTGGAACAAAAACTGGACTGCTTGTGATTATAAAATGGCACAACCAGAATACAAACTGATAATGGATCAGGACCAAGTGGCAAGTATCTTAGACTATGGAAATTTTTACAGAAATTTAAGGAACTACACAAATTACCAAAAGATGTAAGGGCTACTACAGTCTTTGACAAAAGGATACTGTTAGTCAGTCACACACATGGAATCCTGGAGAAGGGTTAGTCCTTCTTTCTCTTTGTGTTCAAGTGATATAGTCTACCTGATACAGAGACTCCTACATGGCACAGGTTAATGAGATTTCTATGGGCTCTATACTTTGCCCCTACCCTATAACCCTACCCTGTTTCTTCTGGACCTTCTCTTCTCTCCTTCAACTTCCCTACAGTCCCTATAGTTCAGTCTTCTTTCTTTTTTCTTGTTTTAGTTGGTATCTCACTCTATCACCCAGGCTGGAGGGCAGTGGCACACTCCCAGCCATTGCAACCTTGACCTGCTGGGCTCAGGTGATCCTTCTCCCCCGAGTCTTCCAAGTAGCTGGAACTACAGGCACGTGCCACCATGCCTGGCTAATTTTTTGGATCTATTATAGAGATGAGGTCTCGCCAAGTTGCCCAGGCTTGTCTCGAGCCTGTAGGCTCAGGCAATCCTCTCACCTCGGCCTCCCAAAGTGCTGGGATTACAGGCATGAGTCACCGCACCCGGCCAGTTCGGCCTTCTTTCATTCCGCCTCTAATGCGTGCCTTCTCTACTCTGTATAAAGGCAAATGCTGAAGTGAGACAGCATGAGATGGGAGGAGGTGAGTCTAAGATGTTCAGGTTCTGATGAATGAAGAGGAGAAGAAGAAACCTTTGAGATGGTCTAACCTTAGGACAGAGTAGCTAAAAGCAATCTGACTTTGAACTGAGAAAATTAACATCAGGCTCAACCTTATTATTAAAGCAACTATGTTTGTGGAACAACTTTTCTGGCTTTAAATAATAAAAAGAGATGAGATTGGATTTAGAGAGTGATTGTGTAGGGCAGTAAGACAACAAAGGAAAATAGTACCATCATATCTGCAGGCAGTGTGCGCAAATTTGCAGTGCTTATATTGCATCTTAGTGTATGTATTTTGAAATAGGTGATGTATTTGTAGGCATACTTTTCATTCTCTGAATCGTTAAGAGCCAAGTGATATACAAGTTTGATTTTTAAAAAAACAAATAAAAAGAAGAGCTGATGCCTCTGTATTAATCTGTTAGGGCTGCCATAACAAAATACCATAGACTGAGTGGTTTAAAAACAGAAATTTATTTTTTCACAGTTCTGGTCCATGTCCAAGATCAAGGTGTCAGTAGATGTGGTTTATTTTTAGACTTCTCTCCTTGGCTTGCAGATGCCCACATTTTCATGGTGTCCACATAGTCTTTTCTCTGTGAATGTGTATCCTCTCTCTCTTCTTATAAGAACACTAGTCATACTAAACTATGACCCTATCCTCATAGTCTAGTTTAAACATATTGACCTCCTTAAATGTCCTTCCTCCAAATACAGTCATGTTTTGAAGATTAAGGCTTCAATATGATAATTTGGGGGATGACACAATTCAGTTTATAATTGAATAACTTCCTTTACTTACTCCATGTTGTCATATTACCTATTTTTATGAATCTAAGACTTTGGGTCATACCTGTACCTTGTTTCCTGAGTCTTGACATCTAAAATCTATAAAAAGAATCTTCTAGTTCCTGCTGATGGCAGCAATAAATAACCACAGCTGCACACAAATTCACCATGATCCATTGGTTAACCACAAAGGAAATTTTGATTCTTTGATCAGAACTGATTTTGGACCACACTGGAACAATGGAATATTTCCACTCATGAAATTTGTAGGTCTCCAAAATAACCAATTATGACTTGAACAGCCACTCATACATACGTACATAACACATTTAGACAGTCAAAAGGGATCTTTTTCCTTGGAATTCCTTCTGTCATTCTGTGGGAAAGCATTATAGAAGAGGAGCTTGTATGTGACCTTTCAGGCTGAAGTGATTGTTAATAAGATATTCTTATAGAAAATGCTATCAAAGTATAATCATGTCTTACCACTAGGAACATCACTCTCAGAGATTATAAAAATCTATCTAGACGTAATCAAGTAGGTTAAGCTGGAAATCTGTAGAAAACCATATTTTATCATTCTGAATGTGTTGAAAGCTGAGATTTGTGCCAGGCCACTGGAGAGAAGAATAAGCCAATTGGTTCAAATTAACAACGCTTTGTTCTGCTTTTTCTGTACTGCCTCAAATAGATAAAATCTAAACATATGTGTGGTAAAATGTACTCAATGATGTTTTCCATTTGTAAATGGTAAAATAGATATGGCTATTTAAAGACAGGGAAAGACCCAGAGTGATATTAAAGGTCTGTTTAATGATGGTGTGTGTAATTTGAATTTGATAAATAAATGAGAAGAATGGAAGCAATAGAATTCAGGACAATTGTCCTTTTTTTGACTATACTCTAGGAATGGAAAAATAAATATATCTCACAGGATATAGAAAATTTCTTCTGGGGCCTACTGTGAGAGTTGCCCATCATGATGTTTTATTGCTCAACATTTTACAATTGGGTTGTGATTAATGTCAAGTGCCCTTGACTGCATCATAGATTTCTAAAGTTGTTCTAAGTTAGTATTAAGTTTTATTGATTTACTAATTGCTATAATTTAATTGACAATATTAACAACCATTTATTAACTATGTAAGACTTATTATCCTCATTATGGAATAGGAAAGAAAAAGGGAAAATGTGCTAGTGACAGTTTAAGTTCTGTGGTGTCTATGTCTGTTTTGGAAATCTTCCCTATCTTCCCTGAGATTTTGACCCGAATTTAAAAACAAATGGAATAAGAGCCATATTCAGTGCTTGAACTCAGAGGTGACAGTCAAAACATTTAGCTCCCAGGAATGCAGGAACAACATTTCCTCAAAATGGGGCACCAAATAACTAGACTGGAGGCTAGCCACAAGCGATCATTGTGGCCAAGCTGAGGCTTGCTGCCCAAATACCAGCTTGGCAAGTGGCACCTCTCATTTTGTTCCACTATTTTGTTCTCTCCAAGCAAATAAAAAATAAATTAGGGTCAGATTTTGCCTTTTGATAGAAGTCAGGGTCCAGGAAAACTTTGGTTGATTTCGGTAAAAATTGCCTTTTTCCTCACATAACCGAGGGTAGAATTTGGCACCAAGAGGTGTGACTCCCCATTTATGGACTATCAGCAGCTGTCAGCTACCAATCTTGATGAATATTTGACGTAGCAATATTCATAAACAAGGCAAACTTCCAACATGCAAAATGCTTCTTGTTTCACAAATTCCAAAAATAAATTAAATAAGAAAACTTAAAAGAGATTAAAGTTCTGGAGAGCAAAGCAGTTTATATTAGAAGCAGAGAATATTATAAAATTCTATGCCAGCTCTTAATAATAGGAAATCTCACACACACGTACACATACACACACACACACACACACACACACACACACACACACACACACACACACAAACACACACAAGCAAAAGGATATGCTTTTGTCTTCTTTCTTAAGTTCTGTGCATCACATGTATTCTTATGTTAGATTAGAAAGATACTGATATCCATCAAATATTCAAAAACATTTAAAGAAAATATTAACAAATTACATAGTAAGGATAGTGCCATTACACATATTCATTTTTCATATCTATATGCCTTCCACATCCATATCTATATGTCTATCAACATCTATAACTATAACTTCATCTTTATCTAAATCTGTGTCTACATCTGTATCTATAACTACAGGTCTACATTTACCTATATATTTAAAAATAGAGTTTATTGATGTAACTCTTGTTGACTGCATTGATGGGGCATATATATTATTCCTACTTTACCCTAAGCTCCATTGTGAGACTGGATACAGACCCTGTTCTCACAACACAGGAATATAATCCCTGACCCACCATACCAAAAGACTCAACTCATTGTCTCTTCTTTTCTAACAAAGAGAAACACCTAGAGAGAGAGAAAATTGTTATAGGTACCAGTTTCATTTGCACAATACATCCAGAAAAGCAAACCCAGAATAGGTCACTCCTATGATCAAATCCTCTAAGGGCTTTCCATCCCACTCACAGTAAAAGCCATGTTCCTACAGTTAGTGAAGGCCCTATGTGGTTTGCCCCCACCCTATTGTGTATTACTTTAACTGTTATTCTTCCCCCTTGTCCATTTGACTGCTCCAACCACACTAACCTCTTTGTCATTCCTCGATTAGGCCACCTATATTCCTTAGGCCTTTGTCTCTGCTATTCCTTTGTCGTGAAAAGCTTTTATTCTGCATGGAACCTTCCTCATCTATTTCAGCTCTACACTTCAATGCCAACTTTTCAGAGAAGCCTTTCTGGGTTACTTTGTCAAAACATACATAGGTCTTTTTATTCATCTTTCTTTCTGTTCTTCATCATAAAACCTACAACTAACATCAAGTGCATTTTATTTCTTTAACATGTTTTTTATTTACCCAATGAGAGAACAATACTGCAGTGTTTTGGCTTCTGCTGTATCCTCTGTGGCTAGACCAGTGCCTATCATCTAGTAAGTGCTTGGTAAAGAATCAAGGAATTCTTTCCCCTTCTCTCTTTGATTTTGTATTTCCCATAGGGTGTTCCCTGCTATGCTACTAGAATAACAAAACATCTATGATATTTTTATTTACAATTTTGATGACTTATTCATCATTAACTTTTTGGAATTAATTTTGAATTTTTAAATATTGTATCAAAATATTATTTGCTAAGTTTTTGGTGCTTCCTTAAATTTTGCACCTCATTCTTTTCACAACACTTCTGGCCCTTGATGAAAAAAGGATTCCTTGGTCTGGTATTGGGTTAGACAAAGTGAACCAGTCACCTCAGTTCCTTCAAATTAGAAATTTGAATTCTGACTCTGGAGAAGAGAAAGTATGCAGAAGTCTCAAATTTGTTTGAACTTGAAACACTCTACCATGGAGAATTTTGTGAAGCTGGGACACATTGATCATTCAAAACAACTGCTTGATTTTTTTTTTTTCTGAGACAGGATATTGCTCTATAATCAGGCTAGAGGGAGGTGGCATGATCATGATCATATCTCACTGCAGCCTTGAACTCCTGGGCTCAAGGGATTCTCTTGCCTCAGCATCCCAAGTAGTTAGGACTATAGGCGTGCATCACCACACCCGGCTAAGGTTTTCATTTTTCTTTTTTTAAGTTTTAAAACAGAGTTTGTAATCAAGAAGAAGAGAAAGCAAAGGAAGATTCATGCTATTGACAAGTTTCTCAAAAAAGAAAAACTGTCTTTTAGCATTTTTTATAGAGACATGGTCTCCATATGTTGCCCAGGCTGGTCTCGGACTCCCGGCCTAAAGCAATACTCCCATCCACCTTAATCTCCCAAAGAGCTGGGTTTACCAAATGTGAGCCACCAAATCTGACCGAACTGTTTTTTTTTTTTTAATTTTATTCTGCTCAAAATCTAGGTATTTTATAGCCTTTGCCAGAAAATTAAACAATAATAATGACTAGTTTTGAAAAAAAGGAAGAAGCACAAGTTAAAGTATAACCAATTCAGGAAATGTAAATAGAACAAGTTAATTAATGTCAGTTGGGAAATATGATTTGTACTATTTTCTCAATATATGAATGCAGAAATAATTGAGAAGAGCCTCCACTAGCCTGGGACTGGTGCCTATGTCACCTCAATTCTTTAGACATCATAAACACAATTTCAAATCCTCTCAAATTCCTCCAATCCAGAAATTATTTTGATATCCACAGGAGAAGAAGTCCCTTGTGCTCAACTGTAAACAAACTTATAACATACATTCAAAAAACAATTCAAGTTTACAAAAGCGTAATAATAACCAGAGGTAAAATGTACTTTTGAAAAGAGATTAGTATACATTGAAAACCAAGAGAAGTCAAAGTAAACAAGGTAATATATACATCTAAAAGGATAGTCAAATATACATCTGAAATGAAAGAGAATTGCAGCATGTGTTCAGGGAAAAAAAGAAAGCTTTGCACTGACGTTTATTGATTGAAGTTTTAACTTTTGGAAGGCTTGCGTAAAGCTCTTTTGATTATGGAGGGGCTGATTTCCCTCATTGCTGTCATCGCAGTGGATGGACAAATCATTAGACTCATGAAAAAGAAGTCAAGGTGATGGACTGGGAAGGAGGCCTTCCCTCCTAGACAGTCAGAAGCAAGGTAAACACTTAATGAATTCTACAGTCAGCATTACTCCTGATTTTCCTCCATTGCAGTAGTCCTGAGGTTACTTGCTCCACATCTTCCTAGTGCTTGGAGACTTCATTTTGGTTCTTAGTTTTAAATGTTACAGATTAGCCTCCCTTGTTCCGTTCTAGTCCATGATAGTCCTTACCTTCCTCAGGCCAAGCCTTGGGGCATGAAAAGAATAGCTGTGGTGCAACAAAACATGGGAATAGCCCATGGTGTATGAAAAGTCAATGAAATTAATTGGCAGCAAATTGATGGACCCTCACACCTCCATTGTATGCAGACTTCTTTCTTTGTGTTATAAGAAATACAAACAGGAAAAAGAAACACAAACACACGAGAAATAACTCTGTTGGAAAATCTAGGGGCAAACTCAGTATTTTTTTTTTTTTTTTTTTTGAGTTGGAGTCTCACTCTGTCGCCCAGACTGGAGTGCAGTGGCCGCTTCCGGCCACCGCAGCCTCGCCTGCTGGGCTCCGGCGATCCTTCCGCCTCCGCCTTCCGAGTAGCCGGAATTACAGGCATGCGCTACCATGCCCGGCTAATTTTTTGATTTATTGTAGAGATGAGGTCTCGCTGCCCAGGAGGGTCTCGAACCCGCGGGCTCAGGCAATCCACTCACCTCAGCGTCCCAAAGGCGCGGGATTACAGGCTGAGCCACCGAGCCCGGCTCAAACTCAGTATTTTTAAGTACTATGTGAGCTTTCCTCTTAAGTACGAATGTCTGGATTAAGACAGGGAGGAAAATTTAGGGGCTATGGGATACTAATCTGGGTATAGCCAAAATGTATTAAAATTTAGTTAGATGACAACAGAACAGATAATTACAAATGTGTCACTGAAGAGTTTAATAGTTTTATATGGAGTCAGGAAGAAACAGTTTAAGAAGAAATGGAAAATCTTATGTTAATGGTAAAGTTAGTTAAATAGAAAATGTTTAAGGCTAATACATGAGCTTATTAACACTTACAGCCCTTGTATTAGTTTTCTATTTTTTTCTATAACAAACCACCACAGATTTAGTGGCTTAACACAGTACGCATTTACTCCTTCATAGCTCTGTGGATGTCCAGTGGGCTCAAATGGTTTCTCTGCTTCAAATTTTGCAAGGCAGAAATCAAGACCATTTTTTTTTTTTTTAAGCTGGAGTCTCACTCCGTCGCCCAGGCTGGAGTGCAGTGGCATGCTCATGGCCACCCCAGCCAGCATCCACCCCAGAGTCGACCTCTGGGCTCGGCAATCCTTCCACCTCAGCCTTCCAAGTAGCTGGAACTACAAGCACACGCTACCATGCCCGGCTGAATTTTTGATTTATTGTAGAGATAAGGTCTCACCAAGTTGCCCAAGTTGGTCTCACACCCAGGGGCTCAGACAATCCAATCACCTTGGCCTCCCAAAGTGCTGGGATTACAGGCTGAGACACTGGGCCCGGCCAAGACTGTGTTTTATTCTGGAAGTTCCAGAGGAAGATATGTCCCTGTTTCATTACTGGCTGTAAGTAGAGGTCTGTTCCCAGATTCGACCTCTATTCCTTGGCCTGTGGCCCCCTTCAAAAGCAGTAATGAAAGGTGAAGTCTTTCTGCCTCATCTCTCCTGCATCTTGTGTTGTCTCTTTGATTTCAAATGGGGAAGGGGAAGGCTTTCTCAGTTAACACAGAAAGCAAATAAAAGCCATATAAAATATGTATTGGTTAAACTCTGTTGGAAAAAAATGTACACAAACGCACACTATCAGACATGCATCCTAGGGAGTTATATATAATTAAATCCTAACTAATAAGAATAGAACTCTAGAAGTAACTAAATATTCTGAAAAAAATTGGAATGTTTTACTGTTGGTAATGGGAACAAGGTATAACTCTTTAAATTAGAAAATACACATTCAAAATATTCTCTGTCTTTGAAGAATTATAGCCATGAATTATAAACTTTCTAACTCTGGTCTCTTTTTCTCAGGTCATCATTTGTACCATCACAGAACTGGTTTTCCTAGTCTTTTTTTCCTGCTTATTTTTTACCTGCTTATAATGCCAAACTCCCAAGCAATATATATGGATTCCTCATGATCAGTATAAATCCAGTCTCATTCTCCAAGACTCTCTAATACACACTGTAGACTCTCCTAAACTCATTCCTCCTGCCTCTGTTAAGCTCTATCTTGATACAAGCTCCTTGCCATTTGCGAACTGTATTATGCTTACCTTATAACTGTATGCCTTTGCAGATAGCATTTCTTGTTTTAATCAGCCATGAATAAAGAAATTACCTTTCTCTTTTTTATTTCAATATTCAACAAAATTACTGTGCATCTAGTGGGTGCCAATGGCTGAGAATGTAGACCAAAGACACACTTGGTTTTTGTTTTGTTTTGTTTTTAAAGTGAATGGACAAATCAATAGACAATAGAATGCGAATTGGGTCTGTGGTAGGCAGAATAATAGTCCCCCCAAAACCTGTGCAAAAGAGCGAGATCCTGACTAAAAAAAAAAAAAAAAGACATCCATGTGTTATTCCCCAAACCTGTGAGTATCTCTCTTTGCATGGCTAAAGGGGCTTTGTAGATGTAATTAAATAAAAGATGTTGAGATGGAGAGATTATCTTTGATTATTAATGTAGATCCAATATGATCATATGGGCCCTTAAAAGTAGAGAGTCTTTCATGGCTGTTGTCAGAGAAAGAGAGGTACTGATGGAACAGGACCAGACAGATGCTAAACATAGCATCTTCCTGACCTGGAAGATAGAGGTAAGGGGCTAAATAATCAAGAGATGTGTGTGGCTTCCCTAGGAATACAAGTTACAGGATTATAGAAATTTTTGTTTTGTTCTAAGATATTACAAATACCAGAGCAGTGCCTGGAACATAGTGGGTGACTAATATGTATTTGTTGAATGACTTAATCAATTTTGAAGTTTATAATCTGATTTCTTCTTCCCAGAAAAGTGTAAATAATAATATTGACTTCTTTATATATATATGCTACATTGTAAAATTAATAGTACTTTTTTGGTCTTAGTTCCTAAAAATATCAATAGCATAATTTACTAAGTAACAGTTTTATAAGCCATTTTATTTAATAATTTTCTTTCCACCTACAGTGTGAGAACTGGAAGCTATGTGTGGTAATCTGCAGTGCCTCAGTAATGCATTCATTCATTTGTATTTTAAAAAGATTATTGAATATCTACTATGTGCCCAAGATTGAGAGGCGCTATGAAGTGTATTCGTGATTTTTTCTTTTAATATCTTTTCAATATTATATGTTTTAATATCATTCCAAAATGTAGAATCAATCTACAAACATCTGCTACCTCATAGCTTCTGTGGATCAGGAATTTAGAGCTATTACCCAGCTGGTCCTGGCTCCCGGTCTTGAAGGAATTTGCATTCACACACAAGACCTGCAGTCTTCAGATGACTTCAGCAAGAGTCATCTGAAGAAAACTGGGACTGGAGGGTCCACTTGCAAGATGGCTCACTCTGATGGCTGTTGACTGAAGGCCTGAGATGTTCACCACAAGGCCTCTATGTATCCTGACAGCACGGCAGCTAGCGTCCCACAGAGTAAGTGAGACGAGAGAATCTTTAAAAAGGAAACCATGGATGGTGCCTTTTACAGCCTAATTTCTAAAGTTACACACAACCACTTTCTTTTTTTTTTTTCTGTTTGTTAGATGTGAGTCACTAGGTCCAATTCACCCTCACAGGAGAATATCAAAACGTGTGTGGACATATTTTAAAACTACCAATGGGGAGACTTCCTATTTCCTTTCCCTTGCTTTATAGTTCCATAGGAAGACTACTCTTGGTCTGTCCCTATTGATCCTTTGTCTCCATTGCTTCCCCCCTTCCCATCCCTTTGTCCTTTCCAAGGTAGGGGACTTGACTGAGGACTTTGGAAGAAGAAACTGGCAGAGAGTCTCATCTCCTTTCTCTCCTAATATCCTCTTAGTTGCTGAGAACATGGATTCCCATCTGCTCCTGGCCAAGTGGTGAGCTCTCAGATAGGATCTGTTCTGAGTCAGTTCAGTGCTGTCTATGAATGAGTGGGTACATCTACTTGAGCAGGAAATATTAACAAGCCCAGCTGGTCCACAGGCTTAGGCCATATTCTCTTATATTACTTTTATTAACTAAAGGGGCAATATTTTGACCTCTGTCTACTTGATTTCTCTGTTTGCCAATTGGTTCTGACAGGCAGGAAAAAAAGGAGTGTCACCTACTGATCTTATAGATCATCAACATGATGATTTCAAGTGCAGTGTATGGAAGAAAGGTCTGCCATTCAAACATCCAATATATTATAATGTAATGTAAAACAGAAGTATGTAAAATGGCAAAGCAGGTACAAGTGAAGGTAGAATTAACTTATCTAACTTATCTAGAAAAAGTAAGAAAAAATGTTACAAATGAAGTGAAATTTGACAGTCAAATAATGACTAGGAATTCTTTAGAGAAAAGGGTAAGGGTGATCTAGTATGAAGAAACAAAACATAAAAAGGAAACACAAACACACACTCACACAAAGCCATGCATCCCTAGAGATCATGGAAATATTTATTGTGACTGAATATCAGATAATATAGGATTGGCATGGGGCAAGATAAGTAGGGAAAGTGTGCATAAGGAACTGTGAAGCATTTTAAAATAAGAAACTACAATATAAAATTTATATTGTAGTTAGAAAACTCAGACAACAATGGGCTATAGTACAGGAGACAAGAAAAGAAAGTTAGTCTGGGAGATGTCAGAGCATTTACTATGATAATTTTCTCTAAAGTAGTGATAATGGGTAATATCAGGGTAGTCACATATCAGACACTCAGGATTATTTGTTTTATTCCTTTCAAACCAATGAATGAAGAAGGCAGGGAGAGATGGAGTTGGAATATGATAACCTTTCAAAATTTTACTTGTGACAGTTTTTACCAGTGAAGGTATGTTGGTTCAAATCATTAGAGTTTGGCTAGAGATAGAAGATATATAGCTAGGTGTCAGAATAGAAATAGTGATCTTGTTCTGGTAAATATTATGACACCAAAATTTAAAAAGATATACCTCTGTGGTGAAACTGACCCTCACAGTTAGAAACTTTTTCTGAAAAAAAAAAATCTTTATCTTCCTAAATTTGCCATTCAAAGATGGTGGTTGGTGGTGGGAGGGCAGAGAGTTAGTTGAAGAAGAGCTCATTAGCTAATTAAGAAAATTAGCATGTTCTAGACATGATGGGGAAGACAATTCCTACATATCAAAATAGACCAGAGAAAGAAAAGGAAAGAAATAAAACCTCTCCAGTTATGTGAAATATATAGAATACCATGAGGTAATTTAAAAGCAAAGACTCAAGAGAACATACTATAAGCAGGTGAAGTACACAATCCAAAGCAAATGGGAGAGAAATTAACTGTTAAAAATCTAGCTGGAAAAGAACAGGTGTTGGTGAAGGGAGACGTGGGAAATGTATTTGGCAACTGAGGGGAAAGGAAATGAAAATGAAGAAAAGAAAGTAGGGGGAAAGGAAACTCTAATTCACACTGCAGTCTGCCTGTGCTTTATTGGATAAAATTTTAAAGCTGGGGAACTGCCAGGTTAGAAAATTATTTATGTTCCCTAAAGAGTCCAGTGATTCCTTGCCAAAGTAATAGTGAATCTATTTTTACTTTCCCTCTGGGACTATCAACCACTTGGCTATTTTGACTTCTTAATCACCTTATAACCATATTAGTATTTTAAAAGAGGCAATACTATTTGTAAGATAGCAATATTAATATTATTTTTAGAATAATGATGAAAATTTGTTTGACTGATAGGCTAATGATTTTGTCGATCATTGCTCTTTGCCTTTTCAGTTATTGTTTTTCTTCTTTTATATGCAAAGTAGTAAATTTAATACATTTGAATCTTTTCTTATTTATAGGAATTATTCATATACATAAAAGCTGTTCTCAAAAGTGAAAGTTGTAATTACTTTTCAATACCTGGGACTGTTTTAACACTGAACAGTTATCTATTAATCAGTAAATTTTTCAGAAAAAGATATTAGTTTTACTTTTAAATGATCCCAATATTTTAATTTGATATATTTGAGGAAAATGAATATACAGGAATTTATACCCATGTGTAAATTTATATTGAAATTGATCCAATGAGTTCTAATTACTTCTAATTACTTATTACATGAATATCACAATATTATTTTATATTTCAATATTTTAAAAAATGATAGCTCTGATGAATAAAATATTATAATTAGAAGATTCTTTAAAAGTAAGATACTAAGATAATTTTAGCAAATTCTCCTTCTTATGATAATAAAACCAATTCTAACATTTCAATTATTTGTAGGAGCTTCTTATGACAGCTCACAATATAACTTGTACATATTTTTTTTTTTTTGGTTAAATGTGTTTGGTAATCAGTGAATATTGTATACTTGGAGACATACAATATTTACTTGTATATTAAAGACTATAAAAATTCGATTACAAATTACATTTAACTTTTTTAGATGTAGTGTTTCTCAAGCCTACTAACACACTGGAAACTTTCCTTATGGTACTACTCTAGCATCTTATAGAACGCAATTTAGGAAAAATCAACTAGTCCCATAATAATATAATTTAAAAACTTGATATGATCCCCAGGAAGGTCAAGAAGTTGGCTCAAGGTGGCACCAGTGGTTTATGCCAGGATCCAGAATAATCCATGCATCTTCCAACTATCAATAATAATGGTGTTATGATTTTCAAAGAATTATTATGACTCTATATTTTTAGAAGCTCTTTATAATTTACTTCTAAATCTTCTCATCTGATAAGGTGTTATCACACATTCCTCCTACTTTTCCCAAGTCATAAATGATGCAACAACATAGCTAAATGGCAAAGGAAGAGTTTATCTTCAGACCCTGACTCATCTGATCAAACTGAAAATATCCCCTTCTCTTCATCCATATACCATGCTTACTCAGATCCAAAAAACACATAATCCCATACATATCCCTTCTGTCTCCTTCATCCATTTTTTTGCACATATATCTGAGAAACATTTGGGCGTTGGCTCTAGGGTTTCCTGATGGGCTATGGAGCAGCTGTCAACACACAGGGCTGCTCTAGCTAGTTGCTCTAGACCGGCTTATATGAACATATTCTTTTCAACAACTTTCTCTGAGGTATGACTTGAGATTTTTCATAGGTCTTCTCCTTTATCCCCATACTGTATAACTTGGGGCTTCAATCAACATGACCACTGACCCTTTGCAATGAATTCATCATTTGAAAAGATCAGCTGATACAGGACCTGTATACTAGAGTTTCACCATGCAACGGGTGCTCATTGCTTGCATATCACATCCATCTCATCAATTTCTAGCAGCCAGGCTCACCTGGATGAAACTCTATACCCAGGTCTCATGGATAACATATAACCCAATTTCTTCATGTTAAGGGTCAATAAGCCCCAATTCCTAGTCTTCTATTTTGAACAAATGGAAAGAGGTACTCTCTTTCCCACAAGGCATGAATCTTAACATATATTGAGCAGAAATAGCTACTGTCATCTTTTAACTATGAGGAGAGTCTGATAATCTGAAAAAATGAGAATGGAGCCAAGATAACATAAAGTGGATCCAAGAAATGGAGAGAGAAAAATTGGGTTTTGCTGGTATTGTCTGATCAAGTGGAATTTGAAGCTAGTTACCCTTTAACTTTTAAATTACATGAGCCAACAAATCTTTGGGGTGTTTGGTTGTGGTTTTACTATTAGCAACTGAAAATCTTAACTAAAACATACTGCTTGTTTTACCACTACATATCTTTGTGTTATAATGTGGTCTTTAGCTTCTCCTAGATGATGTCATCTTCAAAATAAAGTGGATAGAGTCATACCTGAATAACTTATAATTTCCCTCTGTTTGTAACTATGGTTAGTAGCAGAATGAATGGCTTTTGACTTTCATTCTGGGCTCACAATGTATTCTTTAAAAATATTTTTAATATGTTAAGGAGTATGAGGACTTTCTCTTTACAAAGTTTATACAATTCTACTCACTGACCCTCATGTTAGAGAAGTGGGATCAATAAATTTCAATTTCTGTTACATAAAATGAGACAGTTATTATAAATGTGATTTTTAGGATTGCTTAGCCAGAGCTCAGTTTTGTATGAAACTTGAGAAAACAAGAAGCCAAGAAAATGATTTATTTTTAATAATGTTTGATATGAATTCTAATTTCATGATACCAATCAATCTACTTAAACACATCCATGTTTCAGCATCTACTCTGACAGTAGAAACAAAGGAAGAGAAAACAAAAGTATACAATAAATTCTGGACAAATGAGATGAAACTCTTCCAGCTTCTCCCCTTCCTTCTTTCCTTTCTTCTATCTATGGCATTTAGGGTGAAGCATGCTGTGAGGTAACAATAAAAAAAATAGTGCAAAACAATCTAAGATAGTTTCATGGAAACATAGAGTCTAATAAGGAAAATAGATATAATTCAAATAACAACAAATGATTATTACATATAATGATAATTTATTTGAGAGAAATGTAGGTGGCATTATGCTTGTGTGAAACAAGGGACATTGCCTGATAAAGAGGAAGATCTTTCTAGAAGAGTGCTCATTGAGCTCGGATTCACAGCAAAATTTGGAGCTAAATGGTAAAAGGGAGAGTGGTGCTAAATGTACTGGCAGAGGGTAGCACATGCATGGCTCTGAAACAGGAAAGCAAACAGCCTGTTTAAAGGATTAAAAATAGGATAGTCCAATGGGGTTGGAGTACAGACAATAAAAGAGAGAGAGGCCAAAGCTGAGATTGGAGAGGATCAAGGGCAGTTGACTACGTAGCACTGTGTGGGCTATGTTAGGGGTTTAGGTCTTTATTCTAAAGATAATGAGACACCATTAAAACTGTAAACTGGAAGGGGCACCATCTAATTGGCACTATAAAATATTACTTTGTAGTGTAAAAAATGATTTGAGGGCATGTGCTGAGATCAATGAGGACATTCTGGCAATAATTCAGGCTAGTGATAATGGGAATTTGTACTTGGGGTTGATGGGAAGGAAATAAATCAATATACACTGGGAAGGTAAATAGAGATGACTTCTTGAGGGTTATATATTTTATTTACCTTTGAACTCTCAGAATCTAATAGAATAGCCAATTTTAAGTGACAAAAAATTGTTGTATTTAAATATATCAATGACCCATGCACTATTCAATTTAAGGAGAACTGACTCAATAGAGGTAATTACTTAAATAAATGTTGATATATTCAACCCCTTCCTTCTCTCTCCTTTAAGAACTGTTAATATAGGCCCAGTAAAACATAGAATTGAGTAATTATAATGTGTAAACTGCCAATGTGTCTTATTTAGATTCAAGTCCTTGCACTTTACTTTTAGCTGTGTAGTCACTGGCTATGGTTTAGAGTGACGAACTCAAGAGTTCCTTGCTTAGATGATGACTCCTCTGGAAACTATTCTAAATTCATTTACTTTAAACATAAGGAACCATTTCCAGAAAACAACTGAGTCTTTTTGGCAGGAATTTTTATCACCAGACACTCAGACATTTTACAGAATGTAACAAATAAGTAATATAAATATTGCATATTCAAAGGGAATTTTAATTTTAATTAAAGTTCACCCCTCATTTTAAATAAATCTTGTTAAAAGTATCTCCTCACACTAAGATGGTTGCAATTTTAGGGTAATGTTCTCTAACAAAAGCCAGAAGTGTTGTGATCCAATGTAAATGTAACATCTGAAGTGAAAAAAAGTAAGGCAAAAGTAGTTGAAGGACAATATTTTAGAGCTAAAAATAAGCTTAAGAGTTTTTTTTTTTTTTTCAGAGACAGGATCTTGCTCTATTACTCATGCTGGAGTACAGTGGCACAATCAAATCTCACTGCAACCTTGAACTCCTAGGCTCAAGTGATCCTCCTGCCTCAGTCTCTTGAATAGCTAGGACAACAGACACACACCACCACACCTGGTTAAGTTTCTTTCTTTCTTTCTTTCTTTTGGTAGAGATGGGGTCTTGCTTCATTGCTTTAGCTGGTCTTGAACTCTTTTCCTCAAGAGATCCTCTTGCCTCAGTCTCTCAAAGTGTTGGGATTTATAGGCTAGATCCACCACACCCGGCTCATCTCAAGCATTTTAGTGAAGAGAATTATTCCATTTATTTCTTTGAGAAATTAGTTAAAAATAAATTTCTCTTTTCGAATATTTATGAGATTTGTCTCAAATAAGTGATAACATTTAACATAAAGTTATATTAAGATGTTAGATGAATGCCAGTGGCTAAATAACAATAAATATTTTAGTGTAAAATTTAGTTATAAAATATGCTGATTTTGTTGATTTCCCAATTTATACTGAATGTGCCTTCACTAGATTAAAAAGTTTCCCCAAGTCACACTGGACACCTAAGAAACCCTCCTGATGCATACTTGAAGACCTATTATTTCTACTGTTGAAGCCTCTGCTTCCAGTTGGGAAGCATGCCACTCCTTTGCATTTCACATGTGGAGCCTCAATTATGAGTGACCAAAGGTAGTGTCATCCAGGCAACACTTTGGGGACATTACATAGTATCAGATCTGATGCTAGTTTCTGGCAAGAGTTCTCTTGTTTTCTCTTCATCCTCTTCCAGTTGGGAGGCACGCCACCCCTTTGCATTTCACATCTGGAGCCTCAACTATGAGTGACCAAAGGTAGTGTCATCAAAGCAACCTTTCTGGACATTACACAGTATCAGATCTCATTCTAGTTGCTGGCAAGCATCCTCTTGTTTCCTCTTCATCCTAACAGTTCTCCAACTTTGCCAACGAGCAAGGTAGTACTTCCTTTTCCAATAATTTCCCCACATGATATATCTGTAAAGCTTATTAATTCAGCAATCCATAAAATACGTGGTCTTTTAAAAATATAGTTTATCGCTAAAATATTTTAATTCCATCCCTTTACTCTTTTTTTTTTCAATGAGAAAATGTTGACACAAATAATGTAGATGACTCACTCAAGGTCACATAGTAAATTAATGACAGAACTAGGGCTGCAAAATATTTTATGTTCTACAAAAGTAAAACTTTACTCTCTTTATATATAAGCAGGGAAGGATTTTAAAGCCATATGCTGAGATAGAAAAGTTAGATTGATAAGCATAACATTATTTACATAAACTAAATTTTAGGCATCAAAGTAGCAATACATACTAAATAGGACATTTGTTTTTGGAGAGGAGAAAAGAGAATGAAAGTAGAACATGGAGAAAAGTGTAATAAATAACTGAAAACACTAGAGAGACTTTGCATGAATCAACTATGATAATGTGCCATGAACTGAATATAATTTTCTTATTGATTCCTTCCTTGCGTGGCCTTTTATTGCCAAGACTAGAACTAGCTTTCTGTTACTTGTAACTAAAACAATTCTACCAAATGCAACTTATACTCAAACTTTTGCAAAAATCTATAAAATTAATTGGTCATCTAAACCAAATGAAGTGTGTAGACCTCAACTTGGCAGCAAGAGAAAAGAAGAGAAAGGTGCCAGCAAACACAGAGAGGAAGAAATGTCTTAGGCCTGAGTAGTCATCGTTTATAGCAGAAAATCAGACTGTTTTTGCCAATTGTTGCAGTCACGACACGTGAACACAAAATCTAATTGTGGATAAAGGAGGGATCTCACTTAAAATGACATACCATGAACAAATGTAGTCACAAATAATTGTGTGTTTTTACTAAAAAAATCTAAAACTTTAATTAGTGACAGAAAGATTAATTATGATTGAAGACAGGCCTTTGAAGAGCCCTTCGTAAACTAATACTTTTTTTACTTTGTTCAGAACAGTTATTTTCTTCTATCTGGAAGATAAAGAAAGAAATATAAAAATACATTTTGAAAAAATATTTTAATCAACAGGACTTATATTGATATTTTACACTTAATATTTAAAAGTATGCTTTTAACAGATACTTTATACATAACATATCTCAATAGCACTATTTCTGCTTTATGGTTGATCCAATCAACAGAGAAGATGATTGGCTTACCTGAGATTATATAGAAAATGTAATTAAAACCAAAAACATCAAAATTATTTCTAAAATATTACCTAGGAGTCCATTATATCGTTGAAAATTATTTTTTTTTAAGATAAAACATTTCTGGCTCCTCTAAGTTATTTTATGACCATTAATCCCTTCCTTTGTGCCTTCAAATAATTTATAAATTACATTATTGAAATTATAGATGCCATATCAAAAGAGTCACTATTATGGAGCTTTAAAAATTAATCTCCCTCCCTCCTGTTTTCCAGACACATCTTCACCTTACTCTACATTACCTTTACTCAAAGTAACACATTTCCCTGGAAAATACTGCCTCCAAATTTTAAACTAGTCCCTAGTTTGCTTTTAAATTTGCCAGAGAAAGTACTATTTTAAATGTGCTTCCAAAAAGAAGAAAACACTCACAGTTTCTAAGCTACCTCCTAAATTTGTGTATTTTCTGGCAAGCAATGCTGCTGTTGGGCAAAGACACATCTGTGACCTAAGGTGTCATTTATCAAGGGTGATTGAAGTTCAGGAAAAAGAAAATTCTCAATAGTAACCAAAACAAGAATATTGGAGGGTCTGTTGTGCTACTGAAACCAGCCTAAAATCATAGCAAATATTTCAAAAAACCCTTTATATTATTATGCATACATGTTGTTTCCTTTATGTATGCTAGTTCCTGGGTCCTTTAGATTTCCCTTAAGGCCCAATGTGCTTTATTTTGTTTGAAGTAAGATTGTACCAAATCCTCCTGCAGATGCACATATTCCTTAATTACCCAGAGCTAAATATAATTAAAATGCTCATATAGTATATGACATTGTAATATGAAAAGGAAAGAGTCCAAAGGATATTTTTGCTAGAGAATGTAGAGACTTTGGCATATTTTGTATTCTTAAATGTTATTTATTTGTTTAGAGATTGTTATCTTTTAAAGGTTTGTGGGACAAGCTTTGGGAAATTCATTGGATTTTGTGCATACAGTTACTCTTTTGAATCTGGAAAGTTGTACACGAGAACATTTTCCTCAGTCTCCTCTTTATATCCGATAACCTAGGGCAAATCACTTTACACCTCTAAACTTTAATCCTCATTTGCCCATCGAGGTAAATCCCCCTAATAACATATCATGTTATCTTTTATGTGTAATTTATATTTGTGATTAAATTGTAATATTTTTGAGTCTTCAAAACCCCTTTAAAATTATCTAATTCAAAAGCCTTCATCTCAAATGAAAAAATGTGAAAATAATAGGCTAATAATATGTGTATTTTACAAATAGAAGAAACGAATTATTTCAAGAATATCTGATTTAATAAGACATTTATTGAAACAATCACTCTTATTTCTGTTGGTATCTTATTTCTTAATCAATATGATTTCCCTTCTGCTTTCACCACTCTACTCCAATTTCTCTTTTAAAAGATATCATTTTTTTTTTTACAATTGCCCAATGGGTGATGGTATTTTGTTGGGGTTGAATTTCTGAGATTCAATTCTACTATGATCTACTGTAGTTTTTTAAGCAAGCTGCTTATCTTTCTGGGCATTGATTTTTCTTCTCTACAAAATAAGTTTCTCTAATTCTTAAGTTCAATTATACTAATGTCAAAGGCTTTACACAGATACAGACACAAACATATTCCCGTCTGTTCTTACTTACCTTTATTTATGGGCAGTATTTGGTGCACCCTTGAAACTTTGCTGTCTTTAGTCTACAGTTCTGTGTTATTCTGGGCTATCTCTTACCTTTCTGATTGTTATTGCACTGGTTCTGCTTTCCAAGGCTGTAGTGTTTTCCAGGATTCTGAACTGCCTCTTTTAGTCTCTTTTGATCAGCATTGAATCTCAACAAGTGGAGGAAAGTCAGAAGGGAAGAGGTTCTAGAAGAGCTGCTGAGTTGAGTAGATGCCAAACGATACTATACTAGGCAAGATGAAGACAGATGTTAAAAGGAAGTGCTAAATCATAAGACCATAGGAGAATAGTCAAGTAATGTCCAGACTGAGAGCACTCATCTGAACTTGGGTTCGGAAGTTAAAAATCCACTCATCAGACTGAACAGAAACATATTCACAAAGGGCAAAATATAAAATTCCTTGGAAATTCAGAAATCTGAATTAGGACTAGTGAATAAAATCAGAGAATAATAAACATTATATTGGTCTTTGCAGGTCTCAACAATTACTGACCCAGGTATATGGTTACTTCTTATAATATTTACTTCTACCTTACTTCAGTCACCACATGTGTGTTCCCAACTACTTTTTGTCAACAACAAAGACCATTGCCAAAATATTGGCTCCAAATCTCCCAGTCTTTATTCCTGAATTCTAACCCTTAGCTCACCTCTTGTGCTACTTCAACTCTTTGTGAGCTCATTAGACCTGTCATCCAGTGATACTTTTATATCATTAAGATCATCTTCATATATATCATCAGCTCTTTTTGCACCAACTTAAAGTCGATGAACATTTATTATAATTGCTCCTTTGCACACCCAATTAAGTTCCTTACTCTTTGTTAGAGTCACCTGGAAAAGTCTGAATTCTTGATGATCAATCTAGGGTTATTAGTGGGGTATTTACATCCCCAGCTGTAATAATGTTAGAGTCAGTATCTTTTTTTTTAGTTTACCTAAAAACTGCTTTTTGAAAGTTGGTGCTCCTATGTTGGGTGCATATATGTTTAGGATGGATATTTCTTGTTGATAGATTGAACCTTTTATCATTATGTAGTGACCTTCTGTATCTTTTTAAATTTTTGATAGCTTAAAGGGTATTTTGTCTGATTTAAGATCATTACTATTACTTTCTTTTGTGCTCCATTCACCTGAAAATTTGTCTTCCATCCTCTTAAGTCTGTGAATGTCCCTTCACGTGAGATGAGTCTCCTGGAGACAACATATTGTTACATCATGATATTTTATCCAATTTGCCAGTATGTCTTTTCAGTGGTGTATTTAGTTCGTTCATATTCAGGCTAATTATTGAGATGTGAGATTTTAATTCCTGCTATGAGGTTCTTATAGAGTTTGTTGTTGCTGCTCTTTGTTTATTTCTTTGTTGTCTTTCTTTTGATTTGGGGGTTGATTCATGTGTGTTTTCAATCTTTTTCCTGCATTCTTGTGAAGGGTGTTGTCATTCTTTTTTTTTTCCTTTCTTCTGTGTTTAATACTTTCTTAAGTGTTTACTGTAGAGCTGGTCTGGAGTCAGCAAAAACTCTTAGGGATTGAATGGCTGGGAAGAATTTTAATTCTCCATTACTGATGAAACTTAGCTTAGCTGAGTAGGTAATTCTTGGTTGAAATTGTTTATTTGGGGAAACTTTGAAGATTTGACTCCAATCTCTCCAAGTCTGAAGTATTTCTGTAGATAAGTCTGCTGCTATTCTAATAGTCTGCTGCTACTCTGGTAGGTAGTGTGATCTTTCTGCTTTTAGGATTTTTTTCTTTTATACTTATTTTGTGTAAGCGAATTACTATGTATCTAGGAGTTGGTTTTCTCATTTGTTGTCTTGCAGGGGTTCTTTAAATCTCCTGTTTGAATGGCTGCAACTCTAATGAGATGAGGGAAATTTTCTTGGATAATTTTATGGAATACTTGTTCTAGGGTAGTCTCTGCCTCTCTGTCTCAGGGATTCCAATTAATCTTGGATTTGGTCTCCTCATCTCTTGGAGGGTTTATTCTGTCTTTTCAAGCTTATTTTCTATGTTTCTAACAGTTTGGGTTAGTTTTATAATTTGGTCCTCAAGCTCTGAGAAACTCTCTTCTGCTTGGTTAATTCTGCTTTCCATATTTATCAGTTTGTTATTTATTTTTTTCGCTGTATGCTTTATTACTGTCATTTCAGTTATCAACTCCTTCATTCTTTCCTCTTGTCTCTCATTTCTATTCATTCTATTAATATCTTGATATCTGGGTTTGTGGTTTGAGATCAGTCATTCTGGGGCCTCCTTATTGTTTGAGCTCCTAAGTCTGTATTCTCAGTTGTTGTCCTCCCAGGGGTCTGTATGAGACACATATTCTTCCTTTAGTTTTTCTTCATTTGTGTAGGTCTTTCTCCTCTTTTTTTTTTAAACCTTTTCTTTATGTTGTTCAGTTATGGGGGTATAACTTTTACTTCTATTTCTTCAATCTCCTATTCTTCCTTATGTAAATCTTCTGACTTTGTTCAATTTTGAAGCCAGACTGGTGGTAGGGGACTGTGCTTTTTGTAGTTTTGAGATTTAATTAAGGAGAAAACTGTGATTCAGAAGCTATATGCAGATACTGAGATGTGTGGGTCCCCTGGAACTCACTTCCCATTGCCTTATAATCTGTCCATGCAGTGGCGGTGTATGTTTGCTCCCTGAAAGCAAAATGAGGTAAGAAAAAGTAAAAGAATGGAAAAAGGAAGTAGAAAGACAAAAAGAAGGTGGAGAGAGCGAAGAAGAAGAGGGAAAACAGACAGGCATACCAACTAATGAATAAACAGAGAAACAAACAAGGACAGTAAAAACAAAAAACCCCGTTGATATACTCACCTTCAAAAATACCCATACACAAACAGGAAATTTAAAAAAAGTTATAATAACAGAAACAAAGCAAGTACAAAAATGGAAACAAAAACAGAAAGAGGAAAGAAAAAAAGCAAAAACTAAAATTAAAAAAAAACCTCGCCCTGTGGCCGTTTCTGTAACTCCAGGTTCCTTTCAGCTATTGCCATTCCATTAAGGAGAGGTTCCAGTTTCCAGCTTGCCCCTTTTGCTCTCAGCACGGGCTGATAGGGTTGCTCTCAGTGTGGGTCGGATGCCCCATGGACTACTGTGGGAGGAGAATGAATCATATTCTGACTCACACAACTGTCTGCTGCTGCTGCTGTCAAGTCTACCACTCAGATCTGACATGTCTGTGTCTGTTCCAGCCTGGGGGAGGGGCATCTATCTCTCCAAGTCCAGTGAGGATAGCCTCTGGGTCCCAAGTTGGAGACTAGACAGAGAAGATGGTGCCAGTTGGTGTCTCTTCACCAGCGATAGGGCTCCAGGGTTCCATCCCAGATTTCCATGCTCTGCCTTCTCCACGGTTCCTGCTGTTCATACCTAGTCTGCCACCACAGGTGATGACATGGGCCAGGTGGTGAGGAACAGCTGTTCTCTGCTGCCTCCTCTTAAGAGAGCCACCAAGAACAGCAGATGATCCTGCATGTTGGATGCTCCAATCTCAGGGGGGTGGTGGGTTGCAGTCACCACTGGAGGAGACCCCTGGGTACATGAACCTGAGTCTCCCCTCAGATGGACTTTCACTCACCCACCAGCACACACCCACTTATACAGAGAGTCTTTATGGACACTCTTGTGGAGACTCTCACAACCTGACCTGTTCCATCACCATCTTGCCTCTCCTCTAAAAAAAAGCCTGAATTCTATGCCCCCACCCTTCTCTATTTCAGTTTTATCTCTCTGTAATGCTGACTTGTCTTACTCTACGATTGTGACCCAAATCATCAAAGTGCAAATGCAACATGTCAGACAATCCTACTGTACTCTTTCACATCTTCCTTTTACTCCAAAATGATCAGTTTAAACCTCTTCCTTCTTCTTTCCTTAGACTCTTATGATTTGCACTTATTTCTTGTCTATGGCCTCCCTGTAGTCTCCCAAATTTATGTATCTCAGATTACCTTATATTTTGGGGGAGAATAGAAACAATCCGACAGAAATTCCTTCACACTCTGATCACCCGTTAATCAACTCACTGTATCTTCAAATATCCCCTCTAGCGTTCTTCCTGTCTCCATGGATGGAATGTCCCATTCTGTTTCCATCAATGCCAGCCTCTCTACCTATGTTTTTAATTTTCTCCAGACTGAAATTCAGGCTATTCATTTATTCTGAGGCACAGAAATAAAGGGTTACCTCACCTTTAAGTGGAACTATTCTAGAATATTTTATGGAAGCATGGTTTCAATTGTGTATAACATAGTAAATCAAAACTTCTCACTAAAATATGGAGTAAATAAATGTCACCTTGAGCTTTGTCTAATTCTGATCAGATACCCATAAAGCAGTTAGAATTTATTAATATTATATTTATTTTATATTGGATTTTCATTTTTTAATGACATGTAATCTCCTTAGTATTATTAAAGATAATATAGATTTGTGCTTCTATTTTTATGGTGGAAAAACAAAGATATGTTTAGCAGCATGTTCTAATTCATATAGTTTATTACAAATTAAACTTGGGTTTCCCTTATTGCCTATGACAATTCTAAATAACTTGCTCTTCACTTTTATTCAGTCACCAAAACAATTACCTTGAGCTGTTATGAATAATTCTGGAACAATCTATTTGCATTAAGCAGACACAGCAAAAAGTCCAAGAAATTCTAGTTGAGATATTATAGGTAAAGAATTATGAGTAGTTGTTTTAATTTTTTGTTTAATATTTTGCTTCTCAACTACACTATGAAATTTGTGAGGACACACATCTCTGATTGTTACTGTTTTACACCCAAAATGTCACACAGTTCCTGAATTTATTATAGATGTGTTTAATAAAAATGTTCGAACAAATAAAGTCAAAACTTCCGTAAGAGTATCAAAAGAGAAGAGTATTTAAGAGTAATATGCAGAAGTACAGATTGATAATGTCCTTTTTTATTTTGATCAAAATCATTCTCATAGTAATTTATGCTTTCTTGTTCTGTCATTCTCTTTTAGAGTTCAGAGATTCCATTCCTAAGTCTTTGCTTTAGTTCTTGGTCAAGCAGAACATTTTGAGTCATTTTAACTCTTTATTGCCTCCTGTCTCACACTAAGACCAAATCAGTTTATTCTACCTTTCAAATTTTTAAACTGGTCCTTTTCCATCACTGGCATTTTATCATCTTATTTCCTCATTATCTTTTGCTTAAATTATTGAAAGTGCTTCCTAACTGATCGCCCTGTGTCTTACACCCCTCAAATCAATTATTGTTTTAATGATTTTCCTAAAAAGAAAATTATTTCATATCACTACTTTTTTCAAGATCCTGCTATGAAAATTTCCTTTAGAAAAACACAGACTTCTGAGCATTGTGTGTAAGATCCTCTGTGATCTGGCCTCTGCCTATCATCTCACTTCTACTGTCTGTGAAGTTTATGCTATGGAAATTTTGAGGTGCTGAAAGTAGTATGTGTCTTTTTCATTGCTCTTCCTTTTGGTTGTAATTTTCTTCCTCGTTCTGTCCTAAAAAAATTTTTTTCTCCACTCTTCAAAGGCCAGATCACAGGTTTTCACTTCATAAATCCCAACTGTCCCTGTTACCCTTACAAACAATTATTCTCCCCTTCTCTCTGCTTCTGCAAGTATTTTGAACACACATATAGCATTAAACGGTGACACATGGATTTTTTTCCATGTGAGCTACTTGACATGACATAGCTCCCAGAATCTTGTAGTTCTCTTTGAATTTTCCTTGAGTGCTTGCTCCAGAAAGAGACTGCCACAGTTCACATCCTTACTTTGTCATTTTCTACGTCTGTGATCCTAGGCAATATGTTTAATCTCTCTATATTTCCATTTTATCACCTGAGTGGGGATATCGAGGATAACATATTATATTTTAGACCTCAGATTATTAAATGAGATAATGCACTGAAAGTGTGTAGAATAGCACCTATCACTTACTAAGTGCTCAACAATTTAGTTGTTATCAGCTATCTTATTATTGTTATAATTTTCATTTTGAAATATGATTCTAATAATTGAATGGCGTAAAGAGTATTAATAATGTTATTATCATTATTAATACTATGATTATTGTTGCTATGACTACCAGCATTGTTTTTTAAATATAGACCAAGTGTCAGTCTTGCAGGTGTTTCAGTTAATCCTAAAATATGTGATGAGTGCTACTACTATCCTCACTTTAGAAGAAAAAACAAACACTTTGAGAACTTACCCAATTTTTCCAAGGACACACAGGTAATGAGTAGGTAACCAGAACTGAGCTTTAGGTGGTCTTGGTCAATCTCTCCCATCTACTCTGCTAAAATATCATTATCACATGGTACTAATTGTCACTTCACATTAAACTTACACATATTCTCACATCCAGTACCAAGATATAGCTATTATGAGTACAGTAATTATGAATAGCAGGAGAAAGAATGAGGGTGCTATTAGGTTACTTCACCTAATTCCTATGCTTCTATTAATGCAATGAGAGCATCCTGTGACAAATAGCAGAACATGTTAAAAATGTAGGTTGAGCCATTGTATGTGAGTCCTCTTTGCCTGAATTTATATCCGGTGCTTTCAAAATTTACATGACTATATGTTCTATCAGAAGTAGGCTAAAAAAATTTTTCATTGTTACATGAAAATTTGTAAAAGACAAGTACAAATAATGTAACAAGTCATACATATGAAGTCAAATATTTGCATTCATTATCACATGGTACTAATTGTCACTTCACATTAAACTAACACATATTCTCACATCCAATACCAAGATATAGCTATTATGAATACAGTAATTATGAATAGCAGGAGAAAGAATGAGGGACTGAAGAGTCAAAATAGTATTAAAATGGTAAAATAAACTCTTGGATAATTGAGAGTGTTATGACTTATTTGTTTGCTTGTTTGTATTAAATAGACAGTTACATCTTCCATATCTATCTCTGGAAAGCCAGAACTTTGTTATGAGGTATGCATAGTCATTTTAAAATTATTTTCAAGCAGCCAGAGAACACTTTGAAGTGACCATTTTCTTGATGATCTAAGTCTACCAAAAATGGTGACCCATGTTCAGAGCACTAGCTACTTTCTTGTTCTTCACTTCAGTATGAATGCAAACCAAAGAAGTGTACCTCTGTAGAACAGAAACTCTTGTAATAATGAAAAAAACACTGAGACATATATAAAGTCAAAGAACATAGTTTTACTGCATATAGATACAAACTCAACAAAGCACCAATAAACTGCTCAGTTCAATAAAAGTTTTTCAAAATCAGCAAAATACAAAAAGAAGCAGTAAATTATAGGTATTGAGTTGTCTGTTGCTATTGGAGGTAATGTGTTAATAGGACCTATATATTTTTTAAAATTTTTTATTTTTTGTAGAGACAGAGTCTCACTATGTTGCTAGGCTGGTCTCAAATTCTTGTCTCAAGTAAGCCTCTTACATTGTCTTCCCAAAGCTCTAGGATTACAAGTGTGAACCATTATGCCCAGCTAGGACCAAGACATTAAAAAATGCTGAGACTGAGTCTTTTCTTGTTATTTGTCATTGTATTGATGATATCCTTATACATGGACTATTATCTGTCACTGGAAGCATTTCTGTCCCCAATATGTATGTAGGCTTATAGTTTAGCATTTCATAATAACATAATAATATCTTTAAAACTTTAGGTTTAAATAATTTGACAGGACTTAATGCTTAAAATAAATAGAAAGGTGTATTTTTCTAATTAATAGCAGTCAGCTAAATTATAATCATATAATTTTATCATTTGAAATTTTTCGGAAATCAAATTAGTAAATCAAAGCTAAAGATACATGCAAGTTAACACAAACCATTGAGTTTAACCATTGGTGATGACAGTAAGAATAATTTTAGTGGCATAGTAAGGGAGAAATTTGTTACAAGTGTATAGAAGAATGAATGAGAGATAACTAAATGAAGGTGAATGTTGAGAATTTTTAAAGGAGAGTTTAACGGTGAATAGAAGAAAGATTTAAGGAGGTGTCCTGAGAGGGAAGGAAGTAATAGGAAATGAGACAAACATAAAAAGAGAAGATGTAAATTCAGGAGAGTAGAAATAAAGGTAGCCTTGGTAGCAGGGGTACCTCTTTCAGACTACAGGAAAAGAGGTAAGCACTGTATATGTGCAAGTAAGTGCGAATGATGTGGAGAGAAGTTGAACATATTAATGCCTGAAGTCCACTCTTCTTAAAGTGGAAAATGTTAATGGTATAGGTGGCTTGGGTGGGCATGGTGCTTAGAAGAGATACTACCTTTCTATTAGTCCCTTACATTCATCTTTTCCCTGTTCACTTCTCTCTTTATATTTTTTTGTATTTTTACATTTTTAATTCTGCATCTTATATGTGTCTCTATGATAGCTGTTATGTTGCTCTAGAAAACTAAAAAAAGTATCATTCTTGGTGGGGAATGTCCTAAGGGTTTTGATAACATTGGTCCCCTGTGTCAGTAAGTTGGGGAATATAGTTTTCTGTCTGAACTCTTTCACTTTTTTCTAGTTTCCTACTAAGATGTGCTGTCACGTGGTAGTTGTTTAGGTAGCTGAGCACTTTAGCCATTTTAGGACTTTTGTGAAGCTGATATACAAAATAACAAGACAGAAACATGATATTTGATTTATAAGTAAAAATTAAACAAGTTATTTATAATGAATTTCAAGACATAGTTGGCAAATGGCTTTAGTTATGAAATTCCCATATAACAAAACTTTTGCCCCTACTCACCTTATAAATCATTGTTATTCACATTGGAGCATCTTTTTACATCTTAAGATGGAGATGTTTTTGGATATCTGCTTACTGGCTACCTGTCGAAACTTTCCCTGTCGTCTTCCCCAAAAGATTTCTGATAGAATTTAGAATAATGGTTTTCAAAAGCTAAAAATGCTTAAGAATCCATTGGAAAGCTTGTTAACAATTAGGGTAGCTGGGCCCTACTCCCAGAAGTTTGATATCAGAAAATTGTTCTTGTTAACAAATTCTCTTGATAATTTAGCTACATGTAATCCTTGCAACACACTTCGAAATGGCTAATATTTTATATTCATGACTATCAACTTAACTGAAAGGCTAAATATATTCCTTCTAGGTAGTATAAATCTGTAGTCTTAGGTTTTCTAAATTAGTCAAAACCCTTCTTTATAGACTCCTTTGAAATCATCTTTTCCTAAGACCTGATTGCTGTCCTAGTGCTGTTCAGTTTTGCAACGTTATACATTCTATACTTACTTGTATTATTTCCTTTATACACACACTATAATGTCTTACATGTAGCATTTTTGCAGTTGTCTCCAAATGATTGAAAAATTCCCACTATAAATTTAAGTTGATTGAAAAATGTGTTAACACATTCTTACTTTTTTAGACAAAATAAATTGAACATAATGTAAATTATTTCTACTGGCATCCATTGTTACACTGTTAGGCAATATAATTTTTTGTCTTATTTTTTTTTTTTTAGTTTTTTTCTGAGTCCTCCCTTAATGTAAAACTGTTAGCTATAACTTTTCCTGCAGCCATGAGGTCTGTTTCATGGGATCTTCTTAAAAGCTCTGTTTTGAGAATCCATAGAATGTTTCCTATAGTGATTTTAGATCACTTTTCACATTTAATAATAACTTTTCCTACATGTCTTAATTCATGCAGTATAGAATAAACTTTTTAAGAAAAAAACTGAATCAATAATCTTTCTACTTCTTTTATATTCAATGGTGTTTTGCTCATAGTAGGTGCTCAGTAAACGCTTGTGAAATAATTGAGTTTATTGTATGAGAAATAAGAATCTAAACGGCTACAAATGAAGGCCTAAAATTAAAATTTATATCCTTAGTGCAGAAAACTTATGCCATTTCTTTAGGATGCTAAGAACACCTTTGGTGTTACTGAGTTTCGGAAAATTCAGGTTGATGGAAGTGTTATATGTGAATTGCTAGAAATCAGATAACCAGCCTAATTAAAGGTCAAATTAATAAGTAAGCCCTTTTATTAAAGCTGATGGTCAAGAGGGTGCTTGTTCCTCCCAGACTCTCGATGACTTATGAAATTTGCGGGGAGTCTTTATAGGCAAAAGCGGTTGGGAAACTGAGTCATTACAGAGATAAACACATGTTTTGGGGTTTGACACATAGTACACTTAGATAAGGAGGCATACAGTATACTCAGATAAGGGGGCACACAGTATACTTAGATAAGGTGGGCACAGTATATTCAGTTGAGGAGGAAACTGTTAGAGCACTGGGTGAGGTGCAGGGCTGTGAGGGTTGTTTATGATCAAAATTTTAAAATTCTTGCATCAGCCACACAGAAGTTTAATAACAAGTTAACAACATGGAGACAAACCACAAAATGGAGTTTTACTTTTTAAATACAAATTTAGGTTTTATCCAATATACTACAAACACTTTAAACATTTCATAAAATACAGAAAAAAAACCTTGAAATACTTCAGAAGACCAAATATGGTAAATTATTGCAGTTGTTTTTTGACTTTAAAAATAGATGTATTCGCTATACATATTTTGATGTAAATATTTTCATTTTATAAATTGTCCCTCAATTCTTCATTTGAAAGTAAATGCTAGTTATTTAAGAAAACAAATAGACAGAGTCAATTTAAAAAAAATCTATCCTCTTTGTGTAAATATGTATAAAAACATCTTTATATCTGTTTATTAATTTTATTATGTTGCAGTAAATAGACTATCTTTATAGCATGATACTTTTCTTTCTTGTGGAAAGCACTTTCTATCTTCATGCTTGACATGGTAAAATATTCAAATTTATTTGTTTGTTTTAAGAATATATATTACATTTCTAAGTTATTTATTACAAAAAATCACATTTAGGTTACACTTTAGATGCTATATTTAACTTTTCTTAATTGAAGACATTTAACTAGATGTTATAATCTAGCTTAGTTTAACTAGATGTTATAATCTAGCTTCTGATTATTTTATGTTATAATTTAAAATTCTGTGAGCTAACAAGTGATAGAAATCTAATTAAATATGAGTCTATGATTTGTGTTTCTCCCTGGCTATTTATCTATTGGAAGATAAGAAGATGGCATATAAATAATTATTATTTTCTCTATGTTTGTTCATTCAGGAATAAATAATTAGTTATAAATTCATGTGAAAACCAATTCAGGCATTAATGGCAGCACCCTTAATCAGAAATCATTGTTTTTTAAAATATACTGCTATACTTACATAATTTAATGATTGGCTCATACATGCTGTCCATTTCTCATGTAGGAATAAAAGTAATGTTGGAAACCAAATAAATTTCATAATATTAATTGTTACATATGTTCCTTTTTTGAAACCCTAAGTCTTTTTTTTAGCATATTTTTGTTAATTTTAGAAGTAGAAGTAATTGATAAACTTCTTATTCAATTCAAGCGAATAGTCATTGAGGTTAATAAAAAGGTTTGTATATATTTCTTGATATGCTCTAGGTCGGCAAAAATCCTTATAATTATTCCTTTTTATTGAGTGGGTACATAGAAACTGCTATACCGTAATTACATAGAACCACAGACTTCATATAAAATACTCATTTTATAGTTCTTAAACAAAGATTATAAAAAGTACATAGCACAAATTTGATTTAGTTGTAGCAAGGCATTCTTGGGTTATCTAATAGTTTGGGATGACCATGATAAAACCTGAACTAGATTTATGCACCTAAAATCTGCCTCTGCCTGTCCTTTGCTATTACCACAGGGAATTAGGGATGGGTGAACCCAGCTATGTTTTGGGTTCATAAAACATCTTGAACTACTTTTCCAATGTTCTGGGTTAGGCAAAACCCAAAATGTGTTTTGCCAAGCACATTTTCTCTTAATTCTTAAACCCAGGAGTATTTTAAGGTAAATTTAATCCATATGCTTCTGATTCATTTACACTAAACTCATCAAAATGTTCTGTCTTAAGAGCTATTTGATGTGCAAGAAGCTTTTTGAATATTTTATAAGCCATTTAAAGTCCTATGCATTGGGTTTTTACATTCAGCTGGGCCAAGAGAAAGTGAACTCAAACCCCAAGATGATCAACTTTGGCTGCAAAGTCTAAAACATCAAGGTTTTCAAGGGTTCTCAACTTGGTTACACATAGTTCAATCTTTGGTAAGAATATATATTAACAATATTTTTGCAGAATGTAGATTGTGTAACACAATGAGTAGTGAACAAAATGCAAAATAGAGCATGGAAATATAAAGAAGCCAAGTGACAAATAATTCAAAGCAGACTAAATGTCTGTTCTTTAGCAAGAACCATGCATGAGCTAACATAATGGAGGATGACACTGCATCTGTTTTCATTTTTCTTTCTTTTGGGAGGACTTTCTTCTCTTTGGACTGTATTTGGACTTTTCTGCAAGTTCTCTCTCATTTCTATATTTTGGGCAGTTACAGAACTTATAGCTAGCATTGTAACACTAACCCTAAGTAGAAGAAAATGATGTTTACTATTATAAGTAAAAGAGTTTGTTTTGGGTATGAAAAGGTTATAACAGATTACTAACTTTATTTCTTAAGATATCATCATACTATTATAATTTTTCAGTTTGCAAAGGAAAAATGACCAGATTGAGATTCATATTAAATTCACTATCAAATTCACAAGTCAAATTTGCTGTCAAAGTCCCAACTCATGTAAATTTAGACTGGAGAATACTTGCTGAAATTTATAATAATCAATATTCTATCTGACTACTTATAGATAAATTTATTATTGCATCTCTCATTATTTCTATATATTCAGAAGAACAGACTATACTTAAAACAGATTTATATGTAACAGTAGTTAGGGACTTAGTTTTGCAAATAAGACATCTAAATTACAAGGCAGAATGAGAAAAAGTAGAATAAAAACTATCATGGAGAAATCATTTATCACATGCTAAAAAGCTGAAATCTTGTTTTTGCTTTTCAGTTACAGAAATTTCTAAAACTCAGACCCAGACATTGAATAAAGTTAAATAAAATGCAATCATAATTTTAGCATAAGTTTTTGACAGTTGCACATGAGAAAAGTTTGTTTTTCCTACTGTTGTTGGCTTAAAAAGCATTTTAGTGGCTTTCAAAATATTCTGTTGTAAAAAGACACAAATGATAACAAATATCTTTATAATCACTTTCTGAACCATCCTGTATTTTCTTTCAGCACTTTCTCAGGAGTGTTGAGAAGTGATGTAAATGAGCACATCATTCGAGAAGGTAAGGTAAGAACAGTGTATTGCAATGAAATTGAATTTATTGGCTAAAATGACATACTTGAGCAGTTCTATAATTTTTTTCTTTCTTTATATGCCAATTTTAATTTGGTAATGTCATATAAAGATAATAGTTTTGAAGAGTTAGGAATTTGGAATTAATACATTTTAGTTTTTAACCCTCACTAGTTTGTTAATATTAAAAATTATTTAGCCTTTTTCTAACCTGTAAAATGGGAAAATAATATGGGATTCTTTAAATAATTAAAAATGATAATATACATGAAAACTTAAACAGATTTTAGAGCCAAATAAATGAAACCTGAAAGACGGACAATCAACTTCTGTTTAAATTCTCAGTGATGGATTATCCATCACCAGAAATGACAGTACACATTTCATTTGTTCAAGTCTTTTTGCTGTGTCAACTTGGCTAGGCTGTTTACAGTCCCAATTATTCAAACAAACACTGATCTAGGTGTTTCTAAGAAGATATTTAAGTATTTTGTAGATAATTTTTTTTTTTTTTGAGTTGAATTCTCACTCCGTCGCCCAGACTGGAGTGCAGTGGCTGCTCTCGGCCACCGCAGCCTCTACCTGCTGTGCTCCGGCGATCCTTCGCCTCAGCCTTCCAAGTAGCCGGAATTATAGGCACGCGCTACCACGCCTGGCTGATTTTTGATTTATTGTAGAGATGAGGTCTCACCAAGTTGTCCAGGCGGGTCTCGAACCCACGGGCTCAGGCAATCCACTCACCTCATCCTCCCAAGTCACGGGATTACAGGCTGAGCCACCGAGCCTGGCTGTAGATGAAATTAAGGCACACAATCAGTTATCTTCAGATAAATCATCCCCTATAAACTGGTTGGACCTAATTCAATCAGTTAAAAGGTCTTAAGAACAGAGCTGAGGCTTTCTTGATGAAGAAGAAATTCTTCCTGTGGACAACAGCATCAACCCAGAACCAAGGAAACTGAACATTAATCACATTAGCTCAAGAGAGGGATCAGCAGTCATTGGGCATTGCCAGGGAAGGGGAGCACATCATAACACAGAGGGTACTTGGTCTTATACCAGGGGAGTGAGAGCCAGTTGGAGGCCCAGACTTCATCTACATGTAGCCCACTTGTGCAGTTAATCTTTAGGTGTACCCCGCATCTCTATAATAAAATAAAATTCAATAAAAAAAGTTCCAACCTTCCCTTCCTGACTGCCTGTCATATAGATTTTGAACATGTCAGTCTCACAATTGAATAAACCAATTCCTTGCAAAAATATCTTATATATCTTCTACTAGTTCTGTCTTTCTGCTCGAACCCTGATTAATACAAGGCCCTTGCATGAATTCATTCTGCAAATAGTTATCAAAAGTTTTCTGTATATCAAGCATTGTTCTAGTTACCAAGGACTCTTATTGCCCCTATTATCATCGAACTAAAAGAAGATATTTCTAATAAATTTAAATTGTACCTATACCTTATCTCAGTGACAGAGTCTTTTTTGTTTCTATGAATATAGACTTTCTATTAGTAAAAATGTAAATATAGATTTTCTTCTAAGTGAGAAAACATACATAAAAAATTATGCTTTATGAGTTTAACATTTTCATTGAACAAGTATTAATTGAGTGTTTCTAGGTACAAGAAACTGAGGTGAATGAGGCAAAGAAGGACCATTTAACCTGTCTTAGGATCTATTACTACTGCCTGATTGATCATTATTAATATTTTTTGATCATTTATAAGTGGACCCTGAACATTTACCATAATACTATAAGAGAAAGATTGGCAGTAGCAGGATGCTGCCTGGGTGTGGGTGGGGACAAAACATCAATAAGGATACCTGATCTCAAACCAGGCAAAGTGGGGACCAAAGGGAGGCCCAAACCTTACTTGTAAGATGTCCACTTGTATACGTAATCCTGAAATGTACCCCACATCTTTAAAATAAAACATAAAAAAATTTAAATTGTATTATCGTGTACCTAACATGGCGTTCTCATGTATGTGACTATAACCCAGACGTCTTAATGCTTTTGGTGGGAAATATTTAATCATGAAGTGTGTTTATCAGAACATAAAAAGAAGTTTTATCAAAAGTGTTTATTATTAAATGTTGAAAATAAGTATTAAAGTTCTGAGATTTGAAAGCATCCTTTGCATGTGTTTTTGGTTTAAATCTTGAAGAAAATAAACACGTTGTCAGTACGCAAATTTGAAGGAATGTAACTCTTCAAATAGAAAGTGTTACAACTAATTTTTCTATTAAAAACATTATTTTCAGTTGCTTCTACACTGTTCCAATATTATATTCCAGTTAGCCTTTAAATCATGAGTTTTACATTCACAAAAGTTCATTACTGTTTCTCACTTATAATTTCATAGAATTCTCTAGAAATTGGCTGTTTGATTGGAATAAAATCAAGTGAATTTTGCTCTTTCTTTTATTGCCTTTTCACTCCCACTTCCTGCCCCTGAGCTATTAACAGGGCCATTTTACACATCTTAAAATTTCAAATTGCCCAGCCCTTTAATGGCTAAATCCTAGCCTAAAATTTGATCAGATGCTATTCAGAATGAAAAAAACAAAATAAATTTTCTTCAATTATAAGTGTCAGTGCTTTCTTACTAAATTGGATTAAAAAAACCCAAAGGTATACATGTTTTTATTTTTAAAAAATAGCAGCTTTGGTAACAGAAAGCAAGAAGTTTGCAAAAGCATTTTAAATATGGATGCCAAATTTACTAACAGTTTATTATTATTATTATTTAACTTTTGGCAAGTATGTTTTTTAATTACCCTGAACAGAAAGAAAATATATTAACAGAAACTCTAATTTCTCAGACCTAAATAAGTTTGAAGGCTGCAAACTAGTGTCTGTGTTGTAATTTTTTTCAAGAAAAAGACATTTGTTATACAATTGGTAAGTGTCAACAGATTTCTAGTAGAAAGATTAAAGGAATAAACTTTTCTACACTTTAAGATTATTCATGTATAATCAAACAACTTAATATCATGGAAATAGGAGCCAGTACATTTGGTAATTGATATCATTAAAACAATTGCTATTATAGATCTTACCACTAATTTCAATGAAGGAACTGCTTGTGCACAAGGAAATCTTAAAAGTTTGTAATTTTTTTTTTACTTTCACAATTAGTTTTATATTACATTTCATAAAATTTAAATATTTGCAAAAATTCAAATATTTGTATTTAATTATATAAATACACATTATACATTAATTTTATCATATCTGGCATAGACATCCTTAGATCCTTCAAATTGAATCCATTGTGTCCTACAATTAGCTCATTTTCTTTCTGGGCCATAATGAGACTCATGGCCTAATGTGTAAACTCTCTGAGGCAACACCCTTTTCTCTAATTAGACCAGTTTTAGTATATTTTGAAAATGCAGGTACCCACAAATTAATCATGCCAAAAGCCTTATTCCTCCCCATGAAAAGAATTTTACATTAAATTTTAAAAAATATAAAGAAAAGACCAAAGACACCAAAGCACCTCATTTAAATGTGTTATTTTCAAGAAACCAATTTAAATGATTCTTCAAGTTAATTTCTTTTAGGCTTTCTTTTTCACTAACATAACCAAACAAGTAAAATGTTGTACATAACTAAACAATATCTCAATAAGAAATTAAGTAAGGGAGAAAATAATGTAGGTTAATCTAGAAACAGTTAAGGGAAAATGAAATCTTGAGTTTTTAGAAACTTGGTCCACAATGAACAAATTATGCCAGACCATGATAATAAGCTTGTTTGATAGAGTTGCAAAACTAATTGGATGAAAAGGATACAACCGATGTTATGTAGCTGGGCTCCAGTGAAGCATTTGAAACAGTGGATTATGTACTTTCACTTACAAATTAATTATAATTGCCTTGGATGAAAATAAAGTCACATGGACTGAAAACAGGCTGAAAGATCATAAACAAAAATAATAGTTGGCAATAAATCCAGTAGGAGGATAACTGTAGTAGGTTCTCACAAAGGTCAGTTTTGTAAATTTATTTATTGGCTGTTAAAGAATATTTTTTCTCAGTAATGTTGAGGTAGAAATGTTTTCGGGGGTACTTAGTATAGTATCAAAGAAAACAATTAGACTTAAACATAATATTTCAGATTAATTAATAAATAACTTAATATTTATGAGTTTTACTAAGTCAACCTTTTTAAAAATGTTTGTCATGCCAAAGCATACATTCATAATATCCAGATAACAACTGGTACATGAAGAACTGAATAGTTTAGAGAGTACCGCTTGCTGTCTAGGTACTATTAATTACACATTTTATCTGCTTATTAAGGTAGATTCAATAGTACCTTTATTAGAAACCCATCAAAGAAATAAACCTACCTTTTTAATTTTAAAAAACGTATGTTTATAATTTCTCTATATTTGCTCAAGTTAAACAGATTTTATAACAACAGAATACACAAACTGAAAATATAACATCTATAACTGAGGTTTTTAACAAGTAGGGACTACCAGAAAATAGTTCTGAAGCTCAGTCTTTCATGAAGAAGAAAATTGTCTATAGATTTATAATGAAATGTGGTAGGACAGTTTTTCTAAAATGTGGACTGCAAGATATTTTAGGAGTTATGTTACAATGTTTTAAATTTGCATTTAAATATGCATTTTTATATATTAGAAAAAATCAGCAACTAAATTCATGAAATAAATATTACTTTAAAATGTATGTAAGATAAAATGAGTTATCTCAAGAAAATATGAAGTGAAAAATGACACAGTGGTATAAAATATGGCCAAACTTCAAGAAATTCATACACAACAGGCTGATGTTTGGGAAATGTTGCAGATTAAGGGCAAACATTATCTTATTTATTGAGCCAGAGCTATTCCTTTTTTTTTTTTTTTTTTTTGAGTTGGAGTCTCACTCTGTCGCCCAGACTGGAGTACAGTGGCCACTCCCGGCCACCGCAGCCTCGACCTGCTGGGATCCGGCGATGCTTCCGCCTCAGCCTTCCAAGTAGCCTGAACTACAGGCGCATGCTACCACGCCCGGTTAGTTTTTTATTTATTGTAGAGATGAGGTCTTGCCAAGTTGCCCGGGTGGGTCTCGAACCCATGGGCTCAGGCAATCCACTTGCCTCGGCCTCCCAAAGTGCTGGGATTACAGGCTGAGCCACGGAGCCCGACCCAGAGCTATTCTTAATAACATGAAATGTAACATTGAAATGGTATGGATAAGATCCCAATTAAAAGTAAAATTAAAATAGTAAACAAGCAAAAAAATAACTTTCACAATAGTCTACATAATGCAAAACATTTGTCATTTGAGAAGATTGTTTATTTAAACAATGATCCATTAAATTTATTTTGCATAACAGCAAAAAAACCTGATGAGTCTCTTGAAATTCACTTTACTAGGATTTAACCTGCTGAAGTGACATATCCCAACTCTTTGCCCTTCAGGATTTTAAGCATTGAAAGAAGAAAACAGAAGCATACTAAACATCAAATAGAAGGAATTATTGTCACTATTAGGTATAGTTTTAAATGGAAATGGTAAATTTGCTGTTTATAACTCAACTTTTAGTTGAATGAAAGCTACTACTCTAAGATTTTTCACCATTTATTGTTTATAAATCAAGACAGTAGATGCATGAAAGGTAATGTAGTAGACTAAAATGCATATCTTAAGGAAAAAGCATATTTACAAATATTTCATCCAAGTAGAAGCAATGAAATCTTTTAGTTGCACAACAGCTTCCCAAGGGTAAAGGTGGGATTTACATCATTGGTTGTACTTAAAATTCACCCTGATGAGCACTAAGGCCAACATTTAAGAGAGCGTTCTCACGGGAGAGATTAGATGACCTGTTATGTTTTTCCATTTCTTATTTACATGATTGTGTTGTCCTAATAATCATTCCTTTGGAAAACAATTTGTTGGCAACCTGAATGTTTTTAGTTACATCCTTGGGAGTTGTCTGGTTGGGTTAGGCTAGAACTGAGTTGTCATTTCCAAACATGGCAAAATTAGGAAATGGCACACAATCTAATCCTATCCTTTCATTGAACATTTCTACTTGGAGAGGCAGTTTTAATAATTTTCAGCTTTTGAAGATGAAGAATAAGCACTGCAACTTACTTTATAAATAGAAAAGTAATGATGACATTAATTGACTGTATCTACAAATATATTCTGCTTCACCAGTCTTTTTTGAATAAGGTCATGTCTCTTGCCTAATTATATACTTGCCTGAGATATTAGCATATATTCATTAATCCATTAATTTTTTTCACTAAAGACACACTTTTTAAGTGTCTACTCCACTAGTTGTCCTCAATCTTGAAGACAAAATGATAAAAAAGATACACATTCTTGATACCACTGTAATGCATAGTCAGGCAAATGAATACTATGATTGAATATCTGTCACCTCAGAATTTATATTCAAAATTCTAACTGCCAAGGTGATAGTATTATGAGGTGAAACCTTTGGGAAGTTTTTTAAGGTGATTAGGGTGGTACCCTCATAAATGATATTAGTTTTCTTACAAAAGATGTCTGAGAGAGGTCCCTTTTCCCTTCCACCCTGTGAGCGAGAAAGTGCCACCTATAAAGAAAGTGGAGCCCTCACAAGACAATGAATCTGTCAGCACCTTGATCTTGAATTTCCCAGCCTTCAGAATTGTGAGAAATAAATTTATGTTGTTTAAGCCACCCAGTTTATAGTATTTTGCTATAGATGACCAAACAGACTAAGACAATAAGTAATTACAATAAAATAATAAGTTATCCAGTAAGAAAGTAATAGATGTTTTGTAATTATATTGAAAGGACACCAGACTCAGTTTTATTTTTGATCATAAGGGTAATGATAAATTGTACTTCTGAGAAAATTATATATGTGTGTATACGAGTGTGTCTGCAGTGGATGCACACACACATACACATATTATAAAAGCAGGACAAAGAGTACAGTTGTTAGAAAGCTACAAGAAAAGAGAGTATGAAATGTTTAAGGAGATAAAATATATGTTTAATATACTGGAGAACAGAGAATGAGAGAAGCATGATGAGAGACTAGACTGGAGGGGCTCTGTGCTTATTTTGTGTTTCTGTAACGGAATACCTAAGACTGGGTCATTTATATAAGCAAAAATCTATTGGCTCACAGTTCTGGTGGCTGGGAAGTCCAATTATCAAGAGGCCAGCATCTAGTGAAAGCCTTCTTACTGCATTATTATATTACAGAAGGCAAGGGGGCAAGAGGAGGTCGAACTTGTCCTTTTATAAAAATGGCACCAAGCCCACTCATGAGGATGGAGCCCTCAAGGACTAATCACCTCTTAGAGGTCCCCTTTCTTTCTATCTTTCTTTTTTTTTTTGAGTTGGAGGTTGGAGTCTCACTCTGTTGCAAGACTAGAGTGCAGTGGGCCCTCCCGGCCACCGCAGCCTCACCTGCTGGGTGCTGGCGATACTTCCGCCTAGCCTTCCGAGTAGCTGGAACTACAGGTGTGCGCTACCATGCCCAGCTAATTTTTGATTTATTGTAGAGATGAGGTCTCGCCAACATTTCTTAATACCATTGCAATGGCAACTAAGTTTTAACAAACGTTTTAGAAGGGACAAACATTTAAGCAATAGTATGTTAAAAAAAAAGTTAGCTACTTTACAGCTCCAGGGGCACCATTTATATATATACTCTGCCACTCAAGTGAGAAAAACAGTTATCTAAATGAGGTTAGAAATAGAGAGAATGGAAAGAACTACCTTGGGCCAAGAAATATTTAGGAGGTAAACTAAACAGAACCTAGTAACTGGATATGGGAAATGGAAGAGAAGAAGAAAATGTATTTTGCTTGAACACTTGGATGGGTGGATGGTGCTGATATTAACTAAAGAGAAACATAGAAACAGGAATTAGATTAAAGTAAAAAAGCTTTCTTGAGGTAGTTTGAACTTGTTAACTTTGAGCTATCTATGGTAATCCCAGTGGTTAGTTTCAGCATTAGATATGGAGGTTTGAAATTCAGGAGAAGAATCTGGATTAAATCTATATTTTAAATATATTTAAAATCTATATTTAAATTATAATTTAAATAAATCTAAATTTTAAATTAAAAATGGCAATCAAAATCATGGGAGTTGAAGAACAGAAGAGGAGAACATGTAAACTGACTTCAGAAAAAGGTTCACCATACCCTAAAGATCTGCAGTAATTGAAGTATGAACACAAAAGCAGGAGAATACAAAGTATTACGAGACACTAGACAGTGAATTTTTAGAAAATTGATAGACTGAAAAGTTAGAAAGCAGCACTAAAGAAAACAATAGTTCCTAGAATTAATCTCATAATCCTAAATTTTAAAAAATAGAATGAAAATTTAGTTATTTTTTCTGGTTTTGGGTGGTACTGTAACTCCACAGCTATATAATAGTAGATCTTTAATAGTTATTAAAAGACATCTATAGGAGTAGATTTTACAATTTACTTTTATAGTCTAGGTTTTGGCTTCACATTCATGTAATTTATTGAGATCCCACTTTTTCAAAATAATAGATAAATATGGAAACAACAAGTAAACAGAAGAAACCACCCAGGTTTTTTCTTACACAGACACACACATACACACATGAATATGGAATAATTTTTCTAAACAGAGACAAGTAAATGCAATTAAATTTAAATCTAAACTATATAGTAAGTGGATAACAATTTGCTCATTTTTGATAGTTGAAACGTAGTATTATTAATTTTCAGGAAAGTAAATTAAATCATGGATGAATAGAAAAAATATGGAGAACCCACTATTTCATTAATTGAGATATTGCTATTGTCCTCATTCTTAAACACTTAGTAGGGCAGCCAAAAATATGAATATGTTTCCTTTCTTCTTTCTCAGTCAAGTGTATTATGAAAATAAAAATGAATAACAAAATATCATGCTATTGACAGAAGAAAGGCCAAAAGTCCAAAATTATGAATGAAATTTTATTTGTATTCTAAGTTATAATTATTTGCTCTTTATGTTTTTTTCTTGGTGCCTTGGGAAAATGCAGATGAGAGAGTCTTTAGCAGACACATTGTTCTTCATAACAAATTGTCATGAACAACTCTGTACATTTTTCTGAATTTGAGATTTGAAGATGATGCTTTTTTTATCACTGGCATATGGCTGTGTGTATATAAACCCCAAACAAGTGAAACAATCAGTCCATCAATTGGTTATTTTGTTTATATGAAATCAGAAGAGTTAGCTTGACTGATTACCCCCTCCTCCTGGATGTTTGGGCATTAAATATGTAACCCAGATGTCAGTTGGGGCCACCTTGTCCTCCTTGAGATCTAGATAAGATTAACTTGAATCTTGATACTCACTTTATGGAAGGCCGAAACTCTTTTCAAAATATGAGTGAAAATCAGGTAGCTTGAGCTCCAGTGCTTCCTCCAGGTTTCTCTGTCTGTATTTCTTTGTTTACTGTCTCTTTTATCCACTACATCATTCCAGATTTACACTTTGAACTTATTTGTGTTTCAAACAAAAATGTAGCTAACTCACATGAAGAATTTGTGAGTGAACTTTTTGGAAGACTGGGACAAGGGACAGTTAGGGGGACAGAAGAATTTATGCTGCTGCTGCAAAAAAAGTAACTTCACATTTTGTATAAGTCATTCTAATTATTTCAGCCATCATTCAGGATGTATATTTCCATTGGCCTTTCAGCTCCTCTGTAATTGTGGTATGGGATAAATTCATGCAATTATATATACAGGCATATTTTGTTGCACTCTTCAGATACTGTATTTTTTACAAGTTGAAGGTCTGTGACTACCCTGTACAAGCAAGTGCACTGGTGCCATTTTTCCAACAGCATGTGCTCACTTCATGTCTCTGTGCCATGCTTGGTAATTGTGATATTTCAAACTTTTTCGTTATTATTATTATATCTCTTATGGTAATCTGTGACCAGTTATCTTTGACTTTGTAATTGTTTTGTAGTGTCAAGAATCATGTCCATAAAAGACAGGAAACTTCTCACTGCTCTACCAATTGACTGATTCTCTGTCTCACTTTCCTTGGGCCTCCCCATTGTTTTAGATATAACATATTGAAATTAGCCCAGTTAATAACCCCACAATGGCTTCTAAGTGTTCAGGTGAAAAAAAAAAAGTCTCATGTTAAATCTAAAGCTAGACACGATTAAGCTTAGTGAGGAAGGCATGCCAAAAGCTGAAAAAGGCTGAAATCTAGACCTCTTGTACCAAATAATTAGTCAAATTGTGAATGCAAAGGAAAAGTTTTTGAAGTATATTAGAGGTACTGCTCCGCTGAACATATAAATGATAATGAAGTGAAATAACCTTACTGCTGATATTGAGAAAGTTTGAGTGGTCTGGTTAGGAGATCAAGCCAACTAAAGCATTCCCTTAAGCCCAAGCTTAACCCAGAGCAATTTTCTAACTTTCTTCATTTCTATGAAAGCTGAGAGAGGTGAGAAAGATGCAAAAGAAAAGTTTGAAGAAAGAAGAAGTTGGTTTATGAGATGCAAAGAAGTCATCTCCATAATATAAAAGTGCAAAGTGAATTTACAAGTGCTAATAGAGAAACTGTAGAAGTTATTCAGAAAATTGAGCTAAGGTCATTGAAGAAAGTGACTAATAAAGAAAAACAAAATTATGAACTTTGCAGCATTCTGGATAGAATTACAGTCTATAATACTCAGTGATTTATCACAGAAACAAAGATCTGAGTACCACATGTACTTACTCATAAGTATACCTTGAACATTTATCATAATACCATAAGAAAGTGATAGGCAGTAATGGGACAATGCCAGGGGAGAGCGAAAACATAACATCAATAAGGGAACTTACACGTTATCTGTATGATGACCACATATGTACCTAACCCTATTTGTACCCCACATACTAAAAATAAAATAATAAAAAATAATAATAATAGTAAAGAAAGTGGTTACCCTAGACCATAGACTTTCATTGGAGATGAAACAGCCTTATATTAGAAAAAGATTCCATCTAAGACTTTCCTAACTAGAGAGGAGAAGACAATGCCTGGTTTCAAATCTCCAAGGACAGACTGACTTTATTGTTAGAGCCTAATGGTGACTTGAAGTTGAAACTAGTGCTCATTTACCATTCTGAAAATCCTAGGGCTTTTGAGAATTATGCTAGATGTACTCTGCCTGTGTTTTAGAAAAGGAAAAATAAAACCTGGGTGACAGCACATCTGTTTACAGCGCAAGATACTGAATATTTTAAGCCCATCATTGAGACCTACTGCTCAGGAAAAAAATTAAAAGATTCCTTTCAAAATACCACTGCTCATTGAAAATGCACTTGGTCACCCAATATCTCTGATATAGAAAATTAATATTTTCCTGCCTGTTAACACATTTATTCTATAGCACATGGATTAACAATTAATTTCAGCTTCCAAGTCTTACTATTTAGTAAAGATTTCATAAAGTTATTGGTGCCATAGTTATTTCTCTGATGGATCTAGGTAAATTGAAAACCACCTGGAAAATATTCATCATTCTAGATGTCATTAAGAGCATTTGTGATTCGTAGGTGGAGGTCAAAATAGCAACTCTGACAGGAGTTTGGATTCCAACCTTCATGGATGACTTTGAGGGGTTCAAAACTTAAGTGGAGGAAGTAAATGCAGATGTGGTAGAAATAGTAAGAGAACTGGAATTAGAAGCAGAACCTTAAAATGTGACTGAATTGCTGCAATTTCTTGATGAAATTTGAACGTGAGGAATTGCTTCTTATGGATAAACAAAGAAAGTAGTTTTGATGGAATCTACTCCTTGTAAAGATACTGTGAGCATTGTTGAAATAAAAACAAAAGACTTAGAATATTACATCAGCTTAGTTGATAAAGCAGCAGCAGGGTTTGAGAAGATTGACTCTAATTTTGGTATCATTTTTGTGGGTAAAATGATACCAAACAGCATTGCATGCTCCAGAAAAATCTTTTGTGAAAGAGTCAGTTGATGTAGCAAAATTTATTCTGTCACATCTTAAAATTGCTATAGCCACCCCAACCTTCAGCTACCACCACTTAGATCAGTAAGCAGTCATCAACAAGAAGGCACCATGTTAAAGATTCTCCACCAGCAAAAAGATTAGGACTTGCTGAAGACTCAGGTGATCCCTAGCAGTTTTTAGCAATAAAGCATTTTTAAATTAAGATCTGTACCTTGTGTTTTTAAGACATCATGCTATTGCACACTTAGTAGATGATGATATAGTGTAAACATAGCGTATATGCCCTGGGAGACCAAAACATTTGTGTGACTAACTTTACTGAGATTGTCATTTTATTGCTCTGGTCTGGAACCAAATCTGTGATATCTCCAAGATATGCCTGTATTTAAGGCAAGTAAATGAGCCAAATTTTGAAATTTAGAGCATTTTATATAAAAATGAAGACTTCTGATTTTTCTTGAAAATTCAGAAGATCTGGCAGCAGTGGGCCTACATTCTTGGAGGCAACAATTGTCTGTGTACTGTAAGGCCCAAAAGCTCAAGTGCTTCTTTGACATCGTTGAGCCTCACAGGGTCTAATGGCCTAACTGTAAATTATTCTGACCTCACCAAATTTGTCTCCAATCCAGCACTAAAGGATATTCAGCTGATCTTTCTATCAATAGTCCAACTAGCTGCATCTTCCTCAGTTATTAATCTAACAGGTTTTACCTACCTGCAAGCCTGCAAAATGATTCAATGAAACCAATCACAACCACCTATGGGAACCAGGGTACCTTTATCCTCTTGTTACCATAAAACCTGTCTTCCACAGTCCCTGCTGTTTCACACTGATCCAGGTGCAACCTATGTAGTTTTCTTCCTCCAGGCTGTGAGTATTGTGACTAACACACTGCTGTCAATCTCATCTGTCCAGTGTCAGGTGTCATGTCCTTGGCCATCTCATCTTATTTAGGACAGGAACCCCTTCTTCAAAACAGGTGAGTAGGAGGTTGTCAGAATGTCAGGAATTTAATGATAGTTATGTCTTTAGAGAGGGAACATACTTCCCAGGTCTTTGTACTCTTGTTCAGTCCCCTCCACTGATTGATTTTTACCTGCCTGTCTCCTGTAGACATCTGTGTTGTTATATAGTATTTAGCTCAATTCTGTACACATAAAGTTCTCACTATGTGAAGATAATTAATTATATTATGAGACACGGTAGCTTTTGAAATGGACCTTAAGAGTAGGAAAGGTGAGGTAGATGTGGAGATGGGAAGAAGGTGGAGTGAGAAGATTATTCCATGTAATGGTGCCTTCATAACGTGTTGACTTAGATCTTCTTTCGAAGAACATAAAAGATTTTTACTTCAGTCCTGCTAGATCCTGATATGGTTAGCCTTGAGTTTCACCCTATTCTCATTCAACAGATGCTGAGAATAATAAAGGCAGAATGTACTAAGCAAAGACTTGCAAGATAAGAGTCCACTATGAGAGATCCACTAAAGTGAGAATAGGGTTTGTTGCAGAGAACCCTAGTATATAAACTTAGAGAGATAGGTCAGGGCTATATTAAAAATAAATATCTTCTGAGAAATTTGGAGTACATTTTCAAGCCAAAATTTTAAGCAAGAATGTCTTATTTATAGTCAGGTCATCCTCAAGCCATGTGGAGGATGGATGAAAGCCAAAGTTTCCAAACAGTTTAGTAGAAGCAAAGAGATCATTGGAGGTGCTATAAGCATTCTTCAAGCACTTACTTTCAATGCAATTAAAAAAAATAATTTAACATTTTTTCAGACCAATTAAAAGCTGTGCACAGAGTAAGACATTTTAAATATTGGAGAACTTATGATATTGAGAATTGCTGCTGGTTTAACTTCTTAGTCACATGTGCCGAGCTCAGGGTGAAGATCCCTGGCTGCTTTTGGATGTATATTTGAAGCACTTATACATTTTTGATGAGGGAGTTTACTACTCCACACTGGTTTTGATTTTGTGCTCATGCTTTGTTTTGGTCATAGATGTTTATTTATGTGTTTAGCCCATTTTGCCTTGTTAGAGTATTCAAGTAAAAATATTGCTTCCATGGTTTTAAATCACACAACTGGCAAGGGCAGGTGCATCAGCTGGGTGAAGGTCTTCATTACTCTTTAATCATCAGTTGCATAGTAACAAGTGAATGTGTATTCCTAGAATGGAGGTAATATTATATTGTAGCTTCTTTATCATCTGCTTCAAGCTCTATTTTCTTGTTTTATATTTGATTATGCTACTGAAATTTTTGGTGGTTCCTCATTTGCTTAAATTTTGTCAACAACATATTTATTTACTTGTTTTTTTTTTAATAGAGTGGTAATATAATTACTCGAATAATTCATAGAAGTGAATTTTTGGTTAAAAAGGAAACAAAAACTAGCATTTGATGATTGATAGCTGTGATGAGAAGGATTAGGCTGAAAAAAATTTAAGGTGTAACATCAACTAATTTCACAATCAGTGGTAACTACTTTGAAAGCAATAGGTCATAACAAGAGTTCATTTTTTTGACATCTTACTGTGTTATATATGTTGCCATAAGTTTTTATGTAAATCACACTGCCTTTAGATCTAGACATAAGGAGCCTCTGCCCTGGGTCCCATGCTTTAGAGAGTTCTATTTTTAATACTCTTATGGTTGCATCCTTTTCCATAGACCAAATGAGTTCATTGAATCAAAGACATAATGCCAATTAGAGCCCACAGTTCTTTTCCAGATAGTGAACTAGGCATCTTGGATCTAAGAATTCCCTACTGCGAGCCACCTTCCAAGTATATCTTACTTGAGTCCATTCCCCTGAATCATCTCTACTACTAGTTTGTACACCCCTAGGATTTGCCTGTTTTAGGTAGCTAATGGGTAACTTATTTTATGTGTCTGAAGCTTTGAACCTCAGCCAAGAAGATGATCACAACAGGCAGGAGAAGCTCCTCAAGGTGTGGAATGAAGTTAGAGTTGAGAAGAGAAGTTGATGAGTTTGTACATGGAGTTGTAATTATGACACTATGTACCAGAGTAGAACTTGAGAGAAGTCAGAATCCTAAATTCAAATCTGGCAATCCATATCATTATGAAGGTATATTTGTCAAGGTAAAACACAGAGCATTTTAAATAGTTTTAAAAATCATTTTAATAACTTTTAAGTATTTATAAATATTGTAAGTGAGTCTTCATTTGTACTTTTATTCCTGGTCCTACAGATATCAAGGATGGATGTACTCTTAACACACCCTGAGATTAAATTCATACTGTATGAAATTAAATCCATACTGTTCTCACAGTATTCCTACAGGTGGGGACTATTGTTTTCTGTACTATACAGAAAAACACAAGAAGATTATGCAGCTATCTATGGCTACATTGCAGTGAGCAAGGTTTTGAAAAATCTGACTTTGACTTCCTAAAGTATCGTCTTAACTATTATATTATACTTGCTTCCAAAAAAAGTGTAAAAAATCCTTACAGAATATTTCTGGATGTCAAGGAAGCAGATGCTAGTAATTCATTGGATTCACCTTTAGTTGTAATAAAAATTGCCTAAGTCCATGATATACTTTATCCTGTAAAATTGATAAATATTCTTATAGTCCCTGATGTTAGAATGTCATTTTGAAAGGAAACATTCAACATATGGAAATAAGGCTCTTATCTTTCATCATTTGCTGAATAGATGATTGTTATCTGCACACACATATAAATAAATAAGACTTACATTTGTCAATAAAATTGTAAACCTCTTCAAAGTAAATTGCACTGCAATGAAGAAGTAGGCGTTATCTTATACATAGATTTATGAAATCTACTTTTGACATTGTAGTGTGTTTTTTACATACATAGATTTCTAGGGGGAAGAAAAGCCTGATACTTATGGTTCAGAGAAGAACCAACGATTGTGCAGCATGTAAGATGTATTTCATTAAAGGCAAGAATTGTGTAGAATCCTTATAATTTACTTACATGAATGCATAAATTGCTGATTTTTCTATTTTGATTGATTTTCAAAAACATATCCATGTAGTTGATCATAGTGTGAGATTTCTTTTAAAATCACACATTAATTTACAAGAGGAGGCCAGGAGCGGTGGCTCTTGCCTGTAATCCCAGCACTTTGGGAGGCCAAGGAGAATTACTTTGGCCCAGGACTATAAGACCAGCCTGGGCAACATAGCAAGACCTTGTCTCTACAAGAAATTAAAAAATTAGCTGGGTATGGTGGCATGTGCCTGTCATCCCAACTACTAGAGAGGCTGAAGTGAAAGGAGCCCAGGAGGTTGAGGCTGCAGTGAGCCATGATCATACCAACAGCCTCAGTGACAGAGTGAGAATCTGACCGGAAAAAAAAAGCTTAGGTGCTTAAATCAGTTTTTAAAACACCTCCCAGCATGCTGGCAAAAATGGAGCGATGCCGTACTATTGGTGAGAATTTAATAAGAAAAAAATAACATCCACACAGGTATAATGATACTTTTTAAAAAAGTATACAAATCAGCCGAGCTCGGTGGCTCAGCCTATAATCCCGCGCCTTTGGGAGACTGAGGTGAGTGGATTGCCTGAGCCTGCGGGTTTGAGACCCGCCTGGGCAGCGAGACCTCATCTCTACAATAAATCAAAAAATCAGCCAGGCATGGTAGCGCATGCCTGTAATTCCGGCTACTCGGAAGGCTGAGGCGGAAGGATTGCTGGAGCCCAGCAGGTCAAGGCTGCGGTGGCCTGGAGCGGCCACTGCACTCCAGTCTGGGCGACCAAGTGAGACTCCAACTCAAAAAAATAAATAAATAAATAAAAGTATACAAATCTTGGAGACATTAAGAAGGTGACTGTGTGTTTCAAAACAATATTGGATAATTTTATGTAAATTATTGATTTATTGGGCACAATTTTAAATTGCAGATTTTTCAGTTACCTGTAATCATGCTGGCAGTGAGAGTCATAAATTTTCCTTTTTATGCTAATTTGGTAAATGTTTTTGGGCAGTGCATTCAACCAAGTATTTGAAATGAGGTAGGAGAGGACTATCTTTCAAAAAATAAAGTAAATCCTTATTTTTCAAATACCTTGTGCACCCTTAAAAGCCAAGATGCTTGCTGCATGTGGTGGCTCAAGCTGGTAATTCCAGCACTTTGGGGGGCCAAGGAAAGAGGATTGAGACCAGCCTGGGCAACTTGGTGACACCACATCTCTATAATTAATCAAAAAATTAGTTGGGCATGGTCGCACGCACCTGTGGTTCTAGCTACTTGGAAGGCTGAGATGAAAGGATCACCTGAGCCCAGCAGATTAAGGCTGCAGTGGCTGTGAATTAGAAACAAACTTGACTTTCATACATTCTTTTACACTTCTGAGCATATCTAATTAAATTATTTTTTCCATGATTCAGAATTTTTTAACATTATGTAATTAAAGTAGAATTTAGAAGTGTACTCGATGCTGGGGTGACAATTACTATTCATAATACTGATTAGTATTATAATGTGTAAATTATAAATCTAAATCTTTAGTGACACTATGTTAGTGAAATATCATTTTTTAAAAATGTGTGCACCCCGAATAGAGTTTCATTAAAAATATGGCCTGGCTGTTCAAATAGATTTGATGAGAAATGAGAAACTAACCAGAGGAAATACAAGAGTTTGGACAAGATCTTTTGAGGACCAGAACTAGGGTGGGTTGTGGGGATGGCAAATAAAGGATGTTAGGAGTAGGGAGTTTAATGAAGTCACCCCATAATTGTCTCTCTCTAAAAGATGTGTTCTATGTAACTTTCTCCCAGCATCTGCAAGCTAATTTGTCCAGGTTTGTCCAGACCAGAGGACGGTGGACAGTCACTAAAGAGAATTATAGTGGAGCACTTTCTTGCCTTCATTTCTCTTTATTCTTAACTAAATACACATTAACATTTTTATTAACTTGTGCTTCATAGAGTCAATATTTAGGACTATATTGCCTCATCTAAGGGAACCCTTTTTTTTTGAGTTGGAGTCTCACTCTGTCACCCAGGTTGGAGTTCAGTGGCCACTCCCAGCCACTGCAGCCTTGACCTCTGGGCTCCGGTGATCCTTCCACCTCAACCTTCCAAGTAGCTGGAACTACAGTGCACATTACCATGCCCGGCTAATTTTTTGATTTATTATAGAGATGAGGTCTCACCAAGTTGCCCAGGTGGGTCTCGAACCCGTGGGCTCAGGCAATCCACTCACCTCAGCCTTCCAAAGTGTGGGATTATAGGCTGAGCCTCTGAAACCAGCTTGGGAAACTTTTTAGTAACCCAGTCCATCCACTAAGAAATTTATTCTTTCAAAACTTCGCCAATGAAATAATGAAATTTTAGTTTAGTATAAAACAAACAAACAAACAAACAAAAAGACAAATAAAACCATTTTCTTGCTTCCCTAATTTTCCCAGTTGTTTCCATAAAAGCACAATTCTGTGTTATGATAGTCAAAAACTTGTAGAAAATTGAACATGTAGGAATAAGATCCAAAATGACCGTCATGGAGCCACAGACCAGTGCTTCTCTTACCTAGCAAGATGGAGAGTGGGGACACAGTTACCGATTGATGGAGAGGGCCTGAACACTTTTGGTTGCTTGTTATACCTTGCAACCAGTGGAGGTGTCTTAAAGTGCACAGAGAAAATAATGGCAGACATGGAACTCCAGGTGCACCCACCACCCCCACTCTGTTTCAGGCTCAGAGAAACTCAGAAGCTCTGTTCAATGAAAGAGAAGGGTGAGTGATTTGAAGACATTTTGAGTCAGTTTACCCAGCTCCCAGTCATGCGTGAGCTGTTGGTTCGTTTTGGTCAGGACAAAGCAACTGGAGCCCAAGTGAACAATCCCACCCACTGGCTGCCACTGTGACAGCCAATTCCCAAGCAGACAATTTTAAAAAAATGCCTACAGAGTGAATCTGACTGGCACACCTAGCATCAGCAACTAGTGGAGAAACAGATCAGTGCCTCTCTTGCCAAGCAAGGCAGAGAGTAGGGACCCAGCCACCAATATAACATGCACCCAACAAGGGTCTCTTTGTATACAGAGACCAGAAAGCAACAGCAGGCATAGGAATCCAGGTGCCGTATCCCATGTCTTATGCCAGACTAGGAGAGGAACTGAAATCCCAGTCAATGAAGGAGTGAGATGAGTGATTCTAAAATGAATCAGTTCAATCCCTTCAAGCAAATGGTCACATTGCAACAGGGGTGGAAAACTGGTTTGACTAGTTTAGCAGCAGTGGGAGAGAGAACTTACAATTACAGTAAACTGCCACAGGATGAAGCAAGCAGCAGAAGTGAATGCTTCTTTCTCTCTCACTGAGTGAAGGAATTATAGAGAAGGAAAAGAGACCTGTTACAAAACAGGAAAATCAATGGAAAAACACAGGCAACTCTCAGAGTCTCAAAGAGACAGCACCTGAAAAAGCAACCATCAGAGCACAAACAAGCGAACCCCCCCCCAGAACACCTGTCCCAGATGACAGTCACAGAAATCAGAGATTAAATGACAAAAGTGAACAGGAATCAAGAGAAGCAAGTGGCAAAACTCAATGAAATCAAACAGGAAGTAAAAGTGGAGTTGACTAATTTCTAAAAAGCCTATTGCAAAAAAATGAAAATAAAGAACTCCACATCTTTGAAATAAATTACAAAACTAATGAGCATAGAAAGAAAATCAACCAAGAAGAGAAAAGAATCTCAGAGCTTGAAAACCAAAATATGGGATTAATACAATCTGTTAAAAATATTGGGAAAAAAAAAAATCTCAAAAAGGAGCAAAGCCTCCATGAATTGTAAGACTATGTCAAGAAACCAAATCTATGCCTGATTGGTATCTATGAAGCAGAAAGGAAAATGGAGAACACCTTGGAACAAGCATTCCATGAGGTGATTCAAGAAAACTTTTCTCATCTTATGATAGGTCTGACCATTCAGACACAAAACATTCAGAGAACCCCTGAAAAGTATTACATAAGCACATAGTACTACACCTCTACAAAGTAAGCATGAAAGAAAAAAATCCAAAAGGCAGAGAGAAAGAAAGATCAGACCACCTGCTGGGGAAGAATCATCAGAATTGCCCCAGAATTATCTGTTGAAGCACTAGAAGCCAGAAGAGACTGGAGTCTAATTTTTTAACGCTCTTAAAGATAAGCAACTCCAACCAATAATTTTCTAACCCACCATGCTAAGCTTCATTAGTGATGGAGAATTAAAATCCCTCACAGACATCAAATCCCTAAGAAAATATGCCACCTACTGACCAGTCCTTCAGGAGATGCTTAAGAAGGTCTTGAACACAGAAAAACAATCACAAAAGTACAGGCAAACACAGAGTTAACAGAGCATACAGAGAACCTACAAATAATGAAAATACTAATATATAAAGATACAAAGCTAAAAAGAAACATAGCAACCCCCTAAGAGTCTCATGGCAGAAATAAGCTCTCATATTCAATAATCAACCTGAACATGAATGGACTAAATACACCATTGAAAAGACATAGAGTGGCAAACTGTACAAAAAAAACATGATACAACAATTTGCTTTCTCTAGGAAATTCATTTCACTGTGTGGACACCCACAGACTCAGAGTTGGAGGCTGGAAAAATCTTTCAGGTGAATGAAAAACAGAAGAGACTTCCGGCAAGATGGTGACAGGGCAGCCTGGTCTATGGAACCCTCTGCAAAGGAGAACGCAGAGGGTCTCTGGCTCTCTCCCCAGTGGCTGTGGATCCCAACATTGGCAGCCTGCTCTTCACACAGAGCTTGGCCATCACCACCGCTGGGGCATCGCAGCATCTGGACAGCCCCTGCAGCTGCAGACACAGCAGCCACCAGCACTGTGCCTGAGGCGATCTACAACTTCAGTCCTTGAAGCCCCTGCAGGCAAGATCTGTTGGGATAACTGCCACCTCTGTTGTCACCGTGATGTCCTGCCAGCCATGGGTCTCCTCTCATGTGCCCTGAGGCAAGTTCCCATCTCAGCTTCTGCCCGACTGGTGTCCAGCTCCACCCCCTCTGGGGTAAGCAGCTGAGATGGCACCACATGCTGGTGATTCAAGGTAACAACACCGAAATGGGAAAAAGCTTGAAAAACAGACACAGACTAGATTTGAGCGGTGAATTGACAGTGATGTGAACTGTCCTTCACAGCAGGCCAGGGGCAACTGATCCTAACTGTGAACTAATTTATCAGCTGGAGAAGACAGCTAGAAATCAGAGCTGAAAGGACATTGGACTTAAATGAAAGGTCTCAGAGTGTGCTCAATTGGTTCTGTTAGTTTAATGACTTGATTCTATTCCTACTGTTTTGTACCTTTTTTTCTTTTCCTCTTCCTTTTCTTCTCTTTTCTCCTCTCTGGAAACCATATCTTTGTATAGAGGAACAGCACACCAATAAGGTGGTTGGTTAGCTTGTATGTTAGCATCATTGTATGTTTTATTATTTTTTGTATGGGAGTTGGTTAGTCTGTAGCTGTGGTCTATTGTTTTTATCTGTTTCAGTTTAGGTCTCTCTCTCCATTTGTTGGTGCACTTGTCTGTTTCCCCCCTTACTCCATTCTCTTTCCTCTGCTAACCACATTTTATTTCAGGGAGTAAACCTACAACCCCACTGCATGGACAGTTTCCAAGGCAGTGGGAAATGGGTTTCAGATTATCCATACACCTGCTCTGAACACCAGAACCTGCAGATAGATTTTTAAATCATAGTTCCCCCTTAAGTAAATCTCAAAACTGCAAAAAGGACCACCCCAACCTACAGTGCAACTCCAGAATTGAACAAAGTAAGAGGGCATACATAAAGAATAGGAGATTGAACAAACAGAAGTAAAAGCAATCCCTCTACCCCTGAATGACAGAATTAAAGAAGATGGTGATATGGAGGGAAGGAAAAAGTAGGGAGGGGGAAAAAACTAGACAAATGAAGAAAAACCAAAAGAAGAATATAGGTCTCACACAGACCTCTGGGAGATCAGACACTGAGAAAACAGATTCTGGAACACAAACAATGAAGAGCCCCCAGAATGACTGGTCACATGCAACAAACCCAGACATCAAAACATTAATAGAAAGAACTAAAAAAAATTGAGGACAAATAATAGCAAAATAGGAAGGAGCTGATGTCAGAAATAACAGCAGTAAAGAATACTGTGATGGGAATAAATAACAAACTAATAAGCATGGAAAGCAGAATTAGCCAAGCAGAAGAAAGAATCTCAGAGCTCGAAGACCAAAACACAGACCTAACTCAAACTGTCAAAAGGATAGAAAAAAGCTCAAAAAGACAGAACAAAACCTTCAGGAGATGAATGCTCACTTCAAGAACTGAACCTAAGAGTAATTGGCCGTCCTGAGACAGAGAGAGAAACAGAGGTCACACTGAAACAAACATTTCTTGAAATCATTCAAGAAAACTTCCCTCATCTCATCAAGGATGAAAAAATTCAAACACAAGAGATTCAGAGAACCCCTGCAAGACAACAAATGAGAAGACCAACTCCCAGACACATAATAATTCACCTAAACAACGTAGGTATAAAAGAAAAAATTCTAAAGGCTGCAAGAGAAAAAGGTCAGACTACCTACCAGGGAAGACCAATTAGAATAGCAGCAGATTTATCTACAGAAATGCTCCAGGCTAGGAGAGCTTGGAGCCCTATCTTCAAAGTTCTAAAAGATAAACAATTTCAACCAAGAATAACCTACCCAGCCAAGCTAAGCTTCATCAGTGAGGGAGAATTGAAATCTTTCCCAGATATCCAATCCCTAAGAACCTACGCTGCCACAAGACCACCTCTACAAGAAACACTTAAGAAAGTATTGAATACAGAAGAAAAGGAAAAAAGAACAACATTCTTCACAAGAGTATAAGCAAAAGATTGAAAACACACATGATCCAACTCTAAAACCAAAAGAAAGACAACACACAAACAGGAAGAACAACAACTCTGTAAGAACATTATGATAGGGATCAACTCTCACATTTCAATAATTAGTTTGAATGTGAATGGACTAAATGCACCACTGAAAAGACATAGAATGGCAAAATGAATAAAATATCACCAGGCACCAATCTATTGCCTTCAAGAGACACACCTCACTAGAAAGGACACTCACAGACTCAAAGTAAGAGGATGGGAAACAAATTTTCAGGTGAATGGAACACAAAAGAAGGAAGGAGTCACAATCTTAATCTCAGACAAAATACCCTTTAAGCTATCAAATATTAAAAAAGATACAGAGGGCCACTACATAATGATAAAAGGTTCAATCCATCAACAAGAAATATCCATCCTAAACATATATGCACCAAACATAGGAGCACCAACTTTCATAAAGCAGCTCCTAGATAAAATAAAAAAAGATATTGACTCCAATACCATCATAACTGGGGACTTTAATACCCCACTCACAACCCTAGACAGATCATCGGGACAAAAAATCAGTAACGAGATCTGAAACCTCAATGTGACTCTTGATCAAATGGACTTAATTGATAACTACAGAACCCTCCATCCAAAGATGACAGAATACACATGCTACTCATCACTGGATGGAACGTACTCTAAGATCGACCACATACTTGGCCATAAATCAAGCATAAGCAAATTTAAAAGGACTGAAATTTTACCATGCACTTTCTCGGACCACAGTGGAATAAAAATAAGCATTAACACCACCAAGGTTCCCCCCAAAACCCACAAAGACATGGACACTAAACAGCATGATGCTAAACAACTCCTGAGTCAATGATGAAATCAAAACAGAGATCAAAAGATACCTGGAAACAAATGAAAATGAAGAAACATCCTACCAAAATCTCTGGGACACCATGAAAGCTGTAGGAAGAGGGGAATTTATATCCCTATAAACGCAAATGAAGAAAATGGAAGGATCACAAATTAACAGCCTAAGAAGCCACCTAAAAAAGCTGGAAAAGCAAGACCACAGAAACCCTAATTTCAGCAGAAGAATCCAGATCACCAAAATAAAAGCCCAAGTCCAGGACATAGAATACAAAAAGATAACACACAAAAAAAATCAATGAAACAAAAAGCTGGTTCTTTGAAAGGATAAAAAAGATCGATGGTCCACTAGCTAGACTGACTAAGAAAAAGAGAAAAAAAGCCCAAATAAACACAATCAGAAACACAAAAGATGAAGTCACATCTGATCCTGAAGAAATACAAAAGATCATTAGAGACTACTATGTACACTTGTATGGAAACAAACTTGAAAACCTTAAGGAAATGGAGGACTTTTTGTCATCACACAACCTGCCTAGGTTGAAACAAGAAGAAATTGAGACCCTAAATAGACCAATAACAATCAAGGATATTGACTACGTAATAAGGAAACTGCCTACAAAAAAAAAAAAAAAAAAAAAAAGCCCTGGACCAGATGGCTTTCCAGCAGAATTCTATAAGACATTTAAGGAGGAGCTTATACCAATCCTACTGAAGGTATTCCAGGCGATTGAGAAAGATGGAACTCTTCCCAAATCATTTTATGAAGCTAACATCACATTGATACCCAAGCCAGGTAAAGACCCAACAAAGAAAGAGAACTACAGGTCAATATCTTTGATGAATATAGATGTTAAAATTCTCAACAAGATCCTAGCAAACCGGATTCAACAACACATCTCAAAAATCATCCATCATGACCAAGTAGGCTTCATTCCTGGGATGCAAAGCTGGTTCAACATTCATAAAACCATAAATGTAATTAAATACATCAACAGATGTCAAAACAAAAACCACTTGATTGTATCATTAGATGCAGAAAAAGCTTTTGATAAAATCCAGCACCCCTTCTTGATAAAAACCCTCGAACATCTAGGCATACGGGGAACATACCTCAAAATAGTAAGAGCCATCTACGAGAAACCCACAGCCAGCATACTGCTAAATGAACAAAAACTGGAACCATTTCCCCTGAAAACTGGAACAAGACAAGGATGCCCACTCTCACCACTCCTAATCAATATAGTATTGGAAGTCCTGGCTACAGCAATCAGAGAAGAGAAGGCAATCAGGAGTATTAAATAGGAAAAGAGGAATTCAAGCTATCTCTCTTTGCAGATGACGTGATCGTGTACCTTGAAAACCCAAGAGATTTGGTCAAAACCCTCCTTACACTGATAAAGGCCTTTGGCAAAATCTCAGGATACAAAATAAATGTCAAAAGACAATCGCATTTCTTTACATCAATAATAAACAAACAGAAACCCAAATAAAAAACACAATTCCATTCACAATAGCCACAAAAGAAATGAAATACCTTGACATCTTCCTAACCAGAAACGTGAAAGACCTTTACAATGAAAACTACAAAATACTGCTCAAAGAAATCAAAGATGACACAAACAAGTGGAAAAATACCCCATGCTCATGGATTGGAAGAATCAACATTGTGAAGACGTCCATCTTACCTAAAGCAATCTACAGATTTAATGCAATGCCCATCAAATTACCAGCAACGTTCTTCTCAGACCTAGAAAAAACAACACAGGAATTCATATGGAAACACAACCTACCAAGAATACCCAGAACAATCCTCAGCAAAAAAAACAAAGCAGGTGGTATCACATTACCAGACTTCAAACTTTACTGTAAAGCTACAATAATCAAAACAGCTTGGTATTGGTACAGGAACAGGCATACAGACCAATGGAATAGAATTGAGATTCCAGAAGCAAAACCTCAATTTCTCAACCAACTCATCTTTGACAAAGCCTCCACCACCTACCACTGGGGAAGGAGAACCTATTCAGTAAATGGTGCTGCGAAAACTGGCTGACCACATGCAGAAGATTGAAACAGGACCCCTATCTATCCCCATACACAAAAATTAATTCTAAATGGATCAGAGACCTAAATGTAAAACCTCAAACCATAAGAACCTTAGAAAATGAATGACATACCCTCATGGAAAATGGAACTGGTATCCAATTCCTGAACAAAACCTGAAACTCACAGGCCATAAGAGATAAGATAGACAAGTGGGACCTCATTAAATTGACAAGCTTCTGCAAAGCCAAAGAAACCATCAAGAGAGCAGGGAGACAGCCCACACACTGGGAAAAAGTATTTGCCAACTCCAGGTCTGACAAAGGCTTAAGATCTTGGATCTACAAGGAACTCAAACGTGCTGAAAAGAAAAAAACAAACAACCCCATTATAAAATGGGCAAAAGAGATGAACAGACACTTCTCAAAGGAAGACATTTGAGCAGCCAACAGACACATGAAAAAATGTTCAACCTCACTAATCATCAGGGAGATGCAAATCAAAACCACATTGAGATACCACCTAACTCCAGTCAGAATGGCAATTATCAATAACTCAAAAAATAACAGTTGCTGGAGAGGGTGTGGTGAAAAGGGAACACTTCTACACTGTTGGTGGGAGTGCAAACTAGTGCAACCTCTGTGGAACAGTATGGCGATTCCTAAAAGCTCTAAATATTGACCTCCCATATGACCCTCCAATCCCCCTACTGGGAATATACCGTGAAGAACTCAAATCACTCTATAAAAAAGATACCTGCACACATATGTTTATCATAGCATTGTTCACAATAGCAGGAACCTGGAAGCAACTGTGCTGCCCATCAAAAGAGGACTGGATTAAAAAAATGTGGTACATATACACGATGGGATACTATGCAGCCATAAAAAAGAACAAAATCATGAATTTCGCAGCAACCTGGATGGAACTAGAGTCTATAATACTGAGTGATCTCTCACAGAAACAAAGACCTGAGTATCACATGTTCTCACTCATATAGTGGATCTTGAACGTCCAACGTAATACTATAAGAAAATGACTGACAGTGGTGGGAAACTATGGGGGTAGGAGGGGAAGGGAGATGAGATTAATGGTAATAAATATCTGTCGGGATGGGAAGACACCTCTTATCAACAAGGGTGCCTGAATGAAGCATATTTGTATACCTAGCCCTTAACTGTGCCCCACAATATTATAATAAAAAATATTGATAAAAAAAAAGAAAAACAGAAGAAGGCAGGAGTAACTATTCTGCTATCAGACAAATCAACCTTCAAGTCATCAAAACTTTATAAAGACCCAAGACACTACATAATGATAAAAGGCTTAATCTACTAGCAAGAAATATCCATCCTAAACATATATGTAACCCAACACAGGAGAACCAGGTTTTGTAAATCAACTACTAAGTAAACTAAGAGAAGTCATTGACTCACACAATCAAAGTTGAAGACCTAAATACCTTCCTAACTAGATAGATCATCAAGGCAAAAAATAAATAAAGATATCCAGGACCTCAACTCAATGCTTGACAAAGTGGACTTAATAGTCATCTATAGAACACTTCACCCAACAAATACAGAGTATACATTTTAATCATCAGCACATGGTAGATCCAAGATTGATCACATTCTCAGACATAAATCAAACAGAAACAAATTCCAAAAGACTGAATAATACTATGCATCTTCTCAGATCACAGTGGAATAAAAATAAATATTGCTATCAATAAGAACCCCTCAAAACACACAAGGACACGGACACTTAACAATATGCTACTGAACAATTTCTGGGTCAACACAGAAATCAAGACAGAAATTAAAAAATCCCTGGAAACAAATGAAGCAAAGATATCCTGTTAGAATCTCTGGAATGATATCAAATCAGTGTTAAGAGGAAAATTCATAGCATTGCATGCACACATCAAGAAAACAGAAAGATCATAAGAAAGCAGCCTAATGTCATCCCTAAGGGAGCTGGAAAGGCAAGATCACCTATGTTCTAACTTCAGCAAAAGAATCCATATCACCAAGATAAAATCACAATTGCAAAACATAGAAGACAACTATATCATAGAAAAAAATCAACAAGAAAAAAGCTGGTTCTTTGAAAGGATAAATAAAATTGATGGACTCTGGTCAGACTGACGGAGAGAGAGAGAGAGAGAGAGAGAGAGAGAGAGAGAGAGAGCGAATAAACAATTAAAAATGGAAAAGGCAAAGTCACAACTGACCCCAAAGAAATTCAAAAGATTATCAGAGATTATTGTGCACACCTGTATGCAAATAAACTTGAAAACTTAAAGGAAATGCAGGATTTTCTGACATCACACAACATCTCAAGGTTGAAACAAGAATAAATTGAAACTCTAAACAGCCCATTAACAATCCAGGAAATTGACTCAGTCATAACCAATCTCCTAACAAAAAAATTCCCAGACATATGGTTTTGTAGCTGTATTCTACAGGATTAACAAAAAGGAGCTGATATGATACTAATCTTGTCGAAAGTATTCCAGGTAATCGAGAAAGATGAGATTCTCCCCAAATCATTTTATGAAGCTTACATCACACTGTTACCCATACCCGGCAAAGACCCAACAAGAAAAGAGAATCATAGGCCAATCTTGATGAACATAGACACAAAAATGCTCAACAAGATTCTAGCAAATTGGATACAACAACATATCTCAAGGATCATCCATCATTATCAGGTGGACTCTATTCCTGGGATGCAGGGCTGGTTCAATATTTGCAAGACCCTAAATGTTATTCAGCAGTTCACAGATGTAAAATCAAAAGCCACAAGATTATATATTAGATGCAGAACAAGCATTCGACAAAGTTCAGCATCACTTCTTGATAAAAATCCTTGAAAACCTAGGCACAGAAAAAACATTCCTCAGAATAGTAAGAGCTATCTATGATAAAACCACAGTCAACATTTTGCTCAACAGGCAGAAGTCAGAAGCATTCCTCCTGAGAATGGGAACAGGACGAGGCTTCTCACTCTCACCCCTCCTGTTCAACATACAGCTGGAAGTCTTAGCCAGAGCAATCAAGCAAGAGAAGGAAATCAGGGGTATCCAATTAGCAAAAGAGGAAGTTAAGCTATCCATGTGCAGGAATTCTACATTTTGAAAATGCAAGGGAATCTGTTAAAAGCCTCCTTGTGCTAATAAATGAGTTTGACAACGTTTTGGGGTACAAAATAAAAGTACAAAAGACAGTTGCATTTCTATATACCAGCAACAAGTAGGAAGAGAATAAAAAGCACAATCCCATTCACAATAGCTACAAAAAATTTTTAAAAAAATGAAATCCATCTAACCAGAGAAGTGAAAGATCTTTACAATGAGAACTATAAAACACTGCTCAAAGAAATCAAAGATGACACAAACAAATGGGAAAAATTCATTGCTCATGGATTGGAAGAATCAATATTACCAAGATGTCCATTCTCAAGGCAATCTACAGATTAAATGTAATGTCCATCACATTACCAACATCGTTTTTCTCAGACCAGGAGATAACAGTACAGAAATTTATATGAAAACATAAAGGAGGATGACTAGCCAAAACATTACAGTAACCAAAATAGCCTGATGTTGGTACAAGAATAGACACATAGACCAATAGAACAAGACAGAGTTCTGGAATCAAAAACACCATTTCTCAATCAACTCATCTTTGAAAAAGCCACCAATAACAATCCTGGGGAAAGGTTATCATAATTATAAATGGTGCTGGGAGAACTGGCTGACTAAATGCAGAAGAATAAAACTGGACCCTTACCTGTCACCATGTACAAAAATCAACTCAAATCGGATCAAAGGCATACATGTAAAACCTCAAACTATAACAATCCTAGAAGAAAACATAGGAAACACCCTTATGTACATCAGAATAGACAATCAATTCTTGACCAAGTCCCCAAAAGCAAATGCCATAAAAACTAAGCTAGACAAGTGGGACCTCATCAAACTGAAAAACTTTTGCAAGGCAAAAGAATGCATAAGGAGAGTAAAGAAACAACCCACAGAATGGGAGGAAATATTTGAAAATTATGCATCTGACAAAGACCTAACATCCAGGATCTACAAATAACTCAAATGAAGTGAAAAGAAAAAAATAAACAACCCCATTAAAGTGGGCAAAGTGCCTAAAAACACACTTTTCAAAAGAAGACATACAAGCAACCGACAGACCATGAAAAATGCTCAGCCTAATTAATCATTAGAGAAATGCAAATTAAAACTACAAAGAGATATCACCTAACACTGGCAAAGATGGCTATCATTAAAAGTAAAAAAACAAGGAGGTAGGGAATATGGTCGCTGAACCCATCAGTCTATGCAAGTCTCCATGTGAGTGAGTAAGTGTATTAAAAATTTTGTGTGCATGCTGGTAAACAAGTGGGTATGTGAGTGGCTGACTGAGTGAGGGCGAGGGAGCTAGTGGACAGGGCTCTCCTGGTGTATCAGCTGGTGCCACAGTGGTTGACCACATGCAGAAGATTGAAATAGGACCCCTACCTATCACCATACACAAAAATTAACTCTAAATGGATCAAAGACCTCAAACTATAAGAATCTTAGAAAACGCAGGAGATACCCTTATGGAAATTGGAACTGGCAACCAATTCCTATTCAGAACCCTAAAGGCCAATACCTTAAGAAATAAGATAGACAAGTGGGACCTCATCAAACTGATGAGCTTCTGCAAAGCAAAAGAAACCATCAAGAGAATGGGGAGACAGCTAAAAGAATGGGAAAAAATATTTGTCAAGTGTATATCTGACAAAGGCCTAACATCTAGGATCTATAAGGAACTCAAACATGCCGAAAGGAAAACAACAAATAGCCCCTTTAAAAAGTGGGCAAAAGACATGAATAGGCCCTTCTCAAAAGAAGATATATGGGCTGCCAACAGACACATGAAAAAGAGCTCAGCCTCACTCATCATCAGAGAAATGCAAATCAAAACCACATTGAGATACCACCTAACCCCAATAAGAACGGTCATCATTAATAAACAACAAGAGATGCTGGCAAGGATGCAGAGAAAAAGGAATGCTTCTACCCTGTTGGTGGGATGCAAACTAGTGCAACCTTCTGGAAGACAGTGTGGTGATTTCTGAAAGAACTAAAAATTGACCTTCCATATACCCAGCAATTCCCCCTATTGGGAATATACCTGGAGGAACTCAAATCATTCTACAAAAAAGATACCTGCACACGTATATTTGTTGCAGTTCTATTCATAATAGCAAAAACATGGAACCAACCATCTTGCCCATCGAAGCTCAACTGGATTACAAAAATTTGGTACATATACATAATGGAATATTATGCAGTCATAAAGAAGGACAAACATATGAACTTCGCAGCAACTTGAGTGGATCTGGAGTCGATCATACTCAGTGATCTATCACAGAAACAAAGAATAGAGTACCTTATGTTCTCACTCATAAGCGGACCTTGAGCAATTATAATACTATAAGAAAGGGATTGGCAGTAGTGGGAAACTGTTAGGGGGAGGGGGGGTGGGATTAGCAGTTGAGGGAAACTGCTAGGGGAGGAGGGGCATAACTCATTAACAAGGGTAACTGCATAATCAATATTTGTATACCTAACCCTGAATTGTACCCCACATCTTTAAAATAAAAATTAAAAAAACAAAAACAAAAAATCAGAAGCTTGTGCAGTTGCGGAGAAAAGGGAATGCTTTGACACTGTTGGTGGGGGTGCAAAATTGATCATTTTTTATGGAAAGCTTTATGGTGATTCCTAAAAGAACTAAAAACTGACCTCCATATGATCCCACAATCCCTCTTCTGGAATATACTCGAAGGAACTATAAATCGTTCTACAAAAAAAACCCTGCACACATGTTTATTGCCACACTATTCACAATAGCAAAAACAGAGAACCAATCCTACTGTCCATCGAAAATGGATTGAATAAAGAAAATGTGATACATACACATGATGGAGTATTACACAGCCATAAAGAACACAATCATGAATTTCTCAGCAAATTGGATAAAGTTGGAGACCGTCATACTAAGTGATCTGTCACAGAAACAAAGAACTGAACACTGCATGTTCTTTCTAATAAGTGGGCCTTGAAAAATAATCACATGAACACAAGCGAGAGACCAGCAGTGGCTGGGCACTGCTAAGGAAGGGAGGGATAGAGGAAGGTGGGAGGAACATGACAACACAAATGGTACCAGGTTCACTACAAGGGAAGGAGTCCCAGTTGGAAGCTCAAGCTTCACCTGTATCCAGCCTACCTATGTTAATCCTCATTTGTACCCTACATCTCTGCAATAAAAGAAGAAGGCACTCAACTATGAATTGTCACTCCACAAAATACAAAGACTGCCACCTGTGAGGCCTTCTATGTCACCTTGGTGTACTCACTTGCAGTGTTACCACTGCATGAGTTTTCTGCTCTTCCATTGCAAATTGACTCCTCACTTAGAAGAGACCTGAGCCTAAACTTCTGGAATCTTTCTCACAGCAAGAAGGGTCTTAAGAGACTAAAGTACTTGTGTCATAATAACTGAGATTCAGACCACTAGCAAATAAAATTTGCCCAAAATTGGTGGTAGAAAGACCAGCTCATAGGAAAAACAACAGCAAAAGATTTGTGTGTTTAACTTGCATTTCTTTAATTATGGGTGAAGTTTTACTTATTGTCGTATGTGTATTAGCCACTTGCCTTTCTTATTTTTTTATTTTTATTTTTTTGAGTTGGAGTCTCACCCTGTCGCCCAGACTGGAGTGCAGTAGCCGTTCCCGGCCACCGCAGCCTTGCCTGCTGGGCTCCGGCGATCCTTCCGCCTCAGCCTTCCGAGTAGCTGGAATTACAGGTGCGCGCTACCACGCCCGGCTAATTTTTTGATTTATTGCCTTACTTTTAATAAATGATATATTCCTAGTATATGTCCATTTTTCTATTGGAAGATTCATTTTCCTTATTGTGTTGTAAAAGTCCTTTCAATGTATTATAGAACATGTTTATTTCCAGCATTTGTGCTTACACACGTTTCTCCAATTTCTGTTTTTTTCTGTTTATATGATTTCTCACTATAAAACTTTTTTATTTGTGTGTGGTCAATTATATCAGTTTGTTACAGTTATCCTCCTATCAGTATTCTACAAACCTTCCTTGTGCTTTCCTTGAATATTTTTTATAGTTCAATCTTTATGTTTAAATCTTTGACCACCTAAAATGTACTTTGAAATAATGGGGGAGGTAGAAATCCAGTATTTCCCTTGAATTACTGGCAATCAATCTCAATATTATTTACTGAATTATCAAACATTTAATGGGCGATGTAGGTTTCTGCTTTTATCATTTGTAAAATTCTTGAAGGCATTGAGTTTCTCTTTTCTTCCACTGATGTTTGTGTATTTCTTTACCATTACTATATGTTGACATTTTTAATGAAACTTTTGGTGGCATTAAAATGTATCATTGGGTCAAAAAAATCAAACATGTAGTTCCTGAAAGCTCTCTAGTGCACAATAATGTCTTTGAGTTAGTGTTTTCCTCCTCTGTTCAGGTATGCCGATGAGTGACACCCACATCCTATCTTATCCCGTTCCCCCACAACTTGGCTACTGGTTCTGGTGATCCATTCACTAAGGAAATTTTGCTGCTGAAGTTCTATTTGGTGGGGCATTATTTGTTTGCTTTTTATTTTAGGATAGTATTGTATATACATTCAGTGTTTGCACATCAAATCACTGTGCTGTCTTTCCCTTTAAATTAGAAGAAGGGATGTGCGATGTTGAGAAAAAAACTGCTCTGAAGGCAAACAAAACAACAGCAACAACAAAAACATTAATATGCACTCATACCACCAGTTACATGCCCATTGGCTGTGTACAAAGATTTCTGCCAGTTGGCAGGCCCCAAGTGCCAAATCAAAGGGCAAATTATGAGTCTCTTAAGTATTTCACTTTCTTTTTGATAAGAAAAAAGAAAATCATTTGTCATTTAACTGAGTGATCTGCTGTTTTTCTTTTACTTTGACTTCATATGTGTATAGAGTGTGAAGTTGAAAATTGAAATAGTAACTTGATAATATCACGTTAAAATCTCACTTTGCCTGACTGTATCAAATAATCATAGGTGGTCAAAAGGATATTTGAACAAGCCAAATGGTTAATTTTCTCAGTTTCTCAATACACAGTCTCTGTAAGGTTAATATAAATTATATGTATTTTTATTCTTATAGATGTATTTACTGAACTCCTTATTAAGTCAGTGTATTTTTTCCTGACTTCGTAAGTGAGGTATTATCTAAGGCAAAACAGCACGGAGAGTGTTTATTTACCAGATGGGGAGGATAAGGAAGCCAGGATCTCATAAAGGACTTGACGTGAATGGTGTGTGTTGCGCCCTTTCCTTTGGTACTTCAGCAGCTACTAAATCCTGCTGTGCTTCCTATTGCTGGCTGACAAGAAACAGAAGCCTCTTCCCACAAGTGACTGGTGGCAGATGGATCAAGCCACTGAAACGCTGTGCCCCAGACTTTCATCTGTCCAGCTGAACTGGGTCATTACAAAGTGCGCTTTCACACATGGCTGCTCTTAAGGCTGCAATTTATGTGTAGTGTGGACAATAGTTAGTTTAATTTAGCAAGTTTATTTTAAACATCTACTATATGCCTGGCAATGTGCTGTGTGCTTTTCAAAGGCGAAAAAAGACAAGGATACGCATATTAGCTGGTTGTGTTTCATTTTTACAGGGAGTAATGAATGTAAATCTAAGAACACACATCATTGAAATAAATCAACATCTCTTGGTCCTCAATTTTCCTTTAGATTAACAAACCCATTCAGAAGAAGTAATTAGTGACCAAAGCAATTAGAAAAGGAAATGAACAGGATAAATGTGAATAGGTATTTAGGAAAAGTAATATTTTACTAATCTTAAACATTTTGATAGCATATATAAAAATTTGAGTAATGAACAGTATTATTTACTTTTTTGGTATAGACTCAGAATTACAGAGGAAGATAGTTTTGTTTAGTTATGAGCTTTTATCTATTTTCCTATCTCTCCATCCAGCTATCCATCCACCCATCATTTTTCTATCCATCTGGTATCTTATTTTTTACCTAAAGTTTTCTTTGGTGAAAATTGAGTTTCTTAACCATTTCTGATACAGAACATTAATTATTTTTCATTTAAAACTAATGGTTGAGAAAAACAGCTCTAGGGCAAGCTGTTTTCTAGAATTTCCACTCTGTGAAAACTGGCTTTTGGGCAGCAGTGTCTAAAAGGGAGGCTGGCAAAAGTATCTGAAATACCAAAGGAAAAATCTCATTCTGCAGGTTTTATGAGCTCACAAAGTCCTTCTGCTATTTAAACAACTTTCTCACTTTTGTGTGTGTCATCATCTTTATTTCTTTAGCACTTTGGAAGACATAAAACTGGAAAACATTATCTGTTTTCAGACTTGTGCCTTTAGCCCAAGTCAGGAAGAAAAAGTGGAAGACTTTTAGGCCTGTTTTATATATGTGACAGTATAAAAATATCTTGTTGCATCCAAGCCTGAATCAGCAAAAAGTATTTATTTGAGAAAACCCAACAGGTGGATAAATTTGTTCGACTAATTGAATAAAACCCAAAATATGTTTTCTGTTTTTAGACTATTAGCTACTCAAGTGTCTGACAATAAAATAAATGGTCTGGATTCTCAGTTTTAGATAATTCCACAAGTTTGGAGACTATAAAACTACTTTATCTGAGATTTAATGCAAACTATATGTCAATGACATTTTTTTGAAGATAGGCTTTTGCTTTAATTAGTATATAAAATATGCCTCCTAAAAAACTGATACATGAGCACAGTGATTTTATTTCAAACCAGAAAGAACAGAGGCAAGCATATTTTGGTTGAACTATACATATTCTTTCAAAGTTAGTGCTCAAAAAATTAATGAAATATTACCTTGCTAAAAAAAGAAAACAGAGTACCACATGTTCTCACTCATAAGTGGACCTTGAACAATTATCATAATACTATAAGAAAGCAATTGGCAGTAGTGAGAAACTGTCGGGAGTGCGGTGGGATTAGCAGTTGAGGGAAACTGCTAAGGGAAGGAGGGGCATACCTCATCAACAAGAGTACCTGCATAGTCAAAATTTGTATACCTAACCCTGAATTGTACCCCACATCTTTTTAATAAAAAAAGCTAAGAAAATAAAAATAAAAATAAAAAATAAGAAAAGAATACCTGCATTTTTCTTTGGACAATATGGCAGAAAGATTAATAGCATGGACTTTGAAGTTAGACTGCATACATTAAGATACCAACATTATTACTTACAAGCCATGTGACCTTAGGCAAGTTACTTAATCTAAATTGCCTCAATTTCTTCATCTGTAAAATGGGGATAAGTACAGTACCCACCTAATGGAGTTATTCTGAGGATTAAATGAGTTGACATGTGTAAAATGCTTAAGCAGCATCTGACTATTTATAATTATTGTGTTATATGTTTGCTATTATTATTCGTTATTAAGTGGTTAATTTAATATTATGAGTTCTGAGAATTAGTGCATCAGTTTTCTTTCTTCACACTGGCTGAAAGCAGATTTAAAGGCAAGTTTGTGACTTGACCATAATAATGAAGGAAACTTTTTAAGCTCACCACTGGCCCAACTTTTTGTCTCTTCCATGACATTTCCTGTCTTCTATTTAGTTTATGAAACCTTGTATAATTTCATAAATTCATAGAAACTGCTTGATGTTCTTTCTGGAAAATACATGTAAACATAAATAGTACACATTTTTTAATCCTATTATTTGAGCTGCACAGAAATATGAAAAAAATAAAATCTAAGTCTAGGACAAAGTTGGCATTTAAAAAGAAGAGTTTGAGAAGGGGGAAATATGCACAGAAAACACAATGGGGATCCCTGTATGGTTGTAGACAATTTTCTTCCCAAATTGCTTTGCTGTCCCTTGAAGAAACATACACATTTTTGTGGAAAGATACACATTTTTGTACATCTATCCCATGTAATCTTCCATATCATTTTCAGTGGAACAGATATTTCTTTTGTGACAAGGGAGTAAGATTTAGAATCACTGAATGACATTATTGTAAAATTAACCTGAGAGTTAATGTCATATAATGTCAAACAGCTTCTGGACACACGTAATATCACTTTTCATGATAAGTTTATTTTTAAAAATTAAATTTCTTAAATGGCATTTTAAAACTGTTATCTTGGACAACCTCTTCGGGTACCTCCCTCTGTGGGAGCTTTTCTGTTCACTCAATAAATCCTGCTTTAAAAACAAAAACAAAAAAACAAAGAAAACCCTGCTATCTTATGCTGAAAGTTTTAACCATTAGAACAACACAGACTATCCCTTTCTCCCCTTTATAAATAGTACTGTATGACTAGGAATAGATTTCCACCCTTGAAATATCTCAAAGACTCAGAATGTTTTTGTAAACCACAACAGCATTACTGTTCTACAAGAACATTATGACTGTGGTTTATAATGTCATCAGACTTCTTGATTGATTTATAGCATAGTTATCCAGCCATCTCAATTAATTAGCTTAAGTATTTTTCTCAGCTTAAGTCACATGTCTTGTCAAATCAAGACTTCTCTTTAGTTCTCAGTAATGCCATGTTGTTTGAATCCTGCAAATTCTAGGTTACTGAAAAGGTCTTTTAACTCCTGCAAGTTTTTTTCTCCAACTTTCATTGAACAAAACTATTTACTCAAAAGACTTACACTGTGTGAAAATTGGTGACAACATGTCTTAGGTTGGGAGGGTAAAGCTCTCAGAGATGGCAAAGATCTACTGACTGAGTACTGGAATTCTTAGTAAATTATAGTAAGTTCCACTTGGAGGTGAATTCTGTGCCTGGAACCTAGGCAATGAAATGTGAAATGTGTATATATTCAATTGCCTCGTATTTAGTTCTATTGACATTTTTTATTATGTTGTGATCCTATATTTTCTGGCCGTTAGTAAGTAAAGAAACCAAATAAATATGCCATTTAAAAATTACTATTATAGAGTAATTTCAATAACTTATATCCCAGTACACAAATAAGTAGGGTTAGAAAATTGTGCAAAGTAAACTACATATGAAAATGAAAGCATAGCTGCTCAGTGAAATAACTATGCTAGAGTAAAATGGATAAAATTGTAACAGTATATTTGGATATTTATGGTGGGCATTTAGATAATGTCTGTGTGGAACAAAAAGAATCTGGAAATATTTTATTTTAAGAAATTAACTAAATATGTGACAATCTTTAAGACATTTCATCTCTTATTTAGCATGTCTTACAAATGCTTTGATTTTAGGTCAGAACTTTTACATGGTCCACTTGGAATCTGAGAGAGAATTCTTGGCCTACATATGTTAGTAGTCTCATGAAATGTCTTGCTTTCCATGTGGAATTCTAGCTTCTACCCTGTAAGAGCACACTGCATTTTGTTGAACAAGAGTAACAAATGTTGGGTGTAGAATCTTACACTTGAATTATTCCTCAAAGAACAATTTGGTCAAAGAGTAAAATTTGGAATATAATATAGAAAATACTTTTTGAGAATTCTTATTTTAGGAAATGTCATTTAATTGCTACCACCTTTTCCCCAAACATCTAGCTAAAATAAAAATTTAAATTTTATTTCTGATGATAGAAATTATATCTGCACTTTAGATGATTTTTCTTAGTATCCTTTATTTTAAACACTAGATATTCCTCCTTTTTGTAATTTTTAAGAAAAGAAGTGGGAGAGTAAAACAGTACACAAAGAATGAGTTTCAAACAGCAGATGTGTATTTTTGAGAAATAATTTATACCTTCAAATGTAAATAGTCTTTCTAGTCTAAAATCCTAAGTTGTTTAATAGTAAAAAAAAAAAAAAATCAAATCTATTTGTCTTTCTTATTGATTCAATGTGAGATTTTGATATTTAACTAAGACATACATTTTTAATGAAAAAAAGATATATAAAGGAGGGATCCAAAAAATGGAGTTACCTTTTGGAGGGTGAGTCCCTTATAGTGTAGACTTTCCCCGCTAGTTAAGTGTTCTAGGAACCTATCAACGCCAGTGCACCTGCAAGTATTGTTGTGTGAGGCTTCCTTCAGGTTTAGTGAATTTTTTTTGGAGATTCTTCCAAAGCACTTGCCCATTTCATGACGGGTGATTTAATAGAGCAACTACCCACATAGCGCTGAGTGTTCAACAGTTTTTGACCACAAACAGTATTACTCCTTGTGCCCTACCCTCCCTATTTACTTATCTTGCCAGGAATTATTTATTTTGTCTCCTCAAAAAAAAAAAAAGTTCCTCAAAGAGAAACTTTTGCCAATGTGGAAGATGTGCAGCAAAAAGTGGCAGAAACTCTAAAAGGTGTCAAAATTGATGAGTTCAAAAACTGTTTTGAGCAGTGGAAAATGTATCCTGACAGGTGTGCTGCATCAAACAGAGAGTACTTTCATGGTGACTGAAGTCTACGCATATAAGAATAAATATATCATTTTTATAAATAAATTCCAGGGTTTTTTTTGGTCCCCCCTCATATGTGCCAATGTAGATTGAAATTTTATATACTTACTAGTATTTAAGGACATATGCTTAGAAAAGGAAAGAAACTTTGTAATTTCAAGAGACAAAATTGTTTGTATGAAATTATTTGTATCAAAGCCACTTATATAAATTATGCTGACAAGTATGAATTAACTTTACAGATAAACTACTTTTCTAAAAAAAAAGTCTTATAAAAATAACAATTATAATGTAGATGAAGAAAGAATACATCTTGGTCAGAAAAACCAATGTTTGCCCTTAGAGTAAGAGGATTCTCCTTTTGGTTATAGGCTCTGAGCATCCAGTTTGAGCAGTTTACATCAGGGAATTCATTCACAGTCTCTATGTAATGGGATCTGATCACTGCCCACTTACTGCCTTAAACATTTTACGCTGGCAATGAGATATTATTCTTCACACTCTTGCTTTTCTTTTCTTTTTCTTTCTTTTTTTTGAGTTGGAGTCTCACTCTGTCGCCCAGACTGGAGTGCAGTGGCTACTCCTGGCCACTGCAGCCTCAACCTGCTGGGCTCCGGTGATCCTTCCGACTCAGCCTTCCAAGTAGCCGGAATTACAGGCGCGCATTACCACACCTGGCTAATTTTTTGATTTATTGTAGAGATGAGGTCTCGCCAAGTTGCCCGGGCGGGTCTCGAACCCGCGGGCTCAGGCAATCCACTCACCTCAGCCTCCCAAAGCACGGGATTACAGGCTGAGCCACCGAGCCTGGCTTGCTTTTCTATCTTTGCATCTTTTCTTAAATTTCTAGACATAAGAAGGGTCCCATTAATACATGGCTCTGTGGATCTCACTGGCTAATTATAAATGTTATTTAGCATTTATTTTCCAACTAGAGAGAAAACTCTTAAGGAAGCAAGATCGGCATTCCATTTGGCTAAATGTCTTCACTGTGTCTACACCAGTAAATGGCTGTTGAAATCTAGAATTGGGTTGAGTTGGTTATTGTAATTTCTAGAGATGAGCCTTGGGCAAGTATCTTAACCCCTCTCAGCTTCCCCTAGTTTGCAAAATGGGCATCATATTGACCTCATATATTGCTATATGAAATATGACAAAAGTCCATAACAACAATAGCTGGCATATAAAAGTTACTAATAAATGCCAGGTTTCCTCTTATAATTATTTTCATAATGGCTATCTTCCCAACTTCCATAGCAAAAGCGATACATGACACATATCTATTACCACTTTTTGTACTTATTATTATGCTATGATTTACTGGTCTCTGTTTTATATGTTTGTATTTTCTTTATTTATGAAAAAAAAAAGAAGGTAGAAGCTGTATTTCTTGTGCTTACTGTACCATATTAACAGAGTATTGAGTAATGTTGGGTGCATGGTAAATGTTGAATGCATCTGCTTCCTGATTGGTTGACATAGGCCAAGACTTTTAAAAACTCATATTTTTGATATATAAATGTTCTTGGAAGTGTGCTTATTATCATGGGTAATTAGGAGTTGCCCATGAAAATCACACCTCTAATAGTAACTATATTGGGGTGCAGAGGATAAAAGTTGTGGGTAGAGAGGAAGAAAGAACTAATTAAATAGTTGTTAAACTGAAACATGTTTTGGCTGCACTAGTATATATCCTGTAAGCACATGTTATAAATGTTACCATTTCCAGTAATAGATCTTCATCTGCTTGAGTGGCTAATTATGTTACATAGAATTGGAGGTGCTGCCAAGATGTTGGGATACAATTGTCACTAGAGATTTACCTAACAGGGAATATCTAGAGGAGTTCTAAAATTTTATAATTAACTGAAACAATTATATTAATTGCACATCAATTTATCTTGGTTCAATAGCATAGAGTTTCAAAGAAGAAAACTTCTAATCCATATACTAAAGCAGGTAATTCATAATTTGAATGCAATTTTATGATTTCCAAGTGTATTGGGAGGATTTATTTATTCTCTAATAGCATTTACTACATTCTTGACAAGCTCTCCACTTCATAATTGAAAGCTTGTTGTAAATAGCCTGTAAGTTGTTTTTACATAGGAAATAATTTGAGTCATTTACTCAGCAAAAAAACTTCTATTTTTCTCTTCACAGACTGAAAATATAATGTATGTGTGTCTATTAACAAAGGAAAAGTAATTCATGATACAATTCAGACACTAACAATACACAAATTCATAGACCATCTATTTTGGTAAGTGGGTAAATTGGTTTTATATCTGCCAATAATATTATTAAATAATAATGCAAGCTTGGGGTGAGATGTTAGACTTACCTATGACAGACTGGAAAAAAGATTCTGGAATGTTTCAAAGGTAAAAGAAAATAGAACTTGACAGATTAAAGAGCTCTGAGCTCTTTCCTGCTCACCTTCCTCAAACTACTCTTTATCAGATGGATTAATGCATTCTTACCATTGAAAAAGACAGGCTGCTGCCTATGACAGTAACCAAAGAACTTGCTGATTGTGACCTGGCATTAGTAGGAGAAGAACGGGAAATGTTTATTTCCCCTGTCACTATTCTGAAAAAAATAGACAGCTTGTGGCCTGTAGCTTATCTTAAAATATCTTATTTAACACAAAGAAGCTGGAAAATAACAGTATAGGAAATGTAAAGGGTAAATGCCTAAAACATACGGCATCTGGCCCAAAAGCATATTTGGTAAATTCCAGTTACTTTGCAATGTCGACTTATTTTTAACATGGGTATAGTATATCAGACTCATCTCTGATTTAGTAAAACTTGAATGAAAAATTCTGAATTATTATTTTCTCAATTTGTTGATTAGAATATTTTAAAACTTTTAACATAAACTTTATGTAAAGTTATTTACATAACAATGGTTATGTAAATAAGGTGTAAATGTCATAAGATAGCATGCATATATTTTAAGTGTATAGCTTGGTGAATTTTATAAACACATACATCCCTATATAAACAGCACCCTGGTGAATTTATAACATAAGTCCATCATTCCCTCAAATTTCCTTATGCCTCTCTACCCTCAATCTCACTCCTTTATCCCTGGCCAAAGGTAAACACTGGTCAGCTTGGTTTTGCCAAAGTATTAAATTTACCTCTTCCAGCTGTCATATAAGTGAAAGTATCCAGTATGTTCTTTTTTTGCGTCTGACTTCTTTTGCTCAGCATAATGTTTTCAAACATCATTCATGTTGTGTGAACTAGTAGTTTGTTTCATTTTTATTGCTGAGTATTAATTCCATTGCATGGAAATGGCAAAACTTGTTTACGGATTTATGTTGCTGTACATGGGTTGTCTAGCTTTTTACTATTATGAATAATGCTCTATACATGTACACATCATTTTGTGGACATATATTTTGATTTTCTCTGGTAAGTCACTAGAAGAGTAATATTCAGATCACATAATAAGTAAAATTTTAACACACAAGAAGCTGCCAGATTGTTTTTTAGAGTGGTTATATGACTTTACATTCCCAGCAGCCATGTGTATGTATATAAGAGTTCAAATTGTTCCACATCATCACCAACACTTGGTGTTTTCAGCCTTTTAAATTTTAGTCATTCTAATTCAATGGTAGCTCACTGAGGTTTTAATTCACATTTTCTCTCCTGAATAATGATGTTGAGTACTTTTTCATATCTTTATTTGTATATCTTCTTCGATGAACTGTCTATTGAAATATTTTGTTCTGTGTATTGAGTTTTTGTATTATTATTATTTAGTTGAAAATTATTTACACATTGTAAGATATATATAGTGAATAATTTATTTCAATTTGTAACTTTCATTTTGGCATGGTGTCTGTCAAAGGGTAGACTTTTAAATTTTAATAAAAATTTAATTTATCCATTTTTCCAAGGTTAGCTGTTTTGATGCCCTATTTAGAAATTATTTGCCTACTCTAAGGTTACAAAGATTTTCTGCTATGTTTACTCTTGAAAGTTTTAGCTCCTACATTAATGTTTATAATAGATTTCAAGTTAACTTTTGTGTATTGTGTGATATAGAATTGAGTTTAATTATCTTTTGTCTATGGATATCCAATTGTTCCACTATTATCTATTGAAAAGATTCACCTCTGCTCTTAGGACTACAATGGCACCTTTAAAAAAAATCTGCTGACCATGTATGTAGAAGTCTATTTCTGGACTTTCTTTTCTACTCCATCAGTTTCATGCCATTTCCACGCTGTTCTGATTACTGCACCTCTATGTTATGCTTTGATATAAGATTGTGAAGCTTCTCTAAATTTGTTTTGCTGATTAGGGGTCTTCTTCATTTTCATGTACATTTTAAAACCATTTTTTCAATTTTTATAAAAATAACTTGATATCATTTTGACAGGTCAATGTGTTGAATTTTGAAAAGATAAAGAGTAGTTTGAGGAAGGTGAGCACAGCTTGGAGCTCTTTAATCTGTCAAGTTCTATTTTCTTTTACTTTGAAACATTCCAGAATCTTTTTTCCAATCTGTCATTGGAGTTTAAAAAATTGAGTCTTTCAATATATGATTATGGCATATTATTTAACCATTTCTTAATTTAACATATTGATTGTAATAAGATTTGTGTAGATTTTTAGGATGTTCTGCATATACAATATGCATTTATGAATAAAGACCATTTTATTTCTTTAATTCAAATCTATGTCTATCTGTTCATATTTTAATTAACTTTTATTGTATTATTGCACTGGTCAGGACTTCCACTAGAATGTTGAATAATGATGGTGAGGGTAAACAGTCTTATCTTTTCTCTAATCTTAAAGGAGAAGTGTTCATTCTTTCACCGTTAATTAAATGTTATAGGCTTTTTGCAGATGTCGTCATTAGATCAAAAGTTTCCTATTACTATCATTTTGTTGAGAGTTTTTATTATAAATGAGTGTTGAAATTTGTAAAATATTTTCTAAATGTATTATGTGCAGATTATCACATGATTATTTTATTAGTTTGTGAATATGGTAAATTGCACTGATTTATTTTTGAATAAAAAAAACCATTCTTGCATTTCTGGGAAAAACTCCACCTTTTCCTTTTGATATAATGTCAGAGTCAGTTTGCTAATTGTTTTGTTAGGGACTTTTGTGATCATATTCACGAAGTCTTTGTAATTTTCTTTCTTTCTTTTTTTTTTTTACTATGCCTTGGTTGGATTTGGTTTCAGTAAGATGCTGACTTCATAAAATGAGTTTGAAGGCATTCCATACCCCCTACATATTCTGAAAGGATTTGTATAATATTGGTATAATTTATTTATTTATTTTTATTTAAAGATGCGGGGTACAATTCAGGATTAGGCATACAAATGTTCATTATGCATGTACCCTTGTTGATTAGTGATGCCTCCTCGTCCCCTGACAGATTCCATTACTGCCAATCCTCACCCTGCCCTCCCATGGCAGTTTCCCACTACTGTCAAACTTTTCTTATAGTATTATGATGGTTGTTCAAGGTCCGCTTACAAGTGAGAACATGTGATACTCAGTTCTTTGTTTCTGTGATAGGTCACTCAGTATTATAGATTCTAAGTCCATCCAGGTTGCTGTGAAGTTCATAATTTTGCCCTTCTTTATGGCTCTGTAATATTCCATCGTGTTTCTTATCCAGTCCCTTTTTTGATGGGTAGCACAGTTGGTTCCATGTTTTTGCTATTGTGAATAATGCTGCAATAAACATGCGTGTGCAGGTATCTTTTTCATAGAGTGATTTGAGTTCCTCTAGGTATAGTCCCAGTAGAGGGATTGCAGGGTTGTATGGAAGATTGATTTTTAGATCTTTTAGGAATTGCCAAACTGTTTTCCACAGAAGTTGTATTTGTTTACACTCCTACCAAAAGTGTAAAAGTGTACACTTTCTACTGCATTCTCTTCAACATCTATTGTTTATTAAGTAATTGATAATGGCCATCCTGCCTGGAATTAGGTGGTATCTCAGTGTGGTTTTAATTTGCAATTCTTTGATGACTAGTGAAAATGAGCGTTTTTTCATGTGTCTGTTGGCTGCTCGCATGTCTTCTTTTGAGAAGTGTCTGTTCGTATCTTTTGCCCACTTTGTAATGAGGTTGTTTGTCTTTTTTTTCTTTTCGGCATGTTTGAGTTCCTTGTAGATCCTAGATGCTAGGCCTTTGTCAGACATACAGTTGCAAATATTTTTCCCAGTCTGTGGGCTGTCTCCCTGCTCTCTTGATGGTTTCTTGGCTTTGCAGAAGCTTGTCAGTTTGATGAGGTCTCACTTGTCTGTCTTATCTCTTATGGCATGGGCACTTGGGGTTTTGACAGGAATTGGTTACCAGTTCCAATTTCCATAAGGGTGTCTCTTTTTCTAAGGTTCTTATAGTTTGAGGTTTTGTGTTTAGGTCTTTTATCCTTTTAGAGTTGATTTTTGTGTATGGTGATAGGGGTCTTATTTTAATCTTCTGCAAGTGGCCAGTCAGTTTTCCCTGCACCATCAACTGAATAGATTGTCCTCTTCCCAGCGGTTGGTGGTGGAAACTTTGTTGAAGATGAGTTGGTTGAGAAATTCAGGCTTTGTTTCTGGAATCTCTATCCTGTTCCATTGGTCTATAGGCCTGTTCTTGTACCAATATCAGACTGTTTTGATTATTGTAGCTTGATAATAAAGTTTAAAGTCTGGAAGTGTGATATTTCCCACCTTGTTTTTTTTTTTTGCTGAGGATTGTTTTGGCTATTCGTGGCCATTTATGTTTCCATATGAATTTCTGTATTGTCATTTCCAGGTCTGAGAAGAATGATGCTGGCAATTTAATGGGTATTGCATTAAATCTGTAGATTGCCTTGGATAGAATGGACATCTTAACAATGTTGATTTTTCCAATCCATGAGCATGGAATATGTTTGCACTTGCTTGTGTCATCTTTGATTTCTTTGAGCAGTGTTTTGTAGTTTTTGTTGTAAAAGTCTTTCATGTCTCTGGTTAGGAAAATTCCAACTTATTTTATTTTTCTATGGCTATTGTGACTGGAATTGTGCTTTTTATTTGGGTTTCTGTATGTTTATTGTTGGTATATAGAGATGTGACTGTCTTTGGCACATTTATTTTATTTATTTTAATTTTTTAATTTTTTAATTTTTTTTTTGAGATAGAGTCTCACTCTGTCGCCCAGACTGGAGTGCAGTGGCCGCTCCCGGCCACCTCAGCCTCGACCTGCTGGGGTCCCGCGATCCTTCCACTCAGCATTCCGAGTAGCTGGAACTACAGGCGAGCGCTACCACGCCCAGCTAATTTTTTTATTTATTGTAGAGATGAGGTCTCACTAAGCTGCCCAGGCGGGTCTCGAACCCACAGGCTCAGGCAATCCACTCACCTCAGCCTCCCAAAGATGCGGGATTACAGGCACATTTATTTTATATTGGTATAATTTTTAATATTAAATATTTCATAGAATTTCTGATGAAACAATCAGAGTCTGAAATTTTATTTGAAAATTTTACTTGTGGTAAGGAAGATTGCAGCCTAAACAGTCGGACTATGAGAGTCTCAGTGTGAGTGAGTGTACGGGCTGATGAGCAAGTGGGCATGTGAGTAGCTGACTGAGTGAGGGCTAGGGAGCTAGCGGCCAGAGTTCTCCTGGTGCAGCAGCTGGTGCCACAGCTGCTGGGCTTGGACCCTAGTGATTCCTGGGTTACAGAAGTTGAACGCCATTTTCTTTCTTTCTTTTTTTTTAATGAACAAAACCCTTCCTGGGAAGAAAATGCTGGGAGATACTGCCTAAGTGGGGACTCAAAAGCAAGTGGCCAGGCCCCTGGCATAATAACTGGTGCTGCAGCTTCTCTACTTGGTCCCTAGCTCTTCCCAGGTCACAGAAGCTGAGCACCATTTTAAAAATGTCAACAAACACAAGTTTTCCTGTGAAAAGTGGTGGGGAGAGACTATTGTCCCAGGTTCTCCCTCACCATTGGCAAAAGAGACTTTGACTCCAGGCATTGCCTCACCACTTCAGCAGCCAGCAGGTGACTGGCAGTAGGGACTACAGAGGGAGTCAAGAGGCAAAGTCCCACGGAAGAGGACAAGAGAGGTACCCCACCACCACCTTGCAGGTGGGGCAGAAAAGTGCTCCAACTTGCTCACCACAGAGCAACAGATCCGATCTCTGTGACTGGCAGATCAACTACTCAAGGATTGATTTTAAGTCAGAGGGAATATCCTGAAAGCATCAACTTTGGAGGGACCTGATGAATGCTCAGCTCCAGGCGCCCCACCCTCTACCTGATCCAGCTGCGGGACAGAGGGTGTGTCCAGAAAAGGACAAGGAAGGACTCCAAAGAGATCAGTGGTGAGTCCAAAACCCCCTCCTCCCCAGCAATCTTCTGAAAATCAGACCCACATAGCTGGGCCACAACTGAGAGAGACAAAGCCAGGCGGAACCTGGACGACAGTCGCAATAGAACTACATTCCAGGATAGACCTGACTGGGGCACCCCCCTGCGAGTACATACCTGGGGAAGAGACAATCCCACGCCTCCCTACCAGAGGAGATCTTCCAGACCATATGAGAATGGGAGGGGAGGACTGCAGCCCCACCCACCTCCACTGAACCTCCTCCTTCCCTGCCAACACTGAGGAGACTGAGGAGAGAGTGAAAGAAGTGGCTTTGCAGGAGAGATCTGATTAGAGGAACAATTACAGAGTCTGCCACAAGAGGGCAGGGTTTTTTTTAGATTTTTTAAAAAATTTTTTAAAATCCTTTGTTAGTTCATGTATTTTAAAAATATTTTTCCTTTGTGTAAGTGAGGATTTGATATGCACTCCCCCAATTTTTTTTTCTTTTTCTGTGTCTTTCTTCTTTTATTTGTCATTTTCTATTTATGTGTGTATATGAATGATTGAGCATTCATCTTTCAATTTTGTTATTGTTATTAGTTTGCTTTTGGTCTTTTGTTTTTCTGGGGTTTTTTATTTTCATTTTTTATAATTTAAGGTGTGTGTCAATATATATGTGAGGGTTTGATTCGAATTCCTCTTTTTTTCCTGGTCTTTCTGTTTTTCTACTTGATTCATTTTGTGCTAGGCGTGTGTGTGTGTGTGTGTGTGTGTGTTTAGTTTTCTTGGGTTTTTTTGTTGTTTGTTTAGTTACACTTTGTTGTTATTTTGCTTTGTTTTGAGGTATGTGTGTATATCTGTATCTGTGTGTGTTCAATTGTTTTTTCCATTGGTTTCTGCTTTGCATCGTCATATAGAGTGGTAGTAGGGAGTCAGTCTCAGGAAACACATACTACAATAAGTGAACATTGTAATTTGCAAGTAGTTTCTGAATCTAAGCACCCCATTCCCTACTTTAGTCGAATTTCAAAAACTACAAGAGACAACAAAGGTTCCTATTACCATTCTATTTCAAAATAGACAAATCCAGAGCCCAGATCAAGGAAGAATACAGGACTGAACAAACATCAGAAAGGAAAACCACTCCCACTGACACTGAATAACAGAAATAAAGAGAAAAACAAGAACCATGTCACAAATGGGGAAAAACCAAAGGAAGAACACAGGCAATTTCAAGTGTAGCAAAGACAAAACTCCTGAAAAATCAGACCTTGGCGCTCAAACAATGGAATCTCCAATGACTGGCCTCAGAATACAACAGGGATCAGGGAATGGATGGAAAGAGTAAATAAGACTCAGGAAAGACAAGATGCAACACTGAAAGAATTTGTAACAGAGATTTTGGCAATAACAACTTTCATCCAGGAAATAAGTAACAAGATGACAAGCATGGAAAACAAAATTAACCTAGCAGAAGAAAGAATCTCAGAACTTGAAGACCAGAACATGGAATTAACCCGATCTGTAAAAGACATAGAAAGAAGACTCAGAAAGAAAGAACAATGCCTACAAGAGAAAAGTGATTATATCAAGAGGCCAAACCTATGATGGATTGGTATCCCAGAATAAGAAAGAGAAATGGGGAACAACTTGGAGCAAGAATTCCGGGAAGTAATCCAAGAAAACTTTCCCCATCTCACCAGAGATGTCACCAGCCAAGCACAAGAGATACAGAGAACCCCCACAAGACATCAAATCAGAAGACCAATCCCTAGACACACAGTAATTTGACTACACAAAGTAGGCACAAAAGAAAAAATCCTAAAGGCAGGAGGAGAGAAAAGTCAGACTACCTACTGGGGAAGATCAATCAGAAAAGCAGCAGACCTACTGGCAGAAACACTACAGCAAGAAGGAACTGGAGCCCTATATTAAAAGTCTCAAAGATAAGCCGGGCTCGGTGGCTCAGCCTGTAATCCCGCGCCTTTGGGAGGCTGAGGTGAGTGGATTGCCTGAGCCCGCGGGTTCGAAACCCGCCTGGGCAGCGAGACCTCATCTCTGCAATAAATCAAAAAATCAGCCGGGCGTGGTAGCGCATGCCTGTAATTCTGGCTACTCGGAAGGCTGAGGCGGAAGGATCTCCGGAGCCCAGCAGGTCGAGGTTGCGGTGGCTGGGAGCGGCCACCGCACTCCAGTCTGGGCGACAGAGTGAGACTCCAACTCAAAAAAAAAAAAAAAAGTCTCAAAGATAAACAACTTAAACCAGAATCTCCTATCCAGCCAAGCTCAGTTTCATCAGTGGTGGAGAATTAAAATCCTTCCCAGACATCCAATCCCTAACAGATTATGCAGCTTCCAGACCAGCGCTACAGGAGACACTTAAAAAGGTATTAAGCACAGAAGAAAGAAAAAAGAATAACTACACACTCCCAAGAGAACAGCAGAGCACAGAATTAACAGAGAATTCAGCACAACAAGAAACTTGAAAGCACACACATACAACAATCCCAAAGCCAAAAGAAAACAAGCAAACAAAGAAAAAGCTTTATAAGAACCTCATGACAGGGAGAAACAATCACATTGCAATAATCGGCCTGAATGTAAATGGACTAAATACACCACTAAAAGACACAAAATGGCAAACTGGATAAGAAACCATGACCTGATTATTTGCTGCATCCAGCAGACTCATCTCACTACACAGGACACACACAGACTTAAAGTTAAAGGATGGAAAATGAGTGCCAGGTCAATGGATCACAAAAGAAGGCAGGAGTTGCAAGCTTAATATCAGACAAAACAACCTTTAGGCTATCAAAAATTTTAAAAGATGCCAAAGGACACTACATAATGATAAAAAGTTCAATCCATCAACAAGAACTATCCATCCTAAACATATAAGCGCCCAACACTGGAGCACCAGCATTTACAAAGCAACCACTAATTAAACTAAAAAAAGATATTGACTCTAACACTATTATAACATGGGACTTGAATATCCACTGATAGCCCTAGATAGATCAACTAGGCAAAAAATCAGCAAGGAGATACAGTACCTAAACTTGACACTCGACCAAATGGACTTAATAGATACCTACAGATTCTTCCACCCAGCAACCACACACTATACATTCTACTCATCACCACACGGAATGTATTTCAAGATCAATCACATCCTTGGACATAAATAAAGCATTAAAAAATTCCATAAGGTTGAAATCTTGCCATGTACATTCTCAGACCACAGTGGAATAAAAATAAATATCAACACCAACAATGTTTACCCAAAGCCCACAAAGACATGGACACTAAACAGCATGATGATGAACAACTACTGGGTCAACACTGAAATCAAAGCAGAAGTTAAAAGATTCCTGGAAACAAATGAAAATGAAGAAACATCTTACCAAAACCTCTGGAATGCCATGAAAACAGTTCTAAGAGGGGAATTTATATCTCTACAAGCACACATCAAGAAAATGGAAAGATCAGAAGATGAGAGCCTAACAAACCACCTAAGGGAGCTGGAAAGAGAAGATCACCAAAACCCCAACTTTAGAAGAAGAATCCAAATCACCAAAATGAGAGCTCAAATACGGGACATAAAAGACAAAAACATCATGGAAAACATTAACAAAACAAAAAGCTGATTCTTTGAAAGAATTAACAAGATTATGGGCCCCTAGCCAGAATGACCAAGAAAAAGAGAGGAATGGCCCAAATAAACACAATCAGAAATACAACAGATCAATTCACAACAGACCCCGAAGAAATACAAAAGATTAACATATGTATACTTATATGGAAGCAAACTTGATAACTGAAATGAAATGGAGGACTTTCTGACATCACACAACCTCCCCAGATTGAAACAAGAAGACACGGAGACACTAAATAAACCAATAACAACCCAGGAAATTGACTCTGTTATAGGATAACTCCCTACAAAAAAAAAAAAAAAAAAAGCCTTGGACCAGATGGCTTTCCAGCAGAATTCTACAAAATGTACAAGGAGGAGCTGATACCAGTTCTATTGAAAGTATTCCAGGCAATTGAGAAAGATGGAATTCTCCCAAAATCATTTTATGAAGCTAACATCACACTGATACCCAAATTGGGTAAAGCTCCAACATAAAAGAGAACTACAGGCCAATATCCCTTAGGAACATAGATGCAAAAACCCTCAACAAGATTCTAGCAAATAGGATCCAAAAACACATCTCAAAATCATCCACCATGACCAAGTAGTCTTCATCCCCAGAATGCAGGACTGGTTCAACATTCGCAAGACCATAAATATAATTAAATACATCAACAGATGTAAAAACATGAACCACGTGATTATCTCACTAGACACAGAAAGAGCTTTTGATAAAATCCAGCATCCCTTCTTGATAAAAACCCTCAAACACCTAGGTATAGAAGGAACATACCTCAAAATAATAAGTGCTGGTTATGATAAACCCACAGCTAACATGTTGCTAAAATGACAGAAACTGGAAACATTTCCCCTGAAGACTAGAACAAGGCAAGGCTTCCCACTCCCACCCCTCTTGTTCAACATTGTGTTGGAAATCCCACCTAGGGCAATTATACAAGAGAAGGAAAACAGGGGTACCTAAGTAGGAAAACAGGAAGTCAAGTTATCCCTCTTTGCTGATGGTATGATCCTATACCTCAAAGATCCAAGAGAATCTGTCCAAAACCTGCTTGCACTGATAAAGGACTTTAGCAAAGTCTCAGGGTACAAAATAAATGTGCAAAAGACAGTTGCATTCCTATACACCAACAACAAGCAGGCAGAGAGCCAAATTAAAAGCACAATTCCATTCACAATAGCCACACACAAAAATGAAATGCCTCAACATCTTCCTAACCAGAGAAGTGAAAGACCTTTTCAGTGAGAACTACAAAACACTGCTCAAAGAAATCCAAGAAGACACAAACAAATGGAAAAATATTCCATGGTCATGGATAGGAAGAATCAACCTTGTTAAGATGTGCATCCTACCAAAGGCAAGCTACCATTAAGTTACCAACATCATTCTTCTCAGACCTGGAAATGACAATACAGTAATTCATATGGAAACATAAATTACTATGAATAGTCAAAACAACCCTTAGCAAAAGAAACAAAGCAGAAGGTATCACACTTGTACACTTCAAATTTTACTATAAGGCTACAGTAATTCAAACAGCCTGATATTGGTATAAGAACAGGCATATAGACCAATGGAACGGGATAGAGATTCTGGAAGCAAAGCCTCAATTTCTCAATCAACTCATCTTTGACAAAGCCTCCAACAACAACCACTGGGGAGAGGAGAACATATTCAGTAAATGGTGCAGGGAAAGCTAGCTGATCACATGCAGAAGATTGAAAGAGGACCCCTACCTATCACCATACACAAAAATTAACTCTAAATGGATCAAAGACCTAAGCATAAGACCTCAAACTATAAGAATCTTAGAAAATCCAGGAGACACCCTTATGGAAATTGGAACTGGCAACCAATACTTATTCAGAACCCTAAAGGCCAATATCTTAAGAAATAAGATAGACAAGTGGGACTTCATCAAACTAACAAGCTTCTGCAAAGCAAAAGAAACCATCAAGAGAACATGGAGACATGCCACAGAATGGGAAAAAATATTTGTGAACTATATATCTGACAAAGGCCTAACTTCTAGGATCTACAAGGAACTCAAATGCACTGAAAGGAAAAAAACAACAGTCACGTTAAAAAGTAGGCAAAAGACATGAAGAGACACTTCTCAAAAGAAGATATATGGGCAGCCAATAGACACTTGAAAAAGTGCTCAGCTTCACTCATCATCAGAGAAATTGAAATCAAAACCACACTGAGATACCACCTAACCCCAGTAAGAATGGCCACCAATAATAAAACAAACAACAACAGATGTTGGTGAGGATGCAGAAAAAAAGGAACGCTTCTACGCTGCTGGTGGGAATGCAAACTAATGCACCTCTTTAGAAGACGGTGTGGTGATTCCTGAAAGACTGGAAATTGATCTTCCACATGACCCAGTAATTCCCCTATTGGAAATATACCTGGAGGAACTCAAATCATTCTACAAAAAAGATACCTGAATACCTATGTTTGTTGCAGCTCTGTTCACAATAGCGAAAACTTGGAACCAACCACGTTGTCCATCAAAGCTGGACTGGTTAAAAAAAATGTGGAACATACACACAAAGGAATATTATGCAGCCATAAAGAAGGACAAACACAAGGACTTCGTAGCAACTTGGACGGATTTAGAGTCGAACATACTCAGTGTTCTATCACAGAAACAAAGAACAGAGTACCATATGTTTTCACTCATAAGCAGACCTTGAGTAATTATTATAATACTATAAGAAAGGGATTGGCAGTAGTGGGAAACTGTCTGGGGAGGGGGTGTGAGTGGCAGTTGAGGGAAACTGCTAGGGGAGGGAGGAGCATATCTCATCAGCAAGGGTACCTGCATAATCAACGTTTGTATACCTAACTCTGAATTGTACCTCACATCTTTATAATTAAAAAAAAAGAAAATTTTACTTGCAAATTTAATTCCCTTTATACAAATAAGGCTATTTAGATTTTTTTTAGCATATTCTATTGTGTCAGTTTATAAATTAGTGTCTCTCAAGGGACTTGCCCACTTCAACTTAGATTTATTGGCAAAAAGTTGTTTACTTTATTTTCTTTTATTTTTAATATCTCTAGCATATGTGGTGATAAGCTTTCATTCTTGATATTGGTAGTTTGTTAATTTAGGTTTCTCTCTTTTATTCTATATAATACTAGCTAAAAATTCAAAACTCTTACTAATTTTATTTTTTGTTTGCTTATTTTTAAATTTCTATCCTTATTTTTAGTTATATTCGTATTATTCACTTTAAATTTAATTTTTTCTTCATTTGCAGCTTCTTTTTTTTTTTTTTTTTTTGAGTTGTAATCTCACTCTGTCGCTCAGACTGGAGTGCAGTGGCTGCTCCCGGCCACCTCAGCCTCGACCTGCTGGGCTCCAGAGATCCTTCCGCCTCAGTCTTCCAAGTAGCTGGAACTACAGGCGGGCGCTACCACGCCCAGCTAATTTTTTTGATTTATTGTAGAGATGAGGTCTCGCTGCCCAGGCGGGTCTCGAACCCGCGGGCTCAGGCAATCCACTCACCTCAGCCTCCCAAAGGAGCGGGATTACAGGCTGAGCCACCGAGCCCGGCAGACCTGAAATTTTTATAACTGCTTTATTTCATTAGAAATTAGTTTAAAACATTATATGATTCTATTATGATTTTTTTATTGGATCCATAGGCTATTTGAAAATATGTTGCTTAATTTAAAAATATTTTGGTGTTTCTTGGTTTTTTATTAACTTCTGAATATATATTACATTATGGTAAGAGAACATACTCTATGATTTAAGATTTTTAATTTATTGATACTTGTGTTATGTTCTGCCATATATTCTACATTGGTCAATGTTTCATGTGCACTTGAAAAGAGTATGTTATTCACTTGTTGTATATAGTGTTCTGTTAGTGTTCTACTTTCCTGCTAATTTTTGTGCCTCCTTATTTTCTTACTTCCTGAAATAGGAGTGTTGCAATACCCAACTTAATTGTAGGTATGTCTATTTCTCCTTTTAATTTTTTATCTCTAGAGGTGTCATTGTGTGTTTTTAAATATCTTTTTATTATTTCTTCGTTATATTTAAATTTTCCTTCAAATTTTTAGGCATATTAAAAATATCAGTTTGAAAGTCCTTGTGTGCTAATTCCATTACCTCTAATACTTCTGAATCTGTTTTTATTGAAAGATATTGTTAACATTTTCACTGTTTATAGGAAACATTTTTCTACTTTGACACATATCTAGTAATATTTAATGGGATCCTAACATTACGACTGCTGAAAACAAAGATAGAGGTATGGTTACTTCTGGAAGAAGAATGAATTTGTGAGGTCACCTAGGGAGTTTGGGATGCTGGAAATATTTTATCTTATAAGGTGGGGCTCACACAAGTGTTCACTTTATATTTATTTTTTAAAACTATACATTCAGACTTTGTGCAGCACTTTTATATGTATGACACATCTCACAATTTAAAAATATTGCATGCATATATACAAATATGCCTATAATGTTGAAACTGTTAGATGAAGATCCTGTCTTTGACTTTGTCTCCAACTCCTGAGTGATGACACTAGGGAGAGAGTAGCAGGTCTCACATTCCCTGCAGATTTACGTGATGTCAATTTTGATGCTGAGATGAAACAGAACTTAACAAAAACCTAAACGTTTTCAAGAATTTGCTTCTATTCCCCCCTGCCTCAGTATATCAATACAGCATTATTCTTAAAAGTTTCATCCTTAAAACAATGAAAAACCTGCAATGGAAGTAGTGGAGAGTTTTGGTAAACTCTGTGACACGTTTAATTTTCTAAATTCAGCATTTCAAAATTTTTCAAAATAATATCAGACTATGTATGTCTCCTTAGCCCTGAGGAGCCTATTCTTGAATAATGCCTGTACTCACTAGCGGATAACATTTTGTCTCACTGTTTGCATCATTTTGTCTGATTTTCTATCAAATGTGATGTGTTACAAAGCAAATCTGAGAGCCCAGTAAAAAGTCGTTTGAAATCCCAAATCACTGTTAGTTTAGATGGAGAAAAAAAAAGGTGAAGTTTTATGATATGCTAAGTGTCTCTTGCAATGAGAAAAAACTTCTTTATTTAGTATTCAGGGTTTTTCAAGGTTAGTTAGCATCTGAGTATAAAAGACTGCTTGGGCTTTCTATAGAATGTTTATATTTCATTTTCTTCTCCTCAGAATAGTAAGTTCATTTCCGTTATCAGATAAAGAATTCTGATAACATTTACCAACTGGATATCTGACAAGGGCCTAACATCTAGGATCTACAAGGAAGTCAAATGTGGCAAAAAGAAAAAAACAAACAGCCCCATTAAAAATTGGGCATCAATAGACACTTCTCAAAAGAAGATACACGGGCAGCCAGCAGACACATGAAAAAGTGCTCAGTCTCACTCATCATCAGAGAAATGCAAATCAAAACCACATTGAGATACCACCTAACCCCAGTAAGAATGGCCAACATTAATAAAACAAACAACAACAGATGCTGGCGAGGATGTGGAGAAAAAGGAACACTTCTACGCTGCGGTGGGATTCAAACAAGTGCAGTATTTTTGGAAGACAGTGTGGCAATTTCTGAAGGAACTAGAAATTGACCTTCCATATGATCCAGCAATCCCTCCATTGGGAATATACCTGGAGGAACTGAAATCATTATACCAAAAAGATACCTGCACAGATGTATGTTTATTGCAGCACTATTCAAAATAGCAAAAACATGGAACCAACCATGCAACCATGCTGCCCATCAAAACTGAACTGGATTTTAAAAAATGTGGTACATATACACAATGGAGTATTAAGCCACAAAGAAGGACAAACATATGGACTTTGCAGCAACTTGGATGGATTTAGAGTCGAACATACTCAGTGATTTACCACAGAAACAAAGAACAGAGTACCATATGTTCTCACTCACAAGTTGAACCTTGTACAATGATCACAATGCTATGAGAAAGGGACTGGCAGTAGTGGTAAACTGCCAGGGGAAGTGGGGTGGGATTGGCAGTTGAGGGAAACTACAGGGTGGGGGCCACAGCTCACCAACAAGGGTACCTGCATAATGAATGTTTGTATACCTAACCCTGAAGTGTACCCCACATTTTTAAAATAAAAAATTTAAAAGTTAAGAAAAAGAATTCTGATTTCCAAATTTGAAAAAATGATATTCTATTTGTCCTTCTCATAACTGTGATGTAATTGAAATTATTCATGCCAATATGTAGCCCCACGTGCTTCACAGAGCAATGGCTCAGTTTTGGACTCTGGGTAAAGTGAGGTTAAATTCTTTAGCTGACACATAGAGTAGCCACAGGACAACAATAAAATGAGTTCCAACACATTAACTAGAGAGAAGCATTAGGCTGAGAGGTTTGTTTTGGGTTTATTTCTCTAGAAGTTTTACGTCAACTCAACATAATACACTGTTCCAGTATCAGTTCATAGTTAAGGGAGAGGAATGTTGGGAAATGCTGCATTTGGCCCACAATATTTGATTCTCTGATTCTCTATCACTTTTTGTGTCTCATAAAAATGGAAAGGAAAAGATATGGTCCCTTCTTATATGAGAATGGCTGTCTTGTCTCCACTGTACAATGTTTAGGGCTTTAGGATATTATTCAGAGTTATTGAATTGCTCGAATTTTTAATTAGAAAAATAATCAACAAACGTTGAAGGTCCAGCTATGTTAGATGAGAGAGTGAACACAAAACCCTGATATTTTTCTTGTTAAATTGCTCAGTGGTGTTTTATTTCAGTACTGTTTTGTTTCAACCAATTCTGAATGAAATCCCACTGATAAATTTAAGGAGTAAAAATCATATCCCATATTTTTATTATTAACATGGGTCCTATTTTTATTATATAACACTTGAAATATATCTGAGTGTTCCTTTAAGAAGACCTGGACTGACTGTATGTTTTTGCTACTATTAAGTAGCTTTTTGACTTTAAGCAAATTCATCTTCCTGGCTCTCTGAGGACTAAAATGTAGGAAAAGTGAATTGTATTTGCCTGAATGCAGCCCTAGGATCTCTTCTAGTTATTAATTACTGAGAACTGCTAATACTGCTACTACCAATGACCACCACTTATTGAAAAATTGAATGAAGATTACATTCTAGACACTGTGTTAAAAAGTGTACAATTATATGTAGTTTAAAGTCATAAAAAGGAAAATAGTTGAGATTAAATTATATCCAAAAAGTAAATGGCTAAGATAAAGAAAAATGTATATTGGCTAAAAACAAAATACTGGAAATAAAATTCACATTAGAAAATATAAGGGCTATCATAGGCACTATGAAAATGTAAATCACATTTTGTCTAAATGCAGGGGAAAGGAACAATAGGATGAGGACAATGAAAGAGAAGATAACAAAAAGAATTATAAATGATCCTAGGAAGATCTATAAAAATTAGAAGAGAATCAATGATCAAAGTGTTAGTTAATCAGGGGGAAAAAAAAACAACTTCTCTGACTTTAAAAACCATTTTAAGTTTTAAGTCTTAAAGGGCTTGTTTCATCCAGTAAAAAGAAAATGAATGTAGACCCAATTGTAAAGAGTTATTAATAACTTTTTAAATTATAAAAATAGATAAACATTTTATAAGCATCCAGGAAAAAAAAATGGGTTACATACAAATAATAAATAATCAGGTAAAGATTCAGACTTCTTTGTAATATTAAAACCCAGAAGTTAATTAAACTAGAATCTATAAAATTTTGAAGCAAAATTTGTGACCAAAGAGTGTTAGCATCAGACCAATGATCTTTTGTAAAGATAAAACAAAATTTGGGGGGTTCTGCAAAGATTTTGAAAATACACCATCCTGGGTATGAGTATGTTCAATAGTAAGTTATTTCCCCCCAAATAATCATGCCACTTGTATTTGAAAACTAAATAGACCAAAAACTGACAAAGCTATTGAAATTCACTAGTGATTTGTTTGTATTGGGCATAATACTGGCTACATTGAACAAAATAAGGACTGATTAAATATTAAATATGTCCTATAAACTGTTGGTTACTAATTTAACTATCTAAGAAATGAACTTTCATGGGAACTATGTATTTACCAAATTTATATCCAAATATAAATATCCAGGTATCAAATAATTCTCTCATTGCAGAAGTTTTAGTCTAAGAGGAGAAACGGACAAGTAAACAATTATATTATAGTGATCAGTGCTATGATAAAGGAAAAAAGTCAGTGCTACAAGAACAGAGAGAAATGACTCTTGACTACCTCGAGAGACAGAGGGAAGTATCACAAAAGAGGTAACACTAAGTTTAAATGTAAAAGATGCAGAGAAGTGAAAAAGACAGAGTAATCTCTATCAAAGAAAGTAACAAAATCAGACAGAAATGGCAGACTCACTCAATGAACCAGGAATGCTATGTTGCTAGCAAATAGGTTGTGAGTGGAGAAATGGTCACAGGTACACAGGGCCAAGCACCATGTGCTTCAGCTAGCACAATTGCACAGGACTGGTTCCGTCTTCCAAAAGGCCCTGTCCCCAGAAGGGCCTCTTTCTCAGAAGGGCCTCGTACACGAACACTAACGCTGTGGTCATAGTCTTGAAATGCTTAACCACTTTGTGTTTGAATTTGTGTTTTATAATTTAATTTTGTGTTCTATAATTAAACTCTCATGGGACAACAGTAGACGCTCTGAGGCACCAGTGACTCAGCCTTTGCTACCTTTTGATCTCAACCCAGACATCTCTTTGGCATGCTGATTTCAATTCCTTTGGGAGTATACCTGGTAGTAGGATTGATGTATTATATGACAATTCTATTTTTTAATTTTTTTGAAGAATCTCAATACTGTTCTCCAAAATGACTGTGCTAATTTACAATACTACCACCAGTGTATAAGTGTTCACTTTTCTCTATTTCCTAACCAAAACTATTTTTCTTTCATCTTTTTGGTGATAGCCAAACTAATAGGCATGAAATGAAATCTCATTGTGGTTTTAATTTGTATCTACCTGATGGTTAGAAATGTTGAGCATTTTTCTATCTACCTGTTGACTATTTGTATGTCTTCTTTGGAGAAATATCTATTCAAGTCCTTTGTCTACTTTTTAATAGTTTGGGGTTTTTGGTTGCTGTTTTATTGAGTAGTTTGTGATCCTTTATTAGCCCCTTATCTGATGTATGATTTGCAAATATTTTCTCCAAATCTGTGGATTATCTATTAACTCTATTCATTATTTTCTTTGCTGTGCAGAAGCTTTTTGTTTGAATAATACCATTTGTCTATATTTGCTTTCATTGCTTGTACTTTTGGGATCTCCGAGAAATCACTGCCCAGACAAATGTTATAAAGTTTTCTTCTAGCAGTTTCCTAGTCTCAGATCTTACATTTAAGCCTTTAACACATTTTGAGTTGATTCTTGTACAAAGGATGAGATAAGAATCTGTTTTATTTGTCTGTATGTAGATATCCAGTTTGCACAACATCATTTATTGAAAAAAACTGTCCTTTCTCCATTGTGTGTTCTTGGCACATTTGTAGAAAATCAACTGACTGCTGATGTGTGAGTTTTTCTCTGGGTTTTCTATGCTATTCCATTGGTTGATGTATCTATTTTTATGCTAGTACCATGCTTTTTGGAATACTATCACTTTGTAATACATTTTGAAATTTGGTAGTGTGATCTTCTAACTTTGTTCTTTTTGGTTAAGATTACATTGGATATTTGGGGTCTTTTGTGGTCCCATACAAATTTTAGGAATTTTTTTCTATTTCTGTGAAAAGTGATATTGAAATTTTGATTAAATTGCATTGAATACGTAGATCACCTTCGATAGTATGAAAAATTTAACAATGTCTATTCTTTCAATCCATGAATATGAGATATTTTTCCATTTATTTGTGTCATCTTCTATTTCTTTCATCAATGTTTTATAACTTTAAATATACAGATCATTTACTTTTTTGGTTAAATTTATTTCTAATTATTTATGCTATTATAAATGGAATTGTTTTCTAAACTTATTTTTTCAGGCAGCTTGTCGTTAGTGTATAAAAAATCCTACCGATTTTTGTAAGTTGATTCTGTGTCCTGTGACTTTTGAATTTATCAGTTACAACAATTTTTTGATAGAGTCTTTAGGATTTTCTACATATAAGATCATGTCATCAACAAACAGAGACAATTTTATGACATCCTTTCCTATTTGAATATAAATTATTTATCTTGCCTAATTGCTCTGGCTAGGACTTCCAATACTGTGTTAAACAGAAGTGGTAAGAATGAACATTCTTGTCTTGTTCCTAATCTTAGAGGAAAGATCTTCAACTTTTTACTGTTGAGTATAACATTAGCTGTGGGCTTGTCATATATGGCCTTTATTGTGCTGAAGAACCTTTTTATGTAACAAATTTGTTGAAAGTCTTTATCATAAAACATGCTGAATTTTTCAAATGGTTTTTTCTGTATCTATTGAGGTCTTTTTGCCACTGAGTATATGATATTAGCTGTGGTCTTGTCATACATAGTCTTTACTGTACTAAAGAACATTTTTCTACCAAATCTGTTGTCTTTATCATAAAACATGTTAAATTTGTCAAATGCTTTTCCTGTATCTATTGAAGTGATCATATAATTTTTGTCTTTCATCCTGTTCATATGGTGAATCTTATATTAATTAATTAATTAATTTTTTTTTTTTAGAGATGAGGTCTTGTTATGCTGCCGAGGCTGGTCTCAAACTCCAGGACTAAAATGATCGTCTTGCTTCGGCCTCCCAAAGTGCTGGCATTACAGACCCAGCTGATCACATTTATTGATCATACTTATTGATATGCATACATTGACCCAACCTTGTATTCCTGGGATAAATCCCATTTGATCATGGTGAACAATTCTTTTAATATACTTGAGTACAGTTTGCTAGTATTTTGTTGAGGTTTTTGTTTCTTTGTTTATTAGTGATTTAGCCTGTTGCTTTTTTTTCCTTTGTAGTGTTTTTGACTTTGATATCAGGGTAATGATGGTTTCATAAAACAAATTTGAAAGTATTCTTTACTCTTCAATTTTTGGGAAGACTTTAAGAAGAATTTTTATAGTTCTTTAAGTGTCTGGTTGAATTTAGCCATGAAGTCATCTGGTCCTGGGTTTTTCTTTGATTAGAGACTTTTAATAACTGATTAAATCTTCTTACTTGTTATTGGCCTGTATAAATTTCAAGCTTCTTTATGAGTTAGCTTTGGTAGGTTATATGAGTTTAGGAATTCATCTTTTTTTAAGGTTGTCCAATTTGTTGTTGTGTAATTGTTCATAGTAGTCTCTTATGATCTTTTTTCCCCTGTGTTATCAATTATAATATCTCCTCTTTCACTTATATATTTATTTACTTTTTATTTTAGATAGTCTAAGGGTTTGCCAATATTGCTTTCTTTTTAAAAAATAAACTCTTAGTTTTGTTGATCTTTTCTGTTATTTTCCTAGTCTCTTTTCATTTTTTTCTGCTCTGATCCTTGTTATTTCCTTTCTTCCAATAACTTTAGGCTTTCTTTTTCAAGTTGTTTGAGGTGTAACATTAGGATGTTTATTTGAGAGCTTTCTTATTTTTCATTTAGGCATTTATTGCTATAAACTTCCCTCTTACAACTGCTTCTTCTGAATTCCATAAGTTTTTGTATGTTTTGTTTCCATTTTCATTTGTCTAAAGATATTTAATTTTCTCTTTGATTTTTTTTTGATCCAATAGTTGATCAGAAGCATATTGTTTCCATATATTTTCATATATTGGTTAATTTTTCCTGATTCCTCCTGTTACTAATTTTAAGTTCTATACCATTGTGTTTTGAAAAGGTACTTAAATGATTTCAATCATCTTAAATTTTTTAAGACATGTTTTATGGCCTATATGTTATATATCTTGGAGTATATCCTATGTGTAGTTGAGAAGAATGTGTATTCTGATGCTGTTGGGCAGAATGTTCTGTCTATCTCTGTTAGGTTCACTTGGTCTAAAGTGTAGTTCAAATCCAATGTTGCCTGTTGATGATCTGTCTGCATGGTCTTTTCAATGTTGAAAATGTTGCATTTACATCTCCTACTAACGGTGAGAGTGTAAATTAGTACAACCTCTGTGGAAATCAGTATGGGGATTTCTTAAAGAACTAAATATTAATCTACAATTTGATTCAGCAATCTTTCTCTCTCTATATATATGGAATACTCTTCAGCCAGAAAAAGATAATGAAGGAATGTCTCTTGCAGCAACTTGGATGGAATTAGAGACCATCATCCTAAGTGAAATAACACAGGAACAGAAAACCAAATACTGCATGTTGTCACTTATAAGTGGGAGGTAAATGAAGGATATGCAAAGGCATAATAAACTATTGGAGACTCAGAAGGGGGAGGAGGGAAAGAGGAAGGGATGAGAAATCACCTATCAGGTACAATGTTCAAAGGTGGGAGTGGTCAGCCCAGACTTCTTCACCATTATACAACACATACATGTAACCAAAAATCATTTGTACCCTAATGCTATTGAAATAAAAAAGTAATTTTCTACTTGTATTTCAGTCTATGCCTCGCTTCAGATGTCTTAATGTTTGCTTATATATTTAGGTGCTCTGATGTTAAGTACTGTTCCATAGCATTGACAATTGTTATAGTCTCTTGATGAACTGACCCCATTAACAATGTATAATAACTTCCTCGGACTCTTTTTACAGTTTTTACCTGAAGTCTATTTTGTCTGAAATAAATATAGCTATCTCTGCTCTCTTTTCATTTTTATTTGTATGGAATATCTTTTTTTTTTTTTTTTTTTTTTTTTTATGTCCCTTCACTTTCAGGTTGAGTATCCTTTAAGATGAAGTGAGTCTCTAGTTGGCAGCATATAGTTGGGCCATGTTTTTAATTCATTTAGATTTTTTTTAAAATTTTATTTATTTTTTGAGTTGGAGTCTCACTCTGTCGCCTGGACTAGAGTGCAGTGGCATGCTCCCGACCACCACAGCCTCGACCTGCTGGGCTCCAGCGATCCTTCTGCCTCGGCTTTCCAAGTAGCTGGAACTATAGGCGTGTGCTACCACACCTGGCTAATTTTTTTGATTTACTGTAGAGATGAGGTCTCGCCAAGTTGCCCAAGTGAGTCTCGAACCCACGGGCTCAGGCAATTCACTCACTTTGGCCTCCCAAAGCATGGGATTACAGGCTGAACCACCGAGCTCGGCTCCATTTAGATTCTTAATGTCTTTTGATTGGATAACTTATTCCACTGAAGTTCAAAGTAATTTTTGATAGATAAGGACTTACTAGTGTTATTTTGGTAATTTTTTTTTTTACTATTTAGTATTATTTTTACACATAAGAATTGAGGAGCTTGGAGCATTAAGTAATTTGCTCACCAACCACAATGCTGGAAAATAGTTGGAAGATTTAAAAATAGCAGCAAGTATCTTGGCTTATTCTTTTCTCTCTTCTTACCTTTTGGTGTTCTAGTTGCTAAGAGTGAGTGAGCAGCAGAAGTGAACTACATTCCATCTTTGTCTCTGGTCCTAAACTTCGGTATATTTTACTAGTGTTGTTAGCACAAGGTGCCAACTTCTTGTCTCCACCTGTCACAAATCTGTTCACAGCCACAACCTTCCAATGCACTGTGCTCTTTGATCTATTTTTCTATTGCTTCTCAGACCTCATGTTTCTCCTGCTTTCTCAGTCAAACTGCAGTTATTTATAAAACTAAAATTTGCCAAAATTATTTTAAGGTTATGTTAGTGTGCCATTTATTCACAAAAAAATGAAATCAAATTCCTGATATGATTTTAGATGAATGCTTTATTCAAATTTTGAGAGGAAAAATGACTACTGTATCAAATATACTTCTACCTCAATTCCAAAGAAATCTTCATTACTTCAAAATAAAATTTAAAGCACGTAAGATAAGATATTTAAAAATGTTAGGATTGTTAATTTGTATATACTAAGAAACATCTGAATAAGAAGAAAGGAAAGATGAAGGTGTTTTGAGGATTTTTAGTGATACACTAAACTACAGTTGACCCTTGAACAACATGGGGGGTGGGGTGCTGATTCCCCATGCAGTAAAAAAGCTATGTATAACTTTAGACTTTCTAAAAACTGAACTATTTTTTTTTTTTTTTTTTTTTTTTTGAGTTGGAGTCTCACTCTGTCGCCCAGACTGGAGTGCAGTGGCCGCTCCCGGCCACCGCAGCCTCGACCTGCTGGGCTCCGGCGATCCCTCCGCCTCAGCCTTCCAAGTAGCTGGAATTACAGGCATGCGCTACCACGCCCGGCTGATTTTTTGATTTATTGTAGAGATGAGGTCTCGCTGCCCAGGCGGGTCTCGAACCCGCGGGCTCAGGCAATCCACTCACCTCAGCCTCCCAAAGGCGCGGGATTACAGGCTGAGCCACCGAGCCCGGCTCTAAAAACTGAACTATTAATAGTTTACTCTTGACTGGAAGACTTACCAATAAAATAAACAGTTGATTGACACATATTTTGCATATTATACGTATTATATACTGCATTCTTACAATAAGGTAAGCTAGAAAAAAAAGAAAATGCTATTTAAAAACTTTAAGGAATAGAAAACAGATTTACCATCCATTAAGTGGAAGTGGGTTATTATGAGATTTTTATCTTCATCATCTTTATGTTGAGTAGGCTGAGGTGGTGAAGAGGAGGTGTTGGTCTTGCTCTATCAGGAGTGGCAGAGGCAGGTGGAAGAGGTGGAATGAAAGTCAGGAAAGGCAGGCATACTTGGTTTACCTTTACAAAAATATGTTGTGATTTCTGTCTGACTTTTTTGCATTTTTATTTCTCTAAAAATGTTTCTATACAGTATACCAATACTTCTTTCACCATTTGCTTTAGTTTCAGTGCCTATATTATATAATAGTCCCTGTCATACAATAAGTCAAAAGCAGTATTGAATAAAGGGAATCTGCCAGATTGTCTAATGTCAATTTGTTTCCTGGCACTACTTCTTCTATGTCTTCTTCCTCACTGCCTGGTGCTGGTTTGGAAGCACTCATCTCCATCAAGTCATCTTCTGTTAATTCCTCTGGTGTGGTGTCTATTAGCTCTTGAATTTCTCCACGATCCATAATTTGAAGCCCTTTACCCCCTACCTTTTTTTGCTGTATCCATAATTTCTTTCATGATTGCCTTGATTGGCTCTGTCATAAATCCTGTGAAGTCATGCAGAACATCTGGACACAGTTTTCTCCAGCAGGAATTTATTGTTTCAAGCTTGATGGCTTTCACGGCTTTTTCTGTAACAAAGATGGCATCTTCAGTGGTGTAATCCTTCCAGATTTTCGCAATGCTTCCCCTGTTGAGGTTCTCTTCCATAGCATTGACAATTCTTTCCATAGAGTACCATGTGTAATGAGCCTTTGAGGTTTTTATAACTCCCTGATCTAGAGGATGAATTAGAGATGCTGTATATGGGCACAAGTAAACAACTTCCACAACTGGAACCAATCCAGAAGAAGGATTCTTTTTGTCAATGCTCTCTTGTTGTACAACCAAAAACTGAGAGCTGGTGTTTCTATTTCCCCTTCAAGACTTGTGGGTTAGACTTTATAGGCTGTCCTAAATATAAATCTAACTGCATTTGCACAAATTGTAAAGTTAGCCTAGCCATCTTGCCTTAAATCCTGATGTTCACCTTTCTTTACTAATAAATGCACTTTGCGTGTGTGTGTCTGTATCTGTGTGTGTGTGTGTGTAACTGTTTTAAATAGGATACTTTTATATCTATTAAAAACCTGTTAAGGCAGATTTCCTTTCCCCTAAATGATTTTCTTAATGGCATCTGGGAACCTATCTGCAGCCTCCTGGTTGGCAGAAGCTGCTTTTCCTTATATCCTGAAAATTTTTTTTTTTTTTTTTTGAGTTGGAGTCTCACTCGGTCGACCAAACTGGAGTGCAGTGGCCGCTTCCGGCCACCGCGCCTTGACCTGCTGGGCTCCGGCGATCCTTCCGCCTCAGCCTTCCAAGTAGCCGGAATTACAGGCATGCGCTACCACGCCCGGCTGATTTTTTTTTTTTTTGATTTATTGTAGAGATGAGGTCTCGCTGCCCAGGCGGGTCTCGAACCCGCGGGCTCAGGCAATCCACTCACCTCAGCCTCCCAAAGGCGCGGGATTACAGGCTGAGCCACCGAGCCCGGCTTTATCCTGACATTTTAAAAGCCGAACCTCTTTCTAAAATTATCAAACTGCCCCTTTAACTGACATCAAATTTTCTAGTTTTAGATTATTCATTCACCTTACTTTTGTTTTAAGGAGTCCTGTAATGACTTCACTTTTTCTTGAATCATTACAGTCTATGGGTATGCCATTCTTACAGCAATCCTGTATCTACATAAAAGCTGCATTTTCAATACAAGATAAAAATATATTTTACAAAAAGTCTAAGGTTTTTGTACTTGCTGGCATAGCTTCAATGTTGCTTCTATGAGTTTTCACTTCCTTTTTTTTATTTTTAACAATGGTTCTTATACTGGATTTATTATACCAAGATGATGGGCAACCACAGCTGTGGATCTCAAACTATGGTGCATATTAATCAATTCAACTTTTTCTTGTAATGTTTTGGCTTTTCTCTGCTTTGGGGAAAAACTTCCAGCATCACTAGTGCATTTTATATGGGTCCCATAGTGTTATTTAAGGTTTACGTTATTGCACTAAACTCATTGAAAAATATTTGAGACCTGAGAGTCATCACTTTTTTACTGTGGTATTCAATTTACTGAAAAGATGTACTGCTCACGTGGAGAATACTTTTTTGTTAATTCCTGTCTCTAGTTATTGTTCCTCTTTTCCAACACACACACACACACACACACACACACACACACACACACACACACACACACACACACACATATACACACACACTTCTTATTATGACCACAATGAACTTTACAGTTTATTTCTGAGTGCATCATCTTTTTTAAGCCATGTATAATTTTGCAAACACTGAGTTTTCATCCTTTATTTATATTCTCAGAGCACCTAGCTGTATTTTAAGATCCGGCTCAAATGTCACTGTTTCCATGGTTTGATGTCAGTTTCTGTTTGCTAATGAGTCACATGAAGAGACATTATCTCTTCTATATTGAAATAAACAAAAAAGAGATTTTTGATTAGAAATATAATTTTCTTGAAAGTTCACTGGAATCGACTATTTGTCATAAAATCCTTTGCTGCCTTCAAGACACAACAATGGAACTGGTTTTACCTATGTCCCTTGCCACAGATGGGAAGAAGTACACAGTTCATTGAGGTAGGATGTCTGATCTAATGTCAGATGAGTAAAAAGATATCTGCATTAGAGTGAAACATGAGCCTGTACTATGACTAGGACATTCGATGAACTCATGGGATTACTGACTATGCAATTCTTCCTAGCACCATCACTTGCTGTTCAGAGATTTAAATTTCCTGGGAGGAATTAATAGGCTTGGGAGGGCATCACTGATGAAATTACAGAGATACCCAATTCCAAACTTACATAATGGGCATGGCACTAATGTATATTAAATAACTTCCCAGGGTGACTTGATATAAGAGGAGTAATGAGAATGTCATTTTTTGATTCAAATTTTTGAGGATTCTACCTGAGATTTCACTAGGATCACAGGGTAAAGTAAGCAATATTTTTTCTGTAAAAGGCAATTGGTGAAGTGAAGTCACTTGTGTTTCATTATTACTTTCAGATGCTATTCTCCTTCACAAGGCAATCTCCAACCAGATTTCTAAAGTACATCAGTGAAGGCAAAAGAATATAAGTGATTCATTAAGAAAACAAAAGCAAAGATAAAATGTAAATTACATAGTCTAAACCATGACTAAATTTAAAAATCATCTCTGTTCCAGGAAAGAAGGAGGAAGATTTAACACATATAATAAACTACTTTTAAAAGTTGCTTGCACGGATGTTCTTGACTCACCATTGTATAATTCTGCAATATGCAATATAAAATTGATGCAGCCAAACAACTGCAAGAGGTAACAATAACCAGGTCCTCATGGCATCATGGACTATCCTTTGTTGATTTCCCTCCATTTCCTAACAGTCTATCAGAACTAATGCCATTATAACTCACATTTTGAATTTTCCTTGGCAGCACAAGAAATCCAAGCTTTGTGGGGTGTACATTGCTTGATATTTCTTATCATCATCATCATCCACTGCCATCTTCTAATCTAATCTGAGACATCTTCCAGTCCTTTCCTCCTTCCCAAACAATTTCCCTGTGCTCCCTTAAATGCTTCATCTATGATCAAATAGTCTGTTATATGCTCATTCTCTTTACTTTGAATAAAATCAAATTAAGCTATTTTTCTCATGAAGGCTGATTATTTCTCACCTTACCCCAGGACTAGGTATCGTGTTAGGTGATCTTTTGCTTTGTCTATTTCTGTTTTGAAATAATTTTATTTCCTTTTTCATTCTCCAAAAACCTAAGATCTTTCAACTTTCATTTCATGCTATACACTCCCCTGTATTACTGCTCTCTGGGCTTCCTGGTCACTCTCCTTCATTCCCTGAAGACTCACATACCACTATCTCTAGCCCAGTCATATTCCTTATGACTTGAGCATTCAAGGAAATGATACATACAGCACTAATCAATAATTTACCTGCCTCACATAATGCATTCTTTAAGTCCAATTTTTGTCTTAACCACTCATTCCCAAAATCATGACCTGGATCATGCTCGTTATCACTAGTAACTATGCCACATTTGAAATCCTGATTTCAAGTATTTCCCAATCTATGACTACTTTCTTTACATCCAGCTCATTGCAACAAATCTTCCACAACACTAAGACACCTAATCCAATTCAATGATTCCATATTTTATTATCCATTATTCCATTTTGTCTTCATTTTGCTCCTCATATTTCTTGATCCACTGTTACAATAACTCACTTGCAAACACAACACGTTACCTTACCTAAAACACTCCACTCTTCCCTGGATCCAATTTTCTGCCTTCTTTATTTTTATTTTTTATCTTTTTGAGTTGGAGTCTCACTCTGTCACCCAGACTGGAGTGCAGTGGCCACTCCTGGCCACTGCAGCCTCGACCTGCTGGGTTCCAGCAATCCTTTCTCCTCAGCCTTCCAAGTAGCTGGAGCTACAGACACGCGCTACCATGCCCGGCTAATTTTTGATTTATTGTAGAGATGAGGTCTCGTCAAGTTGCCCAGGCAGGTCTTGAACCCACGGGCTCAGGCAATCCACTCAACTTCACCTCCAAAAGCCCTAGGATTACAGGCTGAACCACTGAGTCCAGCTCCACCTTCTTTATGACTGTGAATATTATGGAATAAAAATATATAAATGGGCTGATTTGTTTGATTTTGAATTACCAATTGCATATTTAAAAGAGTGCTTTATGATGATTTGTGGTTTTGCTACTTTTCCCTAGTACATCTTCTCTCCTTTTTCAAGGAAACAGTTATATACCTTATCCTTTCTTCTTCAAATTCTTCCCAACATCTCTACCACATATACACATATTCAAGCTCCAGCTAATAATCTTTATACTCCTGTACCTTATTTGAAAACTAGAAAGTTCAATTTATTTTAAATTAATTCAACAAAGTTTATCAGAATGAAACTCTTATTTTCATACCACTGAAGTGACCTACTTGCAGGTGTATGGATCTTCTCCTATCCTTAGTCAATAGAAGAGCAATCCCTGCTTTTGTCAAGTGAAACTCCCTCCATTGTTGCTATGGATCTTCATCATCATAGATATCATATGATATATATGCATATATGTATATAAACATATATGTTTTATTGTAAATATTATTTTTCCTAGTGGATTATTCTTATCAGCATCTAAAACATATTTATTATGCCCTTCCTTTAAAAAATAAAGATACAAATGTCCAGAAGCTAGGCAAGGTCTATATACAAGGAGAGGTCAACATCCATAAAAATACAGCTGACTAGGGACATCCCATGCCAATTTTCCTTGGAAGAAAGATCAAAGTTGCTGGTGAATGCTCAAGTTTTGAGAGGAAAACAAGAAAAGAGAACTGGTACTTCTCAGGGTGCCCACGTGAAGAAAATAGGGTACACAGAAAAAAAGAATAGGAAAGATCTGGATGAGATTAACCAATAAGGAGCTCAGAGTCAAGTGGAAAGAGTAGGTGGAAGGGTTTCTCTGCTCCCATTGCACCTCTGAAAATCTGCTGACTGCTAAACTGCTGGGGAGTCCCTCTGTTCCCGTGATCCAGCACAACACTGTAAGTGGCAATAAGAGATCTTTCCAGGAACAAAAAACCACATGGTCAGCCTGCGCTGTGTGACACACTCCCCAAAACCCAGGCTGAGATGACAGGTGCCATACTGGTTGTCTAGTCATGGTGCCATTGAACTTCCTGGGGCTTCTTTCCTGTGAGATATATACACACACTCATATATATACATATATATGGCTTTGCCTGTGAATACAAATATATATTTAGGGAATTGGAAGATTTCTAAGGAGTCATAAGTATGCTATAGATCTAACCTTCACTATGATCCATTCCTAAGAAGGAGAGAGCATAGCCTGTCAAAGCCCCTATTGGAACAAAGAAAATGTGGATACCACTCCATCCATTGAAAGGGGCAACAGCAGAGCCTGGGAAAGGACTTGGAGAGGGTTCCATCTCATGCACCCTGCCCCCATTCCCAGTACGCTGTTGTGCGTTTAGTGGTGACTCTTCCCATTAAGGCCTGGGGAGCATGTGTGGAAAAAGACCAGTGTTCACTTTTCATACTTTGATATTCCTGCCCCTGCTGAGGGCCAGCACAAGAAGAAGAGCTTACCTGGCAGCTTACTTTTAAGTGCCATCTATTGGACTGCAGCCTAAATTACACCAACAAACCAAAATGCATCAGTAAAATAAGCAATGTCTGAGAAAGGCACTGCATGAACCTGTCTGCAGCCAGGGAATTTCTAACTGCAAACTATCCACAACCAAGGAATTCCTACAGACCTTGGCTCCAATAGAAAAAAGTAATATTGATAATAAAAACATATATATGTATATTATTCATAGATATAATCAGTTCCTATATATATGAACTGATTATAGAGGAAAAATCCTTAGGAAGAGAAGAAAGAGATTCATTATAATGAAGAAGATTTCACTTGAAAGACTAAGAATTGTTATTCTGTTGCCTGGGAAAAGGAGAAGATCCATACACCTAAAGGCCCCCAGAAACGAACCCAATTTACCATAAACAACATACACCACAGTCATACCCTCAAAATAACAAAAAATAAAAATGTTCATCAAAAGTGCCAGCTCCTTCAGATGAGAAGAATCAGCACAAGAACACTGGCAATACAAAAAGTCAGAGTGTTTCATCACCTCCAAAAAATCACACTAGTTCTCTAGCGATAGATCCTAAAAAGACCAAAATGTCTAAATCAGCAAGTGGATGGCATTCCATCAGAATATGGATGGCATCATATTCCATCAGAATATGGATGGCAAGGAAACTCAATGAGATCCAAGGGAAAACTGAAATTCAATACAAAGAAGCTAGAATAATGATTGAAAATTTGAAAGATGAATAGCTATATTAAGAAATAATCAAACTGAACTTTTGGAATTGAAAAACTTACTCTTATGCTGCCTCTAGACCAGCTCTACAAGAAACACTTAAGAAAGTATTAAACACAGAAGAAAGGGAAAAAAAGAACAACAACGTTCTTCATAAGAGTGCAGGAAAAAGATTGAAAACAGACATGAATTAACCCAAAAATCAAAAGAAAGGCAACAAACAAAAAGGAACAACAACAACTCTATAAGAACCTCATGACAGAATAAACTCTCACATTTCAATAATTAGCCTGAATGCAAATGGACTAAATGCACCACTGAAAAGGCAAAGATTGGCAAAATGGATAAAATATCATGAGACAACAATATATTGTCTCCAAGAGACTCATCTCGCAAAAAGGACACTCACAGACTCAAAGTAAGAGGATGGGAAGCAAAATTTCAGGTGAACAGAACACAAAAGAAGCAGGAGTTGCGATCTTAATATCAGACAAAATACTCTTTAAGCTATGAAAAATTTAAAAAGATATAGAAGTTCATGATATAATGATAAAATGTTCAATCCATCAACAAGAAATATCCATCCTAAACGTATATGCATCCAACATAGAAGCACCAACTTTCATAAAGCAGCTTGTAGGCAAACTTAAAAAAGATACTGACTCTAGCACTATCATAGCTGGGGACTTTAATATCCTACTAACAACCCTAGACAGATCATCAAGACAAAAAAATCAGCAAGGAGATCTGGAACCTCAATGTGACTCTTGACCAAATGGACTTAATTGATACCTACAGAACACTCCACCCAATGACCACGGAATATACATTCTACTCATCACCACATAGAATGTACTCTAAGATTGATCCCATCCTTGGCCACAAATCAAGCATAAACAAATTTCATAAGATTGAAATTTTTCCATGCACCTTCTCAGGTCACAGTGGAATAAAAATAAATATCAACACAACAAAGTTCCCCCCAAACCCACAAAGACATGGACAATAAACAGTATGCTGCTAAGCAACTCCAGGTCAACATGGAGATCAAAACAGTGATTAAAAGATACCTGGAAACAAATGAAAATGAAGAAATATCTTACTAAAACCTGTGGGGTGCCATGAATGTAGTAGTAAGAGGGGAATTCATATCTTTACAAACACACATGAAGAAAATGGAAAGATCACCAGTTAACAGCCTAACAATCAGCTAAGGAAGCTGGAAAAGCAAGGCCACCAAAACTCTAACTTCAGCAGAAGAATCCAGGTCACCAAAATAAAAACCCAAATCTGGGACATAGAAGACTAAAAGATAATAATAATAAAAAAAAACTATGAACAAAAAGCTGGTTCTTTGAAAGAATAAACAAGATTGATGGTCCCCTAGCTAGACTGACCAAGAAAAAGAGAGAGAAAGCCCAAATAAACACAATCAGAAACACAAAAGATGAAGTCACAACTGACCCAGAAAAAAATACAAAAAGATTATGAAAGACTACTATGTACACTTGTATAGAATAAAACTTGAAAACCTAAAGAAATAGAGGACTTTGTGACATTACACAACCTCCCAAGGCTGAAACAAGAAGAAATCAAGACCTTAAATAGACCAATAACAATCCAGGAGATTAACTATGTCATAAGAAAACTACCTACAAAAAAAAAAAAAAAGCCCTGAACCAGATGACTTTCCAGCAACATTCTACAAAAAAATACAAGGAGGAACTGATACTAATCCTACTGAAAATATTCTAGGCAATTGAGAAAGATGAAACTCTCCCCAAATCATTTTATGAAGCTAACATCACATTGATACCCAAGCCAGGTAAAGATCCAACAAAGAAAGAGAACTACAGGCCAATATCCTTGATGAACATAGATGTTAAATTCTCAACAAGATCCTAGCAAACAGGATTCAACAAGACATCACAAAAATCATTCACCATGACCAAGCAGGCTTTATCATTGGGATGCAAGGCTGGTTCAACATTCGTAAGACCATAAATGTAATGAAATACATCAACAGATGTAAAAATAAAAACCACATGATTATATCATTAGACGTGAAAAAAAGCTTTTGATAAAATCTAGCATCCCTTCTTGATAAAAACCCTTGAACATATAGGCGTAGATAGAACATACTCAAAATAGTAAGAGCCATCTATGAGAAACCCACAGTCAGCATACTGCTAAACAGATAGAAATTGGAACCATTTCCCCTGAAAACTGGAACAAGACAAGCATGCCCACTCTCACCCTCCTGTTCAACATAGTTTTGGAAGTTCTAGCTAGAGCAATCAGAGAAGAGAAGGCAATCAGGGGTATCCAATAGAAAAAGAGGAAATCAAGTTATCCCTCTTTGCAGATGACATGATTATGATTCTATACCTCAAAAACTCAAGAGAATCTGTCAAAAACCTCTTTGCGCTAATAAAGGACTTTGGCAAAGTCTCAGAGTATAAAATAAATGTGCAAAAGACAATCACTTTTCTCTACACCAACAATAAAAAACAGAAACCCAAATAAAAAGCACAATTCCATTCATAATAACCACACACAAAAAAGTAAACACCCTGGCATCTTCCTAACCAGTGATGTGAAAGACCTTTACAATGAAAACTATAAAACACTGTTCAAAAAATCAAAGATGACACAAACAAGTGGAAAAATATTCCATGCTCATGGAAAGGAACTATCAACATTGCCAAGATGTCCATTCTACCTAAGGCAATCTACAGATTTAATGCAATACCCATCAAATTACCAGCAACATTCTTCTCAGACCTAGAAAAAATGACACAGGAATTCATATGGAAGCATAAACAACCATGAATAGCCAAAACAATCCTCAGCAAAAAAAAAAAAAAAAAAAAAAGCAGGAGGTATTACACTCCCAGACTTCAAACTTTATTGTAAAGCTGCAATAATCAAAACAGTCTGGTATTGGTACAAGAACAGACATATAGACCAATGGAATAGAATTGAGATTCCATAAACAAAACCTCAATTTCTTAACCAACTCATCTTTGACAAGGCCTCCACCACCAACCATTGGGGAGAGGAGAACCTATTCAGTAAATGGTGCTGGGAAAACTGACTGACCACATGCAGAAGATTGAAACAGAACCCCTATCTGCCCCCATACACAAAAACCAACTCTAAATGGATCAGAGACCTAAATGTAAAACCTCAAACTATAAGAACCTTAGAAAATGCAGGAGACACTCTTATGGAAATTGGAACTGACAATCAATTCCTGATCAAAACCCCAAGTGCCCATGCCATAAGAGAAAAGATAGACAAGTGGGACCTTATCAATCTGACAAGCTTCTGCAAAGCAAAAGAAACCATCAAGAGAGCAGGGAGACAGCCCACTGACTGGGAAGAAATATTTGCCAACTCTATAACTGACAAAGGCCTAACATCTAGGATCTACAAGGAACTCAAATGTGTTAAAAAGAAAAAAACAAACAGTCCCGTTACAAAATGGGGAAAAGATATGAATAGAAAGGTCTCAAAAGAAGACATATGAGCAGCCAAAAGATACATGAAAAAATTTTCAATCTCACTAGTCATCAAAGAAATGCAGATTAAAACTACATTGAGATTCCAGTCAGAATGACCATCATCAATAACTCAAAAAATAACAGATGCTGGAGAAGATGTGGGGTAAAGGAAACACTTCTACACTGTTGGTGGGAGTGTATACTAGTACAGTCTCTGTGGGAAACAGTGTGGTGATTCCTAAAAGTTCTAAAATTGACCTTTCATATGACCTCGCAGTCCCCTTACTGGGAATATACCTGGAAGAACTCAAATCACCCTATAAAAAAGATACCTGCACACGTATGGTTATCACAGCACTGTACACAATAGCAAGAGCATGGAACCAACCGTGCTGCCCATCAAAAGAGGATTAGATTTAAAAAAATGTGGTACATATACACAATGGAATATTATACAACCATAAAGAAGAACAAAATCATGAACTTCACAGCAACCTGGATGGACTTGGAGTCTATAATACTGAGTGATCTTTCACAGAAACAAAGAATTGAGTATCACATGTTCTCACTCATAAGTGGACCTTGAACAACTATCATAATACTATAAGAAAAGGACTGACAGTAGCGAGAAACTGCTGGGAGCGGGGGTGGAAGGGTGGGGAGGTGGGATTGGCAGTAGTGGGAATCTGCCTGGAGAAGGGGGGGGCACACCTCATCAACAAGGGTATCTGAACAATGAATATGTGTATACATAACCCTGAATTCTACCCCACAATTTTAAAATAAAAAATTTAAAGATGAAAAATTTACTACTGGAATTTCAAAATATAATTGGAATCCATAAAAACAGACTAGACCAAGCAGACAAAAATAACTTTAGAACTCAAACATATATCCTTTAAATCAACTCAGTCAGACAAAAATTTAAATATGTAAAGTCTTTGAGAAATATGTGACTCTGGAAAGTGGTCAAATCCTTAGCTTACTAACATTCTTGAGATAGAAGAAGAGAAAGTAAGCAACCTGGAAAACAGATTTGGGGATATAATTCAGGAAATTTTCCCTAATCTTGCTAGAGAGGTCAATATGCAGATACAAGAAATTCAGAGAACTTCTGTGAGATATTATACAAGATCTAACCATCCCCAGTGCACATAATCATCAGACTATCTAAGATCAATATGAAGCAAAATATCTTAAAGGCAGCTTACCTATAAAGAGAAACACATCAAACCAACAGCGGACTTCTTAGTAAAAACCTTATAAGCCAAAAGAAATTGAGGACCCATTGTTAGCATTCTTAAGAAAGAAAGGAAGGATGGAAGGAAGGAAAGAAAGAAAGAGAGAGAGAGAGAGAGAGAAAGGAAGGAAGGTCAACTAAGAATTTCTTATTCTGGCCGGGCTCGGTGGGTCAGTCTATAATTCCATGCTTTGGGAGGCCAAGGTGAATGAATTGCCTGAGCCCACGGGTTCGAGACCCACCTGGGCAACTTGGTGAGACCTCATCTCTACAATAAACAAAAAAAATTAGCCGGGCATGGTAGCGCATGCCTGTAGTTCTGGCTACTTGGAAGGCTGAGGCGGAAGGATTGCTGGAGCCCAGCAAGTCAAGACTGCAGTGGCCAGTGGCCACTGAACTCCAGTCTGGGTGACAGAGTGAGACTCCAACTCAAAAAAAAAAAAAAGAATTTCTTATTCTGCCAAACTAAGCCTTACAAATGAAGGAAAAATAAGTATCTCTCAGACAAGCAATCATTAAGGGATTTTGTCACCACCAGAATGGCCCTATTAGAGATGCTTAAAAGAGTTCTAAACATGAAAACAAGCAAAAAAAAAAAATGCATGATACCACGAAAGCATACATAAAGCAATTACACAATGAAGACTACAAAGCAACTAGCCAACAACCTTATGACAGGAATGAAATCTCACATATCAATATTAAAATTGAACATGAATGACATCATGTTTCATTTAAAAGATATAGAGTAACCGAATGAATTATAGAAACAAGACACATCCTATTATCTTTGAGAGAACTACTTCACATATAAAATAACAGCCATAGGGTCAAGGTAAGGAGCTGGAGAAAGATCTATTATATACATGGAAAACAGAAAAGAGCAGGGATTTCTATTTTTAAATCAGATAAAACATTTCTTGAACTAACAACAGTGAAAAAATTATTATTAAGGACAAACAAGGGCATTACATAATGATAAAATGCTCAATTTAGCAAGAAGATTTAGCTATCTGAAATATATACACACCCAACATTGGAGTACTTAGATTTATTAAACAATTACTACTAGTCTTAAGAAAAGACTTAGACAAGCACACAATAATAGTAGGGGACGTCAATACCCTCACTGAAAGCACTAGACAGATAATAAAAATTAACAAGAAATTCTAGACTTAAATTTGGCACTTGACCAATTGGCCAAAATAGACTTCTACAGAATATTCCATCCAACAGCCACAGAATATATTCTATTCACCTGCATATAGTACATACTTTGAGACTGGCAACATGCTCAGTTATAAAGTAAGTTGCAATATATTTTAAAAAATGAAAATTATATTAAGCATCTCTTTGACCCACAACAAAATAAAAATCATTTCCAAAAGGGCCTCTCAAAACCCACAAATACATAAAAACAAAACAACTTAATCTTGAATAACTTTTGAGTAAACAACAAAAGTAAGGCAGAAATCAAAATTATTTTTGTAACAAGTGAAGTTGGAGACACAATATGCCAAAACCTCTGGGTGTGACAAAAGCAGGGTTAATAGAGAGCATGGTGCTAAATGCCTACACTAAGAAGATAGAAAGAGTTCAGATAAACAACCTAATGTCACATCTAAAGGAACTAGAAAAACAAGATTAAACTAAACCCAGAGCTGGCAGGAAAAAAAAACATGAAATAACCAAAATCAAGGAGAAGTAAATGAAATCAAGAACAAAAATAAAAAAAAGAAGGATTAATTAAACAAAAAGTTGATTCTATGAAAGAATAAACAATTTTGATAAACTACTAGCTAGATTAACAAAAAGAAACAAAACAAAACAAAACAATAGTAACAAAAGCCCAGAAGATCCAAATAAGTGCAATCAGAAATGACAAAGGTGGCATTACAATTGATCCCACCAGTAATACAAAAGATCTTTAGAGACTATGATGAACATCTTTACGCACAGAAACTTGAACATTTAGAGGAAATGGATAAACTCCTGGAAATACACCACTTCTCAAGATTGAAACATGAAGAAATTGAAATTCTTAACAAACTAATAATGAGTCAAAAAATCGAATTAGTAAAAAAAAATTGCCAACCAAGAAAAGCCCCAAACAAGAGAGATTCACAGCTGAATTCTACCAGATGTACAAAGAAGAGCTGATACCAGTCTTACTGAAACTATTTTTTTAAAAATTTGAGAAGGGATTTCTCCCTAACTCAGTCTATGAAACCAGTATCATGATACCAAAATCTATTAAAGACAAAACAAAACAAGAAAACTACAGGTCAATATTCCTGATGAGTATAAATTCAAATAGTCTCAACAAAATACTAGCATACCCCATCGAGCAGCACATAAAAAAATTACTCACCTGATCATTTGGGTTTTATTCCTGGGATGCAAGAATGGTTCAACATACATAAATCAATAAACACGTTTAACCTCATAAACAGAACTAAAAGCAATAACTATATGATCATCCCAATAGATGCAGAAAAAGCATTCAATAAAATCCAGCATCTCTTCATGAGAGAAATACTCAACAAACAAAGAAACATATCTCAAAATAAAAACAGCCATCTATGGATAACCTACAGTCCACATCATACTGAATAGGAAATGTTGGAAGCATTCTCTCTAAGAATTGAAACAATATTCACAATACTGAAGTCATAGCCAAAGCAATCAGGAAAGAGAAAAATAAAAATAAAAGGCATCCAAATAAGAAAAGAGAAAGTCAAATTACTTCACTCTATGTATGATATAATTCTATACCTACCAAACCCGAAAGATTCCATCAAAAAACTCCAAGACCTGATAAACAACTTCAGTAAAGTTTCAGTAAACAAAATCACTGCTCAAAAATCACTGCATTTCTGTAAACTAATCAGGAACAAAATCACATTTACAATAGGCACAAAGAAAATAATAGCTAGGAATACCTTCAACTAAGGTAGAGAAGGATCTCTATAGGGAGAATGACAAATCACTGCTGAAAGAAATCATAGAGATGACAAAAACAAATGGAAAAATATTGTATGTTTATGAATAGAAATAATTTTTTTTTTTTTTTTTTGAGTTGGAGTCTCACTCTGTCGCCCAGACTGGAGTGCAGTGGCCGCTCCCGGCCACCGCAGCCTCGACCTGCTGGGCTCCGGCGATCCTTCCGCCTCAGCCTTCCAAGTAGCCGGAACTACAGGCATGCACTACCACGCCCGGCTGATTTTTTGATTTATTGTAGAGATGAGGTCTCGCTGCCCAGGCGGGTCTCGAACCTGCAGGCTCAGGCAATCCACTCACCTCAGCCTCCTAAAGGCGCGAGATTACAGGCTGAGCCACCGAGCCCGGCTTTTTTTTTTTTTTTGAGTTGGAGTCTCACTCTGTCACCCAGACTGAAGTGCAGTAGACGCTCCTGGCCACTGCAGCCTCGACTCACCAGGCTCCGGCGATCAGCCTTCCGAGTAGCCAGAATTATAGGCACGCGCTACCGTGCCCGGCTGATTTTTTAATTTTATTGTAAAGATGAGCTCTCGCCAAGTTGCCCAGGTGGGTCTCGTACCCACGGGTTCAGGCAATACACTCACCTCAGCCTCCCAAAGCACAGGATTACAGCCTGAGCCACCAAGCCCGGCTAGAAATAATAAATTTACTTAAAATGTTCATACTGACCAAAGCCAGCTACAGATTCAATTTAATTCTTATCAAATTACCAATGTCACTTTTCACAGAACTATTTTTTAGAATTCTAAAATTTATTATGGAACCAAAAAGGAGCCCAAAAAGCCAAAGCAATCCTAAACAAAAAGAAGACAGGCATTACATTATCTGACTTCAAACTTAACCACAAGGCTACAGTCACCTAAACAGTATGGTGTTGGTACAAAAATATTCACATACACTAATAGAACACAATAGAGTTTCCAGAAATAAAGTCTCACACCTACAACCACCTGACCGACAAAACTGGCAAAAATACTCAATGAGGAAAGGGCACCTTATTCAATAAGTGGTGCTGGAAATACTGGGTAACTAAATACAGAAGACAAAAAATTGACGAAAGCTGAATGAAGGACTTAAAATATAAGACCTGAGCCTATAAAAATACTAGAAGAAAACATAGGAAATACTCTTCCAGACATCAGCCCAGGCAAAGAAAAGTGGGCAAAGGATATAAACAGACACTTCTGAAAAGAAGAAAAAGTGGTTAACAAACATGAAATATGTTCAGTATCACTAATCCTCATAGAAATGCAAATCAAAATCACAATGAGATACCATCTCACACCAATCAGGATGACCATTATTAAAACATCAAAAAACGTGCCGGGCTCGATGGCGCAGCCTGTAATCCCGCGCCTTTGGGAGGCTGAGGTGAGTGGATTGCCTGAGCCCGCGGGTTCGAGACCCGCCTGGGCAGCAAGACCTCATCTCTACAATAAATCAAAAAATCAGCCGGACGTGGTAGCGCATGCCTGTAATTTCGGCTACTCGGAAGGCTGAGGCAGAAGGATCGCCGGAGCCCAGCAGGTCGAGGCTGCGGTGGCCGAGAGCGGCCACTGCACTCCAGTCTGGGCGACAGAGTGAGACTTCAACTCAAAAAAAACAAAAAACAAAACAAAACAAAACAAAAAAAAACCATCAAAAAACAACAGATGTTGGCAAGGTTGTGAAGAAAAGGGAATGTTCATTTGCTGTTGTTGGAAATGCAAATTAGTTCAGCCCCTGTAGAAAGCAGTTTAGAGATTTCACAAAGAACTAAAAACAGGGTTATTATTTTAGCCAGCAATCCCATTACTGAGTACTCGCCCAGAAATAAATCATCCTACCAAACAAAAAACCCCACCTGCACTTGTATGTTTATCACGGCACTATTCACAATAGCAAATACATGGAATCAATCTAGGTGCCCATTTATGGTGGATTGGATAAAGAAAATGTGGTACACATATACCATGGAATACTACGCAACCATAAAAAAAATAATGAAATAATGTCATTTGCAGCAGCATGGATGTGACTGGAGGCCATTATCCTAAGTGATGAATATAGAAACAGAAAACAATACCACACATTCTCACTTACAAGTGGAAGCTAAACACTGGACATGAAGATGGGAACGACAGGTACTCGAGACTCCTAAAGGGAGAAGGAAGGGAGGCAAGTATTGAACAACTACCTATGTTTACTATTTGGGTGATGGGTTCAGTAGAAGCCTAAACTTTAGCATAATAAAATATACCCATGTAAAACCATGTACATGTACTCCTTGAACCTAAAAATAAAAAATAAAATAAAAAGAAACCTGCATGCTAATGCCACTTTCCTCTCTAGCTATTGTTCATGACTTGCTTGGCTTCACTCCATAGCAGTCTCTGCAATAAATTATTCACACTTATCACATCCTTATCCTCACCTCCCATTCAGATTATGACCCATTCTAATCTCACTTTCAACCCCACCACACCACTGAAACTTCTGTTTTCAAGGTCGACAAAATCATTCTGTTATCAGTTCCAATGGACATATCTGTCTTCATCTTCCTTAATTTCTCAGAGATGCTACACTCAGCAGCTATTCCCTATTCCTTAAAACATTCTCTTGTCTCCCTTGACACCATTGATGCCATTTGTTTGTTTTTTAATATCTCAGCCTTCTTTTAATCTGTTTTGCAACTCATCTTACTCCTTTATATCTACTTCAACACTTTATATCGGAATTCCTCAACCGTCTTTTCCCCGAAATCTATTTTCTTTTTCATCTCTACTCTCTCCCTAGGTGATATCATCCAGTGTCTTGACTTTAAACACAATCAAATACTGGGGGGTTTTCCCATTTTTATGTTGATATTTCCAGGTCAGAGCATTCATTGAGCTCCATATTTGTATAAACAACTGTCTGTTTGATGGATGACTCAAAGTTATCATGTTCAAAATGCACTAACCTACAAAATCTGTTTTTCATCCAGTCTTCCTCATTTCAGTGTATGCCATCATATCGATTCAAGTAAGCAAGTAAAAAATCTGAGTCCTTTTCTTTCACCAACTTTCATCAAATCTGTCAGACTACCAGCAAGTCCTTTTGTATCTACATCAAATTCATAAATTTTTCCTCACTTCTTTTCACTAAACTACTATTATCTCTTGTTTGGACAATTGGTATTTAGATCTTCATGCTTATATACGTGGTCAGATCATTTAGTCTTTTACTTAAAATAATCATGACTTTTATTAAGTTGCAATAAAATTCAAATTTATTATTATAATGTAGACCCTGAATAATTTAATTCCTGCCTATGTCTTTAGTGTTATTTCATAGCCTCTCACTCACTTTGCTATTGGAACACTAGGCTTTAGTAGTTTTGTTTAAACTTTCTAAGATATTTCTCATTTTCAGGGTCATTGCTCTTGCTGTTTCTTCTGCCTTGGAATGTCTTCTTCAATTTCATTGTATGTTATCTATTTTTTTAATTTTTCAAGTCTTATTTCAATTGCCATTTCTCAGAGGCTTCTCTGATTACCCTCTCCAAAACAAACATCTTATTTTCTATCATATCTTTTTTCTGTATATGACTTGCAACTATTTTTATAGTCTATATTTTCTTTTTCAGCATTAGAATGATTGATTCCTGTGTGCAGATGCATTTGTCTTATTTATCACTATACCTCTATTATTCAGTATAGTACCCGACATACAGTAGGCACTTAAATCTTTCATGAATTTGATATATATTTAATCTTTCTAGATCAAATTTTTAAAAAAGACTTTCAGAACATATATTTTAAGAAAATACTAATTTCATATAATTATATATTATGATTTGTCAAATTAACGGGTTAAATTGATTATAGATAGATCTAACAAGGACATTATATAACAGATAACTAAGTGTCCTACTCATCCTATCCCCATCAAATAATCATGGCACACTTGTAATAGGATTACTGAAATGCCATTATTCTGTTTCTAGAATGAATTATGGCTTCCTTTCATTTGCTCCTTCCATCATTTCTTCCTCCTTTCTTCACATTATTAGTTGTATAGACATAGCTTTTGCTGTATAATTTAACCTCTAGTCTCAGTTTCTTGAATTGTTACTTCCTGGATTTGGCCTGGGCATTCCTGTAGGACATAATCCAGCTAGGCATGGTTTGTCATATAAACTCATTTTTACCTCCTTATTTATGAATTTGCTATCATTTCTGCCTCCCATAAACACAGATAATAGAGCTGCATAATCTATTCTGATCTGTGAACTACTCAGCTGGACTTCTCTTCAATCTGCTTTGCTGGAAAGTTTTAAAGAATTAAACTTAATTATTGCAGACAAAAGTGCAAGCTTATTAACTAATAATAATGGTGGGTATGCACCACTTTAACTGAAATTATTTTCTTAAGTAAAGGTGCACAGTGGAATTTCAAGATAATGTTGGCCTTTGTTACAAAATAGAGTGTAAAAAAAATCTACAAAGCATATAGTCAATAGTCTTTTGTGAGATGCTGAAAATAAAGATTTGTGGAAAGCTGATTTTTAAAAATCCTATCTCTAAATGCAGTATTGATTTTACACTCAAGGACTTGTGAGACTAAATTTATACTAGAAAAAATATTTAGAAATTCATTATTGATTATATCCATATATATTTAACACTTGCTAGTTGTATTAGAAACTTGTATATAGAAACTCAATATGCATAATATGTCCTAGTGCTTTGGGGAGAAATCTAAAATTCAGGACCGCTTACAAAAGCTGGTTGGCTGTTTCTTTTATTTTCTTTCCTTCCTCTCTTCCTCCCTCCCTCCCTTCCCTCCTTCCCTCCCTCCTTTCTCTTCCCTCTTTCTTTCTCTCTCCCTTCCTTGCTTCCTTCCTTCCTTCCTTCCTTCTCTCTCTCTCTCTCTCTCTCTCAATAGAGAGAGACATCATATATTCTAAGCAGGTTCTAAGGAAGTGCTCTAGAGCAGTAGTTCCCAACTTTTTTGGCATCAGGAACTGGTTACTTGGAAGATAATTTTTCCACAGACGCGGGTAAGGGAAAGTGGGGTGGGGGATATCATCAGGCATTAGATTCTCATAAGGCGCCCTAACCCTAGATCCCTCTCATGTGCTGTTCACAATAGAGTTTGCACTCCTATGAGAATCCAATGGCACCACTGATCGGACAGAATACTAAGCTCCGCTCACCAGTCACTCATATCCCGCTCTGCCATCCGGTTTCTAACAAGTCAAAGACTGGTGCAAGTCCACGGCCCAGGGGCTGGGATCCCTGCTCTGCAGGTTAGAAGAATGTGACAAACAAAAATGATATATTCTACCTTCTGAGCTATGGTGAATCTGGCTTCTCCTACAGAGAAAACAAAGATAAGTCATAACCTTTGAGAGATATTTTACTATTCCTTGGAAAGTTGTAGATAGTATTGAGAGAGCTAGAACTGGCTCACAAGATCGTCAAAGTTTACTTTTTGGTAGCACCAAGGAAGTCTGGAATCTTCTCCCAGGGACAAAGAAGGAAGTTGATAGAAGACCCATGGCCTTTCTAGTAGACATTACCAGTGTTTGAAAATCATAGGTTTACATGGGTGTCAATAGCATCAAATTCATCAATGACAGGGCATTGTGTATGTGTAGGTGAACAGGGAGAGTGGTAGTATCACCATCATGAGAAATCAACATTTGCCAGAGAAATTGTTAACAGAAGAGGGGGCAGTATAGTTAGCAATATATTTTTACTGATAGAATCAACATGGGAACTTAAGATAAAATGTTGGATATGCTCTTTATTGACATTAGATAGTATTGCTTGTTTATTATTATTACTATTATTATTATTATTATGTTTTAAAGCTCATTGTTTTAATTCTTGCAAATAGAGAAGAAATGAACTATGATCTGGCTGATTTTTTTTTTTTTTTTTTTTTTTTTTAGTTTTTGAGATGGAGGTTCACATGACTATATACTATATTCTTCCATTTCAGGAATTCCTCTGACATAAGATTTACCTAGATGTATGGATGATTTCCAAATTAGCACAAGTTAAGAATTGAAGTAAGTTAAATTAGTGAAGTCTAACTTTTCAAAACCACTTTCTGGAAAGTTACATTGCAATTCATTGCCGTTTAGAAACATGAAAAAATATTTAAAAGTCTGTTTGAAATCAAAGTCCATCTTAGAGTTGTTAAAAATAAAATGAGCTACAAAAGGGTCAGTTTATGTTGAATTTAGATTATTTTAAGTTTCCAAGGAAACAGAGCATATAGAAATTAAAAACAGATGTTACTAAATTGATGCTCTGGAAAATCCCCAAGAAGCTTAATCCTCTGAAAGGTAACATTGCTTGAACCAAAACTTTATTTGCCAATTTTTTTTTCAGTGTGAGTTTTAACAACTACACTGTTCCAAGAGCAAACAAATATATTATTACCATATCTTAATGCCTTGGTTATTACTGCCTCTTACAGTGTTGAACAGGTGGTCCACCACTGCCTTGTTGCCAAGTAAAAGCAGCGTATCTCTCATTTCTTCCAGAAGAAATCAAATCAAATTTAATACCTGGCAACTTTGCATGTAAACCTGTAGCCCAATTTACTACTAAATTCATGTTGGCTAAGGTTAAATTAAAAACGTACAATCTAATGTTTCAGCCTCTAGTCATTTCTGTTCACTTTAAAATTATTTCAGAAGAAAGAAAAGTAGAAAACAGAGTCATGTCAATAAATCATTTGGATTCCAAATTCTACAGTAATTTTTGAATTGCACAGACAGTAACTAATCAACTTTAACAGCTTTCCTGAGATGACTGAGCATAATATTTTACACTGCCTGAGTTGCTTCATGGTAAGGCAATCATAGAGATTTGTTCATTAATTCCTTCTATAGAGATCTAGTTCACATGTAACCAACACTAGAAATACATTAATGTCTGTATTCAAAGATGTTGATATAGGAAGCCTAATTGGCATGTGAACCAAAGTCAAGACTAGCATTTTTTTCTGTATTTGCCTATATGAAATCTGTTCCTTCTGTCCTGTGCATCATGAGTGACTATTTGTGCCACTGCCTCCCAGACTGCACAAAGTTATCCTGAGGTCTGAGGCCAATGTTGACTCTATTCTCTACAGTTTAGCAAATGAGCAGTTGGCCAGTTATAGTCGGTTTTTAGCAGCCATACCTTCTACATTGCTTGATGGTATACCATATAGACATGCAGGTAGATAGTTGACATTGCAAGTTCATCGACTAGTGTTTCTCAGCCTATTGACACATGGGCCTTAAAAATTATTTGTTGGGGGGGATGTCCTCTGTATTGTAGGATATTTAGCAGCATCCCTGATCTCTACAAGCCAAATGCCACTACCACTGCTCATTTCAGCTGTGACAACCAGTAATGCCTCTAGAAACTTCCAAGTGTCCCCTAGGGGACAGAATCATCCCCACTTGAGAATTTCAATCAAGATAAAGGGAAAATGAAGAGGTTTTGTGACAGAGAAGTAGGGTTTAGGACCATGTATCTGGTGGCACTGGGGATAAAATGAAGGCGTGGAAAGATGAACCAAAGAAGAGGCTTGGAAAGACAAGAGGCCATGATACAGTGGCCAGTTGGGAAATAAAGTAAGTCATTCTTTACTTTATTCCTATTTTATTATCCAATAGGTGCTATGTTCTAAGTGCAGTGCTTATTGCTGTAGGTATTTAACCAGTGATGCATATAGATCGCACACTGTCTGGTGGGAGAAGTAGAGAAAGAAACTTAATTACAGCCACGTACAAACAGCAGAAGTGAAACTTAACCCATTTGATTCAAAGGGGAAGAAAAAAATGTCAAGAAAAGCTTCCTAGAATATTTCTATATGTGCTGAAGATTAAAGAAGTGTTAATCACATTTAGAAAGATATGGGAAGAATATTGTCCTTACAGGAAACAGCAGAAATGTGTGGAAGGGCTGTGTGTTTCTGAATGTGTATGTGTTTATGTATGTGTGTGTGAAAGAGAGAGCTAGATGAATTGTACCCCACAGCTTTAAAATAAAATATATAAAAAAAGAAGAGAGAGAATGAGAGAGAAAAAAAGACAGAAACAAAGACAGAGACAGATAGACTGAGAATGCAAGAAAATAATGCATTGAATGAACTGTAAATAACTTTACTTTGCTGGAACAAAGATATTTAATGGAAAAATTATAAAGAGATGAAGCTGAAGAAGAAGGCAGAACAAAATTGAGATGGGCCTTGGGAAATATTTTAAGTTTTATCTGCAAGGACATAGGTAGACTAATATAATAAAATTGGTGTTTTAGAAAGATAACTCTGGGTGTAATGAAGTGAAGACCTGGGAACTGACGATAAACTAGAGACAGAAAATGTTGAGGCTGTTGTAGATATACACACAATGTGAAAAATTAAAGAAAATGTGAGAAGCAAGATAAAAGTAAAGAAACACAGAGGGGTAATTGCAACAATCCAGCATTACCTCTCTTCATCCCCCCCAAAACACCTCAGTTAAGGTTTAAGTGGTAAGAAACTAGAGGACATGTATTAGATGAGTGCAAACAGAATCCAGACAAAATGGCTGTAAAAAGGAATAAAGAAGAAAAACTACTAGGATAATTCAGGTCTCCTGCTAAAGTGATTGGTTATATGGTGTACTAATTTACCAGGTGAAGGAGGAATAAGGGAAAAAAAATAACCATGTTTATTGGGGATAACAATAAATTCAGTTTTGGATATATTAAACTTAAGTTGCCAAAGGGATAACCAAGGTAAAAATTTCAGTGGGCATTGGAAATTTGGTTGTGAAATTCAGCAAAGGAATCTTATTTGGAGATGTCAATTTGTAAACTGTTAGTCAATAAATGCAAACCAAAGTCAGGGTTATAAAAAATATAACTTTGGAAGAAAAACTGAGAACAGAACAAAGAGGAATAACATCACCCAGCTAGGAAGCAGAGTATAGCCAAGAGTTGAATCAAGACTTGTGGTTCTGCAATCTAGACTCCGAATTACTGTACTGTTTTGACTTTGATTCTAAACACTGATCCACAACTCATTCTTAGAAATTACAGCTCAGCCATCAAGCTATGTAGGCCTCGTGTTCATACCCCTAGCTGTACATAACTTTATTATAGAACTCAATATGTTCAATTACATTTTGTGTTACACAATGTGTTCAATTACATTTTGGATATCGCTACTTTGTTAGAAGAGAAGAGACTTTATTATAATCAACTTGTATTTCCTGTGCTTAACAGAATGTAAGTATTAGGTTTTCAATACAGATTTGTTGAAAGAAATGTAAATAATGAAAGTGGGTCTGCAAGAGGTAAGTTGCACCAAGGGGTGGCATGTTTTTTGCAAGCTCTTTCTGTTTGCCAAGACTTAAAATTTTAACTAATCTTAAAATATTTTATGCTTATGCTTATTTTTAAAATTAAACTGTATACCTAGCCACAAACTTATTAGCCATTTCATATTCTCATTTTTCATTGCATGTTGCTAGCAATTACTCCATTAAAAACAAACTACAATGTTCAGTAGAGAGATGACTTTGGAAAACAAGGATAACAAACAGGCTGTCTAGTTGGATTTCCTCATCTTTTACAAATAAAACTTAAAAGATGACAAAAGTAACAAGACCCAATTGCTTTTATAGCTAATATTCACAATAAGTATAGCCATCTCTTCATTTAGAATTTTGGGTTATAATAATTTGGATCATAATAATACTTCCTTATTACTGGTGACATGTTTTTTATTTTGGAAATTTGGAAAGGTAGACCAATATGCTCACCTATAAAAAAACTTGAAGCATGGAGTTTTTCACTAACTTTTAGGAATATTATCAAAATCACTAGAGATCTTGTTTTTAAAATTGTATGTATATATATACACATATGGTGTGTGTGTGTGTGTGTGTGTGTGTGTGTGTGTGTGTGTGTGTGTGTGTTTGGAGTTGTTTAGAAATCAGCTATGGATTAAGATTGAGAGTAATGTCCTAAAAACTGCCTGCACATTCCTCTGCTATATCCCACCTGGAGCACTGATCACATAAATTATACAACGTGAAAATGTAAAGTGGGCTTCACAGTAATGCTAATAACCCAATATAAATGAGTACCCTGAGCACTTAATAAATCATTTACTGATGTATAATTTGGTTTGTGAGATTTTCTCTCACTATATTAGAGTCAAGTTGTTCCAGAAGATGTGTAAATTTAGCACAATGTTAAGGTGCCAAAGTAGAAGACAGTTCCATAAAAATGGTAAAGGAAGAAGACGCACACCTAACTCACAGTTAAGGGAGATAGAATTTCTGAGTTTACCAAGAGATAGTTCAAAACTTATATTGGAAGGTAGTCTTGGAACCCTTTAAAATCTCTAGACCCTAACAAAAGGGAGAAGGGAAAAGAACAAGCAAGGGCAAATGTTATCCCTTTGTTCTTACAAAATTTGTTTTCAATGAGATTTTGTTAATAATTATAGCTCATAAATAATAATTATATACTCATAATTATATTCTAAAAACATATATCTAGTACATATGGACTATAAGATGCCTAAAGACTGCAAGTGTAGAGAATAGTACCTCGTTCACTCAGTGTACTGAAATGACTTCCAATAACATCAAAATTGGATGAAGTGTGATGATTGGGCGTCAAGCATGAAGATGATGAAATGCTTCTCTAGTCAGTTGGGCATGTGCTTTGAGTTGTTTTTCTAGTTGTGGTGATAGATTTGAACTGATTCATCTGCACTTTCTCATCCAGTCTGCTTTGTGACCAAAGACACATATTTTGGGGACAGTTGGCTGAGGCTAGTGGTAAAGTCTGTGGCCATAGAACAGAGAAATTCAAACTGGCCAAACCCACAACCTTGGCCTCATTAGTACCGTGCTCCAACAGAGCTAACTGGTGGCAGATGCAGTACTTAGTGCTGTACACATTTTGAGAGCATTTGAAAGTGACCCATCAGAAACCAGCTGGACACAAGCAAATCCCCTTGTATTTGCATTGAGGACAAAGAAATCTACACATAGTGGTTTGGCTTTTCTTAAAAATCCATCAGAATGACCTGTCATTTTCTGTGTTTATGGCTAAATGAAGCTCAAGTCAACAGACCCCACTTCTGACATGAGGTTATTATCAGTGAAAAAATAGAAGCAGATGCTTTCGTCATCTTTTAAAGCAGTGACATGGGGTGATACTGACATCATGTGAAACCTGTGCTGAAATCACCTTTCAATCTTCCAATTATTTCTTGAAAAAAAATTAATGTCTTTAAATTTTACATAAATTATTCTGAAGGAGTTGATTCTAGAACATTCAATTGGGGGCCTTTCCTCTTAAAAAGTGCTGTATTTCTTTAAAAAAGAACAAATTTTTTGCTCATGTACTTATCATAAAACAGGTCTGAGGTTTAAAAAGAGGACGAAACTATCTGAAAACAGAGATTCTCAGCCTTGGATACATATTTTAATGACCTGGAGAGCTTTCAAAATCACTGATGCATGTTCCAAGTGGTCTTGGGTGTGGTCTGGGCCTGTGGAGTTTCAAAAACTCCCCAGGTGATTCTAATGTTCAGTCACAGTGGAGACTGCTGCTTTGAAATTTAGTGGAGAGAGTAATGAATTATGCTATTACTTAGTATTTTGCATCTGGCAGAGTACTTTCTGAATTCTCATAAATTTAACCATTTAACACTATTTCCACATGTAAATTTTATATGAAATTATATCAGTCACAAATTCTATTTAGGATTCTTCTAAACATTTGTTTTTCTTTTAGAGGAAAAAAAATCAGTATTCATTAAATAAATGCAAATTCCTGTGAAATTTGTTAGGTTTTAAATTTCAGGCCTATGATACAAGTAAGATTCAAATATTATAAGTATGATGCTTAAAAATTATATTTAGGAAAATATATAGTCAATAGTACTTTTTTTTTTCAGAGAAAGCAAGTGAACTGAATTTTCTAGTTGAAAACCTGCTACTCCATTGTCAGCATCACCTACCAGGCAGCTTATTAGTTATGACTTCTCATCATCTTTTGCCTCTGTAATGTAAGAGGGCTTACTACATCATTTTTAAGAAGTCAGCTAATTTTTATCAGAAAAAAATTAATTAAAATGCCCTGTTGACATCTTAAAGTCATTCTTGGGTAATGATGTCAAACACCATATTAAATATATATTCCTATTATATATTCCTTTTTAAAATGCAAATTTCTAACAATCCATGAGAATTCAATGTTCATGTTCTTATCTCATAGATGAGCAAATTGAGTATTGAGAAGATTAAGTCAGACATATAGATCACATAGCTAATGTAAAACACAGTAGTTTTAAATTTGTGTCTTTCTATCTGACTCAAAAACTAAAACCTTAAATCAAATCACTAAGAGAATAACTGTGTAGAACAGTTGCTCGTGGCTTAGTGGCAGAAAAGATGTTTCAGGGTATCAGCTTTGAGGAGGTTTTGGTCTAATTTCTTAGTTTTATCCTTAATGAGATAGATGAATTTGTTTTGTTGGTAGGAACAGGAATACATTATTTAGTAAATTAAAAAAAAAACCTGCCAATGCTTTCTGCATTTTTAATTCACATATATGATATCAGTTATTAATTCTAAAATGGAGACTATACCAGTGTATGTTTATTCAAACAGCAAAGGATGAAAATAGCTGACTATGTCCCATTAGCATAGAGAAGGCATGATATTGGCAATATGAGCTAACATTTACAAAGGTGATTTCCAGTTTAGAGTGTTTTTGCAAAGGTGTTTCTTGATTCATCAGGCTTTTTTTTTTTAATTTTACAAAAGCACATACAAAAAACAATATTTGAAATGTATTTGTCACTTTTAATTGAATAATAGCCATATGAAGTACTGTTTTTGAATTTTTACTTATTTAGTAATTTTAAGAGACAATTTAAAATCCAAAGTTTCAAAAGGGCAAGAAAATAGAAGCCTCCCTCTAACTCAAATCCTCTGTGTCAGAGAGTTTTTCAATAACTTCCCTATGACATCACAAGCAAGAAGTAAAGGGACAAGGAATTGAAACCTGGTTTTCTCACCTGGAACTCCATATTTATATACTTATTCCTACACCATATCCGTAATTTCCCATCTCACAACTGTGTAGCCTGCAGTTAACTATTTAAATTCTGTATGCCGTATCTCTCCCATTGATGAAAATAGGGAGTTCAATAGTGTCTTTTGCATAGAATTGTTATTAGGATCAAATGGATTAATATATGTTAATACATAGAACAGTGCCTGACCAGCCATTAAATGACAGTGCAATCAATACTGATTTCACTTTTTGCTCTATATGTCTCCAGTGATTTCAGCATTACACAAAATGAAAATTCAAGTGTGGGCAAGTTTACTACAGGAAACTAGGGTACAACAGTTGAATGATTCTCAAGTCCTCACAAGAGAGAAAAAAAATTCTGAATGGTTTTACCTGGCAAGTTTTTTCACATCTTTAAAATAAAATAAAATAATCCAGGTTCACACACACACACAAAATTAAACTATAAATGTATTATATTAAAAATAGCATACATATTTACTGATCTATTTTGTATATCCTTATTTGATAGAAACATACAGAGATGATTTAAAGCCTTTGAAAATAGAAAAAAATTAAATCCAGTGTTTGTTTTCCAACAAAATCCAGTAATCTTAATACAAAAAAATATGATGGTTTAATTTTAACCTAAAAGTTCTACTGCATTATATGTTTCTTTAAAAATAAAGAATCTGATTATTATCAATTTTATTGACTTAAGAAGTGAGGCATTTTTATTCATGTTAAGGTTTTTAAATACCCATTTCAGTTGTCTAGCCCATAGTTTGAGTATCCTGCATGATATCATTCAGAAGACACTGGCCACTTACAGTAAAAAGGAACTCATACCTCAAATATACCATTTCACCTATAGAATTGTTTGACAATTTCTGTGTATATTGAGTCAAATTTATTTCCTAATATTCTCCATCTATATTTGTACTTGTGAATGTCCTCAAGTGCCTCTAAACCAAGTCTCATAGTGCTTCCAAGTGACAGTGTTTCCAATATTTTAAAACAAGAAATATGACCTCTCTAATTATCTTTATTGTATTTGAAAATGAATTCTGATTATAATTATATAGCTGTTTACAACATATATTAGTTTACTATATACTCACCACCTTAGAAGGAGGCTCCTGAAGTAAAGCTATCTTTTCAGATCACAATTAAATCCCTAAATCTTAGCACAACACCTAACACATAGGATGTACTCAAAACATTTATTAAACAAAATAAAGTGTGGTAGTCTATATTTTTGTTTTTAAACACAAAATCCTCCTTGCTGTGAGAACGTTATGTGTCCCCTTGTTACCACTGAACTGCAATGCCTTCTATGACGGTTCATTTCTGCCCATTGATGTGGTGCACATGCCATGTTGGAACAGAAATTTTGGAGACCTTGCCTGGTTCCATCAGTTCTCTTGCTCTTTGCCTCAGCCCACAAATCTGGCATGTCCCAGTAGAGGCTGCTCTTGTGCTCGGACCTTGGAATAAAAAAGGCCTGCAGCCCACCGCAACTTGGGGCAAAGCAGCCGCAGAACCCAGACCGACATTATGTGAGATTTTATACATATGTATGTGTGTGTGTGTATTCATGTGTATATATGCAGCAAAACTAATGAATATGAGTTAATTAGTAAAGCATGCCTTGCTTCAGTATCAAATTATTTTATGTCAAAGTAAAAGCAGTTATAATCCCTCACATTTTGACACTAAGGCTGTTTATTTTCAGTCTTCCATTATCTTTCCACAAGTTTTCCAGTCTGACCAATAGTTATTTAGCAATCTATTTTGCAATTCCCTAAGTATCTTGAGGACTTGACCTCTCTTAAAGGGTAGATAATTATCACCAGAACTACTAAAATGTTAATTCTCTTTTAACAATGTTTGTTTTATGTTTTTCAGCGTGAAGAAAAATTTACTCAACAGGAAATTTAAGCAACAGAAAAGAGAATCAATTTACTTTCCTTCTATTATTCTTAACACTAGACTATCCAATACATCCAGAAACTATAAAGGTAGTCATGAGCTTTGCATTCATAATTCCTGTCCAAGAGATTTACCCTACAAACATCCCACACATGAAAAAATGCTCTATGCAGGATAATGCAGTTCACATTATACATAATAAAATGTAAGAAAAAATACTAGATAGAAAATAATGTAAATGTCTATTAATAGGGAAATGGTTAAATCATGAAACATTAACTAGATGCAGACCTAATTCGATGGTTATGCTATACCCACTTATTAAACTACTGTGAATGCATTTTAAAATTCTAGTAAAATTCACGTATAATGAAATCATCACACTATAAACATTGACTTTCTAGCCTTAAGGCTGTTGCTTGCAGCATTGCCCAAGCCATTTGTTTCTACAAATGTGCTTTATGAAACCTCCAGGTCTCAAGAAGACGTCTGGTGTCTTACTCATTTATGAAAACTGAAAACTGCCCTCGGGGACCACCCAAGGGACAGGGATAAACTGGTTGCCTCCATTAAGTGATCTTTAAGCATCAAATTTTAGTAGAAATGTTCAATGTCCTCATTGAATGGTATGACAGAACTAACTATACTAACTAACTAACATACTGATTAGAAATGGGAGATCCCTGTGGATTTGGAGACGAGTGTACAGAGCATCATTTTGTGTTTTGTCCTTGGTTAGAGCTTGCTATTGTCATGGTAATTGCTTATGTGCTTATGCTGAGAGTCCCCACTCTTCCTAATCTCATCCTACCCCCAAAGAACACCCTCTCCCACGTCTATATGCATGATTAGGAAGCATGCTTTTTCAGTAAATAATATGAGACTTCCACACACTTGCGCTTTAATTAATATGAACACAAACCGAGACAGTAGCCAATGTTTTTCATCTTATTTACCAGTTGTCTTGCCTGGATTGTATACTTAGTTGTTTGAGTCAGACTCTTGATATTTAACATGAAGGCAGCTGAGACTTTATTGGCATCAAATGAGCTCTTGCTTTTTGTTGCAGGGTCCAAAATCATCCTGGCTTTGCTCCAACTCTCTGCTTCATGTATGAGACTCAAAAGCCATTCCTAGGTCAAATTCTCTTGAGCACACTTTAGAGTCAACAAAGGAGTTTTGCTTGAATCCAGACTACAGTACAGGAAATAAATGTTCCCAAAAGAAAGTTCTCTTCCTTCTTGTCTTGATTCAAAGCATCTTGTACTTTTAACTCATGCCTCTGGTTCTAGAATTTGATGTTGCCTCTCAGTATTAAGCATCTGGGCTTTTAAAGGCTTTTCAGAATGCTGTATATTTAGGAAGGTCAGCACTTTGTAACAATTTTCCAAAGAAAACAGTCTTTGTTGCCATAACCTTCTTGTATAACCAAGTTCACAGAGCCTGGAAGCATTTTGTAATTGTATTGAAAAAGTGAAAACTGCCCTCAAGGACCACCCAAGGGACAGGGATAAATTGGTTGCCTCCATTAAGTGATCTTTAAGCATCAAATTTTAGTAGAAATGTTGGGGAGTAAGTGATCACTTTGAAAAAAGAGGTTGCCTGAGGTCTGAGAGTGCAAGTTGGCCTATATTTAATAACTGCAAGGTCATTGCATGAAATCAGTAAGAGGAAGCAGAGAGAAGTGGGTATCTTATTTCCATACTGTGCTCTGCTGGTTTGTGATGTCAGCAGACCTTCAAAATGAAATGATTGCCTTAAAAATATCATATCTTGTTAACAGAAAAGGAGATCAAAGAATTTATTCCAATCTCCAGTCATGACACTGTAATTTAAAAGTGCTTTCCAATGATTCCCATCCCAGGACCTCAAATTCTTTTTCTTAGTTAATTCATTTATTGAAACTGCTCTGAGGGCCAGAAATTTTTATGGCTTTTAGCAGAGAAGTCAGGTTACTACAGGGAATTCTCAACTATGCATCCTAATAACAGAGGAAATCACGAGTGAAGATTATCCCAAATGGTGGATAATCCAAAAATCCTTTCTATTGGATTTTGGAAGATGTGGCATTACAGGCTGAGCCACTGAGCCCGGACTAGTTCATCTTTATATTACTATTCTTAAAGTGGATGCATCAACAAATGTGCACTGAGTGTCTTTTACAACCAAAGCACTGTTAGGACAGAGATCAAGAGCCAGAACATCTATTCATTTATTCATTCATCCATCTATCTACTCATTCATTTAATTTCTGTATATAAAACATTTTGCTAGATAGGTGAAGTATACTGAATATGGGTACAGTACGGTTTCTTCTTGAGCATACAATTAACTTGGTATTACAGAATAAAATGCAACTCAGACTTTTAGCAAAAATAAAGTTCTAATAATATGTAAGTTCTGCATGTCTGTATGAGGAGTACTTTTTTTGGTCAACGTTCTGTATTCTATCCATTAAGTATATACTTTTTTTAACTTTTTAAATTCTCATGACAATTCTCTAAAGTAGAGTTGTCTTAGTTCATTCCTGCTACTGTAACAAAATACATGAAACTGAGTATTTTAAAAAAAAGAAATTTATTTTCTTACCAGCTCTGGAGACTGGAAAGTCTAGAATCAAGATACTGGCAGATTCTTGACTGGTGAGGGTTACTTTCTGCTTTCAAGATGAAATCTTTTACATCCTCCCATGGAGGAAGGAGGAGAATGCACCAGGGTGCTCCTTTCAACCTCTTTTCCAGGAGCACTTAATCACTTCACAAAGGGCCCCACCTCTTAATACTATCACCTTGGGATTTAAGTTTCAATATATACATGCTTGGAGGGATGCATACATTCAAACCATAGCAGAGTTATTAACTTGATCTTCTAAGTTTAGAAAGTGATGCTCAGTGAGGGTCTGTTTCCAGACTAATATTCCAGATCACGGCTCCAGAGCTTCAGGAGGGCATTCCAGATACAGCCTCCAGTGAACAAAAATAGGGAGGTGAGTGAAGGAGACATTGATAGAAATGTAAGAAAAATAAGTTGCCTAGTTGAGTAGGAAAATGCAGAGTTTTTATGTGAGACTAAATATTGAGAAAGAGAAATTATCATAACATTCTGGGAGAAAAAATGACAAATAGTTTATGAAAATGCAATTGGCCTGGAAGAGTGAAGATTGTCTTTTCTTTGTCCAGGGCTCATAACCTTGCAATTTTCTGAGCCTTGGTTTCTTCATTCATTTTTGAAGTTACCTGGGTTGAATAGTTCACATTGTATACTCTATACTAAAATGTTCTATAACTGGCAGAGTAAATTTAAAGTCTTGAATAATTTGGCAAGTGCCTTTATTGAGCACATTCTTATAGCCATACTTAAATTAACTACGCCAGACAGATCTAAATTAGGATAAGCCACACTTGTTTTATAATGCGGTTATACAGCTGGTATTGAGAAGCTTTAGCCCATCAATTACAGTGTTGAAATGCCTTTTGCTAAGCCCATTGTTGCACATTATATGATGCAGCTGTTAAAGAGTTATAGGTGCATATTCCCACATTATATCATAAGTCTGGGTCCAAAATCCTGGATCCAAAATCCTAGGTAATGCATTCAAATCTATTGAATTTAACTGATAAATGAAGACAGAATAGCTAAACTACTTACTATTTTGTAAATATTACATAAAAAAATAAATTTCACTTAAAATGTAAGCAGGAATTGCAAAATGATTTCACTGTTTTTCTAGGATTAGAGATCTTGGTACAAAATTTTGAATCAAATTGTTTTTTCAAGTTGCAAAAATGTTAGGAACTTTCCTTATGTGTTTAACCTTTGCTGGCCACCCTCTACATGATGGAACATCAAAGAAATTCCTTTGAGAAAAACTAGATAATCAGGTTTGTGAGGAAAGAACCTTCATATTCTATCATCATTACTCACCAAACTGTAATTGAGTATAATTTTGTAAGCAAGGAAGGATAAAAAAGATGACAGAAATTCTCTTTAGCCAGGCTCTTAAAACTGATCCAAACAATGTTAGATTTTTATCTTCCATGACAAATCAGGTGTCAAGGTGAATTTGGTTACTTTCATTGAATAAGCTTCTTGATTAGATGACAAGTGAATGATATGCTCAAGCTTCTATAATTTAACAATATAGAAATAAAAAACTTTAATCTCTCTTATTTCCCTCAACAATCCCTTTGTCCATCTCAGCATCAGAGAAGAGAGGATCTTGCAATGAATGCTTTTGAGAACAAAGCATCAACCTGTTTTATTAAAGACTGTGAGTTTAGCTTCTTTATATGTGCCTCAGTCTCAGGTAAACCAATGTCTGATTTTTTTTCTTTCATTCCTATAATACTTTGATGCTTACTACAGAATGTCACCATCAAACACAAAGATTGTCATGGGTGCCTAACTAATTGGAATAGAACTTGATCTCTTGTGGGAGGATGATTATTGTAGAAGGTAATACCTTTAGTCAGACTTGACGTCACCATCAGACTTGATGGTGATTCTTTCACAAACTTTAAATACATATTATCTACAAATACACACACTTGACTTTGCCAATAGTTCTTTTGAAAATGTAAGAATATTTTTTATTAGCTTCCATATGAAATTTATCTGATTTTTCTCTTTGTAGCTTTCAAGGCACTTTTAACTATGTTATCTTTTGAAAATTATTATATCAGTTCTGTAGGCTAGGTATATGCTTCAAAATAAAACAAAAAGAAGAAATAGCCTTTGACAGTTTTAGAGACGTCTTCTAAATCTCATGTGCAGTAAATGTGGCAACACCAGAAACAGAATTCAAAATGTCTGTTAATTTGTCCAGAATATATATTGTCACTGGTACTTTTCCATTTCTTAACTTACAATAACTGTATATTTATTTATTATATAAATCAATAGTTATAAAAATCGATATGGTTGAAATATTGTTTAATTTTATTGATTAATAAATTCTATATTTTAACATAGTATTTTAACATTTATGTTATTTTTCAGTTGTTATCACTCATGAAATATAAATCATACAACAATCTAATTTTCATTCATCTTGCTATCAAGAGGCTACTAGATTTCTGACATACTTATTAGATCTTTTGGCAGAAATGATAAAATAGAATCATAATAAACGCATGAATGTCAACCAGGTCCTAGAGACATGAGGAATAAAACTCATAAACATAAATAAAATAGCCATGAAAACTACTTTTAAAAAGGACGGGGCATATTCGAGATGGAGAGAGCAAAATGCTGACCAGCGATAGTAAGGAATTTACCTATTTGTTTCTTTTTATTTAACAGGAAAGAAAAAAATACGAATGGTACTAGGTGATCTCTCTCAAATTCTCTTTTCTTGGGGAAAATTCTTGTAACTTATTCAGAACTTGAGATGAGACAAGATCAGGGTCCAGCTCTCTCTGGAGCCCAAGCAGAGCAGTCCTCACAAAAGGCAGACCATTGTAGAAAACTGTAGCTACTTAAGGCATATCCAACTGAGATAAAATATCTTGGAGGTGAAGGTGTGGGAAGCAAAGGAAAAGGACTGTATTATGGATAGCATGAGAACCCCAGAGAACAATGACTTTAAAAAAAGTGAAATGGGACACTGAATGAGTGGTAAAACTCTCACCTCTCCTTTTCAACATAGTTTGGAAGTCCTAACTAGAACAATCAGACAAGAGAAGGAGATCAGTGGTATCCAAATAGGAAAAGAGGAAGTCAAGTTATCCCTCTTTGCAGATGACATAATTCTATACCTCAAAAATCTAAGAGAATCTGTCAAAAACCTCCTTGCACTGATAAAGGACTTTAGCAAAGTCTCAGAATATAAAATAAATGTGTAAAAGACCATTGCTTTTCTATACACCAACAGTAAACAAACAGAAACCCAAATAAAAAGCATAATTCAATTCACAATAGCCAAACAAAAAATGATATGCCTTGGTATTTTCCTAACCAGAGACGTGAAAGATCTTTATAACAAAAACTACAAAACACTGTTCAAAGGAATCAAAGATGTCACAAACAAATGGAAAAATATTCCATGCTCATTGACTGGAATAATCAATATTGTTAAAGTGTCCATCCTACCCATGGCAAGGCAAGCTACAAAATTCATGAAATACCCATTAAATTACCGGCAGCATTCTTCTCAGATCTGGTAATGACAATACAGGAATTAATATGGAAACATAATGACCATGGCTAGCCAAAACAATCCTCAGCAAAAAAAGGTGGGGAGGAGATATCATACTCCCAGACTTTAAAATTTATCATCAAGTGACAATAATCAAAACAGCCTGGTTTGGTACAAGAGCAGGTATATAGACCAATGGAACAGGATAGAGATTCCAGAAGCAAAACCTTCATTTTTCAACAAACTCATCTTCAACAAAGCCTCTATCACCAACAAGTGGGGAGAGGAGAATCTGTTCAGTAAATGGTGCTGGGAAAACTGACCACATGCAGAGGATTAAAACAAGACCCCTACCTATCACCATACCCAAAAATCAACTCTAAATGGAACAAAGACCTAAACGTAGAACCTCAAACTACAAGATTCTTAGAAAATGCAGGAGACACCCTTATGGAAATTGGAGCTAGCAATCAATCCTGATCAAAGTGACCATGCCATAAGAGACAAGATAGACAAGTGGGACCTCATCAAACTGACAAGCTTCTGCAAAGCCAAAGAAACCATCAAGACAGCAGGGAGACAGCCCACAGATTGGGAAAAAATATTTGCCAACTGTATGTCTGACAAAGGCCTAACATCTAGGATCTACATGGAACTCAAATGTGCCAAAAAGACAAAAACAAACAACCTCATTACAAAGTGGGCAAAAGATATGAATGAACACTTCTCAAAAGAAGACATTTGAGCAGCCAACAGATACATGAAAAACACTCAACCTCACTAGTCATTAAAGAAATGCAATTTAAAACCACACTGAGATATCACCTAACTCCAGTCAGGATGGCCATCATCAATAAATTAAAAAAAAAAAAAAAAGATGCTGGAGAAGATGAGGTGAAAAAGGGAATGCTTCTACACTGTTGGTGGGCATGTAAGCTAATACAATCTCTGTGGAAAATAGTTTGACGATTCTTAAAAAGATCTAAAAATCAACCTTCCATGAGACCCTGCAATCCCCCTACTGGGATTATACCCAGAGGAACTCAAATCACTCTATGAAAGATACCTGCACACATATGTTTATTGTGGCATTGTTCACAATAGCAAAAACATGGAAATAACCATGCTGCCCATTGAAAGAGTACTGGATTTTTAAAATGTGGTACATATACACAATGGAATATTATGCATCCATAAAGAAGGACAAAATTATGAACTTCACAGCAACCTGGATAGACTTACAATCTATAATACTGAGTGACCTATCACAGAAACAAAGAACTGTGCATCACATGTTCTCACTTATAAGCAGACTTTGAATAATTATCATAAAACTATAAGAAAAGGACTGACAGTAGTAGGAAACTGCCAGGGCAGAGCGGGGGCAGGATTGGCAGTAATGGAAATCTACTGGGGGAGGAAGAGGCACACTTCATCAACAAGGGTCCATGCATAATGAACACTTGTATACCTAACCATGAATTTTATCCCATATCTTTAAAATAAAAAAAATTAAATTAAAAAAGCAGTAAAAATGTGTTATTAAAAGTAACAACTGGAGACTCAGCGACAAGATGGTGATGGCATAGGTGGACTTGTGAGATTCTCTGAACGTGAGTTCCCAAAAAAGACTCTTACTTTTCTTCCTCCATCCCCCAGCCCACCACCAGCTGCGCTGGTCCGAGGCCTGGGAACCTTCAGTCCCACGCAGGGCCGGATATTATGACCCCCTGCTGCTCTGTTCCACCGTGTGTGTGGGAGTCTTGGGTGTTAGCTCCCTCCCTGGCTACATTGTCTCTCACCCAGCACCCAGCACCAAGTGGCCGGTCACTCAGGGAGGCTCTGGGCACCCGCCCCTCAGAGGCACTAGTCCCATTCCTGGCTGAAGTACCCTGTAGGGGGCCCAGGGCCACTCCCACTGCTCACCACCTGCCCTTTGGACCTTTGGAGTTCTGGAGTTCTGGACCCACCCTGGCTGAGGCACTCAGCATGTGGCCCCAAGCTTGGAGACCCAGACAAGCAGAGAGAAATGAATCTGCAAAAACTGCCTCGGCCATTCTCCAGGCAGAGACTTCCATTGCCCCGCCCACCTATCAACAAACCTTACCTCGATTCCTAAGGTAATGTCACTAAACAGGAGACAAAGCCCCACCCCTACACTGAATCAGAGACTGAACCAGGCAGCAGACTTAAAAAAAAAAAAAAACCAAAACAATAAAAACCCAAACTGCAAGTAAATCTAGCTACCTGCAATGAAAAACAAAGGGGAGAGGCTGGAGATCAGAGCTGAAGTGACTTTAATCTGATCTCTTATTTGACTTATGATTTTATTTTGACTGTTTGTTTTGATCACGTTTGTTTTTTGCCTTTTGATGTGTACTGTTTCATGATTTTATTGGTCTGTCTCTGTGTAGCAATCAGTATTCTTTAGGGAATCTTTCTTACGTGTCTTTTTCCACTTCTTTCCGGCCTTGTGTCTCTTTCTCACCTGATAGTTGGTATGTATGCCTGTTTTCCCTCTCACTCTTCTCTCTTTCTAACTTCCTATTGACCCCTACTTCCTCCATTATTTTCCTCTTTTATACCCTCTTTTTAATCTAGGGACCAAGACTACATACGGCAGAACGGACAGATTGTAAGGCAGAGGGAAATAGATTCCAGTGTGCTCATACACCTGTTTGTGGATGCTAGAATCAGCATATACATTCTGAACCACAGCTTCCCCTTCAATTAAACCTCAAAACAGCAAAAAGTACAGTCTGCAGCCCACACTCCAACCTCAAAAGTGAACAAAGCCAGAAGACCCTCATAAGGAAGAACAGGATATTGCAGAAGAGAAACAAAAGCATCCCTACCTTCCCTCAAAAACAGAATTAAAGAAGGGGAGGAAAAGAGGGAGAGAAAAATCTACATAAATGAAGAAAAACCAAAAGAAGAGTATGGGTCTCTCCCAGACCCATGGGAGGGCAGACACTGAGAAAACTGACTTCGGAATGCAAACAATGAAGAGCCCCCAGAATGAAGTGTCTCAAACTACAAACCTAGATATCAAGACACTAATGGAGAGATTAAATAGAATTGAGGAGACACAAGAAGAAACTAAGAAGGAGCTGATATCTGAGATAACAGTAATAAAGAATACTGTGAATGAAATAAATGACAAACTGATAAGCATGGAAAGCAGAATTATCCAAGCAGAAGAAAGAATCTCAGAGCTTGAGGATCAAAATATAGAACTAACCCAAACTCTTAAAAACACAGAAAATAAGCTCAAAAAGACAGAACAAAACCTTGAAGAGATGAGTAATTACTTCAAGAGGCCAAACCTAAGAGTAATTGACCTTCCCGAGGCAGGAAGAGAGACAGAGACCACACTGGAACAAACTTTCCATGAGAACATTCAAGACAACTTCCCTTATCTAATCAGTGATGCAAAAATTCAAACACAAGAGATTCAGAGAACCCCTGCAAGACAGCAAATGAGAAGACCAACTCCTAGATGCACAATAATTCACCTAAACAAAGTAGGCATAAAAGAAAAAATCCTAAAGGCAGCAAGAGAAAAAGGCCAGATCACCTACCATGGAAGGCCAATCGGAATAGCAGCAGATTTATCTACAGAAACCCTGCAGGCTAGGAGAGCTTGGAGCCCTATCTTCAAAGTCCTAAAAGATAAACAATTTCAACCAAGAATAACCTACCCGGCCAAGCTAAGCTTCATCAGTGAAGGAGAATTAAAATCTTTCCCAGATATCCAATCCCTAAGAACTTATGCTGCCACCAAACCACCTCTACATTAAACACTTAAGAAAGTACTAAAAACAGAAGAAAAGGGAAAAAAAGCAACATTCTTCACAAGAGTACAGGAAAAAGAATAGAATATACATGAACCAACCCCCAAACCAAAAGAAAGAAAAAAAAACCAAGTGGAAGAACAAAAACTCTATAAGAACTCTATGATAGGGATGAACTCTCACATTTCAATAATTAGCCTGAATGTGAATGGACTAAACGCACCACTGAAAAGACATAGAATGGCAAAACGGATAAAATATCACCAGGCAACAATATACTGCCTTCAAGAGATCCATCTCACTAGAAAGGACATACACAGACTCAAAGTAAGAGGATGGGAAACAAATTTTCAGGCAAATGAAACACAAGAGAAAGGAGGAGTCGCGATCCTAATTTCAGAAAAAAATACCATTTAAGCTATCAAAAATTAAAAAAGATACAGAGGACCACTACATAATGATAAAATGTTCACTATATCAACAATAAATATCTATCCTAAACATATATGCACCCAACATAGGTGAGTCAACTTTCATAAAGCAACTTCTAGGAAAACTAAAGAAAGATATTGACTCTAACACCATCATAACTGGGGACTTTAATACCCCACTCACAATCCTAGACAGATCATCAGGACAAAAAAATCAGCAAGGAGATCCAGAACCTCAATGTGACTCTAGACCAAACGGACTTAATCGATACCTACAGAACACTCCATCCAAAGACCACAGAATACACATTTTACTCATCACTGCATGGAACGTATTCTAAGATTGACCACATAATTGACCATAAATCAAGCATAAGCAAATTTTAAAGGACCGAAATTCTACCATGCAACTTCTCAGACCACAGTGGAATAAAAATAAACATTAACACCAACAAGGTCCCCCAAAACCCACAAAGACATGGACACTAAACAACATGATGCTAAACAACTCCTGGGTCAATGATGAAATCAAAACAGAGATCAAAAGATAACTGGAAACAAATGAAAATGAAGAAACATCTTACCAAAGTCTCTGGGATGCCTTAAAAGCTGTACTAAGAGGGGAATTTATATCCCTACAAACACACATGAAGAAAATGGGAGGAAGACAAATTAACAGCCTAAGAAGCCACCTAAGGAAGCTGGAAAAGCAAGACCACAAAAATCCAAATTTCAGCAGAAGAATCCAGATCACCAAAATAAAAGCCCAAATCCAGGACATAGAATACAAAAAGAAAATACAAAAAAATCAATGAAACAAAAAGCTGGTTCTTCGAAAGGATAAACAAGATTGATGGTCCCCTAGCTAGACTGACCAAGAAAAAATGAGAAAAAAACCCAAATAAGCACAATCAGAAACACAAAAGATGAAGTCACATCTGACCCTGAAGAAATACAAAAGATCATTAGAGACTACTACGTACACTTGTATGGAAACAAACTTGAAAACCTTAAGGAAATGGAGGACTTTCTGACATCACACAGCCTGCCTAGGTTGGAACAAGAAGAAATTGAGACCCTAAATAGACCAATAACAATCAAGGAAATCGATTACATAATAAGAAAACTACCTACAAAAAAAGCCCTGGTCCAGATGGCTTTCCAGCAGAATTCTACAAGACATTCAAGGAGGAGCTGATACCAATCCTACTGAAGGTATTCCAGGCGATTGAAAAAGATGGAACTCTCCCCAAATCATTTTATGAAGCCAACATCACATTGATACCAAGCTAGGTAACGATCCAACAAAGAAAGGGAACTGCAGGCCAATATCTTTGATGAACATAGATGCAAAAATTCTCAACAAGATCCTAGCAAACCAGATTCAACAATATACCTCAAAAATCATCCATCATGACTAAGCAGGCTTCATTCCTGGGATGCAAGGCTGGTTCAACATTCGTAAAACCATAAATGTAATTAAATACATCAACAGATGTCAAAACAAAAGCCACATGATTGTATCATTAGATGCAGAAAAAGCTTTTGATAAAATCCAGCACCGCTTCTTGATAAAAACCCTCGAACATCTAGGCATATGGGGAACATACCTCAAAATAGTAAAGCCATCTACGAGAAACCCACAGCCAGCATACTCCTAAATGGACAAAAATTGGAACTATTTCCCCTGAAAACTGGAACAAGACAAGGATGCCCACTCTCATGCCTCCTGTTCAACATAGTACTGGAAGTCTTGGTTCAAACAATCAGAGAAGAGAAGGAAATCAAGGGTATCCAAATAGAAAAAAGAGGAAGTCAAGTTATCTCTCTTTGCAGATGATATGATTGTGTACCTTGAAAACCCAAGAGAATCTGTCAAAAACCTCCTTAAACTGATAAAGGCCTTTGGCAAAGTCTCAGGATATAAAATAAATGTGCAAAAGACAATCACATTTCTTTACACCAATAATAAACAAACAGAAACCTAAATAAAAATCACAATTCCATTCACAATAGCCACCAAAAAAAATGAAATACCTTAGCATCTTCCTAACCAGAGACGTGAAAGACCTTTACAATGAAAATTACAAAACACTGCTCAAAGAAATCAAAGATGACACAAACAAGTGGAAAAATATCCCATGCTCACGGATTGAAAGAATCAACATTGTGAAGATGTCCATCTTACCTAAGGCAATCTACAAATTCAATTCAATACCCATCAAATTACCAGCAATATTCTTCTCAGACCTAGAAAAAAACAACACTGGAATTCATATGGAAGCACAAATGTCCAAGAATAGCCAGAACAATCCTCAGCAAAAAACAAAGCAGGTGGTATCACATTACCGGACTTCAAACTTTACTATAAAGCTACAATCATCAAAACAGCTTGGTACTGGTATAGGAACAGGCATATAGATCAATGGAATAGAATTGAGATTCCAGAAGCAAAACCTCAATTTGTCAACCAACTCATCTTCAACAAAGCCTCCACCACCTACCAATGGGGAGAGGAGAACTTATTCAGTAAACGGTGCTGGGAAAACTGGCTGACCCCATGCAGAAGATTGAAACAGGACCCCTACCTATCCCCATGCACAAAGGTTAACTCCAAATGGATCAGAGACTTAAATGTAAAACCTCAAACCCTAAGACCTTAGAAAATGAAGGAAATACCCTCATGGAAATTGGAACTGGCATCCAATTCCTGAACAAAACCCGAAACCCACAGGTCATAAGAGAGAAGATAGACAAGTGGGACCTTATTAAACTGACAAGCTTCTGCAAAGCCAAAGAAACCATCAAGAGAGCAGGGAGACAGCCTACACACTGGGAAAAAGTACTTGCCAACACCAGGTCTGACAAAAGCTTAAACATCTTGGATCTACAAGGAACTCAAAAATGCCAAAAAGAAAAAAACAAACAACCCCATTATAAAATGGGCAAAAGATATGAACAGACACTTCTCAAAGGAAGACATCCGAGCAGACAACAGACACATGAAGAAATATTCAACCTCACTAATCATCAGGAGATGCAAATCAAAACCACACTGAGATACCACCTAACTCCAGTCAGAATGGCAATTATCAATAACAAAAAATAACAGCTGCTGGAGAGGGTGTGGTGAAAAGGGAACACTTCTACACTGTTGGTGGGAGCGTAAACTAGTGCAACCTCTGTGGAAAGCAGTGTGGCGATTCCTAAAAGCTCTAAATATCAACCTCCCATATGACCCCACAATCCCCCTTCTGGGAATATATCCTGAAGAACTCAAATCACTCTATAAAAAAGATACCTGTACACGTATGTTTATCACAGCATTATTCACAATAGCAAGAACCTGGAAGCAACCATGCTGCCCATCAAAAGAGGACTGGATTAAAAAAATGTGGTACATATACATGATGGAATACTACACAGCCATAAAAAAGAACAAAATCATGAATTTTGCAGCAACCTGGATGGACCTAAAGTCTATAATATTGAGTGACCTCTCACAGAAACAAATATCCAAGTATCACATGTTCTCACTCATATAATGGACCTTGAACATTCAATGTAATACTTTAAGAAAATGACTGACAGTAGTGAGAAAATATGGGGGAGAGGGAGATGGGATTAACGGTAGTGAATATCTGTCTGGGGATGGGGAAACACCTCTTATCAAGAAGGGTTTCTGAACCAAACGTATTTGTATACCTAACCCTTAACTGTACCCCACAACAACATAATAAAAAATACTGATAAAAAAAAAGTAACAAGTACTTAAAAGCAATACCTGTACTGTTCAAGATATGGAAAAAAAGCCGGGCTCGGTGGCTCAGCCTGTAATCCCATGCCTTTGGGAGGCTGAGGTGAGTGGATTGCCTGATCCCATGGGTTTGAGACCTACCTGGGCAGCGAGACCTCATCTCTACAATAAATAAAAAAATCAGCCAGGCGTGGTATCGTGTATCTGTAATTCTGGCTACTCGGAAGGCTGAGGTGGAAGGATTGCCGGAGCACAGCAGGTAGAGGCTACAGAGGCTGGGATTGGCCACTGCACTCCAGTCTGGGCAACAGAGTCAGACTCCAACTCAGAGATATGGAAAAAAGAAAACTTCTAAGACACATAGAAACTGAATCATTATAATAATATACAGACTTGCTAAGTGTCTCCAAAATTGAACAGAAGGACTATAATTGTTGTTATGTGTTATTTGTTTGAAATCAAAATATCATTCTAGGATTTCTTGCTAAAGCAATATGTTATTCTTGCCTATTGTTAAGTAACTTAGAAATTTAAGCAAATAAAATGAAAAAATGTATACCTCAATCTTATCTGTTCGTTGGATAGTAATGGCTTCTTTTTAGGGCTGTTACAAAGATTTGGTTAATGTTGTGTACTTTTAGCACAGTGTTCAGTGCTATACTGAACTTAGTATATAATGTCATTAAAGGTAATGGAAATAAAAAATTAAGGATAATAAAGTCACAAAATGTTGAATTTTAGCAACATACTACACAAGGGACCAATGTGTTCACCTTCATTGATTTCTTCTCTTTCATCCTCCTGTGGCTCTCTGTTTTCTTTTCCCCAAGCAACCAGATTAATTTTTTAAGAATGCAAAACAAGTCGGGCTCGGTGGCTCAGCCTGTAATCCCGCACCTTTGGGAGGCTGAGGTGAGTGGACTGCCTGAGCCCGCAGGTTCGAGACCCGCCTGGGCAGTGAGACCTTTTCTCTACAATAAATCAAAAAATCAGCCGGGCGTGGTAGCACATGCCTGTAATTCTGGCTACTTGGAAGGCTGAGGCAGAAGGATTGCCGGAGCCCAGCAGGTCGAGGCTGTGGTGGCCGGGAGCAGCCCGGCCATTGCACTCCAGTCTGGGCAACAGAGTGAGACTTCAACTCAAAAAAAAAAAAAAAAAGCAAAACAGATTATGCTATTCTCCAGAATAAGGCTGTCCTGTGTCTTCCCATTGTACTCATAATATATCCAGATTCCTTCAAATGACCTGCAAAGTATGTCTGTCAACTTCCTCTCTTCTCTTTCCTCCTACTTGCTCAAGATAGGTTTCTTCGCATTCCTCAAACGTGTTCAGCATGGTGTTGTTTTGGGATATTGACTACAATCATTTTCTCTGCCTGAGATGTTCTTCCAACAGTCCACTCAAGTTTGGTTAATTTGGGCCATATAGGTTTTAGCTTAATACAGGATTTTTTGTCTGTGCTTTATAGGGTGTTTAACAGTATCCCCGGATTCCATCTATCAGATGACAGTAACACCCTTCCTCACCCATCCTCTCAGATTGTAACAAGGAAAATGTTTCCGATGTTACTAAATGTTTCCTAGGAAGCAGAAGGACTCCTCTCCTCCCACTCTTCACCTACATACACACACCCATTGAGAACAACATTGAGTGGCTTCCTGTCACTTTCTTAGAGAGGTCTTTCTTCAATTCTCAATCAAAGCTAGCCACAAAGTCACTGTTTATCACTAAGCACTTTGATTAGCTAAAATTTTCTTACCTAATAATTTATTTTACTATTGTTTATCTCTTCCAACACAGTACAAATACCTGGAGAATAGGAATCATGATTGATTTATATATAGTAAGGATGTGATAAATACATAGATACATAGATAACTAATTCATATTAGTTGAACAACTGAATTGATAGAGAAATGTGTGTTATGTATATATGTATGTACAAATATGCATCTATACGTGAAAATTATTAGAATAATTCTTGAAATATACTGACATGATATAAACATGTAATTTTGTTATATATGTGCTTTATGTAAGTAGGATTATATTCTATCATAGTCTAAAAACTGTTCTAGAGTTTACTTTTGTAGCATGACAATATATGTCAGAGAGTTTCTATATTAGTTTACATATATGCACATTGCTCTTTTTAAATTTTTAATATACTTTAATATTGTGGATGTGTTCATTTATATTCTATTGCATATTGATTTAGATTTTTTATAATTTTTATTATTACAGGGTTGCAGGCCATATTATCTGTGTAGCAGATATGCAAATGTGTTAAGTGCTATTGTATCACAAAAGCAGCCATAGGTAACATAGAAACAAATGGATGTGGTTGTGTTCCAATAAAACTTTACTTACAAAGGAGCTGGCTCATAGGCTGCAGTTTGCCAACTCCTGTAGGAAACTCTTAAAGTGGCAGCAGCAACTGCAATAAGAATGATAGTTTGAGAGCCATCTATTGAAAAATATCAGAACACCTGGATAAATGTGAGCCCTAGGCTCCTAAGATTGGAAAAAGTGATTTTATTATTAACAGGTCTTCAGTTTACAGGGAGATGATTTCATTTGGCAAAGAGTAAGAAACAAACTTGGGACATATGTTAGCCATACTTCATGTCATTGTCTCATATCTCTGAAACAGAACATTTGGGTTTCCTGTACCCAACCTCTGCAGTAGGTCTATAAGTTAAAATTGTGACTATCAATAGACTTACCTCCCTGGAGGAGATCGTGACACTTCATATAAAAAATACTTGCTATTAGGGAGTAGTGAAGACATAAATCTTTTTTCTAAATCATGTCTTTGATTTCTCTTTTTTCTATATTTTTTAATCTGTTTTAATATCAGAATTCAGGCTTCAATAGTCAGAGAAGTATTCACACATTTAAAGTTAAATATCTCAACTGGCATGTATTACTTAAAAAATATGCTTGCCTTGGTGGTATTAAAATAAAAAAAAAGAAAAATATATCTACAATTTAAATCTGAGGTTAAAAATATTCTGCTAACTTAAGAAAATAAATCTCTAGAGAATAGTAAGTACTCTTTGCAAAATGCATTTTACTGCTGAAAATGAAATTATTTTTCACTCTTTACTTTTTAGTTATGTTGATTTCTTTCTTTGGAAAAATTCGCATATTTCTTTTAAAAATAATGTTTGTTTGTCTAATTGCAGGTGGTCACAAGGAAGTGCTTATGAATGGAAAGTAGATTTACCAGTTTATGGAAGAGTTCCAAAATAGGAATTTCTGAATGGCAAAGCTTATTGTTCAGAATAAACACCCTCTTCTCATTCTTAGGATGTAAGACCAAGATCAGGTCTAAATTATCCCCCTGTATCATTCTAAGTAAACTCTTAGGGTAGAGGTCAGTTGGCACTGTTCTGGGTGAGTTAGGTCACAGCTGCTTGTCTCCCACAACTCTAACCCATTTCCAACATAAACAGACCCCTCACTGAGCAAAGCCACTACTGGGATTCAATCTCAGAAACACAAATGGCAGCATGTTACAGAGAAGTCAGAAAACATTACCCCGTTATTGAGAACTGCTTGACCTGAAACTAAAACACCACAGATATAGAGTCAAAGAGCAAAACAAGCAAGTTGCAGAAAGCTCAGTTCACTGAGTCTTTCAAAGAATGGTCATCTCAACTGGCTGAACCAACAGTTTTTTTCCCCAGGCTGCTGATGCTTTAGAAATCCATAGTTCCACTGAAAAGTACTATTCTGGCAAATGATTTTTAAAAGGTAATATTGACCAGTTCAATAATCTTCTTTCAGTCTTTCACCTCACACAGTATACTCAAAACACAATTTTATTCACAAAAATCAGAGGAATTAGGTACCACATACACTTAATCTCTACCATATTTTTTGTCTCTGCTCTTATAAAAATTCTGTACTATCAATGATAAAAAACAAGGGAAGACATTTTACAAATGCTAATTTATAAGGGGAATATACATATACATAAAAACTTTAATGAATCATAATAATTTGAAGAAAATAAATCTAAATTATTAGAATTTAAGTTATGAGAGAATATTTTTTAAAAACTATGTTGTTAAAATAGTTTCAAGGATGTTTCATTTATAAAGAATTTTTGTTATGTAGTAAAGATTTTAAAGGTTCTTATTAGCTGAGCAATATTTTTCAAAGCATGACATATAAATGACTATTTATAAATGGATAAAATATCTTCTTTTTAAAAAATAAGCTAAAATCTCTTATTTAATAATAGTATGCTTTATTCAAAATGAAAAACTTAATTATAAATTATGTCTGGATTGAGAATAACTTCTGCCTCAGTTAGACACTAAATGATATTTTATAATTTATAACTACAGTTTATAACAGTTATAATATAGTGATCGCTATCAACATTATTGCAACATTTAATGACTCTTTGTTATGTCTGCATGCATTTTAAGAATAAGTTAAATGAATGTCTTCCTAAGATTGCTTGAGTGTAGTTCTGCACACCCCTCCACATCCTACATATGATCTGATTCTGGCTAAGTAACCTCAATTACTACATATGTTGTCTATATATTACTCTTCAAATTTAATTTATGACTACTGTCTTAAAGTAACAGTAGTGCAAGTTGGGTTAAAGAAACTGAGAACCCAGAAGTAGATATAAGTATCTATTTTATAACTGGAAAATCTATACAACAACAGAAAAAAATAAAATAAGAAAAGTAAAAAAAAGTAAGAAGGGGTAGAGTCAAGAAAGAGAATCAGAGCTATGTCCAATGTATAAGCCATAAAGTTATAATAGAGTTAAAATTTAAATGGAGAGTTGAAATTTAAATGTGGCATTTTGTGGAGAACAGAATCCAAAATCTAGGAGAGCAATTAGAAATTATGAGGTCAAGTGCGTGAGAAAGAAGTCAAAAGCATTCCATTTGGGATGGAGTTAATAAGTTAAGGAAAATGTTTGTCTTTTCTATATAAATAAAGTCAGTCTAAAGACATGAATGAGAGAAACAAGTTGTGTTGTAAGGGTGAGGTAAGACAAAAGTTAACAATATAAACTTTAGAATTAAAATGTTTGATCAACTGAATAGTCATAAGATAAAATATGACATCTACCTCTATTTCATACCATACACAAAAATTATTTTGCAATTAATCATAGACCTGAATGTAAAAGCTGGTTCTATGAAACTCATAAGAAAGCATAACATACAATCTTCATTATCTTTGGGTAGACAGAGATTTCATACACAAAAGTACAAAAAGCACACCTCCCAATGAAACATTTTATATCATTAAAATTAAAACTTGTGCTTTTAACTATGCCAATAAGAAACTGGAAAGGCAATCCACAGACTGGGATAAATTATTTGTCATATAATTCCCCAAATTTTTCTTATATCGTCAGTAAAGAACACTCACAGCTTAATAAGAAGTCACAACTGTGCTAATACCATCCCACCATCCTTCAATAAAAATATCCAGAGCTCCTTGGAATAATAATTGTACCAGTGATGGAGTAGGGAAGGTTCAAGATGACCTTGAAACATTTTGTTTTGTCAGAAAGTAAGAAAATGCTCACAAAATAATGAAGATGTGCTAAATTAAAGGAGTTTCCACTGGTCAAATCTAAGACAATGTGAGTAATGAAATAAGTAATTAGAGTGTAAGATCACAACTCACGCATAAAATAAAAACCCACAAGTACATATTGATATAAATAATTGGCTAAATATATAAATGGATGAGAAAGGAAAGGTCTTTCTTACAGCAAATGTCAACTTCTTGTATGTAAAATTTATGATGAAAATGGATATTCGCTCTTGGGCAAGCATCGTAGAGTCAGTTAATACAGGCAGGGACAAACAGTCGATGGATGCTATTGCTGTAGAGTGGATGTCAAGCTATAGAATGAAGACGTGATGAGGATTAAGATGTTGACATAGTATCCAAATGTCTCCCCACAAGATAGTAATCTAAAACTCAGTAGAAAATAGTGACCTTACATTGCAGAGACCTGTCAAACATCAGCTCGTCCAACTGATCAACATTACCATCACTTCTGGGAGGATGTATAAAAATAATATATTTTTTAATATCATGCCTTGCAAAGAGCAGCATATTTTCTGTGGTATTTCTGTCAGAAATGCAAAACCTGAGTGTGGTCATGAGTAAATATTAGAGAAACCCTGGTTAGTGTTATCCTAAAGAAATAAAATTTCTAAATAGAGATTTCACTGAGCTCATCAAACATTCAGTTCATACTCCAGAAAAGCCATACTTTATAAGTAAGGACCATATTCTAATGTAAGAACTTCATCTTTTGACAGTGAAGAAAATTAAAATAGACCTAATATAACAAAATATGGGATGAACCAAACAAAATGAAACTCAACACCACTTCCAGGGATACAAAATAATCTGGCCTTCCTACAATTAAATATCCACAAAGTTCAGCATACACGCAAACATTGCTAGGTCTATGAAGAAGCATAAAAATGTAACCTACAATCAAGAAAAAGTACAATCAATATAAACAGACTCTGAAATAATATTAACATTGAAATAAAAAGCTATTATAAAAATGTGCATGGAATAAATGTAAAGGGAGCATAACAGGTAAACTTATGGGAAATCTCAGAAGAAAAATGCAAAAGAACAAAATAGTAATTTCAGAGATAATAGTACAACTTACACAATGAAATTTTTACCAGACAGGCTTAGTAAAAAAATTGGGAAGAGCAGAAAGATCAACAACTTTGTTGATGAATAAATAAACATTATCCAAACTGAATAAAAGAGGAGAACATTGAAAATCATGATTATGTTCTCAATGTCCTGTGGCAAAGTATCAAGGTAATTGGGAAAAGTGAATTGGGACAGAAAAGTTATTTTATTTTATTTATTTTATTTTTTTTGAGTTGGGGGTCTCACTCTGTCACCCAGACTGGAGTGCAGTGGCCGCTCCCAGCCACTGCAGCCTCGACTTGCCGGGCTCCAGTGATCCTTCCACCTCAGCTTCCGAGTAGCCAGAATTACAGGCATGCGTTACCACGCCTGGCTGATTTTTTTATTTACTGTAGAGATGAGGTCTCGCTACCCAGGCGGGTCTCGAACCCGTGGGCTCAGGCGATCCACTCACCTCAGTCTCCCAAAGACGCAGGATTACAGGCTGAGCCACCGAGCCCAGCTAGAAAAGTTATTTTAAAACACAATGACTAAAATTTCACAAATTCAGTGGAAAATAGCAGCAGGTCCAATAAAATTGGGGAAAAAACCCTCACAAATAAACTCTGGCAGATTTACACAAAGAAAATCCACACCTAGTCACAACACAGTCACACTGCTGAAACCCAACGAGAAATATCTTAAAAGCAGCCAGATAAAACATTTGTTTCACATAGAAAAACAACAAAAATGATAGTTGATCTCTTACCAGGAACAGTTGAGGTCATAAAACAATTAAATAACATCCTTAAAATGATGGAAAAAAAACCCTGCCAACTCAGAATCATATACTACATTAAGAATTCTTCAAAATTAAGAATGAATATATATAAATTCAGAATTTTTCTTTTTCAGACATTTAATTTTCACTTTAAAACTTCCCTATAAAAAAGACTCCACATTTGGATGATTTATTTGATAAGTTTTAATCAACCACATGAGGAATAAATAATCTTAATTTGACATAAACTTTATCAGAAAATGGAGGAGTAGGGAAAATATTGCAACTTATTTTATGGGTTCAAAATAACCCTGATACCAAAGTGTGAAATTTTAAGGAGCAAAATTCATGTTAGAAGCTTTAACAAAATATTAGCTAATAAAAGTTAATATACATATAATATATCCCATGACAGAGTAAAGTTTATCCCAGAAATGAAAGTTTGGTTAAACATTCAAATTATATTACATTCTATTTAATATAATTCACTACATTAACACAATAAAGGAGAAAAAAACCTATGAGCACTTCAGGAAATATAGAAAAAGCATTTGACAAAAACATAACCTCCTTTCATTAAAAAAAAGCATAAAAAGAAAAAAGAGAAGGAAAAATTTAAATTTAATCAATGACACTTTTGAAAAACCTACAGTTATCATCGATTTTGTACATTGAATACTTTCCTCTAAGAGGGGAAAAAACAAGATGCCTGTACCATCATTTCTATTTTACATTGTTCTATGTTCTAGCCAGTTCAATTAAGCAAAAAATAGGCCTGAACAGTATGCAGATTGAAAAAGAAGAAATAAACAGTCCTTTTCATAGACCACATGATTGTCTGTGTAGAGAATTTAAAATAATCTACTTAAAACTCCTGGAACTACTAAGTAAATTTAGCAATGTCACAGTATATGGGGCAAATATAGAAAATAAAATGCACGTGGAATCTCTAACTAAAAAGTACAAACATTGTTAACAGACAAAATTAAAAACCTAAACTAGTGGAAAGGCATACCATGTTCATGAATTGGAAAGTCCAGTATCATTAAGGTATCAGTTCTCTCCACATTGATCTGTTGATCCATTGAATTATTATCAATATCCCAACTGGGTTTTTAAAAGCTCATTTTAAATGTATATGAGAATTATATACATGCAGTGGTGCATGCCTATAATTTCAGGGCTTTGGGAGACTGAGGTGGGAGGACTGTTTGAGGCCAGGAGTTCAAGATCAGCCTGGAAAACATAGTAGACCCTATCTCTATGTCCGAAAATTTAAAAAATTTATATTGAAATGCATAGTACTTAAATACGAAATCAGTGTTGAAAAAGAAGAACAAAATTGAAATACTTATGTTACCTGACTTCAATATTTTCTAAAGAGCTAGGGTAACTAAAATAACATGAAAGGTATAAGTATAGATGGTGTGAATTAAACAGAATCAGAAGTCCAGAAATAGAGTTAGACATATACACCAATTTCAGCAATGGCACTAAAGGCAATCCTATAAGGAAAAGCAAATCTTTTAAAAAGTTGCTGCTGGAATAACTGGGACAACATTGAAAAAACAGCCTTTCATTGTACCTCATATTATATACAAATATTAATTTGAATTAGATTATAGACCTAAATAAATAAATAAATAAACAACAAAGCCTCTAAAAGAAAAGATTAGAGACTATTTTCCTAAATTTGAATAGAAAGAGATTTCCTTAAAAATAAATAAATAAATAAAAAGATGTGGGGTACAATGCAGGATTAGATATACAATAGAGCTCATACAGGTAAAGGACCTCCCTTTGTTCCCCACTTTGCCTGGTTTGAGATCAGGTACCCTTACTAATGTTGTGTCCCCAACCCCATTCTGATAGTATTCTGCTACTGCCAGTTCCTTTCTTATAGTATTATGGTAAATGCTCAGGGCCCACTTATGAGTGAGAACATATGGTACTCTGTTTCTCGTTTCTGTGATATATCACTGAGTATTATCCACCCAAGTTGCTGTGAAGTTCAGATGTTTGTCCTTCTTTATGCTGTGTAATATTCCATTGTGTATTTGTACCACATATTTTTAATCCAGACTAGTTTAAATTGGCAGCACAGTTGGTTCCATGTTTTTGCTATTGCGAATAGTGTTGCAATAAACATGCATGTGCAGGCATCTTTTTTGTAGAATGATTTGCATTCCTCTGGGTATATTCCCAGTAGCAGGATTGCTGGGTCATATGGAAGGTCAATTTCTAGTTCTTTTAGAGATTGTCACACTGTTTTCCATAGAGGTTAAACTAGTTTGCATTCCCACCGGCAGTGTAGAAGTGTCCCCTTTTTTTCACATCCTTGCTAGCATCTGTTGCTTTTTGTTTTATTAATCATGGTCAGTCTTACTGGGCTTAGGTGGTATTACAAAGTGGTTTGACTTCCATTTCTCTGATGATTAATGAGGCTGAGCATTTTTTCATGTGTCTATTGGCTGCCCATATAACTTCTTTTGAGAAGTGTCTATTCATGTCTTTTGCCCACTTTTTAATGGGGCTATTTTTTTTTTTCCAGAATGAGATTTCTTAGTGTGGAAAACAAAAAGCAGTAATTGTAAAAGAAAACACTGATACATTGAATTTTATCAAGTTAAAAAAATTTAGCTCTTCAAAAACCACAGTAAATGTAATATAAAGGCTACCAATGTCATAAAACGAGACTAGTATGAAATATTAATGCATATATCTTCCCAAGAACTTGCATCTAGATTATATAAATAACATCCATAAATCAAAAATTAAAAAAGACAAACTAAAAATGAGCAAAAAGCTTGAAAATACATCTCACAAAAGTAGATATAATTACTTATTAGAAAGAGGCTAATCAAAACCACAATGAAATATTTTGACATCCACAAGAGTAACTAAAATTAACACAAATATTAGAAAGGGTATGGGGCAACTGGAGCTCTCTTTTATTTCTGACAGAAGCTTAAATTATAAAACTACTTTACAAAAACTCTTGGCAGTTTCCTCTACTTACCTGATGACAATGAAACTCCATTCTATGTATTTATCCTCAAGAAATAAATCATATGTACACAAAATGGTCAAAATCTAGAAATAATTTAAAAACCCATGATGAAGATAATGGATAAATCTAAAGAAAAATTGTATTAATCAAATGAAGCAAAATACAAAATTAATATGCTTTTCAATGGGTATAAATTTTGAGATCAGGAAAAAAAATTATGAAGATAGAAATTAAAATAATGGTTACCATGGGGGGTGAGTTTGACTGGAAAGAGGCATGAGGGAAATTTCTAGGGTAATAAAAACATTTTCTACATCTTGATTAAGATGGTGGCTAAGGGATCTATAATATATACATTTATCGAAATTCATTGAATTTTACCTTTAAAATCTATTTGTATGAAAATTGTGTCTTTTTTTTTTTTTTTGAGTTGGAGTCTCACTCTGTCACCCAGACTGGATGCAGTGGCCGCTTCCGGCCACCGCAGCCTCAACCTGCTGGGCTCCGGCAATCCTTCCGCCTCAGCCTTCCAAGTGGCCAGAATTACAGGCAAGCACTACCACACCCGGCTGATTTTTTGATTTATTGTAGAGATGAGGTCTTGCTGCCCAGGCGGGTCTCGAACCCGCGGACTCAGGCAATCCACTCACCTCAGCCTCCCAAAGGCACGGGATTACAGGCTGAGCCACCGAGCCCGGCGAAAATTGTGTCTTAAAGTAACTAAGTGAATGCATGATTTTTAAAAACAAGTACTAATATGTGTGGAAGAAATTTATGTTAATAAAGACATACTCATCACTAATCTAGGAGGAGTCTGAAATTAGTGAAATTATTAAACATCTCAGAAATAAAGAAGGCTCTAAAGCCCAAGCAATGTATATGCAAACAGAGCAGCTTCCAAGAGTAACCCTAACATCCCACATAGTGATGGATGTGGTAAATGAACAGTTAGTCACTGATAATCTACATATAGTGTTTGATGATAATATTTAGGGATAGTTAAACTTATTACAACAATTGTACTATAGTTCATGCCAGGAAATAATGTGGTAAACAGTTAGATGTAGCATGTATTAACAGGTGTAACACATAAAAACAAAATAGGAGGTTTATAGAAACATGCTCTAAAAGTTAGTGTTTCTCCAATTTTAAAGTGTATAAAATCATCTGGAAATCTTATTTAAAATTCTGATTTAGGAATACTGGCAATACCTGAGAATTTGCAGCTTCACAAACTTCCAGGGGGTGCTCATGTTGCTAGGTTTAAGAGAAAACCTAGAGTAGCAAGTGTTAATGTTTGGTTAGCTTAATACAGCACAAAGTTACCATATTCAAAGACTTTCTGAAACAACAGAAAGATAATCTCTTTAAATGACATTTCTTGCAATGGAGTAATATGATAGGTCTATATACATATATATTCTCATTTAATGTTCTCATACCTCACTCATAACTATTTCAAATGTATATTAAACTAATTTTAGCCATCCAAATGCAAAACAGCCCAGTAATTCAGTTTATTAAAAGAGAAACCACCATTTTATAGTACTTAATTTGTTATATGTATTACTCACCCTTTTTTTTTTGTTTTGATCTTCTGTCACTAGGTCATCCTTTCTTGATTTAATGTAATGCATATATCTATTCTAGATGTTTATCATTATTGAACATTTGCAGATGGCATAAGGAGATGGTATTTCGTGTAAAGATGATTTCATATGCAAAGCCATGAGAATGAAACAGTATGTTGTGGTGGGGGAAGTAGTAACAGTTTGGCATGCTAAAACATTTGGTCTGAGAAAACAGTGTTGGAAAAGAGGCTCCAGAACAAGGCAAGAACCAGATAATGAATTACCATTACCAAGCCCAGTGATGCTTTATCATAACATTGGTAGGATGTCAAAGAAACAAACTCAGGTTTGTTATTTCTAAAGGAAGATTCCAAGGAAAAGAGGAAGAAGGGTCAAAAGAGGACCATACTGTAGACAAGTACAGCAGTTTGGGGACTTGTTGGTAGTAAAATTGTGAGAGAAATGTAAATTAAGGTGTTTCTCATTGAGGGAAAGAACCAAGAAATATTTAGGAAATGATCCTACTGGTGAACAAATAGGTTGAGAAAGTAATAGAATTAGATTCAAATTTGGAAGACCGGGATTATAGTGGTTCCATTACCAAAATTGGATTATTTTTGACAATTTGATGAAAATTTCTGTAAAATAGAATTTTATTTTATTGCCTACAGATAGAACATAGCACAGGAGATGAAAATGATATTATCTTGCAATCCAACTCCAATTCATTGACAATTGCTCAAACACGTTATGAACTAAAACTGTTATTTTGTTACACCTAGGTTCAGCAAAAAAATAGATCCGTGTATATTTTTTCTTTGTTTTCTAGAGTCTCAATTGACCATTAAAAAAAACTTCCAGTGGATAAAAAAATGAGATATTAAGGTAGAGTTAAGATTGAAGTAAATGAAAACCCAACAACCCAAATAGAAAAAAAGTAACCACATGAAAAGAGTAAAGGATAAATCAATGAACTTCATGAAATTATTTTTATTTTGTAAACTAATTGTACATATTCTAGAATTACTTTTCAATGAAGTATTTCTTATCCTTATTAGATCTTTGACATACACCATGAAAGTATTTATTGTTAGTTTATCGTTTCCCCATAACTACAAAAGCTTTATGAACAATAGTTGAATGAGAAAGATGTAAAGAAAACTCATGGGAAAGATCTTTAAATTCCCAGGAGGACATTTTGGTAATAATTTGAAAATACATAATATTGTATATACCTTAGACATAGAGATTCAATTTTAAAAATTATAACTGGAAAAAAAATGAGAGATATGGTGTACAGATTTAGCTCCAATGAAGTTTGCTATAGGGAAACAATATTTAAAACTTTTCATTAATGTAATACATGCATTTTTTAACTAAAAATACCAAATGGCTCTTAAGAATATTAAAAATATCTCTTTGCCATAGAAACAATATGTCTCTAAAAGCTATGACTATTCTTACTTCTAGTTTTGCTACATTTCTTCCCCTTAATAACTAGTTCATATTAATATTTTTAATTTTGAATTTCCTTAGCATATTCTTCTCTGAATTATTAAGATTTAGCTTGAATAAATAGTATTATTTAACTGCATCAAATAATACAAGCCACTACTTCTTTTTTTTCCTCCCAATATAGCTGCACAACTATTTCTGGTTCTTCAATTGGTTATTTTTATATCTTTGTATTTTTAAAAGATGAACATTAACATCTATGCTTTTTTCCAGCAATAATAAGCAAAATGTCTTTATGCTTATCTAAGTATATAAGTAACCTATAATTACTTCCATTTTATATTTATTAGTATGCTTAACCAACTCAACAAGATTAGAACCAGAAATTACAGTACATTATTTTAAAAATAATAAATTGAGCTGCATCATATTTATAACAAGTTGACAATTGTCAACTTGAACCTACAAGAATAAACCAAAAGTATTTAGAAATTAAAAGAGAGGTTAAAAAAAGAGAAAAACATAAAAAGAATGAAGGAAATTAAACACTTAAAGTAACAACGGCTAAGAATTTTTCAAAATTAATGACAGACACCAAAAGATCCAGGAGGTTTAGTGGCAAACAAGATAAATACTGAGAAATCTACACCTAGGCATATATATTCAAGCTGCAGAAAACCAAAGATAAAGAGAAAATCATGAAATAAATCAGAGAGAACCTTACCTGTAGAGGCACAAGGATCAGAATTATGGTGGGTGGCCAGGCTCGGTGGCTCAGCCTGTAACCCCTGCACTTTGGGAGACCGAGGCGAGCGGATTGCCTGAGCCCGCGGGTTTGTGGCCTGCCTGGGCAACTTGGCAAGACATCTCTACAATAAATCAAAAACTAGCTGGGCACGGTAGCACGCACCTGTAGTTCCAGCTACTTGGAAGGCTGCAGTGGAAAGATCACAGGAACCCAGCAGGTCGAGGCTGCAGTGGACTGGAGTAGTGCCACTGCACTCCAGTCTGAACAATGGAGTGGGACTCTAACTCAAAATAAATAAATAAATAAATATATATATATGTGTGTGTGTGTGTGTGTGTGTATTATGGTGGGTTTCTGGACAGAAGTCATGCAAGCAAGAAGAGCATGGAGTAAAATACTTAAAGTACTAGAAAGAAGAAAATAACAAATATTTACCTAAAATTTTATATTCAGTGAAATTATCCTTCAGAGTAAAGAAAATGAAGACTTTCCCAAACAAACAAAAGCCAATGGACTTCATCACCAACAGACCTAATCTACAGGAAATCTTAAAATAAATTCTTCAGAGATGAGGACAATTATATAGGTCAGAAATTCAAAACTAGACAAAGAAAGAGTGTCAGAAAAAGAATGAATAAAGCATTTTATTTTTATTTTTAATCTTAAGATGTTATTATTTAAATAGTAATAGTAACAATATAGTGAATGAATATAATATATAGATCAATGAAATGAATGATATAATATTCTAAGATATGAGAAGGAAAAACTGAAAATATTCTGTTGTATGGTACTGATACTACCCATGAAGTGGTATAGAGTCATTTGAAGGCACATTTAGACTCATTAAAAATATAAATTTCAAAATCTTGGGAAACAAGAACAAATTTAGAAGGGTGAGGAAAGATTTGAGTGGTAGTCTTTAGACTACAGCACCATTCTAATACATTTTATAATAAATTTTAAGGCAGGGCAAAGGGTAGCCCTTGAGTTGAAGTTGCCCACTAGAAAAGTTCAGAATCTTGTAAATGAGCTTGCATTAATACCACTGCTTTGCTTAATCATAGATTGAGATTGCTGACTGGAGAAACTTGGTTATATTTTTTTACTGTATTTTCATCATGTAGAACTATGGCTAGCATATCATAATTGTGTAGTTGCTCAAGACAATTTTCTTAATTATGCTGAATAGTCTTCTTTAAAAAAAGTTGGACCTCTACCTCATACCTTTTATTAAAATTAATCTCAGATAGCTTAAATAATTGATCATAAAAACTATAAAAATATTGGAGAAAATGTATAAAACATACAGTTGAAGAGTAGTAATATGTATTAGACAAAAGAAGCAAAAAAGTAAAAACTGAAATTTGTGTATACATTTAAAGCTTATTTCTAAAGACAGTATGCACTAAATTCAAAGACAAGTAACTAATATATTACAAAGGATGAATATGCAAATATATTTTGATATCTGTATATCAAGAAGAAATAGAAAAAACTGGCAATAATCATAAATAAAACAAATACCCAATAAACAATGTAATGTTTAACAGTTGGCAATCTGGGAAGTACAAACAGAAAATTTACATTTTAGTCTATTGGAACAAATAGGGTAAAAAGGTTCCTTGTTGATGAGGGCATGGTGAAACAGATAATTACCTACACTGCTGACAGAACTGTATTTTTGATAGTCACTTTTTAGAACATCTTGGTAACACATTTTAAAATAAATATTTTTCATATTCTGTATATCGGCACTTCAACTTTTAGTTTGTCATCCTAGAAAAATGCTTTCAGTGTACAAAAAAATCTTTTATACAAAATTGTTCATTGTACACGTAGTTTCATTTATAACCGTGAAAATGGGAAATAAACTGAGTCCATGGAAACGGATAAGACTAAAGTGATAATGGTGTATTGATAGTATGGAGAAACTTGTGACTGTTAACAAAATGAGTTACATTCTAATAGGAAAAGATCTTCGTGATATTCATCAGCTCAAAAAGCAAGTTGTAAAATAACCAAAACTTTAATTTGCTTTAAAAATAAAATTATGATAGTAACAAGGGTTGGCAAAGATACAGAGAAATTAAAACCCTCATCTACTTCTACTGAGAATGTAAAATGGTGCAGCCATTTTGGAAGAAAGTTTGAAAGTCCCTCAAAAGCTAAACGTAGAGTTAACATTAAGACCTAGCAATTCTACTCCTAGGTAGCTATCTAAGAAAAATAAAAACACATCCACACAAAAACTTGGACACAAAAGTTCATAGCAACATTATCCATTATAGCCAAAAAGTAGAATCAACTAACTGTTGATTAGAATCAATCAACTAATAAATGGATCAATAAAATGTGATATATTCATACAATGGATTTAATTTAATAATACAATGAAATAAAGTACTGATGCATGCTATAACATAAATGATCCTTAATAAAACTATCCTAAATTTTAAAAGGCAATAATAAAATATCATATATAGAATGGTTCCATTTATATAAAATATCCATAATAGGCAAATTAAGACAAGGTATATTAGTGGTTGCCTAATGCTTTGGCTAGTGGGGGAGTGCAGGTGGGAATTTGAAAAGTAGCAGCTAATGGGAGCAGAGTAATGTTCTACTATAGGTAAAAATAATAGTCTCACAATTCTGTAAATACATCAAAAACTATTACACACTTTAAATGAATTGTATGGTATAAATTATATCCCAATAAAGCTATTAGAAAATATAATTTAAAACAATGTGACGTATCTTCTATAAGGCTATATATGTGTACATAAATTGACCGAAAAAGCTTACTGACTAAGTTGATAACAATATCTCTGAGGAAGAAGAGAGGGACTAGAATTAACAATTTTCTCAAAATAGACTTTAGCTATTTCCTTATTTTGTTCTTTTGAGGTAATATGCATTCATGTAGTATTAGTGTAATTAATAATCCTCAAATTATTTTCCTAATGAAGTTTTGTTGTTGTTGTTGTTATTGTTTTTACATTATGCTAATAAAGGATTTCTCTAAAGTATGGATCAGATTTTTCCATCCCTCCTGATACTCAAATTTTTCATCACCAAATCTTGCAGAAAAACTGCATATGTCTAGAATGTATTCTTGCCAAGTGGAAAGTGAAAATCCTGAGAAGTGCACTAAAGTGCTGTTCAAAATGCTGCCCTTCCATTGAGCAGTAACTTGATCTTCCAATAATGTGAGGTGACAGCGCATAGATTGAGTGCCACACTCATTCCATTCGCATTCAGCTGTGGATTCTATAAGGAGTACTAGCTCATGAGAGAGTTAGGGAGTTGTTTCCATCATACCTACCTTACGATTTTGTCTTCATCTGCCTAGCTCCTCCCACCATCCACATCTAAAACCCTGTAATAATGGGCAGCTAGAATCTCTATCTCTATGTCAAATTAATAAAAATTAAGTAAAAATATCAACTTAAACAAATTAAACAAAAATACAAGCTCACATTGATGAATAAAAGGTATGCTACATAATATGTGATATGATAAAATATTTAAAAGATTAAATAAAATAGCTTTGATGTTAAAAATCAGCTACAACCACAAGGTAGAAATTTACTCCTGTAAATCCACAAAAGAAGCTTCTGTTTAACAAATATATTAAGATTATTCTGGGCATTTTTTCCATAGCTTATAGAACACTCAGAACAGCACTTCAAATATTTTCCTTCTCCGCTAGGTATTGTTGAATTTAACTCACATCTTGAATTTCCAAATTAAAATCACCTCTAATTAAAGAATTTCAGCTAGCCATAGAAACAAAGATGCTACATTTTCTAAACACAAGTGATTACAGTATTTATCAAAGCTATATCTATATTTAAATGGTAGCTTAAAAAAAAAAAAAGGCAGGATTCTGTACACCAGAAAGCAATTAGTCTCAGGTGTTTGCTGTTAATAAACTAGGAAAAACTTAGGACCAGACTTGTGAAATAATTTTTTCTTAATTTAAAAATCAAGGGTTTAATGTTTACTCTATTTTCCCAAAGGTGAGCTGGAAAACCAGGCTCTTTACTAAAGAAGAGAATGTAATTGCAAGTACCACTTTACTTTTCCAAATAACCAAGTGCGATATTGAAATAATGAGAATTAGAAAACCAAGAAACCAGAGTTTTCAATCAACTACTAATTATTAGTCACCTATTTTGTATATATTACTCTAGGAGCCAGAATTCAACACAGTATTTATTAAAGATGTCTTCTTCAGGAGATGTCCAATCTAAACTAAAATATAGGGAACAACATGATCAGTGGTATTTTGTGTGCCCTCTATATCAGATTAAATGGGGAATAAACGCAGAGATCATATTTATACAGGACTATTATCCTAAGGAAATAAGATGAGCTAGAACTTGGAATATGGGTTGGATATTCAGAGGTGAAGAAGATAAAGGAGGATGCCAGGCAGGTCAACTATGAAGTCAGTGACAGAGGGCTCAGAATGAGTATGGTGTGTTCACAGATTTAAAAAAAAAAAAAAAAAAAGGTCTTTCCTGATGGAAGAGAAAGATGCATATAAAAGAGTTAAGGGAAAAAAGATAGGACAGGTAGGGTAAAATCAAATTAATAGAAACCTTAAACCCAGGCTGAAAGGCCTAAACTTACCTTTGATAAGAAATAGTGTAAACTTCAGAGCAACTTGGATGGACTCAAAGTCTATAATATTGAGTGATCTATCACAGAAACAAAGAACTGAGTACATGTTCTCACTCATAAGTGGACTTTGAACAATTATCATAATACTATAAGAAAGGGATTGGCAGTAGTTGAAAACTACCAGGGGAGCGGGGAGTGGGATTGGCAGTAGTGGGAAACTGCCAGGGGAAGTGAGGGCACACCTCATCAACAAGGGAACCTGCATAATGAACATTTGTATACCTAACTCTGAATCATACCCCACATCTTCAAAATTAAAAATTAAAAAAAAAAGCCGGGCTCGGTGGCTCAGCCTGTAATCCCAGCACTTTGGGAGGCCGAGATGAGTGGATTGCCTGAGCCCGCGGGTTCGATATCCGCCCGGGCAACTTGGTGAGCCATCATCTCTACAATAAATCAAAAAATTAGCCAGCGTGGTAGCGTGCGCCTGTAGTTCCAGCTACTTGGAAGGCTGAGGCAGAAGAATTGCTGGAGCCCAGCAGGTCAAGGCTGCAGTGGCCGGAAGCGGCCACTGCACTCCAGTCTGGGTGACAGAGTGAGACTCCAACTAAAAAAAAAAAAAAAAAAAAAATCAAGAGGTATATATATGGAACCAGAGTTTAGATGAGAATTATCTAGAAATGCAATTTTTAAGATCATTAAAACAGTTGAAAAGGGAGTATATAGAAAACAGGACTGAGGGTCAAAGACTAGAATGCAGAAGTGTCAGTGGTTAAAGAATAAAAGTCAGAAAAGGAAACAAAGGATTCATTAAGAAAGTAAAAAGCCAACCAGGACATTATTTCACAGAATCCAGTGGAGTTAAGGCAGTTCAGGAAGGGTGGGTCACCAACTTCAGATGCTACAGAATCATCAAAGAAAATGTGAACAAAGAAAAGGCCCATGAGATTTGCAAATTACACACACGCCCACGTCATTTGTAACCTAAAAAGAATATACATAGTGAGGTTTTTTAAACGACATACTAAAAAGCACAAAATTTGATTTACACTAACATTTTAACTCTGTTTCTGTTTCTTCTTAAAAGACAAAAAGCTGGATTATCTGGCATTTCTATTATTGCTCAATGCCTCAACACATCTGTAACACTATGAAAACGCATTTATAATAAGAGTCCTAGGATATATTTAAAAAGTGATTTTATATCATCAAAAAAGTTAGAGGAATATAGCACTACACACAATTACCTCTTTATGAAGTTATTCGTGCGAACTATCCAAAAGAGTGCCTAATGTAGTTACAAATTCGACATCATAAATCTTCAGGCTTACTCACAAATAAGAGTAAGTAACAAAAAACTGCAAATGCCAAGAGCAACTTGCACTTTTAGTTTTAGCATATTTCACTGTATTATCATTCATTTTGTCAAATAAAATGAGTCACTCTCCAAATCAAAGAGGCTATTTGATTGACCAAACATAGTACCCTAAAGAGTTAACTGTCATTGGAAAAAAGTAAGTTAGAAATCTATGACTATTAACTTAATTGCAGAATGGCTTTCACAGGCCTGTAATTTTTTTTCCTACTTTTCTTAACAGAGCTAAATTGCTTTATCTCTAACACCACAATAACCTCACTAAAGTTAGAAATGAAATTAATAATCTTTCTGGGAAATAGCGCTCTCTCAACCATAATAATAATATTTCATTTTATTTTAAGGAAGAAATTATAGTCCTGTGACAAAAAGCTTTTATTTTGGAAGCAAACCTGGCTCTTCCAAGCAGCTTTTCTATACCACCTCAGCTGAGTTCCTTAACCACTTAACTCATTAGTTTTTCTGTCTTTCAGATCAAAAGAACGATTCTAGCTCTATTTACCTCATAGAGTTTTATGAGAAAAAAAATAAGAAATTAATGTAAAAATCTTGTGTGTGTGTGTGTGTGTGTGTGTGTGTGTGTGTGTGGTGTGTTTTGGAGTCTCTCACTCCACTGTCCAGGCTGGAATGCACTGGCATGCTCACGGCCACCCCAGCATCAAACTGCTGGTCGCTGGTGATCCTTTCGCCTCAGCTTTGCAAGTTGCTGGAAGTACAGGAGTGCGCTACCATGCCTGGCTAATTTTTTATTTATTGTAGAGACAAGTCTCACCAAGTTCCCCGGGCTGATCTCGAACCCGTGGGCTCAGGCAATCCACTCGCCTTGGCCTCCCAAAGTACTAGGATTACAGGCTGGGCCACCGAGCCAATGTAAAAATCTTTAACATGCTAAAAGGTATTTGTTCTTACAGAGTCAATAAATCCTTCCCAGGCTAAAAGTAATAACTGCTTAAAAATACTAAAATGTAAATGTTGGTTTTGTGAAAACAAGCAGCTCTGCTTCCAATTCTTGCAAACAGAAATCTTAGACCAATTAATTATTAAAAGGATAATATAGGTTTGATTTTTTTTTTAGCAGAAAATGTAACATTCTAATTCACTCTTGTCAAATGGGTTTTTGCATGTAGAAGGCCGAAAGAAAATATGCCTTGCCCCTGTCTTTCCTCTTTTACTCTCTTTTAGGTTTGATCACCTTTATAGCAAGCCTCTTTTCTGAATTATCTTTCTTTCCATAACTGCATAGAATGTTTATATTAGCTGTCAGAGTGGAGTAAACCCCAAAGCCACAAGCAGCCTGGCTGGCTCAAGCGGGCTATGGCTGGGCTCCCATTTGAAGATTTTTACTGTTGGCGGGAGTAACTGTTCACAATCATACATTAAGATTCCCTGCAACCAAAGGGTTTGTTTTGTATTTGTGTGCACTCTAAGCAGCCTCCTTATTATATGAAGCATTACTCACCAATGCATATGGCCCATTAACATTTGACCGCTATCCATAGGGCAAAGTTGTATACTCCCCTGGCGCAGGCAAGAGGTTACACAAAGGCTGTAGGAAGTCCTAGGGTCAACAGGTCCTCGTAACTGACTTAATTAAGTACTATTAATTACTTAATTAAGTAATTAATAGTACTTAATTAAGTACTATTATTAACCATTATGAATAAGTGTCTCATTCTGATAAACATGAACAATCGGTTGAGCCAGTCTGTTTTTTGCATTCAGCAACTTCTGCTGTAATCCACTACTGCTTTATAATCCTCCCAGCAACACCTTTTTAAATAACCCTGGGATTTTTAGAAGACTTCTCCTTAGATATTTTTGTTCTTCCTAGGTATTCTCCTCTTAAGTCCTTCAAAATGTTCATGCTGTTGTCACCATATATATTCATTGTGTGCATGTAAATGTTTTGGGTACAATATATTATACTTTACTTATAACCTAAATCAGGTCAAAGTTTTCTTCAAATGTTTAGTTGGCCTCTAATAACTCCTCATTGTTTTTCAATCAATGTATCATTCATGCCAAGCAGTTATTAGAGATAGCAGTTGCTAAAAACCCACAGTATCTAAACAAACCTCAGAAGAACCCATTTCTGCTTTGTTTTAATTTTAAAAACCTAAAGCATCTAAGATATTTTACCATCCCCACACATTTCTAAATCTTCTGTCAAATTATTTTAAGGAAATGTCATTTTAAAATTTCAAAACGTAATGCTTAACAATCGTTGAATCTTCTGTTAACCTATTATTTGTAATCTATATCAGGTTTTGATTAGTCATGTACATATATTTAGAAACAAACTTTTTATTCTCTTCTTTAGGAATGAGAACAAAATTACAATTTAGTTATCATTTTGATTTAAGTACCCTTGTGTGGGTTTTCTATTGCTATGTAACAAGTTACCACAAAACAACACCCATTTGTTATCTTAGATTTCTATAAGCTAAAAATATAGCCACAGCTCAACTAGGTTTTCTGTTAAGTCTTTCAAAGCTGAAATCAATGAATGGGCTATGTTCTCAGTTAGAATCTTGACTAGGAAAGAATTCATCTCCAAGTTACTTCAAGTTGTTGACAGGACCCAGCTATTTGTGGAGTAGGACTCAGGTACCAGTTTTCAGGCTGGTTGTTGACCAGCAGTTGTTCTCATCTCCTACAGGACATCTTTATGTCCAAGATACATGTCTCTCTTAACAACACTGCAAATCACATCACCAAAGTCAAGAGAGTATCTACAGCTGCTACTTCAAGTCTTCAAATAAAGCTTGTCTGAGTAGGTGAGGCCCACTCAAGATAATCTACCTCTTTTTAAAAAATTATATTAACATTGGCCGGGCTTGGTGGCTCAGCCTGTAATCCCAGCACTTTGGGAAATTGAGGTGAGTGAATTCCCTGAGCCTGAGGATTCAAGACTAGCCCAGGAAGCTTGGTGAGACCTCTCTCTACAATTAAAAAAAAAAAAAAATTAGCCAGGCATGATAGCGCGTGCCTATAGTTCCAGCTACTTGGAAGGTTGATGTTACCATTGTTCTTTTCATGGAGTCTACTTGATAATTTCCTTAACTCTTCAGGGAATTGCAGGAAATATAACTGAAGCTGAGGTGGAAGGATCGCCTGAGCCCAGCAGGTTGATGCTGGGGTGGCCGTGAGGGTGCCACTGCACTCCAGCCTGGGCAATGGAGTGAGACTCCAACTCAAATAAGTAAAAAATAAATAAAATTATATTAGCATTACCTGCTTACAGAAATAATAATTACATTTGCAAATCCTTTCACTTTGGTTAACATATCTAGTCACAGGAAGGATATCCACCGAATTCATGTGCTTTACTCATACTCCAGTGAAGCCATTTACTCAGGGTCATAGATGACTTGGGGTAGAAATTATAGAGCCAACTTAAAATTCCCCCTAACACAACCCTAATCAAAATTTTTTCTAATAATTAAGACAATATTGATATTGCTGTTGATGTTACCATTGTTCTTTTCCTGGAGTCTACTTGATAATTTCCTTGATAATTTCTTCAGGGAATTGCAGGAAATATAACTGAAACTTTTGCTGAAAACAGAATCTAATAGTCATGGGTATAAGCTATAATATTTCTAAAGGTTGCCTGGTTGTTTAACTATCCTGAGATAGTTATCCTGAGATGAAGCAAGATGATGAAGAGTTAAGACACATACAGCGCATTATTTGAGTCCTCAAAGATTAGAATATACTAATCCTAGTTTTTCTGTTACCTTTCAGCTTGCACTGAAACTTAGAGTATACATCTCTAAAAATTGCACCTGCATATTTACCATATGGTTGATGTTCACTATATCAGATGGTCTCATTTTATGAAATGAGGCTACAATGGAAGGACTAGCATATATCTTCTAGGATATCAGTATTTATTTTGTGGATGTTGACACATGTAACTGATCAAGAATCTACTTTTGTCTTAACTACCATTTAGCATAAAGGTAAACTTATAACATACCCCTAAAAATTATATCAGATATTTGGGCACAATCTTTATTTAAATTTTAATTTATTTTCTTATTTGTGTTTTCTTTTTTACCTCAAACTTTTCCACTTATATTTTTAATCTCTGGGTTCCATAGGTAGCTCTGTAAATTGCCTTAATTTTTTCTTAAATAAATCAATTAGTATTTATTGAGTATGGCAAATCAAGCAATTTTAAGCACTGTAGCAGGAACCTAAAACATATTACTTAATAGGAACCTAAAACATATTATTTAATTTCGGTTTCTCAAAAAATAGATTAACTAATGGGTCTGCAAAGTAATTAGGAATGCTCATAAAAGAGAATTAGAAATGTTAAGGGTAATGTATAAATGGATATATATAGTAACTATTATAACTAATACAGTGGTACAACACTTTACAGTATAAATGTTCCCTTTTTTTTGTATAAACCAAATAGCAGGCCTTACCTGTAGTACAAATGAAAGCATATTAATTCCAACAAGCACAAATTCCTCATCTTGCACCCATCTGCTCATGTAATGCTTTAATTCCATTGATAATGTCCACTCATTATTTAGGGAGTTCCCAATGGTTGCCTCACCCTTAACCCAGTCCATCAACCACAGTCATGATGTGATATACATCTTTGTGATCTTTCACATCTGATCTGGCTCCTCTTCCTCAACTTCTGTTGTTCATACAGGTTTTCAAATGAATGATATTTGCACCAGTGAAGGTGTTTCGTATGAGACTTGAGGTAGAATGAAAGCAATGATTTCTTCTAGTATTTCTAATCTGCCTTTTTAAAAATGTGATCAAATTCGTTCTGGGTTCATGAAGAGGAATGTAACACTTTTTCCACCCTGGGCCATGATTTCTCACCAGGACAAGCCAGTTCTGCTTTTACTTAGAGTCTACAATAAGGTTTTTAAAATGATCTCTACTTTCTGGCCATACCCTTCTAAAAACATTTTTTTTTGAGTTGGAGTCTCACTCTGTTGCCCAGACTGGAGTGCAGTGGCACGCTCCTGGCCACCGCAGCCTCGACCTGCTGGGCTCCGGCCATCCTCACGCCTCAGCCTTCCAAGTAGCTGGAACTACACGCGCGTGCTACCACACCCGGCTAAATTTTTTCATTTATTCTAGAGATGAGGTCTCACCAAGTTGCCTGTGTGGGTCTTGAACCCGCGGGCTCAGGCAATCCACTCACCTCAGCCTCCCAAGGTGCGGGATTACAGGCTGAGCTACCGAGCCCTGCTTGCCTAAAACATTTTTGAGATGATAACATAGGAGGACTTTACTTATTCTCTTCCATCCTTATTTCTTGCCCTTCACCTTCCCATAAATCACTGATGCAGCAAAAATACTCATCCTTCTTTCTCCAGATAAAGAAAAGCTAGTGTCAACATTATCTCTATTATTGAGGGTGTACTAAGTACTAGGAACAGATCTCAGTGACTCACACAAATAAGGAATGCATGGGGAGATTTAGAAAGGTGCCCGCCTTTGTCCAACTAGAAAGTTGAGGAACTAGAACTCAAAAAATCTATCAGTCCATTAATCTTTTCAACAGTACTAGCTTTTTCAGAGTACTTTTCCACCTAAAAGCTCTAGTAGGGTACTGTAAGCTACTTCTTTCTTCTAGCATTTTCTCAACAAGAAGTATTTTATGACATAGCATGTGATCAGTTGTAACCAAATCCTATAGCCCACATTCTTTATCTGATATAATACATGAATTTCTAATAGGTCAGTAGATGCAAATGGAGGTGACATAATCAACCCTGAGCTCCACTTCAATCTATTGATATATCCAGTTAAATTCACAATCTCTGGGCAGTGATCACTCCATAAAATACCCTTCCCCCCCTTTTTTAAACAGAAAAAGAAAATAAGGTGCACAGAAACAAAATGAATTTTCTAAGGTTTAACAATTAATACCTGGTAAAGGTAGGATATATTGTTCTATTGGATCAGCATCTTGAAGTCAGGTATTCATCTTCACATCTCTAGCACCTGGGAAAGTGGAAGCATTCAGAATGCCATCAATGAATGTCAGCTGGATGAATAAATGAATAGTGATTCTTACTCCAATGCATTTTTCTTTATACCCCAGTTGACTACATAACAGCAATAGTCCCAAGAGGTAAAACTTCATCCTTAGTTAAAACGGTATTTATCGAGAAAAATATTTTTTGATTCAGCTTTTGAAATCAGTAAAAAATATATTTTAAGGAGTGGAAACATGATCTTACTTGGGTGCAGTGGTATGTAAAAAAGTAATTGAGAAACATGTATATCTGTAAACATCTTGAATTTACTAAGGTCTAGTCTAAGTTGACTTAGTAAGAATTAAGTTTTTAAGTGACAAGAGACCAGTTGACGGCAGCCTAGTTGCTGTTTTTTATTCTAGTTCTGTTTTTAAATATTAAAAAGTGTTGGGAAATTCTGAAAACAATAATAGTTTTACTGAGCACTTTAAAAAAATGTGTACAGAAAGTCATGAAACCAAACAAAGAACAAAGAGGTGTTAAAACTGCTAATAAACTGCAAATATTTCATTAGAGACTCACTGTGTGTTTTCTAAGGGAAAGCACATGATTTAAAAACATGAAAACATAAAAAATAAAAGCCAAACCTCTCCTTTATGGGTGTAAAAAAGGGCTTAGATTTTATTTAGGGGGATTAGCAGTTTACCACTGTTGATTTCACCTTATAAAACTAATTGTTCATAATCTTATGAGAGAGCTTTAGTTTAGAGCTGCTCAAACTCTATAGTTTCAGATCTATCAGCCCATTAGTCTTTTCAACAGCACTAGTTTTTTCAGAGTACTTTTCCACCTAAGAGATATAGCAGGGTATTGTAACCCACTTCTTTCCTCTAGCATATTCTCAACAAGAAGTATTTTATAACATAGCATGTAATCAGTTGTTATTTTAAGTTGCAAACAAAAGAAACCAACACTGAACATATTAAGCAGAAAAAGATTTGTGATAAAAGCATTGGATAGTTCAAAGTCTCTACAGGATGACAGAGTAGAAACCATACAACCAGGAAAAAACTCTCAAAATAATACTGCATAACTAATCAGAGGCAAAATATCTCTGCTGTTGCTTCTAGCATGACTAAGAGTCAGTTTTACCCAAAATAGTGACATTAGACACTTGGCTCTGAGTCATGCTACTTGATTACTGTTGCCTGTGGAGATAGGGCAGAGTTGCCACCACCACATTACTTTCATCTTCAGAATGAATTCCGTAACATTTCTGTTTTGGGGGTGTCATTAACTTCAGACTCAAATCTGTGGTATCTTTGGCAAAGGACAGGACATGTCTCCCCTAGAAAGTCTCCACTGCAATTCTCTTATCAGAGCTTGCTTGGCTCCATGTGGCATCCCACAAATATTTCATGAACCACTGATTCCTCTGGATCTAAGGGATCATGTGACAGAACTTCTTTCCTTTGGGCCTCACTCAAAGTGACTAGCCTTTTGGGGCACACAGTAAAAAGATTTGTTTATCGCCTATAAATTCAGACAAATCTATCACTTACTCTATCACTACCTAGTCATGGGTAATGCAAAGTGTACCTATTACACTGCCATTTTGTAGGAAATGTCTTGATCATGCTACAAATTCTGAGGTCTTCATCTAGGATACTTAACCAAGGTGCCAGAGTTCTGTATTTTCATGCATTTGTCTACTATCTTCCAATAAGTTACCAACAAGCTCAAGCTCTTACTTTCCTGGTACTATCAGTGTAATTTTGTGAAGATAGTAGGTCAGCATGATATCTTGAGGGACCAGGAGAAAACCAATTTCCCTGAAAACTAAGCTGTGGTAGAGAGCATATCTCTTTGGTAAGACATTCAAGTTATTCTTTGTTCCATGCTAGATTAAAAACTATATTTATAAAACTATATACGTGTGTAGATATAGAATGCATATAAAATTTTTCCAGATTATACTGGTTGCTAGAATTATATTGATATGACTCAGAAAATAAATCACATCTGGAATTGGAGCTGCAATTGGAATTACTTAAACTAAAGATAATCCAACTGTTATTTTCTGTATCAGTCAAATAGGTGAAATTAATGTCGACACAATGGGAATCACCACTTCTTAATCTTTTAAGTCTTTGCTAGCAGGATCAATCTCTACTATTTTCACTGAGTTGTGGTATTTCTTTTGTTTTATTATTTTTGTATGGAATGGGAAGTTTCCAAGGTTTCCTGTAGCATTTTCTATCATAATAATCCTTGTTCTATGAGTAAAAGTAGAATTTCTGTCAGTCGTTTAGAATGTTAATTCCATTTTAAAACTGGAGAATGAAAGCTAGATTTTGCTGAGCCTGATATAAGATAGACATGGTTGACATTTCCATTTATCTTCTGACTCCCAGACGTCCCTTAATGTCAGATACAGTGATAGTCTGCCTTTTTAGGATCCAGTTGGACACAATGTTCAAAAGTCTCTGAAAGTTATGGAACAATTGTCTTTCTCAAAGACATGGTTATTCTGAAAGATAAACATAGATCTCCTTGTGAAAAAATCAAGAGAGAGAGTTAGACATACTTATTATATTACTGAGCCCAAATTCAGGATTGCCTATCCTTTTCTTAGTTCAGGGACCACTGGATGTTTGAATTGATATTTGAAATTGGGTGAAGAAATACTATAAATTTGGGTGGCTTAACTAAGATTTCCACTCACTAGGTCAAGAGTATATTCAGTTCTATGTTTGCATCAGCACACCCTGTGATAAATTAAATTAAATGTCCTTATGGGTCACGCAATTCTGATTCCTTTTTTGGTCTTACTGCTTTTTATAGTTACTATGACCCCAGAAGTCTAGCTATCTCTTACTTTCTGGCACTCTGGAATCTAGCATCACAATGAAATCAGGAAGCCCTTTTCAACTGCAGAATCATGTACAAGCATCTCTTCCCTTCAGGGTGGCACCTCCTGGAAATGTTGGGACTCCACTCACTAGAATATTTCTCAAAGCCTTAGAGGGTAAATATATACAGGGCCCACGAGAGAGCATAATAGGGGATAGTTGAGCAGTTCATTGTGTTCAGTCCTGGTCAAATTTAACTAATCCATGAGCCTTTAGATTATAACAAAAAATTTGACCCGCAGGTTCGAGACCCACCTGGGCAACTTGGCGAGACCTCATCTCTACGATAAATCAAAAAATAAACTGGGCATGGTAACACGTGCCTGTAATTGCGGCTACTCGGAAGACTGAGGCGGAAGGATCGCCAGAACCCAGCAGGTCGAGGCTGCGGTGGCCGGGAGCGGCCACTGCACTCCAGTCTGGGCGACAGAGTGAGACTCCAACTCAAAAAAAGAAAAAAAATTTGAGTAAATTTAAGCAAACTAAACCAACAGACAAATACACAAACACATCTAATTGCTCAAGTTAGCACAGTAGCAAAGTAAACCATCGACCAGTTTGGTGAGGTGGAGGGGCAGGGGACAGAGAGCGAGAGAGACCGACTTTTAAATATGTATATCATTTTAAAAGCAAATTATTAAAGTAGTTATTTTGAAGCAATTTTATTTTCAGATTGAATTATTTCCAAAAAACTAGTCTGACAAGTGAACCATTGTAAAAGTATCATTGGCTCTATGTTTAATAGGTCATCTACATGAAGTCAGAATGTTTTAAAAATTAAGAGCATTTCATGCACATTAAAACCACAATGAGACATTACCTCACACCAGTCAAAATGGCTATTATTAGAAAGTCAAAAAACAGCAGTTGTGGGCTCAGTTGTGGAGAAAAGGGGATGATTCTCCACTGTTAGGGGGATTATAAAGTAGTTTAACCTCTATGGAAAAGAGTATGGAGATTTCTCAAAGAACTAAAAATTGAATTACCATTTGACCCAGCAAACCCACGACTAGAGATCTACTCAAAGAAAAGAAATCAATATATTCAAAAGACACCTGTATGCATATGTTCATTGCAGCATGAATCACAACAGCAAAATTATGGAACCAACCTAAATAACCACCAACAATTGACTAGATAAAGAAACTATGGTATATATACACACCATAGAATACTACACAGCCATAAAAAAGAATGAAATCATGTCCTTTACAGCAACATGGATGGAGCCAGAGATCATCATACTAACTAAACTGACTTAGAAACAGAAAACCAAACACTGCACGTTCTCATTTATATGCAGGAGCTAAATGGTCACAAAGATGGAAGTAATAGACACTGGAGACACCAAGGATGGAGGGCGGGGAGAGTCCAGGGTTCAGAAATTACCTATGGGTACAATGTTCATTGTCTGGGAGAAGGGCCACCTGAGACCCAATCCCCACCATTACACTGTATGTCCATGGAGTGAACATGCATGTGTACTCCCAAATCTACAATAAAATTTTTTTTAAATAATGCAAGAAAAGAAATAAAAAGCATATTATCTGAAAAAATTGAAAGCCTTTCAAAAATTTAACTCTATGCATATATATATTATATACATATTTATCTTTGGGACTAAGAACATGTATAACCTATTTACATGAATAAAAATGTTTTTAAAAAATCACTTAAAATCTTGTTTTCTTGTAATGCATTAGCCTGATGAGAAACAGGATACATGGCATGAAGAACATAAAATGAGAAGGATAAGACAATAGTTTTTTAAATTCTGAAGTTCTGTGATGTGAAACTTACTTCCTTTTTTGTTTTTTCTTTCTTACTTTTTTCCCTCTTAGGTTAATTAGCATTATCTACTTACAGCTGTATATTTTTTTCATACTCTTTTCTTATCAGTTTATTATCTCAAGCAGAGAATTATACATATGTATGTGCATGTATGTATATGTATGTATATATGTGGATATGTATAAAAATTTACTAATTTATGAGAATCCATTAACATTTCAATAAAAATTTCGTCTAATTCAAACAGTAGTTGTGTACAATATTACATGTCATATAATTTACTAGACACTACAAAAGGAAAGGAAAGAAGATACAATATCCAAAGGAAAATTTATTAGAGGGTATCAGAGTAGTGTTAGAGGCAGATAACAGGAGTCATGCACATGAAGGTAAGGAAGAGTCATATTAAATAGTAGTAGGTGACTAGGTATCAAAAAGCATACTACAGAGAGAGAGAGAGAGAGAAAGACAGAGAGAGAGAGAGAGAGAGAGAGAGAGAGAGAAATGTAAGCCCCAAAAGTTAAGTAGCACTTTTTTGGGACACCAGGAATTGAAACTCCAGTTAAAGAAAGGAGGAGTAGGACTTTATTCAAAGGCAATGAGGTAGATCCTTAAATTCACAAAATGAATTTATAAAAGAAATCCAAATATATATAAGACCATTATCCTAATAATAATTAAAATAACAAATTCAAAAAAGTTTATGTCAGTGCTGATGTTTAGTTTGTTGGTACCTAACTGTGATTAACTTAAGTAACCTCAGGGCTTGTAGCTAATTTTTCATTGACAATTGAGTGGAATCTTAGTCTCTGATGAACAAAATAAAGTAAGTCCAGGGAAAATTTGGCACCACAATCAGTGCACACTAGACATTGATAAAGATTTGATTGATTAGACTAAAAACTACTAATAGTTATAAACATATTTGAAGAAAACAATGCTTAATTTTAAAATTCCTTCAAACATTGTATAATAATACAAAGGAATGTAAAAGGCAATTACTAGATTGTCACTGAAGAATTTGTTAAAAAATCCTGAACTAGAAATGCTTAAAGAAAAATAAAATATTTTGATTATTAGTTGCAGGATTCTGAAGTTGACATTATATTAGGGGCATGGTTTCATACTAATTTTTGTATCTACCAGTGATTATGGTTGTGTCTTACACAGTTCGAAGATAATGTTCAGCTGATTTAAAATTGCTAAGTGAAGAGATGGAATTACAATGTCTAGTCAATCCTGCCTAATTAGTGATTTTCAGATATGCTTTTATGTACATTGACTCTAAGGGGTAATAAATTGAGGACTATGACAGAAGACATAATCATACACGTTATAATGAGCACATCTTTGAAAAGATAATTGATGTGACTTTGTAGACTTGTGAACAAAAAACAGTATTTTTTTAAAAGGGAAGATAATGAGTCTCAATGGGCTTGTCTCCCTTAGTAAAGCTAGTAGATGATGAAATTATAATAACTGAAATAAAGAAGGTATATCCTCATTTAAATTCTTACTCTTTTAAATCAGGTCATTCTAATAAAATAGATCAAATGATACATTAAGGGAACCACAGTAAGGAATAGACAGGAAGATTACTCTTGTTGAACAACTTACTAGGCATCACTATTCTGCTAACAACAACAAAACTCAACTTAAGAAAATTCATTCATTTATAGTTTACCAGTCCCCCACCCCTGCCCCACCAAGGGGTACCATAGTATTATTTGAAATTTTGTACTTTCTTCTTTGCTAAATCAAGTTTGGTTTTTTTCACGTCAAGACTGACTACACACCATAACACAAGTAATCATTTCCATAGATTCTTAGGGAATGAACATCTGGCCCATATTTGCTATTGATGATCATGTTTATATGTTACCTCCAGACTAGATGTGCATGCCAGTATAGTAATTTTGGGTATTTTGATGACAGCTACCACCAAATGGAATATGCGATATTCCAGATTAATGATCAAGACACCTGAAAGCATCAAGTGTGTAATAACCTTGTTCAATCTGTGAGGTGTGGAATATTCATTAATAGCATGTTGCCTCAGTCAGTATTTAGAAACATCATACATGAGGTTTTTCATGAAGAATAATTCTCAAATATCTAAAATGATTTAACCTAGTAGAATTAGGTTAGAAAATTTTCTCACACTTGCTGGTAGATGTTCATTTGGCTATATTAAAAAGAACAAAAAATTGCTGTGAATACTCTGAAGCTGACTATTAGCCTAAAAAATAAATAAACCAACCCACAAGAAGGAGAAGAGATCTGCCTTATTTCCCCAACAATTTGATCCAAACGAAATGTCCTCTCCGGTATGAAAGGATTAATCCTTGTGTAAAAATATTTCCTAGGACCCAAAGCACATAAGATAACAGAAATTACTTTCATTTACTCATATGATGTGATAGATTTTATATAGTATCTGGCTTATTAAAGGATGATAATTACTTCCCAATTAATGGAATATTAACTTTATAAATGGTGAAGGTAAGAACTAGGATTTTCAAAATAGTTCCATGTATTGTATGGAAAATGGCAAATATCCCAATATCATACATTTTTCAATTACTATTTTCTATAAAAATTCATCTTATAAAATTTTAAAATAGGGCCCAAATAGTTTTGTGGAAAATTTTAAACTATTTAAAATGAAAAAATAATGTAAACTCACTTGCATGAGCAACCAATACTGGCAGGGAATAGCGAGAAAAAAAAAAATTCCCCAAACAGAACAAAGACAGTTGAATAAGTAACACAAAAAGAATAAAGTGTAAATTCCTACAACAAAACCTGAACATATTGGAAAGAAATGAAAAGGAAGTTTAAAATTAAAACTTAAAAGAAAGAAGACTGACAAAATAAGGTTATACTTCATGGAACATAAAACCACAAATAATTGAAAGAAGAAAATTTTGATGAATATAAGTAAAAATTATGCTAGTTAGCTAACATTTATTAACTATTCTTATGCATCTGGTATTGATTTTGACCAAAAAGAAAATCACAGATCTGACACAGAAACAATGGACACATATTGATATGTTTAAAGCCTCAAAATTTCTTCCATTACTTTATATGTTTGTCACACTACAAATGAGAAAGTAATCTGCTTAGTAAAACTTTTAAAGTATTATTATATTACGCACAAATTCTCTTAAACATTTTACAGAAGTGTGTTTAAGTATTTTCCACAAAACACACCCCTTCTGACAACTCCAAGTAGCCACATGTCACCCAGAGTTGGTAACTCTTCTCTGTGCTTATTGTCCTGGTTCCTGTGAGCTCCTCAGTTCCTCCCTCCCAATTAATGGGACAAAATGCCTAAATAAACAATAAAAAGAACTTTAAAAGCTCTACTCCTTCAATAAAAGGATTTCATTTTGAATTACTGAACCTAGGTTGATCACTTTACTTTGAATGACAGTATAGACATCCCCTTCCCACTTCTGTGCTCCCAGTAATAACACACCTCACCATGCTTTGAGAGTTTTCATACATTGGCAGTTAAAGTCATTTGGCCTCTGGCCTTGTGCCTTCAGGGGTTAGAGTACTGACTTTAGAGGAAAGATTAAATTAACCATGGCTACACCAATGCATAACTAAAAGAAATAAAAAGGCAAAAAGATAAAAGACTGAGGAAGCACATTAGATGGTCAAATGAGGAAGTCATTAAACAATGAAACCTTAGATTGCATAATTGGCAGAATTTCCTGAAACAAAAATGCTCTTAAACTCTAAAGTACTGTTGTCCTGTGAGCAAAGTGATTGAGCAGGCTCTTGGGTCAGATAACACTAGATTGTCATCCTATGGCCAAGCTAAATTCGACTAACAACAGAAATTAAACCAGGAAAATTCTTTTGGTTATTAACACTCAGCTGTGTCTGTGGAAACATCAAGTCAATGTTATTTCTTTCTCACACTTGAAAACTGCAAAGAAGTCCAGGTAACCTCACCAACAATGAATCTTTCCCAACTTTTGGCTAGAAATTTTGTTTTTACATTTTAGAATCATTTAGACCATTACAGGGTTCCTTCTAACCTTAATATCTAGCATTTTGACTGACTTTGCAAATGTAAATTGTATATGAATATGTTTGATAAAATAAATTCTGGAACAAATAACTTTAAAATAACCCCCAGATATTTTCTAATTTCTAATTCTAGATCTTTCTGATTTCATTGCCTATGTTTCTGAAAGAATGACTCAAAGAAGACTGTGGTCATTCACAAATGTTTATAGCTCATTAGATACGTAAGTTTCACTCTATCTCAACATGCATAATGTTTTCCATGTTGTGCAAAATGTAATAAGACACAGGGATGTTTGCTTCATCTCCAAGTCCATTGAGGTGCCATTTTTCAAGTTCTGTTTTGAGCATTAAAGTGCCCTAAATAAATAAGTACAGATGGAGTGTGTATGCGAGACAGGGCTGGGTGAGTCTATGAGATGTAGACCACAAATAGCGTTATACTCAATCACTCTGTAAGATGCCACATGGCCTGGGGTATTTTCCATAGCAAATTCTAAATAACATTGTTCATTTGCTAATGGTCTAAATATAATAATTAGGACATGTTACTGCTATAGAACTCTAATTACTGATAAAAAGCAACTTTCATCATGACCTTCTCCTGTTTAAGGCAAATGATCATTATACCCAACTTCAGCCTTTCAACCCCTTGATCATTCCAATAAAACATTTCTGAAAATGCCAAACACACTCCTTGACTTGGAATTGCTGTTCTAACTGGGAATTAATGACTTATGTCATCCTCAAATCTCATACGTTTGGAATCACTACCAGGTGAGAAGCAACATAGTGAAGAGTGGTTGTTTCAGAAACCATTACACATACTAAGTTTGCAACTAGCCACTATAATACCATTGCTGACAAAATAGGGTATTTTTTCCCCTTCTTTTTCATTGCATCTTATATGAAAGGCATTGCCAAACAAGCCAAAGGAACATTTAATCTACTCAGGTTCAACTGCAATACCCATCGGGCTGATGAAATATTTCTACAAATATTCTTTATCTGTACATCTCTGCATAACATCAAGACTAGGCTAGCTTTATGAAGTGACAAAGTAGGCTGCCTACAACATATGATATAGGGAGCATCCCTGCTTTAAAAAATTACTTCCCTACTGTCTATTACAATTTCTGAAAGTCCATTATCAGAATTACTTTAAACTGATATGTCCCCAGTGAAAATGCAGATGCCCTTTAAAGAAAATCATGGTAACTCATGTTAGCTAAAATCTTGATTACCTGAGAGAAAACTATACGTGGATTATCTGGGTACACAGTAGTAATAAGGTCTTGGATGGTCATTCACCCATGCATTTGGAAAACAAACACTGACCTATTTATTCTGGACTATAATATCATTTGGGGCTATAAAGATGAGTGTGATTCCTGTATTCAAGGAGCTCTTTTAGAGTTCACTGGAGAAGACAGACACAAAATATGCCAATCAAAGTAGGGAAAGTACTTAGACAGAAAAAGATGAAGAACTACAGAAGCATGTAGGAGGGGCACCTATTCCAGACTGGGTTAAGGGGGGCAGCAGGAAAGCTTGCTGAAGGAGACCAAATATGAGCTAAATCTTAAAAGTGTCATCCTGGAACATAGCCTTACAGAGTTGCACATGTTACATTAATAAAGAAATACTATATTTAGCCTTCTTGACTCCCAGAAGGTTCAAGAATAATTTTTGTGGTTATTCAGAAAAGTGACTTCCTGGATATGACTGTGGTTTTATTATGAGAGTTACAACACGATCCAGGAACTAACAATCAGCAGACATATACTGTTTTTCTGGCCTTATTTATACAAATTTGAGTAGGTACTGTGTCCCCATTTTTTGTCTTAGTTACCTGTTTGGTGAAATGTGTAGTTGTCATTCCAATCCTAATTTGTTTAGGGTATTTTCCCTTCATAGCTTGGGACTGGGTCTAGTACATAGTCCATGTTTCCTGAGATAGTAGACAAGGCCCTGTCCATCTCACCTTCAAAAACGTGTTTTTGCACATAGGCATTCATGACAAATTTTAATTACCTCAGCACTTTGTGTAATAACAACCAGATCTTTGTTCTTGAAAAATAGAGTATTATATTTATTGTTACATTTAAATTTTCTTTAGAAACTTACATTTCTTAGAACATTATCTAAAGGAAAAAAATACATTAAATACTATAGTTAATTTTCATAATAGAACTCAGTTTAGATTTTAAAAAATGAAGTATAGAATATAATTTCAAGACATCTTAAAATTTTTTTTCAGCAGGCATTCATTAATGTAGGCTATATTTCTAAAAGTTCAAATGAGGGAAAATAAGCTATCAACAATAGATTATATTCTTACTTTAATAAAAGTTTTTTTTTTTTCTGAATTACACTCTGTGAATAATGAGTCAAATTTCCAAGGGAAAAGTCTATATGAATAAAAATTGTTAAAGTCTCATTCAAAATAGATTTATTTTCATATATGTAGTTTTTTTAAGAATTGAAGTAAAAAGAATTATGTTTTTCCTATAATTATCTTTGTTTATCTTATGAAAGTGAAGAAATTATAAATCTGAAGAGAACAGATTAATAAAAACTTATGCTCAGAAGAGCATTCTTTATATGAATTTTTAGACAAAGTCAATCTTTAAAACACTCAAGCAGTGTTGAGGTCCATGAATCAGGGTGGGAGAAATATAACTAAGACAAGAACTTTTTAAAAAAAGTTGTTAAATGATTATTAAAAGAGTAAATTATTTTCCAGGAAAAATAATCAGGTGGTTAAAAACAAACTCATACAAACTATTTGAAATAACTTAGGAATGTATGACCTTCCTGGACAATTAGCTTCGTTTTGAACAATGTTAATGTGTTTGGTGCAAAAATGTTAATAGCAGGAAGCTTGTTGTGAGCAGTAAGAATAGATTGTGTTTATCTGAAAGCTTTTTGCTCTGAATACTTATTAGACCAAACCATAACTAAGAAAAATGGTTGTGTCATAAATGTCTTTGTGTGTCATAATCAGTATTGAAAATAGCAGTCCTTCAGTATAACAGGGTCATGGTCAATCACTCGAGAAATTTATCTGCTCAGGACAGATTAGTTATGTTATGTTAACAGCAGATTGAAAATAGTGTGGCAGTTCTTAAAAGGTCTAAAAATTGACTTTCCATATGACTCTCAATCCCTCTACTGGGAATATACCCAGAGGAACTCAAATAACTTTATGAAAAAGATACCTGCACATGCATGTTTATTGCAGCATTATTCACAATAGCAAAAACATGGAACTAATTGTGCTGCCCATCGAAAGAGGACTGGATTAAAAAAATGTGGTACTTATACACGATGGACTATTATACAGTCGTAAAGAAGGGCAAAATTATGAACTTCTCAGCAACTTGGATGGACTTAGAGTCTATTATAGTGAGTGATCTATCTCAGAAACAAAGAACTGAGTACCACGTGTTCTCACTCATAACCGGACCTTAGCAATTATCATAATACTATAAGAAGTATTATAAGAAAGGGATTGGCAGTGGTGGAATACTGCCAGGGGATGAGGGGGCATACCTCGTCAACAAGGGTAACTGCATAATGAAATTTGTATTCCTAACCCTGAATTGTATCCCACATCTTTTAAAATAAAAAATTAAAAAAAATCAATGGATTAATGTAAAATGTATTTCCACAACATGTTTTGTCCTTTTTTAGGACTACATCTACTTCTTTATATACTAAAATTCTACTAGAATTTCTTTGGTATTGGTTTTTCATTATTGAGTAGAAGTCCACATTGTGTAGAGATATAAGTCTCAAGCTGTTATTAGAACATTAGATTCTAAAGATATAGACAAATTAAGATTTTCTATAAAGTTAATTATGAAAGGCAAGCTAGAATGATGACAACCATGGTTTTCTTCACTAATTGTTCTTTTTTAGTTTAATATAATATATAATATTTTATACCAATATAGGAATTTTTGTCATTCAATGTAAAAATCATAATGAATCATGGAGTGACTAATGATAAGATTTGCAAACTACTCTTCATTGAATTTGCAAATAATATTTCTATGAAGAACTTTCTTCTCATAATTAGCTATCGTCTTACAGTGCCTAATGTTTCTCAGTTCTGACTCTGAAAAATTAAGATTAATATTTAGTGGTAATAAAGCTTTAGTGAATTTTGTTATGGAGCTGCTGAAAAGGAGTCTTTCTACTTGAGTAGGTAGCTAGTTGGCTTTTTCCCAGCTGTAGCTACTAAGACAAAGATTTTAGTGCAAATAGTTTATTTGGAGGTGATTCTTGAAAGTGCCTGGTAGCAGGGAGGAAGAGAAATAGTTCAGGGGAGAAAGTCCATAAAATGTTTCATGTTGAGCAGTTTTCTGTTGTGGTCACTTGGGCTCTATCCATGTAGGGAGTTTTAGGAAACTCAGGATTATCTTATGTGAGTAAGAAGCTGGAATATTTACACCTCACTCATATCAGATAAAGGATGAGGTCTGAAAATGAGGAAATAACCAGAGATACCCAGAAATGTTAAAGAAATATAAAACTATTCTGCTCAACATACAATTATTAAAACAATGGATGTCACATAGATTATTCTAAAAAATATGAAATATTATAATAGTTTAAATCTAAAATGTAAATGATTATAGAATTGAGAGGATGTCCAAATGTTCACTTATAAAAAATACCAGCCCTTGTTGGAATCACAGATGAAGTCAATTAAGCCCTTCAAGAATGGAAAATTCCAATGCTTTTTAAACTTTCCTAAGTATACACTGACAAAATTTTTCACAATCAAAACATATACAGATACATTTTTATGACTGTCAATATAAAATTCTAAATAAATCTCATAAAATATAATCCTACAGCACATTTTAAGATTGAAATAAATAAAATAAATGGAATTTATTTCAAAATACAAGAATGATTTAATATTAGAAAGTTTGTTACTATGCTTTATCATACTCATAAGTTGAATGACCATTTGATAAAGCTCATTATCTATTCCTGATTAAATCATAAATTAAATATAATTTGAATAAATGAGCAAGTGATTAATATCAGAAAAAAATTGCAATAAGTTTGGAACAAAATAAAAGCACTATTATCATTAAATACACTCTATTAACGCACTTATTGCTGTAAAACAAATTATCACAAAATTTAGAAGTTTAAAAAATATTTATAATCTCACAGTTTCTGAGGACAGGAATTCAGCAGCAGTTTAGTTGGGTGCCTCTGGTGCAGGGTCTCTCACGGGCTGTAATCAAGTTGTCAGCTGAGTCTGCAGTCACTTCAAGGCTTGACTGCAGAGAGTTTCTACCTTACTACTTATACCAAAATAAAACCCCAATGATCAAAGATTTGGAGGTTTACACACACACACACACACACACACACACACACACACACACACGAAGTAAATATGCTTTTTTTTCTTTTTCAGTCTTTGACAGAAAATGCCCTTTTATGCAAAACTCAAAACCTAGAATGCATTAAAGTAGCTATATTTGTAAAAACATTAATCAGAGTAAAAAAGAGCTGATTTCCTTAACAGAAAAAGCCTTTTACCACTAAGTTAGAAAAATTCTAAAATTTTATTAGAATGTAAAAAGTAAGTAGATTCACAAATAAAGAACTGAAAATGGCTTATTTCTATAAGACATTAAGACTTACCCATCATTTATGAACTCTCTCAGTGATTCCATATTTTCATGAGCAAGATTGGAAATAATTTTAAAAATGTGAGAATTCCTTGGTAAGAATATGACTAAATATGCAATCTCCTACACTGTTAGTGAAAATTTGAATTATTACCATTGCTTTGAAGACAATTTTTAATTAAACTATGTCAGATATTTGGTGCAGCAATTTCCTTACTAGAAACCTGCCCTACAGAAAATTTCTGCCATCTAATATATCTACAAATTTACTCACTTCTGCTTTGTTTGTAATTGTAATAAAATGGAGCAATCTGAAGAAAGTCTTTTGATAGAGGACTAGTTAAGTCAATTATAAAACATCTATACAATGAAATATAATGCAGGTCTAAAAAGTGAGAAAAATATATAGGCAGCTAAACACATAGATACTCAAACTTACAATTAAGATCTTTTTTTTAAACAGGGCAAAAGAGTAATTAGAATGCATACCTAACTGAGTCCCACTTGTATACCTAATCCTGAATTTTACCCCACAATTGTAGCGTTTAAAATAAATTTTTTAAAAAAATGTACCTAATTATACATATATTTTCAAAATATATAGTTATAAAATATAATTGGGTGTGTGGGTGTGTGGGTGTGCGCGTGCACACATGTATACATACATACTTCTGAAGAATAAAACTGGATATCAGAATGGGAGTCTAACTTTTTGTTCTACCTCCGACTATAAAAACTGTCAAATTTTTATTATTTGATTACTTTTACCAAATACATAAATTATTTTATGATTAAAGAAGAGGAATTGTGTCATAATTAAAATTATAATTTTCTTGAAAATTAAGAAACTATGATAATATTCAATAATTTTTGGAACAAAAGTAAAGGCCAACTTTTTCCAAAGTATGTTTTATAGAAACATAGTCTTGGAAATGGTGTTAAAACAACAACAGAAACAGCCATAACAACTACAACAAAAGAGTTTCTTTAGTCAAAATAATTAGAAACACCAGGAGCTCTTTCTCAGACAGGAATAATGTGTGTTCAAATATTCAAGCCTCTGAGGAATCTTTCTGCAAAGAAACTTTTCTGGTTTAACCAAGCATATCCCTAACATATTTATTCAGATAAACTTTCTTTGATTTATCCCTTGTTACTATCTTACAAAACACATGTGTAACATCCATTTAGAACTGTACCAGAGGCAGTGAATACAATCATTTTAGCTATACTTAAGAGTGGTGTTGAAAAGGTCAATTAGACTAAGCTCTCAGGTGCAGAATCCAGGAGGATGACATATTGGCCACACTCCTAGATGCCATGGTCCTTCCTTCTTTGTCTCTCTGGGAAGTTATCTAATACAGAGAGAAGTGTGCTGCCCTCAGCTGGATGGGGCATATAAGCCTGGAATTCTGAGATACGTGGTTGCAAGAGCCACTGCAGGAGATTGTTCTCTTTGGAGAAAAAGCCAAGATACTGTTGGAAAACAAAGATTGTTTTTCACAGAAGCTTCAAATGACAGAATGCTTTTAATTCCTTTGGAAAGTGGCCGTCCTGCAACCTTGCTCTCAGTGGCATTGCTTGTTAGTGCCCGTGCTCTTAGAACTGGAAATTTGCTGTGCTTCTGGCTTGAGGTGTTCGAAGACCCTGAAGTTGGAAGAAAAATGCAATTAGCACTCAGGGGAACTTGGTGGATAGAATCCTCTTCCACAGGGTAAGGGCCTGCCAATTCATCTTTTTTCTTTTTTTTTTTTCCTGGCATAAAACACCTGCATATTTATAATGTTAATCCTATAAAACTAGAAATCAACAATAAAACGTCACATACATAATTAAGGAACAGTAACACCTGAATCAAAAAGAACCCTGAAAATAAAATTTACTATGAGGTATGCAAAAGTTGCGCTTATTAGAGAATTTATAACCTAAAGGCTTAAATTATTTCATAATTATGGTGGCTAAAATTGAACAGTATAGACATAGATGCCTGCATATAAGGCATGGGAATTTTTTTTTTTTTTGCGCTACACAATCATACCTCATGAAAGAATCATTACATATTTGAGTTCTTCCAAGTGTCTTAAATTATGTATAATGCTCTGGGTATATTTTAAGCAACGATGATCTAGCTGAAGAAGACATTAGCCTTAAATGATAGCTGTTACTGTGGTATGGGATGATTATTATCAAGTTTACCTGACAGAATTGACTAAAGATGCTAGTAAATAATTTGAATGAAGATCTGGTCATAACCCTGGGTAAATTATTTTATACTTATAAGTTTTATAATTAATAAAAAATATGGATTTTAAAAATCATTCAGAGTGAGAATATAGTGGTTGCATTTTAGAGATCATCAAAATACAGTTGGAACAAGTAAGAAAAAAACCATTCTGTGCCATGAACGAGCAATGAGATTAAATGAGATTTAAGAGCAAAGGAGATTAAATGAGATTTAAGAGCAAATGAGATTTAAGCATGTGAGGAAATTCCAGTGGACCATCAGCTGTGCATTCAAAAAGTGTTGCATCTTTAATAACTTAGGTCATGCTAAGATTGTGTGCACCAGGAAAATGTATTGTGACTCATGCAGTGGAACTGGTGGCAAAAAATAGAATGATGTCAAAGACGCATATGAAAAGTTCAAATAAAATTGCTTCAAAATGTGAAAGGGAAAAGCAATATTCCTAAGTAAACTCATATTTTTAGCTTCTGACAAAATGGCAACCTAGAATTTGTTGTGGGTCCCTGCTTTAACTGGCTATGGGAATTTCACAAAAAGAAAAACGTTATGAGTAAAAAAAAAAAAAAAAATGTCAATTTTGTCATGCCAAATGAATGTCAAATTAGAAGAAGAATTCTTAAACTGGATACAAAAAACACTGTAAAGAAAAATTATGATATGTTGCATAATTTTATAAATAAGAGTTAACCAAATGGCACTTTAAGAATAAGAAGGCAGCAAAGTGAAAAAGAGGATATTTAGAACATATAACTGACCAACAGCTCATATTTAAATATTTGAAGAATGTTTTTCGTTTTTTTTTGTTTTTTTTTTTTTGAGTTGGAGTCTCACTCTGTCACCCAGCCTCGACCCGCTGGGCTCCGGCGATCCTTCTGCCTCAACCTTCCAAGTAGCCAGAACTACAGGTGCGCGCTACCACGCCCGGCTGAGTTTTTGATTTATTGTAGAGATGAGGTCTCACTGCCCAGGCGGGTCTCGAACCGCGGGCTCAGGCAATCCACTCACCTCAGCATCCCAAAGGCGCGGGATTACAGGCTGAGCCGCGGAGCCCGGCTTGAAGAATGTTTACAAATCAATAACGACAACCCAAATAAAAATGGACAATAATCTCTTCTAAGTAAAGAAAATATCCAATGACCAATATGCTTCTGAAAAAATTCTCAAAATATTAAGGAATGAGAGAAATCCACATTAAATACAGAATAAAAAATTACTGCACATTCTTAAGAATGTCTAAAATTAAAAGACAAATAATACCAAGCACTGGCAAGGATTTGAGCAACTGGAAGTTTCACACATTGCTCCTATGAGTATACACTGCTATGATCACTTTAAAATTGTTTTGTCCTAGCCAGGTTCGGTGGCTCAGCGGCTCAGCCTGTAATCCCGTGCCTTGGGAGGCTGAGGTGAGTGAATTGCCTGAGCCCGTGGGTTCAAGACCCACCTGGGCAACTTGATGAGACCTCATCTCTGCAATAAATCAAAAATTAGCCGGGTGTGGTAGCATGCGCCTGTAGTTCCAGCTACTTGGAAGGCTGAGGCGGAAGGATAGCCAGAGCCCAGCAGGTCGAGCCTGCGGTGGCCGGGAGGGGCCATTGCACTCCAGTCTGGGCAACAGAGCGAGACTCCAACACACACAAAAAATTGTTTTGTCTTGTGAACTACTTGACTATTTTACATCTCATAATAAAGCAATTTCACACCCAAGTATTTACTCAGCACAAATTCATGAATATGTACACAAAAAATAGATACAAGAATGTTTATAATCATAAGTCTATCAGTAGAATGGACAGATTTTGTTTTGGCCATACAATAAATGCTGTAAAATAATCAAAGTGAACAATCTACAACACAAATGAATTCCACACACACACAAAATTGAGTGAAAGAAGTCAGATACAAAACAATGTCTAATATAGGATTCATTCTTATATAACTGAAAACAGATAAAACTATTCTATTGTGTTAGAAGTCAGTATAGTGACCAACTTTTGCTTTGGAAGAATAGGGTGGTGATTTGGACAGTTCAGGAGGAGGTGGTGGTGATGTTCAATTTATTGTGCAAGTAGGTTGTTACCTTGGTTAGATCAGTTTGTGTTTGTGATTTATGAACTATATCAGGATAAGCACTTGCAACATATAAAATTGAGTCGGAGCCTTTCAGATACATATAAATCCAAAGCCTAATAGACTAACCGCAGCAACTGATAGGAAAACGAACAGTAAGATAATGACAGTAATTCATGAAAGAGGTATTCCAAAAGGTCAGCATGAAATATCTCTCAACTTCACTGATAGCAAGATGCAAATTAAATGACCCAAGAATGAAGTACAAGATCATTTTGGATATTAATCTCTCAATATTTATTAAAAGTAGCAACACATCCATTCTGTGACCTTGCAAACTTACTTTTGACAAGCCATCCCATAGAAATAAAACTATAAGGATACATGTTCAGGTATGTTTATTTCAGCATCGTTGGTTGTGACAAAGGTATTAATCATCAACTGTATCAACCTAAATGGTTGTCAGGGACACACGTATTTCACTTATAAAAGAAAATTGCAGAGCATTTTTTTTGTGTGTGTGTGAAAAAAATCAAGTATAACAAGAGAAAAAGTCAAAATGCATATATATTTGTAAATACTGATGAACAGAGAAAAAAGTGTGGGAGAAAACACATCAGGCTGCTAGCATGAGTCATTGAGATAAGCTTTAAAACAATTTTTTTTCTGTGACTCATTGGTGTCTTTATGCATGACTAATGTGGACATTTGGAATTGATAGATTTTGTTATCATTTAGAAAAAGCATGTCATATTTTGAAGAACTCTTTTCATAGCTGTTGAATCTTCTTGATGACAGTTTTACTCTATTTGGCATGCTCACTGCTATGTCTATTTCACATTTTTATGACTACTTTTTAATAAACATCTTTGAAACACTTTTCTAATCTTTCTCAATTCTTGCTGGCTTGACCAGAAAGACAGCCCTCTTTCTGAAAGTGTGAAATCAGACATTTACTTAAGAAGCTGAGTTTTGGTGATCATTTCTTTTTGGCACATGAAAGTCATGATGGCCAGACATACTACATGAATGCCTTGTCTTTCAATTTAAATAAAAAGTAAACATTACAGATAGCGCCAACAGCATTTTCTCAAGTTTAAAAAAGTATATGTATTCTGTGTGTTACCTATACATGTTTAACCATAAATTAGATCTATATCAGCTGTGGGTTTTTAGAATGTTTTTCATTCTTTGGGCAGCTGAAAGATATAAACAAAGGATGAAATTACATTTCTTTATTTTTCCAGATATATGTAAATTCTTTTAGAAAACAATGTAATTCTAATTCAAAAATTAGCTGGGTGTGGTAGAGCACGCCTGTAGTTCCAGTTACTTGGAAGGCTGAGGCGGAAGGATTGCCGGATCCCAGCAGGTCGAGGCTGAGGTGGCCAGGAGCATGCCACTGCACTCCAGTCTGGGTGACAGAGTGAGACTCCAACTCAAAACAACAACAACAAAAAACCAATATAATTCTGCATTTGTTATATGACTTTTAATAACAAACTATTATTTTAACATTTGTATATTAAGAATTAGTAACTGTGTTTTTTGTTTCAATATCTTCTCTTACTTGAGCACGTGTTTCGGAAAGTGGTCTGCATAATAAGGTAAGTGATAGCTAATCAAACACTGTCTTAGTTTGGACCACTGTAACTAATTACCATAGACTGGTGACTTAAAAAACAAACATTTATTTCTCAAGTTTGTAGGGGCAGGAAAGCTGAGATCAAGGTGTCAGCTGGTCTGGTTCTAGTGAGGATCCTCTTTCAGGTTGCCGGCAGCCAACTTCTTTTATCCTCACATAGCAGAAAAAGGGTCATCTAGGTCTCTGGACTTCTTCTTACAAAGGTATTAATTACTGCCCAAAGACCCACCTCCAAATACCATCACACTGGAGATTAGATTTTAACATGTGCACTTTGCCAGGACACATTCAATCCCTAGAAGTTACCCTTAGCTTTGTTTGCTTGTCGCTTGCATTCTTATCCTCCTCCTCCTCATCAGCATCATCTCAAAGTTTGATGACAAGAAGCCACTTTTCATTGAATGAAAAATATATCAACAGTGCAGCAGAGGTTGCTGAAAAAGTGCTATTTTACTTATGATTTGTCTTTTTAAAAATGAGATCAGATTTAGATCACAATGTGCAGAATTATTAATACGTATGCTTTCCTTAAAGAGTTGATTTTAATGATCCATTATCATTAGTAGGCTTTAAATAAATATATATGTATTTACTTATTTCAAATCATCGATGAATTTGGATTTATTAATAAAACTAATCTGAAAAAATGATTGCTTAGGATTACGGATTCAAAGTATAGTAATGAAATAAATTCAAAACAGTACAGTAAATGCACATTGAATGATCGTTCACTAAGTAAACAAACCTTAGTTACTACTAAGACATGGCTCAGGTTTTAGCACAGTATACAGAGCATTGCAAATCTTAAAAGGAAAAAAATTCCATTGACTTCCTTTTCATTTTTTAATGTCTTTCTCTTCTTATGTCTTTTTATTGTTATGTGTATCCATATTCTATATTTTGGGAACTGTTTTTTTCCCCTCTATATGAATGAATTTTAGATCTTTCTATATTCAAACGCTATGTTTTATGAACAGCTTTTTGCCTTAAATTTTATTTTCGAAAATTGTTAATTGGCATTTTGCTTTGTTGGTTTTTTCTAGTGGAAACTGCAGACTTTTCATCTGACCTTTTTACCTGACTTGTTTGTGAACAGTGGCAGTACTCATGCTAGCACTGTGTACGAGTTTGAGAGGAACCAGAAATTAGGCTGTGTACTCAAGGGGGTTTCTGCAGTAGAGATCTATGCTCACTGTGCCATGGTGATGCTTGTTTCCCAGCAATCACCTCTCATGTTGCCACAAAGCTCACTGGTAATTTGCATGTGCCCAGATAGTTAGATTTATTATCATATTATCAAGGTAAAAGGTTGAAGCAAGCCTTTAGGGTGGCATTTAAAGTTTTCTTCAAATAAACCAGGGATTAACTATAATTCAATTGTGTGAGTATAAATGAGCTAAAATATGGCAGCGCTGACACTATCCAACATTTAAAAAGAGTTTAAGAACAATGAAATTATGTGAGAAGACAAGAAAAAATTGAAATAAACAACTTTTTGAATGTGGATTTATAACAAAAGTCATTTGACAATAAACTTCTCCCTAAATATAAATTATACCTTGACATATTAGCTGTTGATGAAAGTATATATTAAAAATTTATGCATAAAAATACAAATATTGGGGATACATGCCCTAAAATTTTTTACTAGTGAGTTATGAAAATGAAAACATTTGGGGATCAGGTCATAATGAACTCTGACTTCTGGTTTACCATTTGTCTTCCCTAATGCGAAGGGCTTCCTAATCCTTGGGAACAATGTCCACTACATTTGATGAATTTCTCAAATATTTTATACTTAATTCAAATATTTTAGGTTGCTCAAAGGCAAAATAGTCTTAGATCCTGCCATCAAGACACTTGCAGTTTGTTAATAGATCATCAATGAATTGTGACTAATGAAGATGTCTTTCCAATGCATACAATATTATCCTATATAACAATGTTTGTTGCCAGTAAAACCTTAAAATCTATCAGTTCTCTAGCTGGGCTCAGTGGCTCAGCCTGTAATCCTGCGCCTTTGGGAGGCTGAGGTGAGTGGATTGCCTGAGCCCGCGGGTTCGAGACCCTCCTGGGCAACTTGGCGAGACCTCATCTCTACAATAAAATCAAAAATTAGCCAGGTGTGGTAGCGCGCGCCTGTAGTTCCAGTTACTTGGAAGACTGAGGTGGAAGGATGGCCGGAGCCCAGCAGGTCGAGGCTGTGGTGGCCGAGAGCAGCCACTGCACTCCAATCTGGGCGACAGAGTGAGACTCCAACTCAAAAAAAAAAAAAAAATTGATCGTTCTCAACATCCACTTTGTGAAAATGAAACTGTTTCTGCTGATCTAAATCTAGTGTCTCAAATACAATTTTGCATTTTAATCTTATTTGCAATGTCATCATTTTTGCTTTCTCTTCTCCCTCTAATTCATTGTAGGTTACCTGCTATTGTGGTCTGCTCATCTTGCAGGTTCTGAGTAGGCCCTCTTTAACACATATGCACTCCCTAAATATGGCATCACAATGATGGATCAATGCAGCAATGAAATGGGTCAAAGTTGTCAGACTGTGGATGAAATATAGACTGTACTGCAAAAAAAAAAATCATTTTAAAAACAGACATTAAAAAAACCAATAAAGTGAAAGAGAAAAGAAAGATGATCATCTTTGTTCATTTGTAGTATAAGTTGAATTAAATGTACTAAACAGCAATATATAAAACCCATTTTTAAAAAATTAGGTATCTGGAAACATAAAGGGAAATTAGCCCACAACAGTCCCAAGACTCTAAGTTCAGACATAATATCTTGAACATATGCTAAAGAACATGAAGGAGATATTTAAAGAAAAAATAAATAAAGGGTTAATCCCATCACAAAGGACAAATTATATGTAATTAAAGAACAAATTAAATGACAACTTTAAAATATACTATTTATCTTATATTTTTTAATTCAAAAAGAATTTTGAAATCAGATGAATACAAAATATGTGTAGAATATAAAAATAATGCAGATATTTTAACTATATGACAATAAAAAGTTGAAGAGTTAGAAAGACAGACTATAAATAGATAAGACATTACTAGAATATTCATCTTAAAGATACCAGCATCATTGTTTAAGGAGCTGACCTCCTGATTTCTGCTAAATATCTGAAGAATTATCTTAGGTCTGCAAATAATTTATGTTATTCTTTCAGTTGCCAACAATAGCAGTTAACTTACTATGCTTCATTTTAATAACTAGATAATCGATCTTTTGGAATAATATTTATCTGGTACATTTCAAGATTCATTGTGAAGTAATTTCCAGTCATTTCAAAAATATAAACATTTGCTCACTTGTAAACTTCTTCAGTGTTGGGCAAGAACACCAGGCATGTCAAAGTTCTTGTCTCTTTCCAACACTGACTTCAAAAAGACTAAGAAAGACAGGAACTAATATTCAGCATGACTTGAATGATATTTGTCTTCTAAATCAGTTTAGTTTCATTAGATTGTTTACAGTAATGCAGTAATCATAAGAGTTCCAGACCTTAACCCAATCATCTTTAGTGACATCACACTTCACAGTCTTGCTTCAGCTCTTCATATAACTACCTTGTGTGATTTTGTTGGATTTGTTTCCCACACATAACATATTATCTGGCAACCAAAGGCTCTTGCCTAAATAAATATGTTTTCTATTTCCTTCACACCATGGGGAAATTGTCTGCAATGACAAAAAGGCATAGCCTACACACAAAACATTTATAAATAATAATAACAATACAGTACTCAGAAATACAATACCCCAGAAAGAGAAGCTCACCTGAATCAAGGATTATGCATGGATTTTGGTACTACAAAATAATTATTACTACCCTGCATTTGGCTGTAGGTTGGGGACAAGCCCTCCTCTGTGGTTGTTTCAGTGCAAAACCAGAATGATAGTAGATTGGAGGATGGGAATAGATGTCACTAAAACCAGAAGAATGAGCAGATTCCAGAATGCATGGGTGACTAAATCCAAGAAGGTTGGAAAGGGATGTTCACTAAACCAAATGGGTAAGAAGCAGATGTAGAAATCAAGCTGAAGTGCCAGAAATCCAGGAAACCAGAAGATGGTAGTAATTGTAAGCAGGTGCAGAGAAAAAAATAGAAGTTTCTGGTGTAAAATAGCATATGGGTTGCAGCCCATGATTCAGCTGGTCTCAACATTTCACAAACTTATCTGTGAAGGCACAGGAAAATCACAAAAGTCAGAACACTATAAACCAGAATTGACAATAAACCCATTACCTGTACCCATGAGGATTTTCATAAACTAGAAAGCTAAAAAAAAGAAAAAAAAAGGAAGTCAAAGATTGCAATAGGTATCTCAATATTACTTTGTTCAATTAAGAGTAGATACAGCCGGGTTCGGTGGCTCAGCCTGTAATCCCACGCCTTGGGAGGCTGAGGAGAGTGAATTGCCTGGGCAACTTGGCGAGACCTCATCTCTACAATAAATCAAAAAATTAGCCAGGCATGGTAGCACGCGCCTGTAGTTCCAGCTACTTGGAAGGTTGAGGCGGAAGGATTGCTGGAGCCCGGCAGGTCGAGGCTGCGGTGGCCGGGAGCGGCCACTGTACTCCAGTCTGGGCGACAAAGTGAGACTCTAACTCAAAAAAAAAAAAAAAAAAAAAAGAGTAGATACAATTGTCCCTCTCCTGCTATTTTCCCTGACTCAGAAATAAACCTGCATCAATAAGAAAATTAGACAGATATTTTTCTACTATGTGGCAACCATGTTTTGAGATTCCTCTTCCTGCCCCCAAAACCCAATGATTATTGCCACTATTACCAAAATTTTCACTTTTCTATCTTTCTTTGTACATCTGTTTGGAAACTGTAAAAAAAAAAAAAAGAAAGAAAAGAAAACAACTAGTTAGAAGTGGGGGGGGGTTGAGAGGGGTTGTCTAGTGATGTTGTGCAGCATCCTAGAAGGTATAATCCTTAAAAATGAAATGTTATGGAAAGAACTGACAAGTGTTAGAGAAAGAACTGACAACAGCAAACACGGCAAGCTTGCAAATACTTCATTTATTCAGGATGCTAGTGCTACAAAATTAGTCATTAAAGTACAGGAGCTCCTACCCTACCTTAGACCAGCAGTACCTCCCTGGTTATTTGTCAATATAGGGCTAAGAGTTGTGTGCATCAACATGCTTTCTGGTTGTAGATGTGAGAAGTCTATTAGTGTGCAAGTATATAGAGCTTAGGGCCAATGGCAATCCAACCAATGGCATTTGGGACAGGAAAAATAAGTATAAGGTGAGAAGTACATTTTTTTCAGTAGGGTGTTGACTGGAGTTATTCAAGTCACATCAGTGAGACAAGATCCCATATAAACTTTATAACTCTGGGTCGCTTTCTAACACCAAGAATAAGATACTCAAGGCAAGGGGTCCATCTGTACCACTTTTCCTTGGTCATTGTCGATAAATGAAGCTGCAGTTCCACATTTCTGTTTTAAAATGCCTGATTGCCACAAAAAGTAGTAGCTAATTAATTCTACTTTTTCTTGGAATAATAATGAAGGTAGGGGTGAGTTTTTGGAGAAGAGTGGACAAGTATAAGCATAAATTTTGTTTGACTTCTCCATGAATAATACCTTTGCTCTCACTGTGTGGTTTAAATGTGGGCTGCGAAAGCAATTTTTGTCAGATTTTTTTTCTTTTCTCTTTTTGTTGACATATTTAGGTCTACAACATGATATTTTTATATATATAAATAGTGAAATGATTTCTATAATCAAGCATATTAACCTACCCATCACTTTGCATAGTTACCTTTTTTGGTGTACGGTAAAAGCACCTAGAATCTACTTACTTAGCAAATTTTTTTTATACAACACAACATTGTTAACTATACCCTCATGCTGTATTTTAGGTCTATAGACTTACTCATCCTCCATAACTGCAACTTTGTGCCCTTTGACCCGCATCTCTCCAGTCCCTTTACCCTGGTAACCACAGTTCTACAATTTCCATGTATTCAGCTATGTTTTGCTTGATTCTGTTTCAGATTTTTAGATTCCATATATGTGAGATCATGCAGTATTTAAAGAACTTTTAAAGAAAGAATTTCAAAACTGTGCTTGTTAGCAGCCTCGATGGATTAAAAAAGGAACTTTAAGGCTTAATCTGGATGTGTATGCTTATAGATGTTTGCTAACACCAAGCAAACTTAACTTACCTCTTAACAGTCACGACTGGCAAAATTTTCACTTTTCTAATACTGACAGTGGGTGAAAATAATAATTAAAAAAAAAAAACCTGAAACTGGTTGCCACAAACTTGTCGTTAAGCACAAGTGAAATGGTCTTTTCTAAATTGTCACCTTTTTCACAATACAGTTGAAAGTTGCAGACATATCCAGTATGTGCCTCAGACACCACTCTGACTAGCATTCCATACTTTGTATTTTAATTTGGATTATAAACCTGAAAAGACAGTCTTCCACAATGAGGTAAATTCACATCAGTGGCAACTAGGAACAGAATTTGGAATGATGTATATTTCATAACCATCCCTTCAAAAAAGAAGTTTTTCTGAGGCTCCAGTGCTTTTACTGTGCATTAACTTACCTTTTTTTTTTATTTACCGAGAGAGGTTTATTGACCAGGTTTGACTGGCCAGGAAAGGATGTGGTGAATATATTTATTTTCTTCTCTTTTTTTTTGAGTTGGAGTCTCACTCTGTCGCCTAGACTGGAGTGCAGTGGCCGCTCCTGGCCACCGCAGCCTCGACCTGCTGGGCTCCGGTGATCCTTCCGCCTCAGCCTTCCGAGTAGCCGGAATTACAGGCATGTGCTACCACGCCCGGCTGATTTTTTGATTTATTGTAGAGATGAGGTCTGCCTGCCCAGGCGGGTCTCGAACCCGCGGGCTCAGGCAATCCACTCAGCTCTTTTTTTTTTTTTAATCTCAAGATTTTCTGCCCGGATATCTTTTGGTTGCTAACATCACTGGTTTGGGCCTCTGCCTCTTTTGACCACTTACCTAGCCTTGGTCCTCAAATCTAGTTGTCTGATCACCTTGCTGACCTTCCCCTACAGCATCTGCTTGAATTTTGCTATAAGTTGAATTTTCAGTAAATCTTTGGGCCTACCTAATAGTCCCCTTCCCATTTTATCATCCTGACCTGCAATCATCAATCCTGTTACTGCACAAGCCCTAACATGACCTTTCTCTCTATTCAAATAAGACTATCGCTTGATTTGAAAAATGTAGTTGCCTATTGGGATTCTATGTAGACAAAGCCACAAAAACAAACAAATTGGTAAAAATCATACCATTTCAGTTTTTCTCACTGTAACTTGTTTGATGTCCACATGGAGAAATCTGATCTCAATGGGAATCTAGACCAGAAAGCAGAGACAACACTGAGTTCTCTTCTAAGGCAGGTAAGAATGCAAATAGATGTAATTAAAAGACTACAAAAATTTTGTTAGAAGTATAAGCAGACAATAAGTTATAAGAATAATTATTATCAGATTTACCTACTGCCAGAAATAGTCAAAGCTAATTTATTTGGAACTACTCAGATAATTTTTCAAGTGAGAAAACATTTATTGCTGTATATTCTGAAAAAGTGTTGTGCTTTTCTTCTCTGCATATTGAGAGGATTTTCAGTGTAAGTGGTGCTGCCTATGTCTGAGTTTAAATCCTCACACTCAAATCATCACATCTGGAGAGGTTTAGGTTTAGAAGATCTGTTTTTTAACTGCTCTCCAATCAACCTCATTGCACATTGTATATCGCTCTTTTTTCTGGCCTTTCTTCAATAATGCACACAGCTCAGGTAAAGACTAAGTGAAGAAAAGTATAAGTAGTCTCTGAAAGCTTCTTGATTCTTGCAGCCATTTAAACATAGAATTCCTAGGCGTAAGTTCACATAGAGTTTCAGAGTTTGTATACAGTTAATTTACTGTTCTATCTATCTTGATGCTGAACTGATGTTTTTGTTTGTTTAATGTGAGTGGTCTTTCTAATCCCATTAAGTGGAAACAAAGTTTGCAAATGTAAATCCATTTTACCTTGATTTAGTACTTTTGCAAGTCCAGGCTTCACAAATCAAGGTCTGAACTTTGACAACAGGAGTAGTTTCAAAAGGTGTTTTTCTCTCACCTTCAAGAGAAAAGAACTAAAACCTTACTAGAGATCACCCCCCCCTTTTAAAGATAAACACTGGTAGTGTGGGAGGCTGAGTAGCTCAGGGACTTGGCAGAGCCCTTTTGTCCAGAAATAAATGTTAAGCCTAAAAAGCTGAGATCCTGCAGATGGAATACAGTCTGTGGAACTACCCCTGTTGTTTTTCTGTTGTTTTTCTGTTGTTTTTCTGTTGTTAAACCAATTCTCATTTTTTAAAGAGAAAAATTATCTAGGAATCTCTGATGGGAATTGAGGATGAAACTTTGGGCTATGTGTCAGAAGACAAGGGACAAGGTACAATCACTTTGATCCTCACTTCTCATATGTGTAAAATATAGCAATGATGGCTATTTATTGAACTGGAATGTATTAGAAACTTCTTATTTCTGTCTCTAAACCCCACAATAGCCCACATGAGTTTCTGAAAAAAATTATTTAGTCAAATGTACATGAAAATGCCTGCCATACTATCTAATGTTTTTCTGAAAATCAAATGGGGCAATTCATGTAAAACTATCTGCAGATTGAAGTTACTATTCCTAGTAGAAATGACTCTTGGCTACCTTTCTTGAAATTATTCTTATAGTTATGTTTTTTTTCATAATTTAATTGCTCTCTGTGGAAAAATAAGTTATATGCAGATTATAAGTTTTAATAAGCAATAAGGCAAAAATAAGAACATGGAAATATATATATTTTTTCTCCTGAGTAACACCCAACTTTGGAAAAGTCAATGTAACTTTTGACATATTATGAATATGAAATTATGGAATTAGTATACTTAGTCTAGTGAGAAACAAATTACAGTTTTCTTTGGAATTCAATAAGCATACCATTGTAAGAGTAAATATGTATTTTGAAACCCAATTAATATAATCAATATAAACTAAAAATGGGTAGATGATAAATGTTTTTCTAATATATATTTATATTTTTATTTCTAAAGACTACACACCAAAATTATATTACATCTTTCTATATTTTTAAAACAATGACAAAAATTATACAAATGTGTGGATGTGTGTGTCTAAGATTGTGAGAGAGAAAGAGCAAGACAGTAGGGATGAAACGTAGTCTTCAAACTCAGGCATGCAATTTTTTTCTGCAACTTTATTTTTTATTTTTTCCTTTTTTATTTTATTTTATTTTTTGAGTCGAAGTCTCATTCTGTCACTCAGGTTGGAGTACAATGGCACCATCAAGGCTCACTGCAGCCTTAACCTCTTGGTCTCAAGTGATACTCTCACCTCAACCTCCTGGGTAACTGGGACTACAGGCAAATGCCACCACACACGACTGTTTTCTACAACTTAATTTCTGATGCCATTTTATCTACCTGGCAAAAAAATTCAATTGTCATTATTCTTGATGTCTCCCCTACCTTGAGCCCTTGGTTCTTTTGCAGTGCCAAGGCACTGGGGGACATTCATTGGTATTGCTGTTCAATCACTCATTCCCCTGTTGGCCACACCCCTTCAGGTCTCTGTTGCTTCTTTGCTAGGTTTAGATGAAGGAATGTTTTCTTACTTGATCCCATTCACAACAAAGATCTTGCTGCTTTCTTGGTGGCAAAATATTTCTTTCCTCTTTCATAAGCTCAGGGCATCCTTATTATTGAGGGAGAGTTTCCCATCATCTATGGTATGATATTGTGAATGTATATTTGGTCTTTATCTCCAGATTGATGAGTGTCTTTTGTATGCTAATGAGCTGACTGTTAGCTGGCCCCTAAATTGCCTCATGATGGAGGCTAATCACCAGACAGACAAAGGCACAGTTACAGGGTTGGGATTTTCAGCTCCATCCTCCAACCTCCAGAGAGGTGAAAGGGTCAAAACTTGAGATAATCATTAATGGTCAATGATTTAATCATGCTTATTAAAAAGGTCTCCACAAAACCCAAAAGGACTGGGCTCAGGGAGCTTCTAAGTAGCTGAACACATGAAGGTGTCTAAGGGTGGTGCACCCAGAGAGAGCATGAAAACTTTGTGTCTCTTCCTCCATGCCCTTCCCTATCCATCTCTTCATCTGCACCTTTGTAATACCCTTTATGATAGAACTGTAAACAAGTAAAGGTTTTCCTGAGTTCTGTAAGATGCTCTAACAAATTAGTTGAACTGGAGTAGGGGATCATGGAAACTCTAATTTATGGTCAATTGGTCAGAAGCACAGTAACAACCTGGGACTTGAAACTGAGGTCTGGAGTGGGTGTAGCCTTATGGGAACAAGCCCTTAACCCGTGGGATTTGGCAAAGTCTCCAGGTAGATACCGTCAGAATTGAATTGAATTAGAGGACACCCACCTGGCATCTGCCAGAGATTCTGGTGTCAGAAGTGTTGTGTTGTGGAAGGTGAGAGTAGAAAAAAAGCAAGCTTTGTTTTTTTCTTATTTTTTGATATGGACATTCTGATCCATGTTTATCTCTAAGGAACATTATCTTAATCTGTGAATCTTCTTTTGTATGTTTTAAACTCACTAAGAACCAGATGTTCAGAAAGCAAAAGCCAGAAATAATTGCAGTTGAGTCCTGCTTTCTGCCTCTGCTACTGCCTCCAAAACTGTTCAAAACTGGTAAATCTTTAAATTTGAGCAAAGGAGAGAGAAAAAATGTTTAATTTCTATAATATGTATAATTTTGGTATTGTGTGAACAATTTAGTATTTCACTGTGGCAGGATAAATGATCCCCAAATATGTTCAAATCCAAATCCTCAGAACCTGTAAATGTCACTTACATGGAAAAAGATATTTAGCAGTTGTGATTACATTAAGAGTCTTAAAATTGAGAGATGATTCAGGTGGGCCTTATAAGGTTATAATTATAAGAGGAAGCAGGAAAAGTCAGAAGAGTAGAAGGTGATAAGTCAATGGCTTCAGATATTGAGTGTCATGCTTTGACAATGGAGGGAAGGGAGTATAAGTCAAGAAATACTAGAAGTTGAAAAGGAAGGATATTGGCTGGGCGCCATGGCTCACGTTTATAATCCCAGCACTTTGGGAGGCTGAGGTGAGAGGATTGCCTGAACCCAAGGATTTGAGACCAGCCTGGGCAACTTGGTGAGATCCCATCTCTACAATAAATCAAAAAATTAGCTGGGTGTGGTGGTACATGCCTGTAGTTCCAGATACTTGGAGGGCTACAGTGGAAGGCCCAGCAGGTCGTGCCTGCGGTGGGCATGAGCATGCCACTGCATTCCAGCCTGGGTGACAAAGTGAGACTCCACTCAAAAACAACAACAACAACAACAAAAGAAATGATACTAATTCTGCTCCCAAATCCTCATGAACCCCAGTGAAACTGATTTTGGCCTGCTGACCTCCAAAACTGTAAGAAAAATAACTTTTGATGTTTTAAGTCACTAATTCTGTGGTAATTTGTTACAGTACCAATAAGAAACTAATAAATTCAGAATTCTCACTCTTAAAGGATAATAGTTCTCAAAACTTAAAGCTGGATAATAAATTATCCCTTTATATGTTTTCTTTTATCTTGGAGAATTAAGGTATTCTTTAATATTTTTCCATGTGATACATTAAATTATTTCTCTAAACACTGCATATTTTAGTACTAATAAACTTTGCTTGTCTTTGGGAAGATAACTATACATCTTGGAAAAGAATTTAACATAAGTACAAAGATATGGAGTCACTACTTTAATATAGTTAGTCTCTATCCAAAAAGTGCTTCATTTGATAGTTTAAAATAGATTTGATCTTCAGTTTCTATTTATTCATTAATTTAGAAAGAATTACAAACATTTATTTATTAACCCACTGCATTTTAGGCCTTTCTTCACATTCCTATGGACATAATGATGAATAGAAAAAAAAATCATTGAAATTACAGTTATTAGTGCAATAATGGAAATATATGAAGAAAATTCTGTTGAGTTGTGTGATAGAATCATACCTTGTGGCCCCCAATGAATCAGTTCTAAAAGTATTTACATTGCCCAAAATTGAAAGTAAAGACCCAAATTGACTCTGAGTTTGACCAATGGGGTATATGTAAGTAAACACAATTCAAGCACAGGTTTGATGAGCACTTGTTCATTGGGCTAGTCATTTAGGAAGTATTTCTCTTGAGGTCTAGACGCCATGTGAATATGTTCAAGCCAGTCATGTGAAAAGTCAAATGGAGAGAGAAAGAGGTCCTAGACTTTAGTTGCTTTTGCTAAAAAGTCAAACATATGAAAGAAGCTGACTTAAATGTTCTAGCTTCAGCCATCATCTGACTGCAAGGGAGATCAGTAGGAGAATGGTGCAGCTTAGATCCTGCCAACCCATAAAATTGTAAGTAGATAAAATGATTCTTGTTTTAATCTACATCAATGAAAAAGACACATTTTGTGAAATATTAAAAGAGGTTTATTCTGAGACAAATATAAATGACCTATGCCTGAGGTACAGTCCCAAGAGGTCCTGAGTATGTATGTTAAAGGTGTTTGAATCACAGCTTGGTTTTATGCATTTTTAGGGACACAGAAGTTGCAGTCAAAAAATAAATCAATACATGTGAAGTTTACATTGGTTGGCCCCAAAAAGGCAGAACATCTTGAATGGAGGTGGCTTACAGGTCATAGGTGGTATCAAAGATTTTCTATTAGCAGTTGGTTGAAAGAGTTAAGCTCAGTCTAAAGAATTTGAAATCAGTAAAACAAATGCTTAAGTTAAAAAGAGAGTTGTGGAGGGCAAGGTTTTTGTTACATAGATGAAGCCTCTAAGTAGCAGGCTTCAGAGACAAAATAAGTGGTAAATGTATTAAAATGTGTCAGATTCCTCCTAGAGAAGAAGATTCTCTACAGATACAAATTTTCTCAAGAGATGGCTTTGTAGGGTCACTTCAAAATGTGTCAAAGAAACATGTTTTGGGGTAAATTTTTATTTCCTTGAGGCTCTACTATCTGTTAGGTGATACTTTAGCAGAGTCAGATTGTAATTTGACATCTTGTTGCCACAGACTGTTTTGTCAGTCTTACGCTCCCCACTTCAATGTTAACGCTAGTCAGTTATGCCTAAAACTCCATAAGGGTGGTGGTATAAGGTGTATGCAATTTCCTCTTCCATCATGGTCTGGAATTTAGTTTTTCAGGGTTTTTTTTGTTTTCATTTTTGTTTTTTGCCTTAGTGGAGTCTGTTCAGTCAGCTGGAGGGAGTTAAAATTTTGTTTTTGGTTTACACTCTCTAAAATATTGGGACTGTTTGTTATACAGCCATAAATAACCAATAGAAATTAGTATCTGAAAGTGAGATAGCAGTCTAATAATAACCTAAAACAGGGCAGTGCCTTTGGAAATGGGCAGTTAGGAGACTGTTGGTAGAGGTCCAAAGTGTAAGAAGGAGATTTCTATTGGAACCAGAGAGGAATCTGTGTTATATATTGGTAGAACAACTTGGGGGCGTGGGGGATGGGAGCAGACTGTCCCTAGTTTTAACTTGAAAGACAGAGAGAAGAAGTGACTAATAAATCTGTAGTCTAGATAAGGTGATTTTCAGGCAGAATGGTAAAAGTATAATCTGTACTTTTAAAGCTATCTTTAAAAAAGTATTTCAAAAGGGAGATGGACTGAGGAAGGAATGTGTTTTTAAACAGAATTCGTAAACAGGTTTACAAATTCAAACCTGGTAGGCTGGAAAACAAAACTTTTTCATTTCCAGGATTTTTGGTTGGCAAAAGGCTTTCGGTGTAAAAATAGGCTTTTTTAGTACAAATACCCTGCACATGGTGCTAACAATAAAATATGACTTTAGGGTAATAATAAAGTTAAGAATACAGCTCTAATACCACTTTTTGAGAACTGGGAGAGATATATAAGATGGTGCTTCGTAGACCTCTCAGCCACACAAAACACTTATAAGAATCTTAAGGGTATGTGTTTCTCTATGCTAGCAAAAGAGCTCTTAAGACTCTTAAGGTATAGCATGTGGGGGCTATAGAGCCCAGACAATCTCTGTTTCTAAGAGATTTATTAGCGTTGCTTTTATCTAATGGACTGGATTATAACCTGATACTCAGGAAACCCACAAAGCTTTTAAAGAAATGATAGTAATTTGTACTAAAAGATACAAAGACAAAGTAAAAAAAGATTTCTGAGATAGACCTTAATTTTAACATACTGGTCTTTTGCTCTAGAAAGACATTATGCCTATCTTCCAAAGTTATTCATTCTACAAATGTACTTGTCAAGAGAATGCAAAACAAAGTCAACTGGTGCCTCTACTCGCAAGAAGTACAGAAATACAAGACACTCATGGGTAATTATCTCTCAGAAATTACTTCCAGATATTAGCAAAAACTTCTGTTTGTTCTGATACTAGAAAAATTTCTTTTCATTTAAAAAACTTTCATCTCAAATTGGTTCAAAGATCATCCTCTTCCCTTATCCATCACAGGCCAAAACTTGCTTCCTCAGCTCTTGGAGTAAAGGTAGCAGTTTCTGGCTCACGGAAACCTCATCTTCTTTTCTTTCCAGGCACTTAGCCCCACACTAGGGGGAAAGGTGAAGGAATGGGGTAAGGAATAAATATTGGTGTGGGGAGATGTCTCTGGCTTCACTCTTGTATCAGTTGGTTTCATCTTTTCTCCTAGTTTTCTATTGATACAATGCTTAAATAATGTATGGCCTTATATTTTTTTCACCTAGCTCCAGATTCCTTTCCTCCTCTGAAGGACATCCCTGACTCTCTTTGGCAAATCAAAGGTACAAAAACCTCAATCATTTTTCCAATACAGACACCTAATCACTTGACCTCTATAATCTCTTGAGCAGCTCTGCAGTTGTCATACAACTGACGTTCATGCTCCTCTACATGAAACATCAAAACTCATTGGTATCCTCCCTTGCACCTTCACGTAACCGTTATGGGACCCCATTTTCTTTCCAAACACATCACACCATAACCTTTTCAAGACCTGAGAGCACAGCCCATTCCACTAGACCTATAAGCTTCAGAAATTTCTATATCAGAAGAGGCACGAGTCTCTTCAAATTTCAGAGGATGCATGCCACGTACCCCTAATTCTTCTCACACTTGAAGAAAAGCTAATGAAGATAATAGTGTGACATACTCTGAGGTTTCAGAATGCTTTTCTGAGAATTCTCTCACGGGAATTTTCTCTAGTGGTAGCTTGAATTGAACTGTTAGTCTGTGTCTTGACAAGTTTCTAGTTGGAAAAGACAAGATGCCTAGCATCTCTCTCTTTTTTAAAGAACTCCCTAGAATTTATGAAAGTTTTGTTTAAAGTGCTTAATTTAGCTTTTGGAGGGAAAAGCAATGTTACTCCTACACATTTCAACTAAGGGATGGTAGTAAGATTGCTTCCAATGCCTTTTTGCAAGCTTGGCAACACAGCAGCTGACTCCCATTCTAGGCTACTTGAAGACCTCTTTCTGAATCTGGAAAATGGGAGTGTTAATGATAATTTGTTTTCAGCTTTATTCTTTCACTGCAATTTCTTACCAAAAAGAAAAGTCATGCTCAACATTTTGAATGAAAAGAAAGCTTACACTGTAGACGTACATTAAGATAATTAATTTCTACTGTGTTATTGTTATGTCTTTTTTTGTTGATATTGTTGTAGCCTGCCCCAAATGCTTTTGGAAACGTGGATTACAAGAAGATTGAAACCGTAAGACAGACATCTGTGTAAATAGCAGGCATACATTAACCTTGTTCTCCAAAGTGTTCTTGCTTATCTGAACTGCTTCTGGATTGGAGAATCACATGAGAATCATAATCATCCAAACGAAAGTCAAAGTTGAAAACTGAGATAGGTTAGAATGTGATATATTACAAATATATTTTAGATAACTTCAAGTGAAGTTCTTATTTCTCCTTAGAAGTCCTTCATTTCCCATGCCTCATCAATTCTTTACTCAATTTGATTCCATAACAATGTCAAACTTTAAAAATCCTCCTCAAAGCCATCAATTCAAATCCAACATCAATCATATACTGTTTTTTTCATGTATACCTCTTGTTCTTTATTTTTCTTGTAAATAAGGACTACTTATGACATTTACTAAAAATCAGATTCTTAATTCTCAAGCACAGAGATTTTGATTTATGAATTTACATTTTTAACAAAATTTTCATGTAAATAATGTAAATGATACATTTGGCCCTCTATTTCCCCTTCTATGTTTGGGAACAGCTTTCTTTTAAGTATTGTAAATACTGTGGAAACAATGTAGAATATTGCAAAAAGCATTGACTTTGGAGTCAGCCAGGTATGCCTTCAAATCTTGGCTCTGTTATTTATTAAAACCTTCTTCACTTTGAAAAGAGAGATCTTTGGTGACATCTAAGGGGGAAAAAACAGGTGTAACTGTCTTAAATATGATAAGCAGGATGTCTAGCCTTCCTATAAAGAGTGAGATGATATATATTTTCAGCTTTTCAGTAAATATTTTATCAGGCCAAATGATCTCTGTCACAACTATCCAACTCTGATGTTGTAGCACAAAAACAGCCATAAAAGTGGCCATAGATAGTACATTCACAAATAAGAACAGCTGTGTCCCAATAAAACTTTATTTACAAAGTCAAAGGGTGAGCAGGGCTTGGGCTGCAGGATGTAGTTTGTTGATCCCTCTAATATAATGTGAATATAATACAGTCAAATTTGTGAATGTGTAAATTATAAAATATAATCCAGTGATCATTTGTAATTCTATATATTTTTCTACAAGATAGAAAATGAAAATATGACTTTATTGTGGGGTCATATTGTAGAGAGCTTTAAGCACCACTGTGCCACTTATTGCACCTTTAATTGCTACTAATTGCTAGGTCTTTCCATATAATGTGGTGCCAGTTACTTAAAAAAAAAAAAAAAGAGCCGGGCTCGGTGGCTCAGCCTGTAATCCCGCACCTTTGGGAGGCTGAGGTGAGTGAATTGCCTGATCCCATGGGTTCGAGACCTGCCTGGGCAGTGAGACCTCATCTCTACAATAAATCAAAAAATCAGCCAGGCGTGGTAGCGCATGCTTGTAATTCTGGCTACTGGGAAGGCTGAGGCGGAAGGATCGCCGGAGCCCAGCAGGTTGAGGCTGCGGTGGCCAGGAGCGGCCACTGCACTCCAGTCTGGGCGACAGAATGAAACTACCAACTCAAAAAAAAAAGAGATTGGAGGTGAAGTAAATTATTCTATCTGTAGTAATTGGATTATAAATTTATACTCTGGCATAAAACTTTCATTACTTTCTTATAGTTGGTGGAACAAACCCACTGCTTGTCTTTGGGTTTTTTCACGTGACATTCTTTGGCCAGTAGAATATTAGTGGATGTGACAAGAACAGAAGTTTATAAAACTTGTACTATGATTGGCCCTATACTTTTGAACCTCTGCTAGCAAAACAAGAAGGACATGTCTAGTCTAGACTTCTGGTCCCACAAGAAGGATATGGTATATTTCATGAACATGTGGAGCACAGTCGCCCCCAACAGAACACAGCTGGCTCCAGAGAATGAATTAGTCCAGTTCAGACCAATAGAAGTATCTCACCAACCTCGTCTTACACAAACGTCAGCCAATCTATAGATTTGTGAGAATAATTTATTCAGTGTTGTAATGTATATTACACAGTGAGATACACACACACACACACACACACACACACACACACACACACACAGAGCAATATAGTTCAACTGGCTTAGAAGTTGCACTTTAATTTCCTTTTTTTACACTTTAAAAATTTTTTCAGTTTTCATTGCTGGTTTCAGGAAATGTTGCTAAAGAGGTAGGCAAGAACTTAATAAAATGAGATATGCCAAGCTTTAACATGGTGGTCATAAAAAGTCACTGAAGGATTTTAAACAAAGGCTTTTCATGTTTCTACTGCCATTTCAAATGATCATGTTATCAATCAAATATGCACAAGAGGAGCTTTATTTTTTCATAAAATAATTACTTTTGCTTATAGCCTCATATCTGCTAATGGAAAACAAAACTTAATCTAGACCATGCCAGGCAACACATTTTCTTACAGTTTGGAACTTAGTCTCTTTCAGGTTAGCTAGTTCAGTTAAAGGCTCTCTATTCATCTTTTTTTTTTTTTGTCCCTTATTCCCAAATCACCCTTCTTTTTCACTTCTCCTTGGGAAATATCTAAGATTAGGGAAAACCAAATAAAAGTGGGGATAAGAGAGACCTCTGCTGTACTAGATGACTTCTGGGTCCTCTCTATCACTATTGATGTATTAATTCCTTCTGACTTTTGTGTATACTGGGATGTCTACTGCTATTGCCCGTGGTCATGCCACAGACCCCAATTAGAAGGGTCATGTACTTAAATTTTCTTAGCCCCAATCTCATGTGTCTTCAAATTTGCTAATTATCACTTTCATATGCCCTTGTCAAACAGGAACTTATGAGCTTTTCCTTTTCATATATGGGCTGTGGGTAACTAAAATCAAGGGTTATCTTGAGCCCATTCTCTCTGTTTAAAAACATTGCATGGGCCAGGCATGGTGGCTCAGCCTATAATCCCAGCACTTTGGGAGGCCGAGGCAAGAGGATTGCCTGAGTCCAGGAGTTTGAGACCAGCCTAGGTAAGTTGGTGAGACCTTGTCTCTACAATAAATCACAAAAACTAGCCAGGCGCGGTGGTGTGCGTCTGTAGTTACAGCAACTTGGAAGGCTGAGGCGGAAGAATTGCCTGAGCCCAGCAGGGCGAGGCTGCAGTGGCTGTGAGCGTGCCACTGCACTCCAGCCTGGACGACAAGAGTGAGATTCCAACTCAAAAACAAAAACAAAAACAAAAACATTGCATGGATACCTTCAAATGGTATCTTCCTAAAGGGGAAAAATAAAGGAAATACAAACTTCTGCTTTAAGTGGCTTGAAAAGTTATTAAGAAGATAGAATTTACGGTAATGCATCTCAAACTTCAATATACTTATGAATCACCTAGCAACCTTTAAAATGTAGATTTTTATTTAGCAAATCTGGGTTGGGTTCCAAAATTCTGTATTTCAAACAAGTTTCCAGGTAGTGCCAATACTGCAAGTCACACAATGAGAAACAAGGATCTCATTAAATTCTAAAGCATTTGGAAACTGACTGGAAAGCAAGTTAATGCAGAAGAAAAGGCTTAGGATAGATTCCCATTCTCTAAAGTAGCTTTTGTCAACTTTTTAAGCCTGTTGTGACTTTCTTTCTTAGAGATTTCAAAACCCACCAAATTTACTTTCAAGGTAATATTCATCACTCTGTATTGCAATTACTTTCTGTTTTCCTAAGTTCTTTGAAACGTTTATCTGTATCTAATTCTTTTGTTACTTCTTTCGCCCTTTCGAACTGAACACAGAAGGTGCTCAATAAATATATGATAAAAGATTTGTGTTCTCAATTCAGAAAGTATGGAAAATATGCCAGTATCCTTACCAAATTTCTGCAAATCATAAGTTAAAAAAATTATCAACTTGTTTACTTTCAGTGATAAAAGTAGATATGTAAAATTTAGCCTTTTGCAAATATAGAAATAATAATTATTTTCTAAGCTATTTGTACAGCATTCAAACAACCAGTTAGTGAAGTTATAAATCAAAGGAGAGAGGAGGAACTGATCCAAGTAGCAGGAACACATTTCCAAAGTAAAATTTGCAACTGAGCATGTTTAGATCAGGGTTTTAATCTATAAATGACATTATTATTTTTAAACTTTTATTTTCCAAGTTTATATTAGCTCCCTTTGAAGGTTCCCTGCATGCTACATTTAATGTGAAGGTCTAATCCAAAATGAAATATAGCATTTGCTTTACTTTAAATAAAAAATGTCAATGACTTTCCCTTAAATTATCCAAGAAAAGACAAATCACCAAAATTCAAACTAATTTGAATTATTTTTAAATGATTCCAGACAGTACATATATAAAACCTATGGAAAGTTTTAGCTTCAAATCATAAACTTGCAGAAAATTTGTAAATGACTGAATATAAGTGGGGATATGGAAAAATTTGGTCACCTTAATTGTAGGTTTAAATACCACAAACATTATAATAATACTTCTTACTTTTTTTTTTTTAATTTCTAAGCAACTGAACCACTTTACAAATGTTAAACTCAGTAAACTCAATGTCTCTTTAAAGTGTTTCTTTTTCCCCGGTCATCATTTACAGATAGAGAAAAACAGAATAATAAGTAAATGCCATCCTAGAGGCAGGTAAGGAGCCCCCCACCCATGCCAGAGCACTTCTGAAAATAGTAACCAAAGTTCTTCCCAATTTCTTGCTTTTTCCTTTTATTACTGTGAATTATAATAAAACATATGGGAAAGTTTTTCTTAAATGATACTCTAGTCTACTATTGTATTTTCATTGATTTTTTTTACTCTATTTCATTTATTAATATAAAGACGAAACAATTTGGCATCCCATTTTCCATCACTCAATGTTATTTTCAGCAACAGATTGTTTTCTGTTACTTGACAGTATTCTGGAAACCACCTACTCATTCATGTTTGATGTGGTCAGATCACTGTGGTGAGCTAAAGGCCACCACTACTATTTGTTTAGTGTTTATATTTTGCTTAACAGGGGTTTCCTATCAGTGGCTACTTTGGGAGATGCATCTCAGATAATCATGGCAGGAAAACAGTGGAGAGAAGTCTCAATGATGCAACCCTAGACTGAAATTCTCAATCTTGTTTTCCAGTGAAGAAATATGTCTTCACTATATTCACAACTTTCTCTACAATATCTCTGAAGTATATAAAGACTTTTTAAGGTAGACCAAAAAAAGTATACATTTAGTCCTTAGAGATTTTACTTTTATTGATTTCACAAGTTGTAAAAATATTTTTTGCCTGAAGGCTCAATTATATTATTCTTCGATTTCATTTGTTTACAGCTCCCATTTGTTTATTTATTTAAAAAAAATATATATATATTATGTAGACAAAGGTGCTGTGGCTGTGTCCTGAAACCTTAGATGGTTTTCTCATTAAAATTATCTATTCTGATTGTGACATGATAGCTTAGCAGGACCCAGTAGACCATTAGGAAAATAAGCAAGTTCTTATCTGGAAGTCATTAACTAGAATCACTCATTCCCGTTTCTCTCGTGCCTGGAAGTTGGTTCTTTTCTCATCCTGGAAAATATTTTGATAGGGAATTAAGTGCTGGTGAAAAGTGAATATGTGGCATATGGACTGGAATGGGGAGGGAACTAAAACTACATTTGTCTGTGTAATCATTTGGGAGAGTTAACAAAGACGAGGTCAGTAACTAGCTGCTGGTATCATAGTTCAGTGTTTAGGTTTTGGCATAGAAAGAGCAGGTTCATAGCCCATCTATTCTGGCTAGCTTGAGAGACTTCTAAGCCCTGTCAGCTAACAGACAGCTTTAGATAACAGAGTTTTAATACAACGTTCTTGATAATGACCCATGAAAATAACATAGAGCTGCAAATAAAACTGTAACCATTACAAATCTGACAGGTCATCTGAACTCAATAAAGTAGCTGAAGACTACATTCCCAGCTCCAGTATCAATTTCAAGGAAATATCCCGATCCAAGATCAGTAACGGCAGACTAAGGTAAAGGCTGGGACATATTCTCTAAGCCAGATTTTCCGCTGATGTCCATGGTGCATAAATTAGCAGAGGCTAAGGAATCAGTTATCAGAGTTAGAATAGAGTTAATCTAGCAGGAGGAAAATTTACTTTACTTTGGAAAATCATGTCATTTTTATATGATTATAGAGGCATGTGTACATGAAGAAATTAATCACTATAACCCTTTACTTTCCTCACATTTGTCAATTATAGCCAAATTGTGTTATGCAAATCTATTTTATAACTATAGTTCGTGGTTATTTTGTTCAACTAGCTTACATAGAACAAACATGAAGAAAAACAGTATTTGTCTCTTAATTCCTAGTTAGTACATCACTCCTGATATTAATTGACCAAGTTTAGAAATTAAGTTAATATCATAATATAAATTGCTTAGTGATTCATTGATTGCAAAGGTATCTTTAGAATACATATTATTTCATTTGGATCAACAAGGACAGATTGAGAGTTTGGAGCCATTCTGTCAATGGACCCAGTGCTCTGTGACGTTTCCTGGAATATTTATGGTTTGTGAGTGCACTGTTGAGTGGCGAATTTCCACCAGCCCCAACAGAGATTCTGTCTCAAAGCCCAGATTATGCTAAGCTCCAGGGAAAAGACATGCAGATCCACAGCCAGCAACCGCACTGGCTAATTGTCCTCCCCACATCTCCAAGACGTAAAAAGACAAGTGAAGGGAATAACTTTAAGAAGACCTTTTACTTTCTTTCCTGAAAATGTCCTGGAACATGCATCACCACTGACCTTAACTCTTCTCTGAGGGAAAAGGCCAGTAGAGTGGAGGTTTACAGTAATTTCTGTTTCAACCTGTGACTCAGAAAACTCAATATGTCCTTCCAATAAGATCACTATCATTTAAATTACATTACAGAAAACAATAAGATTGTGCTTTGCTACTTATAAATTCACTTTAAATACTACTTCTCAAGCTGGAAAATAATGAGTAGATTCCTTTTAAAGCATACAATGTTCTCACAGACCAGTGAATAAAAAATAATTCATGGATCCAAGTTTGAGATTCCTCGACTTAAGAAAATATCTTTCAGGTGCAATTTATCAATGCAAAAATTATTTTGATTTTAAATATAACAAAACAAAGGCTTTTAAAGATAAAGATCAAAATAAAAGCAGAAAAAGACCCTATGAATTCCATAGACTCCTGAAAAAGGTCTCTAGCTTAAATATCTGTATAAAATAACCTGACAACATACTTATGAGTACAGAATTTATTTAATAAATTACTGAAATAATTTGTTGCCGAGCTCGGTGGCTCAGCCTGTAATCCTGCACTTTGGGAGGCCGAGGTGAGTGGATTGCCTGAGCCCGTGGGTTCGAGACCTGCCTGGGCAACTTGGTGAGACCTCATCTCTACAATAAATCAAAAATTAGCCAGGCATGGTAGCGCACGCCTATAGTTCCCCAGCTACTTGGAAGGCTGAGGCAGAAGGATCGCCAGAGCCCAGCAGGTCGAGGCTGTGGTGGCCGGGAGTGGCCACCACACTCCAGTCTGGGCGACAGAGTGAGACTCCAACTCAAAAATAATAATAATAATAATTTGTTAATTTTCTAAAATTGCCTAAATTAAAGTTGGTAATGTCACAGAGCTTGTGAGTGGATACGGCTCAGTCTTATTTTCTGATTAACAAGCATAATTTATAATAACATATTTCTGTAGCAATTATGACATATTTTAACATCATCATTTTGACAGAGTTTAATGGGAACAAATCACTAGATTATCAATATAGAGGAAATGGTCACTGAGCCACAGCCAAATTTTGTTGGGCAAAGTATTGTAAGATTTGGGCCCAAATGATGACTTTGATTGTGGAAAGACTGATAACTGTGGATATTGGTCATGAGAGGAGAGTCAATGACTCTTTAGTTTAATAACATATTAATGAGGAATTCATCATCTGACATTTTGCTGAGAGAGTTACTTAAATGCACCCACGGGATGTAAATGAGGTAATGGTGAAAACTTTTGAAATTTCCCAAATTGTCCTCATTTAGAGAAAAAAGTACAGAGACTCTGATTTCAATATAATAATTTTCTAAAATACCAAGGGAATAAGCTATGGTTTATTATACGAAGGTTTCTATTTTTCTCCAGCAAGTCTGTTTCCAAAAGTCTCTGGTTAAAAAGGAAATGCAGAGTTTAGTTTAAAGAGGCAATGAGAAGAAAGACTAAAGGGTATTCAGCTAACCCTTACCCTCATAATTCTATATAGAAACCAGAGCCAAAAGCTGTTTCTGCTACACTAAGGAAAAGAGGAAGATCAGCTGGCTGGAATGCTGATAAATCTTCTATCAGAAGTTAACCCCGTGTGGAGTAATTCCATTTCATCACCAGAAGCCGGTTCTCTAATTCTTGACAACTTTTTCATAAGCAATGACTTAGGATCCCAGGAGGGGGCAGATATTCTGGTGTCACTGTAAATCCATCAAAAAGTTTCTTTAAACATATGTCAATTCTATGTAAACAGAAAGTACAAATGTGTTTGCAAACTGTTTATTATTCATCATATTTGCTATATTTTACTGAACGCTCTCTGTGTACCAGGTGCTATGATAAGAGCCTTATATACCTCATTTTAATTAAACCTATACTAATGCTGGGAGCAGGCATAAGCCAAATTTGTGAGATATAGTGTGTGGGAGACACAAGATTTGAAACCAGTCCTATTCCTCAGTCCTACCATATTAAGCCACTTTATTATACTGCTTTCCATTGTTATTGTTTCCATGTAGCCATTTAAGACTAGACGATATATTCCAAAGAAGTCTGTTGACTCAATTACTTTAAGTTGCAGGTTTTCAATCTAAATGATAATTCAAACATTTGGGATTTCAAGTTTAGTTGTAATGGGTGCACTTTGTTTACTTTCATAGAAGAAATCCAGTAAATATTATTTTCCCTTTTTCTGTGCTATGAATAATCATGTGGACTGTTTCCACATGAATGATATATGAACTAATTGTATAAATGAGATATATACATGCACACACACATTGTAAATATATATAAATATGTATATACACACTATTATATATATATGTATGTATCTATCTGTCTCTCTCTCTACATATATATAGGTATATAGACATGTATCTTGCCTGTGCAGTGTCTTAGCCTGTGTTATTACAAAAGAAAAGAAAACTCAGAGGACAAACTCCTTCTTCTACTTTATCAATCATAGTCTAGATGTCAGAACACTGCAGTTCAGCATAAGGCTGAAGGGATAGATTTAGGACACGCACATACATTTGTGCACATGTACACACACACACACACACACACACACACACACACACACACACACGCACATACACACAAACACAAACAACCTTACTAGACCAGTGGAAACATGGACAAATTGTTTGAATAGGTTTGATTAATAAAGTGTGTAATATCATTAGACTACAACAATTTTTCAGGAAATCAGTGATCTCAAAATGTTCTTGGTTCTTCTATGTCTGTCGTATTAAATTTCAGTTCTGAACATCAAATCTTAAGACTATTGTAAGCCTCTGACATCAAAAGAGAGTCGAAATTTGATGGGGACCTAGGCATAGTACTAATATTAAAATGGCCAAAATATCTGCGTGAGTTTACGCAAATGAAGATGTTTAGCTAAATAACAATTGTCAAGAAGTGTTTAAAAGATTATTATGTAGAAGCAGGAAAGAACTTAGCTGTGTGGTTTCCAAGGGCAGATGTAGGACCAATGATTGAAATCCACAAAGAAGAAGACACCAGGTTCAACTCAGAAAAAACTGTCTAGTAATTCATATTTTTCAAAAATGAAAGAGACTGCCCTAAATTCACATAGAATGGGGGAAAATGCACCTTACCACTCTTCTAGTCTTGTTCCTTAATTTTGCAGATGAGGAAATTGAGATTTGGCAAGATTAAGTGATATGATGAAGGTGATGATAAATAATTATGAATCCAGGTCTATAATTCTCTTCTTGTATAACCTAGTGTTCCTTTCACTACACCTTGCCATCTCCAAAGAAATCAACTTATGATTGGTTTCATTTATTCAGAAAATGTTTAATAACTAATCAAATGTGGCTCACTAGGGGTTTTGTTAAAAGAACATAACATTGAGCAGATTCTGTTGAAGACGACTTTTATTTTCTACTATAGATGACTTGCACAGAAACTAGCATGTAGTTATTGCTGTATAAACTGAACAGAACTGAAAAAAATATAAGGCTATTTTATACACTTCCAAGATCTGTCCAACTCTCAGCCTAATATCAAATGAACTAAGAATCAGAATTGGTTCAGAAACAAAGGGTCTAAGAGTGAGACTGTGGTACTACAGGGGCAAGGGAAGAAAAATGAGGAGAAAGAGAAGGACTCTAGAGAAAGCTGGAAGGGTAAAACAGCAAAAGCATAGCAGTCAGAGTTATGGAATCTTCTTTGGAAGTCAAAACTGTTAAATGCAGGAAAGTTTAAATACAGATATGCTGGGAAGTATGTAGTTAAAAAATAGATTTATTTCTATGCTACATGCAAAACAATTTTTAAATGTTGTAGTAATAAAGTAACAGGCACAAATCTAATGTTTCCATTCCTAAGCTATTATTTGAGGATAAGACTAATTCTAGTCTTTTAAACATCTTGTATGATGCTCTTTTCATTTTCTTTCTTTTTTTTTTTTTTGAGTTGGAGTCTCACTCTGTCACCCAGTCTAGAGTGCAGTGGCCGCTCCTGGCCACCACAGCCTCGACCTGCTGGGCTCTGGCGATCCTTCCGCCTCAGCCTTCCGAGTAGCCAGAATTACAGGCGCGCGCCGCCACGCCTGGATAATATTTTGATTTATTGTAGAGATGAGGTCTCGCCTGCCCAGGCGGGTCTCGAACCCATGGGCTCAGGCAATCCACTCACCTCAGCCTCACAAAGGCGCAGGATTACAGGCTGAGTCACCAAGCCTGGCGCTCTTTTCATTTTCTATTAAATCTTATCTAGAGGAGATGTTCATTAATTCAAATAAAGCTATTGTTTCTGGTTAAAAGAATAATGTCAACGCAGAGTGATTTTTGTGGATTTGTTCTCCATTTAAGAATAGAGGTTTCTAAATGTAAAACCTCAAACCATAAGAACCTTAGAAAAGGAAGGAAATACTCTCATGGAAATCGAAACTGGCATCCAATTCCTGTACAAAACCCGAAACCCACAGGACTTAAGAGAGAAGATAGACAAATGGGACCTTATTAAACTGACAAGCTTCTGCAAAGCCAAAGAAACCATCAAGAGAGCAGGGAGACAGCCTACAGACTGGGAAAAAGTATTTGCCAACTCCAGGTCTGACAAAGCCTTAACATCCTGGATCTACAAGGAACTGAAAAGTACTGAAAAGAAGAAAACAAACAACCCCATTATAAAATGGGCAAAAGATATGAACAGACACTTCACAAAAGAAGACATCCGAGCAGCCAACAAACACATGAAGAAATGCTCAACCTCACTAATCATCAGGGAGATGCAAATCAAAACCACACTGAGATACCACCTAACTCCAGTCAGAATGGCAATTATCAACAACTCAAAAAATAACAGCTGCTGGAGAGAGTGTGGTGCAAAGGGAACACTTCTACACTGTTGGTGGGAGTGTAAACTGGTGCAACCTCTGTGGAAAGCAGTGTGACGATTCCTAAAAGCTCTAAAAATTGACCTTCCATATGACCCTGCAATCCCCCTACTGGGAATATACCCTGAAGAACACAAATCACTCTATAAAAAAGATACCTGCACACGTATGTTTATCGCAGCGTTGTTCACAATAGCAAGAACCTGGAAACAACCATGCTGCCCATCAAAAGAGGACTGGATTAAAAAAATGTGGTACATATACACGATGGAATACTACGCAGCCATAAAAAAGAACAAAATCATGAATTTTCCAGCAACCTGGATGGAACTAGAGTCTATAATACTGAGTGACCTTTCACGGAAACAAAGATCCGAATATCACATGTTCTCACTCATATAATGATCCTTGAACATCCAATGCAATACTATAAGAAAATGACTGACGGGACTGGGAAACTATGGGGGGCAGGGGGATGGGATTAACAGTAGCAAATATCTATCTGGGGATGGGAAAACACCTCTTATCTACAGGGTGCCTGAATGAAACGTAATTGTACACCTAACCCTTAACTGTACCCCACAAAACCATAATAAAAAATACTGATAAAAAAAAAAAGAATAGAGGTTTCAACTTTGTTAGCAAACCATATTGTTTTAAATTCAATTTCCAAAAAAATATACTTGGGTGTGAATTCAACAAAAAATATTTTGCAAAACTAAAAAAAATAGATAAATAACATCCCAAACTCTAAAAACCTTCCAGTGGCTTTGTAAAACTGAAATATTTTGAGGGTTAACTATTGCCAAGGATTTTAAAATAGTGGTTTCTAACCACACCTACCCCACGAAACCTAACTGCTGTTTGTGGCCTTCCCTCCCATATGTAAGTTCACAGTGCCATCTTGTGGTCAGTTTTACCTTAAGACTATAATTAAGCAAAGTACAGAAATATGTACTTTTGTTTTATTGAAAAAAATTCATTTTCTCCTTACATTTAAAAATACTTTTATGATACTTATTCAATATGAAAATATTCTTTGTTTAATTGATTGCTTAAAATTATGAAAATATAAGCTAAGGTGATAGGATTTAATAAGAATGGTACTTTATCTGTTATCTTTCTCCCAAAAGCCCATAACTCCAGTCCAATTATAAGGAATATGTTAGACAAATCCAATTTGAGAGACAGATTTCAAACAACCTGACCTATATTCCTCAAAACTGTGAAGATCACCAAAACAAGGAAAATCTGGGAAGCTATCACAGATCACAGGAACTAAGAAACATGACAATTCAATGTAATGTGAGCTTGGATGGAATCCCGAAACAGAAAAAAATCACTGTTGGAAAGCTAGTGAAATCCAAATAAAGAATAGAATTTAGTTAATAGAAATACACCAATGTCGGTGTCTTAATTGTGACGTGTATATAGTAATGCAAAATGTTAACAATAGGGGAAACTGGTTGAGTGGTATACAGAAACAGAACTCTACATCTTTGTAATTACTCTGTAAATCTAAAGCTATTCTGAAATCTTAAAAAGTTCATTTAAATTAAAAATACTTAAAAAAAAAACCCCAAAACAGGATGTATTGAAAAGACAGAAAAGCTCCCCCAGTGGGAGGGGTTTAAGCTATGAAATATCATTGGTTTTATAGAGTGGGACATATTACTCTTTCCCAAAATAAGAAACTAAAATACATCCAAAAGAAAAAGGTTTTGTATTTCTAAACATCCCATCTTACATATAAACTTACATTGTTGTAATAAAAAAATGCAATTAATAAAAAAATTGAATTTCTTTAGAGAAAGTCTCAGAGTTTAACCCCTGAATTTCTCTACTTGGATCTTTCCAACCACAAACAAGACATTTTTATCATGGAATTATAAGTTCAATGGAAGTAGCTCTTGGTACTTTTGATGTTATCTCTTCACTCTCTTCCTCTTCCACCCCTCTCCTCTCCTCCTCACCTAAGCACTTTTGCGCTTGCCTGCCCAGAACCTTCTTTCGTCAGACATCTTCATGACTCACTCCTCCATTCGGATGTCTCTTATCAGAGAAGTCTTTCTTGATCAACTTACATAAAAATACAAACTCCACCGTCACTCTCTGTTCTCTTGAACTACTTTATTAACCTCCAGTATGTTGATTTACCACATGAAATATTACACAGTCATTTATTTTCTGTTTTCCTGGACCAGCACAGAAGCTTCATGAAAGTAGGTGTTTTATTTGTTTTGCTCACATCTGAATCCCCAGTGCCTGGCAAAGTGTGAAACATATGGTAAGTGATCAATAATATTTGTCTCAAAGAAGCTAAAATTTTCTCATCTGAAATCTGTGTCTACCATTTCAGTCCTGTTAACTGAATGTGCAAAGAAGAAAACTGACCTGTCTTCTGCACAACAGCCTACATAAATGGTGCTCTCAGCTCCCACTTCTGCCTCCCTCCTTACTCTGGCCCTATATCCAAGGCACTGGGTCTCTGCCATTTGCACTGTCTTCCTTCTTTGCCATGCTTGGTGCTCTGGGAAGCTTAGTCCTGTGGTCTGCTTCTTCTAGGCTCTTTTGCTGACTGGCTCTAGCTAGGTATGGCCAAAGGGAAACAGGAGAGAGAAGTTAGGGTATTCCTTTTCTTTCTTTTTTCTTTTTTTTCTTTTTTTTTTTTTTTTAGTAGAAGTCTCACTCTGTCGCCCAGACTGGAGTGCAGTGGCCGCTCCCGGCCACCGCAGTCTCGACTTGCTGGGCTCCGCCGATCCTTCCACCTCCGCCTTCCAAGTAACTGGAACTACAGGTGCGCGTTACCATGCCCGGCTATTTTTTTTTTTTTTTTTATTGTAGAGAAGAGGTCTCGCCAAGTTGCCCAGGTGGGTCTCGAACCCACGGGCTCGGGCAATCCACTCACCTCGGCCTCCCAAAGTGCGGGATTACGGGCTGAGCCACCGAGCCGGTAGTTAGGGTATTTCTTCTCTATATCCTCCCTGTTTTGTGTCTGAATATCCCCATGACTACAGTTCCCATCAGGTGGGTCCTCTTTTAGAGTACAGGTCTTTCTTGCCTCTGATAATGCTTTTTTCTCCTTTGCACCTTTGAGGTTGAATTTGAGGTAGGTATGTCTGCCTGCTGTTTCCTGTGACTTTGGGTATTTCAACAGTCTTTACTTCCTTTCCTAATCCTGGCCACACATGCTTAATCTCTTTAAAAATATCTTTATCTGTACCATATAAGGCAAGTTCTTTTTCCAGCCATAATATAGAGCCCCTAGGACAGTGGTTCTCGACTTTAGCATGATCAGAATGGCCTAGAGGACCTTTTAACGCTGGATGCCACCTCTTTCCCATGCCTGCCAAGTTCTGATTTAGGAGATCTGAAGTGGGACTCCCAAATCTACATTTATAACAGATTCCCAGGTGATGCTGATTCTGTTAGTCAAAGATCACTTAGTGTTCATCACTGTCCTAAAATATATCCTTTTATAACCCTAAGTGGTATATGTTGGGTATTATAAATGAAAATTTGCACAAATATGAAATAGATAAGTTAGTGTTGGAGGAGCAGAGGGTAAGAGCAAGTTCAGGAAAAATTGTGTCTGCTACCTCATGAGGATGTGCAGACTACTTCATCTCTCTTCTGTCACCAACATCACAGATTGCTAGATAACCAAAACAATAGCTAAAATGTGTTGAGCACTCACAATGTATCTGTTACTCTTCTAAGCACTTTGAAGTACTATAATCACATTTAAACATAACATCCTTGTCGAGTAGATATACGGTTATTTCCATTTTATTTTATTTTATTTTTTATTTTTTTTGAGTTGGAGTCTCACTCTGTCGCCCAGACTGGAGGGCAGTGGCCGCTCCCGGCCACCACAGCCTCCACCTGCTGGGCTCCGGCGATCCTTCCGCCTCAGCCTTCCAAGTAGCCGGAATTACAGGTATGCGCTACCACACCCGGCTGATTTTTTGATTTATTGTAGAGATGAGGTCTCCCGGCCCAGGCGGGTCTCGAACCCGCGGGCTCAGGCAATCCACTCACCTCAGCCTCCCAAAGGCGCGGGATTACAGGCTGAGCCACCGAGCCCGGCTGGAGCAAAAATAATTTTAACGAAGAGAATTAGAGACAATGAGTTTGTTTCCAGAAATCCAGAAATGCAGCTGTTAGAGGGCAGTACCATTGGTTTCACCTGCCCATAGCACAGAAGGAAGTAATTTCTTAGTCATAGGGAAAAACATGAAAATGGACCCTTATCTCATACCATGCCCCCAAATTAATTCCAGGTGTACTAAAGACTATAGTGTGAAAAAAATTAGAATATAAGATAATATAATATTAAGATTGAGGAGTACTTTCTCAAACCAAATTTTAAAAATGAGCAAAACATAAATGTGACCACATTGAAGTCAAGAAATTCTGTTCATCAAATGATATAACAAAGAAAGTTAAAAGTCAAGCCACAAATGGAAATATTTTTGTAAATCACTAAAATAAGATGAATAAATTCTGAACTGACATTTCACATCAAAAGAAATAAAGATGACCAATAAGTATGTTAAAGCATTATTGAATTCATTAGTAGGCATGGGAATGCAAATTGGAACCACAAAAGGTATAGTTTTACCCTTGCCAAATGAACAAAAATTTAAGTCTAACAATGACCAGTATTGCTGGTGATCATTACTAGCAAGTGAAATAACTTTTTAAAAGCTGATATGCAATACATGTACTGAAGCAACTTTTTGAAAAACAATTTGACACTCTACTAAAGTTGATGATTCAGCCACTGTACTTCCAGCGTATACCACAAAGAAGTGTATATTCATGGAAGATTGCTTGAAACAGCCAAAAATGAGAGACAATGCCAATGTTAAACAACAAGAGCATTAATCTACTGAGATCTATCCACGGAATGTAATACTATATAACATAAAAATTTAAAAACGACAACTACAAAATTTGACATGCAACTATCTCAGAAACTTAAAAGTTGAATTATTAAACCTATCACAAATGCAAAGCATGGTTTTATATATAAAAAGTTCAATAACATTCAAAACTAAATATCTAGTTGGGACTACCTTGAATGGCCACACAAATTGTTCAGTGCTCAAGTCCAGGGATGCCCTTCAAAGAAAGCAGGTATTTACAAATGTCCACTCATGCTAAAACTACACAGACAAACAAAGGAATAGCAAGCATAAAGTTCAGACTAGTGACTGCATCGGACAAAAAAAGAGGAATGAAGTTGGAGACTCAGTGTAGGAGACATTCTTCAGAACAACTAGTGGTGTTCTACCTCTAGAGCTGTGTGGTGGGTGTGTGATTGTTTATTTTGTTTTATTCTTTAAATTTTATAAAACAATAATATTATCTTGGATGTATTCATCATTAAATTACATTTTTAAAAAGGCCTCAAGAACTCACTGGTGTTACTTCCTCACCTTTTAATCCAGAGCAAACTAGTTTTCAGTTCACTCAATAAATATGTTTTCACTAATAGCTTCTTAGGTTGCAAATTAATAGGAATTATCTGCTTCTTACTTAAGTTATCTTTAGAGTTCAACACTATTCAGGACTCTCTGGTATGGCATGGTATCTAAAGAACCACTCTCTCCTGGCCTTCTTCCTACCTCTAAGGATGTTTCTTTTCTTTAACTTTGGCAAAGTTTCTCTAATATACCAACCCCTAGCATATTGGTGTCCACCAAAACTCCAAACTATCTTCTTCTCATTCTCAATAGTGTCTTATGGCAATCTCAACTTGGGCCCATATCTTCAGCCTACCCTTTGCTGACTGCCACATTTATATTTCCAGCCCAGACCTTGGTCCTTAGCTCCGGCTTCCTACATCTGTATAGCTGGGTTTTTTCTCAGGATATTCCACTAGTACATCAATAATAAGATAACAAAGCATACTTATCCTCTGCATTTCATCTTGGAAAAGACTCCCCTATACATATTGTTTCTTCAGACAAAATATTAATATTATTCTTAGTTTACCCACTTTCTCATATTTCTCACATACAAGTTCAGTTGGTTAAATATCCAAAATGTCTCTCCTCTACATCAAGCTCTCTGTCACCACTTCAGCCAACCTTGTTCACTCATTATTTTTCTCTTGACAGATGCAATAAGCTTATTAATACTTTCTATACATCCATTCTGACCTTCTATTTACTCTTCACTACCATCATAGTTATAGTTATCTTTCTCATATGCAACAACTGTTCTGCTCATAGTTCTACAATTGTGGCCCTTCTCCTGCAGAAGCATGTGCAAAATTTATATGGCATACAAAGGCTCTGCATAAAGACACAGTCATTAAAATGTCATTCATTTTCCAGTTTATACTCACCAAATTCGAACTTGGGTATGTGGACTATTAGACTTTATCATAGTGGTTCAGTACAACCTAACCCAAAATTCTTCTTTGTAGTCTCTACATAATCAGATATATTCAGCAACTAATTGGTCATTAGATGAAATAATATATAATACATCTATTCAGATTTTGGTGATCTGTTACTTTTGTTCCTCATTTCTTACTTCTAAGCCAAATTTTGTTCTGATTTCTAAAATAAAGAAATGCTCAGCTGGGCTCAGTCTGAGCCCGTAATCCCGCGCTTTGGGAGGCTGAGGTGAGTGGATTGCCTGAGCCCGCGGGTTCGAGACCCACCTGGGCAACTTGGTGAGACCTCATCTCTACAGTAAATAAAAAAAAAATCAGCCGGGCATGGTGGCACTTGCCTGTAATTCCAGCTACTCGGAAGACTGAGGCGGAAGGATTGCTGGAGCCCAGTGGGTCGAGGCTGCAGTGGCTATTTCCAATATAGATAAATTAGAAATTACAAAGAGGGAAAATAGCAATAATCTCATAATCTGCTTTGAATTTTTGTTAATATTTCATTTTACTTTTTGTGTGGGTTTCTGTGTGTCTTTATGTGTGTATACACACACACACACACACACACACACACACACACCTTTTTTTTCATTTTAAAGTTGTGGGCTACAAGACAGGATTGGGTACATAAGTGGTTTAGGTACAAGTGATGCTTTGGGCCTTCCATTGGACCTCACTTCACCTGGATTAGGATCAGGCACCCTTACTGATGTTATGTGCCCCTTCTTTGTCAGTGTCCTGCTACTGGCAATCCTTTTCTTATAGTATTATGATGAATGTTCAGGGTTCACTTATGAGTGAGAACATGTGGTACTCAGTTCTTTGTTTCTGTGATAGATCACTGAGTATGATAGACTCCAATATTTCTTATCAGATCATGCAGTTTACACAGTTTTTCGATCTTGGTTTTGAAATTCATCTTTATTTTAAAAGTATTTTACTATTTTTAAGTTGTCTTAATGGTTTTATAGTAGTTTTAATTTAAACATAATACAACTCATTTTATCAGTCCCCTATTATTAGGTGACATATATTTATAAGTATGTGTATATGTGTGTGTATACACATATATTTCATGTATGTGTGTATATATAATATATATAGTGCCAAAAATATGTATACATTTTAAGAGATGTTATCTATGTATTACTTTTCGAAGTTGCATCGAATTGTGGTAACAATGTGTAGTATGACATTCACTCAGTCCATGCTTTTGCCATTTTCTTTGTCTATCCTGCCTATTGCGTGGTGACTCTAGCATTCATTTAATTAGTGCCATCTTTTAAGCAAACGTCATACTTAAAGTGTGTATACTTTTTCTGGTACCAGAAAAAGTATACACATTTTAGCTCAGGATTCTTAGAATCAGTGTTTATGCCTCAGGGTAGTCTCAGGTAAAGAAAATAACCTCAGTGTAAAAATGAGAAAGGAAAAATAGGAAATAAATCAAGAATGACTTGACACTTGGTGATATAATCTTGCCCCATTTATAATAGCAAATAACACACACATACTCACACAAATATATTATACTGTATATATTTGTATATATATACATATATACATACATATATACACTACCCTGAAGCGTAAACACTGATTCTAAGAATCCTGAGCTAAAAGACATGTTTCCAAGGCTGTTTTCCTCTTCAGTGACTATATGAAATAGGGACAGGAGAAAGGGAAAGAAGAAGCAGAGTGGTGACGCAAATGCTAGGGAGAAAGAAGGCAGTTTAGAGGAACAGAGGTCTGGTAATTGGGAAGAAAGAGAGAAAACTGCTATGGACAGAGGACCAGGAAGTTGGTGGAAGGGACTCTGATCAAAAAGTCCTAAAGAAAGAGCTTCTCCTACCTGCCTGTCAAAAGTCCTGGGCCTAAACTCTCCTGATTTGAGAGTAGGGACTTAGATCTACTAGAGATTGGGTGGGGATGATGTTGCCATGATCAGTGAACCTCTCCTCCCTGACTTGGGCAAAAGTCAGGTTTTTTCTGAGAGTGGGGCAGCAGTTGACCCATTGTTACCATTAAAAGTTGTGTGTATATGTATGTATAGATAGATAGATAGATACAGATATAGAGATATAGATATATAGATATATGCTTATACATATTTAAATATATATATATATTTTAAATTATATTGAATCACTCTCTGACTGAATTGTGAATTATTCCCTTAGGGTCAGAAGTAACGGACCCTTTAAAAGGCTGAATATATATTACCAAAATACTCTTTCCAAAAAGGTGGTAACAATTTACTTTCCTATTGTGAATATCACACTATGATGCCTATTTATAAATTGTTTGAGACTATTTTAACTACTTTAGTTGTTTTAGGGAAAAAATAACTTTTAGGCCAACTTGTATTGGTGTAAATTTGAAGGAAATATAATGAATAATTATAAATAGGAAAATCATTATTTTTCCTACGCTTTATTGAAGACAAGTTTCCATAAAACTGGGATGACTTCGCTTGCCAAAGGCATTCGATATATCAACTGCAGCCATATGTTCTAAATATAACAGATTACTGCCATGTGCATGTGTTAAGAAATACTGTGTTGTGTGAGTTGAAAGAACATTTAAAATATATGGTTGAATTTTAAATAATTCATATTGCAGACCTGTTCATACTTCAAAGACAGATAAATTTGTGGGCTACAACTCAGGATTGGGTACATAAGTGGTTTAGGTACAGGTGAAGCTTTGGGCCTCCCATTGATCTGGCATTTGGGATATAATATAAACATGTAATCTAGTATTTGGGATATAATCATTATGGTGGGACATCTAAGTCATATTGAAATATGATCCTATACCCAAAAGAGTATATTCAAATGCATTGGTATCTTCCCTGAAGTCCCTCTCCTGGTTCCTCATTGGCTGAGTACTGCAGAAGTTACAAGCTTTCACATTTTGATTGGCTTACAGAATCATTTTATTTGCATGTCCTATTGGCCGATTGACTTACAGAATTACCCTCCTGATTGGATCCCACTGAAAGTTTCAGCATGAAGCCTGCCAAAGTAAAAAGCCCATAAAAGGAAGTACAGAGAAGCAGGAAGTGAATCAGCAAAAGAGAAGCACAAAGCATTTAGATGCCATCTTGAGAACCTGAGATAAGCTAGGCTCCAATTTGAAAATAAATCACCATTTTTATTTTCCACATTGACCGCAGAGTTCATGTTCTTAACCACTACACTTCACAATATTAACTCACTTTTTCTTGCCCATGTTTTTTGCCTCCTTTCTCTAAACCAGCAAGACATATATCCTGAAATCATGCAAAGTTTCTCCTTACCTTAATAAATAATAATTAGATGTAAAGAATATTTCAATATCAAAATATCCATTACATGTAACTTCAAAATTATCTCACACTGTTATTTTGTAAGACTTACAGAACCGTAAGGATAAAATAATTTTCTCTACCCCTCATAATTCTTAACTGGGACTCCCTGTAACAAAAGATTAGCAGGAGAAACACAAGTTTATTAACATGTATCTCACAGATACACATGAGAGAAAGCCCAGAGAAATGAGTGCATTTCTAGTGTAAATCTCAAAGATTTTTTTTTTTTTTTGAGTTGGAGTCTCACTCTGTCACCCAGACTGGAGTGCAGTGGCCGCTCCCAGCCATCGCAGCCTCGACCTGCTGGGCTCCAGCGATCCTTCCGCCTCAGCCTTCCGAGTAGCCGGAATTACAGGCATGCGCTACCATGCCCGTCTGATTTTTTGATTTATTGTAGAGATGAGGTCTCGCTGCCCAGGCGGGTCTCGAACCCTCGGGCTCAGGCAATCACTCACCTCAGCCTCCCAAAGGCACGGGATTACAGGCTGAGTCACCGAGCCCAGCTAATCTCAAAGATTTAAACTTCAGACTTAAATATTATCATCTTCTGGAAAAAAAATTAAATAAAGTGTGGAGAAAATCTGGTTATGGAGAGATGGCCAGAAAAAACTCAAGAACGAGATTTCTTATGAAGATTTAAGTAGATTCTTTCTTCATTTACTCCGCCTTCATTTCCTGGTGCAGACAGAGAAAGGAGGCAGAGAAAAGGAGAGAGAGAGGGAGAGAGAGAGAGAGAGGAGCCTTGCAAGTAAAGATTTCCTTTGCAAATGTAAATTTCTCTTACAAAAGTGTAACTTTTCAGAGCTATTCCTGTGACTGCAGTTTCTCAAAATAACAAGCTTAAAATAATCATTATGCCAAAAAAGCATATTTTGGGAGACATATTCTGGTCTCCTGCAGTCATAGTCTGAACTGGTACGTCCTGAGCCCCAACAGCATGTAGAGGAAACCCAAATTACCTCTGCTTTCACTGCCCTGATGTGCTTATTCATTTCTTCTCAAGCCTATTTACATCAACTTTATTTATTATTATAAGAACATACTTCAGCTGAAATTGTTTCAAATGGAAAGAATGAAAAATGAAAAGAAGGAAAATTAAGCTTAAAAATTATGTAAACCAAGCTTTGAATAAACCTGAGAAATGTAAGTTGTCCCAAAACAATTACTGTTGAGTTAAATAGGTCTGAGATAGTGGTGAAATTTGGGGAGGTGTAGGGATAGAGAGCAAAAGAACACATAAAAGTCTAGAAAAAAATCTGTATTTATATAGTTTTGCAGATGTATTCTCTAGTTACACACTAAATCAAAAATGGAAATCTTAGAAAATAAAATATGGGCATGATTTATTTAAGATACCTGAGAATCTCAATTAGAAACTCATATTTATAAAGAAGAGCTTGGTACTACATCAAAGGCTGCCATAAGTTTCTATAATTTTTATTTAATATTTAAGATAATTTGAAGTTACTTATGGAACTACCTTTGAAGCAAAGAACCATGACAAATTCCAATAGTTGGTAGTAAAGGTATTTCTATTCTAGACACATTTGTATTTCATTAAAAATTTCCAGAGACAGAAAAGCAAGGAATTTTCTCATGGAAGAATTTTAATCCTAAGTAAAAGGAATGAGACAATTTTAGGATCTGGGTTTTTTGTTTATTTGTCTGTTTGAACATTGAAGCACTACAGAAGAGTGACCATTCCTTGTGGGAGCCTAGCTCTGGTTATCTCACAGAGTCCCAGCAAATGTCTGTTTTCTGAAAAGAGTACACAGTTGTGATCCATGCAGTGGGTCCCAGGAACAGATGTCAGCCCAGATATTTGGAAAGACAGCTTATTTTATCAAAATGACATCCTTTCTCTTGCTTTTCTCTTAAGTCTACTTAACCAAATACAACATAAGCTAGAAATATGTGAAAATATCAAATGGTTATTAAATGCATTCAAGTGGAATATGCATAAGGAAATATGCTCTTTAATTAAGGTCATAGTGACTGAATATTTCCTATCCTAAATTGTTTTATCCCTTTCTAATATTTCTTACTGAATTATGATTAGAGTAAATGATAATGGGAGAAAAAGAAAGGGTAAATTTACTTTAATCCTCTGTCTCTCAAAGATTTAATTCTCTAAATTTGCCATCATTATCTACTTCATAGCAGAATATCTAAAAATCTATGTTTCTTATTAATAGTAATAAGAGGATTAATGTGCACTCAAAGAGAACATGTCCTACAGGGCAGTTATGACTCTTTAAAATGTTCATCTGAATTAACATTTGATGAAATTCTACTAGAGAAATAAAATTGTATGTGGGAGGAAAGACAAGTGAGTAGAATATCTGACATCTGAGAAATGATACTTGGAGAAAAGAAATCAATGCAAATTGAGAAAAAGGCATGTGGGGGTGCTAGTCCTTGAGTTTCCTTCAGTAAAAGGTAGAAAAAGAATAAAATATAGATAAGAAAATTGGTCAATATGCAAGTGTCATTAATATAGATTGCCTTTAAAGTGGAAGTGAGTTGTGAATTTGTGTGCTCTTCATTAGAAGATATTCAGTATGCCTGAATTATGCATTGACAAAGGAAGACATGCATAGGTTATAAAAGAGAAAAATGTAGAATGGAGCTAAGACAATGAATATGATTCTTCCAACACAAGCTTTGTATCAGTGTGCTGCTGGTCAGAGGCAATGTGTTCCAGAGATAAAAGGACAACTGGAAGAAGCATTTTATCTGTATCCCTCAAAATATACCAAAGCAAAATTTGAGACCAACATTTACTAAAAATCTGCATGTAATTGATGTGGGACCATACAGAATCTAGTAAAAGTTATATGCTCACACTGAGCCTATACATTGATTTTAGAGTGTTATTAATTCCTGAGACATCCAATAAATTCATATCTACATGCAAATGACCTCTTCTCTTCAATTCAAAACCAAGACCAAATCAATTCGGGACATGTGTCTACTATATATCTCCAAATTATACAATAACTGAAATATTTCTATTTAATTTTATCCCACATAACCCAGTTGTGCTATGCCTTTAGGAATGTTACAAGTTTTTAAATCTTTCAAGTACCACTGATCTAGATAGATTAAATAAAAAATCCAATTTTTTTTTTAAAAAGGCAAGAGGATCTTATTTAGCAAAACAGGAAACTGAAAGTCTAAAAAGAGAAGATATATTTTTGAATATATATAAAACTTTTTGTATGATATAAAAAAATTTTCAGCAAACGACTTAAGAAACAAGTAAAAAGATAAATAATAGATAACAAAAAATCTGTAGCTTGTGGAATATATGCAGGGCTAATAACATTGATATAAATAATAGCCAAAAAAATCAAAGAAAAAGACCCTCAAAAAGGCAAAGTCGATTTATAGAAAAATAATGCAAATACCACATATATATGAAAAATGTTCAGTCTCAGTTGTAGTCTTATAAATAAAGTTAAAACAATTATGCAATCTATTAAATTTGGCTGAAAGTGTATAAAAATTAGAAAACAGCCAACAGTGTTGGTGAGACTATAAGAAAATGTGTGCTTTATGCACGGCATTAGGAGCATAACTTGTTGGTAATATATCTAAAAACAAAAGGGGCACATAACCTACATCATAGAAGTCCCACTCTCAACAGTCCAGTCCACAAAAAGAAAAGCATCACTACTTTAAAAATTATAGCATTTTTTAAAAAATGTGAAATTTAAATAATATTTAAAAGACAAAAAAAGGTAAAAGAATTAACCCGAATGAGAATATCTAAATATCTGATGGTAAAGTGTACTATGAAATATAATCCATTTAACAAAAGATGTGAGTTAGACTCTTATCTATTGACCTGAAGGGCTGTCCACGATAAGTATGAGATTCTGTTTTTATTTAAAACAAATCTTCCCCAAACAGAAAAAAGTAAGTAGAGTATAAGTGTTTGTCTCTCTTTATAGGAACTTATATAAAACATCCGTAGCTTTGTGAGCTTGCGGGAAGAAATTACCCTGTCTGCTGCTCTGAAGCCAGGAGTAAGGAAAGCAGACTGCAAATAAACAGAACTGTAGCCGACCAATGGACCTGTAAAATTGATTTTTTTTTCTCCTCACATATAAAAGTCTGGAGACAAGAACCAAGACTAAAGCATGACTTAAAGAGACGATATGCACCTATCTTTCTGTTTCACCGCCCTAGATGGGGTTTTTGCCCTAATGGTTTATGGTATCTTGCATCTGCTTCTGAGGTTTGCACTTTTCTTCAGGAAAGATTGTCCTCTCCAATGATTTAGGCAAGATGTGGGGAAATGAGTGATTTGATTCATGGACTATTTTTATTCTTATAAGATTATGATACATGCCAATGGGTAACCAATGCATATAGTAGAAATAATACCATATGACTTAGACATAAAAGGAGCTAACCAGGAAATTGGAGAATACTGAATTAGCAGTTTCTCTGAAACCTAAAATATTATTTACTTTTTAATCAAACTTATCTAGGGGATGGAAAGTCATAGAAGAGTTCTCATTTCATAAATTTTTGTAGTTGAAATTTCCTGTTATGAATATGTCTAGCATACATACTTTGCCAAACCAAAAATTTTACCTTTTTTAAATATACTTAACCATTTAACTTCCACCACCACAACCAACAGATGCAAGCATACTTTTCAAGTTCATAGGAGGCTACTTTATAAATGTAGAGACAAAAATAACATATTAATCCACCATGTTGACTTCTGATTAGTCCCAGTCCTGTGAATGTCTCCTGGTTTCTACTTTATTTACTGTCCCTAATGTAAGAACATGTACTCTTGCTTTTAAATCAAAGCAACTTTGATTTTATCACACAAATTATAGGCTATGACACATATAGCATTCTTGCCTGTTCTGGAAGTTTGCCCTTCATTGTCCTGCACAAAGCACACATATTCTTTCCCTATGGTATATGTCTTATCTGGGAAATGACCATGGCAATCTACCTGCCTTGCAGCTGCCCAAGACTATGCTTCTACGTTCTCTCAATAATCACCCAAAATGGACACACTGGATTTGTCTGCCTCCTTCTTTGCTTCCTCAGCTATTTTGCCATTTGGAGGTTGCTTCAAATATATGGTCCTCTCAAGAAACAACAGGTTATTTGTCACTGACTTACGCTTAAAAGGAGTCTTTATAACATGAATATTCAGTGCTGTATTATAATCATGATGTAAAATATCAGCCAGTGAGAAAAACATCCCATGTTATTCCTACAAATTGGCAATGTACTGGGGTAAAAAGTTTGCTCTGAGATTATATGAATTAATGAATCGTGTGGGTTTCTTTTCTGTAGACATTAACTTTAATTTCTGTGGGAAATTTTCTGCAACATTGTGCCATTTATGTGAACTGTAGAAAGTCATTTTAATGATTGTTTTTATTCAATGAATTAGTCTTTGCTACAACTGTATTTTGCCATTGTTGTAATACAGGTTTGCAGAACAGTAATACCTTTATCTTGATTACCAAAGTTAAAATGCTCTTATTTATTGGAGTAAAAACAAATACATTAATAAAAATCAATGACCAACATGACAGTAAACTTTCTCCATTTGTCCACTGAATCTGTGTCATTTTCATTTGACTTACACTTTCTCTGGTATGAAGTCCACATCTATTTGTTAGCATTTCATTATGGTCTCTTGCATTCTGGAGATTAGCAAATTAATAACCCTGCCTGACCATTGCTATGTTGTCCTATTGCCCTTGTGTCGTTGATAAGATTTTTGAAGCCACGAAAAAAGATATTCATTTCCCTCACATTGCTTATTTCTAGGAAAGGAAAAATTATGGACTGTTCAAAATAGTAGACAAGAAATTCAGAAATACCTTCTTTTATTCTAAGTACATATGGATGAATTACATATCACAATCTTGAGATTTGGCTACCCACCTTTCAAGAGTTCTTGGATCCCTTCTAGAGCCATAGTTCTAGCCTACAAACCCCTTAGTTTAAGGAAACATGGCTTCATAGTCAGATAGTATGGTTTAATGTTGGTCTGGAACTTAGGAGCTTGAGCCAATCCCTTACCCTCATAGTGCCTCGTTTTCCTCACCTATAAAATTAAGGCCATATGCTCTAACTTAAAGTATGTTACTGAGAGAATTAAAAACAGTGACTTAAACAGTGAATTAAAAACAGAATTAAAAACATATAAGGTAATTGGCATTTGGTAAATGTTGCGTTATTTTACATATGCTACCTCATTAAATTCCTATAGCAAACTTGTAAAGTGAGTATTATTAGTCTTCTAAATAAGGAAAGTGAAAGTGGCCGAGCCAGACTGGATCTCAGGTGAGGCCTTTGTGAGCTTTCAAGTCAGTACAGAAAATAAGAAACACACAGAATATACTTCATAGATGGATATAAGTCATTACATGTTGGATCTGTAGAAAAATGACATTCACCTTCAAATTTTTCCTATCTAACTATAAATGCAAACTACATTAAAAGTTCAACTCTGCAGTTCCAATGCCTTCATTTGTAGCAATAGTTCATAGTTTGTAATACTCCCTGTAATATCCCCAAATAAAATTTACAGATAACCTACCTATCCCCATGAATTCAAAACATATATCTCTATATGGTACTTCACTGCAATACAAAGGAGAAAAAAAAGGATTGCTAATTTAATAAAATAATTTGTATTGCAAGATAAAATGCTCAGGTGCCTCTATCGGTAGAATCACTGAGATTGTGATAGCTACAGATGCAGAACTACTAAAGCTTATTTAACCTAAAGCATATAAGTTTCTCCCTACATCCAAGAACTCTACCACATTTGCTTTCATTTTTAATTAAAATGTTTAAAAGATAATTATAGATTCACATGCTGCTGTAAGAAACAATACAGCCAAATCTCCTGCCCTCTGTACTCAGTTTCCTTTAATGGTAGCATCTTGCAAACCTGTAGTTGAATACCACCACCAAGATAGGGACATTGATATAGTCGAGATGCGAACTTTTCCATCACCACAAGGATCCCTTATGTTGCTATTTTATATCCTCTTCCACTTCCCTCCATATCACTGACTCCTTAATCTCTGCTAACAGCTAATCTGTTTTTCATTTCTCTAACTTTTCGCCTCAAAAATGTTATGTGGATGAAATCGTATAATGCTATGTAGATGAAATCATATAGCCTTTTGGGATTGACTTTTTAAAATTCAGTGTAATTCTCTGGAGATTTACTCAGATGTGCTGGATGAATTGTTATACATATCAATAGTTCTTTCCTTTTAATTAGTGAGAGTATTCGATGGCATGGATCGTTTAACCATTCACCTGTTCAAGGACAACTGTGATTTTTTTTCTCCCCAATTTTTGGCTATAATAAATAAAGCAGTATTATGTACAGGTTTTGGGTTGAAAATAAATTTCCATTTATCTAGGATAAATGCTCCCAAAATGCAATTGCTGGTTGATAGATTCATTAAAAAAAAAAAATTCCAAACTGTTTTCTAGAGTGGCTGTGCTAGTTCAGGTTCTCATTAACAACGTGTTGAGTGATCAAGTTTCTCTTAATCTTCATCAGCAAGTGGTGTTGTCACTGTTTTTTTAATTTAGCTATTCTGACAGGTATGTAATGAAATCTCATTTTGGTTTTAATTTGCTTTTCCTTTTGACTACTGATGTGGGGCATCTATTCATGTGCTTATTTGCCATCTGTATATTCTCTTTGATTTTTAGGCCTTTTGAACAATTTTTAATTGGATCGCTTATTTTTATTTACTGTTGATTTTTGAGAATACTTCTTTATATACTAGATACTAGTGATTTATTGGATTTTTGGCTTACAATTATTTTCTCTCAGTCTGTAGCTTGTCTTTTTCATCCTTTTAACAGGGATTTTGCAGAACAAAAGTTTTATTTTGACAATGTTCAACTTCAAGTTTTGCTCTTAAAAATTATGCTTTTGATGTAAACTCTAAGGAACTCTTTGCTTGATCCTAGATGCTGCAAACTTCTTCCTGGTTTTATTTATTTCTTTTTTTTGGTAATAATTTTATGCTTGCATTTAAGTCTGTGACTCATTTTGAGTTAACTTTCCCAAAAAGTTTAAGAAACAGGTTGAAGTTTGTGTATTTATTTTGACCAACGGATGTTCAACTGCTCCCACACAATTTTTCAGCAAATCTTTTTCCACCAATGACTGTAGTTATGCATTAAGGCTTGAAATCAAGTAAACTGATCCTTCCACCTTTTCTTTTTCAAAATCGTTTCCACTAATCTTCATCTGCTGAAGAGCAAGAGTTTTAAGACTTTACCAAAAAATAAAAATAAAAAAAATAAAAAAGAAAAGAAAAAACAAAAAAAACCCAAACAAAAAAATAGAGGATAATATTCATTTTGGGGGATGACTGAGAGATTATGTAGATGACACACATAAAGTACTTAACATAGTCCCTGGCATATAATGTAGACACTTAGGTTCTTTCCTGTTTATTCTAAACCAACCATTAGAAATCCTGTAAAAAACAAAACAAACAAAAACCCCACCTCTTTGCCCTCTCTCCTCCATTAATACTTTCTATTATGTTCTCAGTTTTACGTAAATTTTTACATACAACCAGGTAAGAAATATGCTTTAGGAAATATATGTGAAGGAAACAAAACTCAATTAAAAAAACAAATGAACAAAAAAGTTGCAACTTCCATTCACATCTGGAGGTAGAAAATGACAAGTCTCTATTTCCTTCTCACATCTTCTATTTAAATATAAGAAGCTCTGGTAAAGACTACAATTGATTGGGCAGCTTGGGCCTCATCTAGACATCAACAATACTTTCTGATACCCTACTAGAAGCAGTCAAGATACATAACCAGAACAACAAAAAAATTGTGATTATAAATATTACCCTATTCATCAGATCCTGTTTCTGAGTAAGATATTGGTGGATCATTTCCAAAGGTGAACTGCCTACTCCACTTTAGCTGTATCACTTTCCTTGGTGTTCTTCCCACTTTTCGGGTGTACCTGAGGAGGTTCAGAGTATATGCTCAGGCTGGAATTTTCCCTCTTCCCCAAGATGTCCATTTGGGTCTATCCTCATCTCCTTCCAATGTTATTCAAATGTTACCTTCTCAGGTACCACTAGCATGTAAGCTCCATGAAAGCCTTTATTTCACTGCAGTATCTGCTGCATCTAGAACAGTGTTGGTATATAGCAGTCACTTAGTAAATATTTGTTGAATGAATGAAGTAAAGAAGGTTCAAAGAGCTATTAGAAAACATAATGACTTGATTGGTTGGGACTGTAATAATTTAAGACCAATGGGAACCTTAATAGGGAAGATACTAATATCAATTTTCTTCTGAGGGACTGTTAATGATATAGACACATATAAATAGATAAATACACATTTCACAAATTCTCCAGTTCCTTTTCTCAAGCCTTAACTTACTTGCTCTGTTCCTCTCCCCTCAAAAAAAATGACAGATTAACTAAAGAAAAAAAAAATCATTTGTCCACAGGTCTTTTCCTGTCATCAGACTCCTCAGGTCCAAAATTTTGGAATCTTTTTTCAGACCTACATTCAATTCAGAATCTATGACCACTTCCCATTGTCTCCATTGCTATATTATCCCTTCAAGTCACAATCAGTTCTTGCCTAAAATATGGCAAATTATCTTCTAACCTGTTTCTCTGCTTCCATATTTGATCCTCCATAATCTTTATTTCCAAATCAGTTAGAGTACAATGGACTGATCATGACCAATCAAAATGTATATATATGTTCAAGTCTTAGCCCTGAATATAACTGAGATAGGGCCTCTACAGAAGTAATTAAGGTTAGATGAGGTCATAAGCACATGGCGTTGATCCCATAGTATTAACGTCCTTATAACAAGAGATACCAGAGAGTTCACTTTCTGTCTGTCATGTGAAGACACGGGGAGAAGGTAGCTGTCTGCAAACTAAAAAGGAAGTCCTCACCAGATCTGTTCATCTTGGCACCTTCATCTTTTAGCCTCCAGAACAATGAGAAAATAAATGTCTGTTGTTTGAGTCACCTAGTCTATGGCATTTTGTTATGGCAGCCCCAGATGACTAACATGTACATAATTTTTTTTTTTTTGAAGTCTCACTTTGTCACCCAGACTGAAATGTGGTGCCACTGCCTCGACTTCCTGGGCTCAAGTGATTCTTCTGCCTCAGCCTCCCAAGCAGCTGGAACTACTGGTGCACGCCACCTGGTCCAGTAATTTAATTTTTTATCTTTTGTAGAGATGAGGTCTCATATGTTGTCCAGGCTGGTCTCGAAATCTGGGCTCAAACAATCCTCCTGCCTCGGCCTCCCAAAGTGCTGAGATTACAGGAAATGAGTCACCGTGACTGGTCTAAGAAATTCTTTTAAAAACCTAAGCTATACCATGAAAATCTTCTGAGTAGAACCCTCCAATGGCTTCCCTCTGCTCTCAGAATCATAGTCAAAAGTTTAACAATCCTAGCAATTGCCTTAAATCCTAGCAAAAGTCTTTAACTTGTGGCCCGTTCCTACCACTTTCCCCATCCATCATCTACTTCAACCACACTGCCTTCTCCCTAATTCTTGAACCCACCAGGTTCTCATCTTAGGGGTCTGCACTAGCTGATTCCTTTGGCTAGAACTCTCTTTCCCTCGATACTGGGATGGTTCATACCTCACTTCCTTCGAGCTTTTGCGTCAATGTCATCTTTCAATGAGCATTACTCTGACCACACATTTGAAATTGCAAGCAATAACTCTCCTACCAGATTACATGATCTTCTCTTCCCTCTGCTCTATTTTTGTTCAAAGCACTTAGCCTTCTAATACATCAAATCATTTACTTATTTATTATAAATTATTGTCCATCTCTGTGTTAGAGTATAAGCTTTTGTCTATTTGGTTCACCAAGTATCCTGAGTACTTAGGTCCCTGTCTAACACATAAAAGGCATTCAGTAAGATTCATTAAATAAAACAGAGAAGATAATAACCTGGGTTCTAATACCAATACTACCCCTGCCATACTACATAACTTTGGCTTTATGTCGGTTTCCTTGTGTGTAATATAAAAGCTTTAAATTGTAAAAGCCTCCTTCTTTCCATGATGCTGAGTTGGTCCTTTCTCAGTGGTATGCTACTATGCCCATTGCTGGCCTTACTCTCCCTTCCCTCCAGCCCTGTCTACTCCATCCTTCACTACGTATCCTCTCCTTTTCCCACAGCCTACCACCTTGGTTCATAATGTTATAATCAGTACATGTTGAGTAAATTAAGATTTTTTTTCATTTATCCATCAAAAAAAGGATAAAGGCAGTTTCTGGCAGAATTCTATCTTTTGTTGTGTTCATAGGTCTCCAGCTCCAATATCCAATCCTAAATTCTATGTTAGAATAGTACGAGATTTTCTAAAAATATTAACCTAGAATTTCCATGATATATTCTCTAAAAGCATATTTATTATTCACTTACTCAAAAAAGCAGATCATTTCGATTTAAATAACATTGAGCACCTCATGTTTACCCTTTAAATACTGAATACAGGTTTAAAGATCCCAAGTCTTCCAGGTTCCCCTTTTGTTATTAATGTTGGAAGGATATTTGACATTCTGCCAGCAACTTCTCACAGAAGATATTATTAATGAAACTGAGGTATATTATTTCTAAAGGTTAGTTTAATAGACTTGCAGTTTCATAGTTAAACTGTACCATCCATTCTAACTTAAAAGTATACATAGTTATGAGTTCCTTTAGCAATAACACCTTTTCAATACCTTCAAGAATTATTACAATAAATCCAAATCAATATTATTCCAGTTTCTAATTAGAGTAGGAGACTGAATCAATAAATTAGGTTGCATTAAATAAACTTAGATTTGGAGTTATTTTGGTGATTTTTTTTAGCAGCTATTTAGTGAGTATCCATTATGCACGGGTGCTTGCTGAAGCTTAAAAAACAAAACAATACCTTTTTCAAGGAGCTCACAGATCAGAAGGAAGAACTTATGTACTCATGTTGAATTAATAATGGTTTTAATACGAAGCAAAATTTAAACAAACTTATTTAGTAGTTTTAAATTTTTCTCTATCTTCTCTTTTCTCAGTTAAATCAAAATAAAAAACATTCCACCCTTTTTTACCCACATAGTAACAGAGAAAAATACGGAATTATCTTCCTAAAGATTAATAGTGGGTCATACTTGGTATAATTTTAAAAATAATCATGTATATCAAAAAACATGCTAGTAATGTATTTTTAAAAATAAATTTTTATCCCTACAACGAAATGAGAAAATAAATGGTATGGGACACAAATGAAACCAGCAAATTTAAGCAAGAGCTTAAGGCTTCTTGCAGAAAGGCTGCCCTGATACGAAAAGCAACCTAGGTGGCAGCATCTTCCTCAAGCCAGACCGGGGGACAAGCCTTAAGCACACTAGTTCTTTCATCCGCAAACGCTCGAAACCGCGATTGGAGAAGCGATCTGATTGGTTAAGATTGAATGACGCAACGTACTCCACGCCCACTGATTCGGCCTTCCCAACCTCGGCTCAGATTCCGCTTTCCGATTGGTCCCCACCGCAAGCGTGCAGGGAGGGACAAACGCTGAAGTTGGCCTCTGAGGCCGGAACCGCGGCGAAGATGGCGGCGGCCAGGGGCTGGAGGCCTGCGCTGCGCCGTCGGGGCCTTTTCTTGCACACCGCAGCCGAGGTCGCCGCCGCCAGGGCTCTAGAAGCCATCGGCCCAGATGTCACAACGGCCCCAGTCGCGCGGTACCCGCCGATTGTGGCCTCCCTGACAGCTGACAGCAAGGCGGCGCGGCAGCGGCGGGTGGAGCGCTGGCAGGCGAAGGTGCACGCGGCTGAGTCGGTGGAGGAGAAGCTGCGAATCCTCACCAAGCTGCAGTTCATGAAGTATGTGGTGTACCCGCAGACCTTCGCCCTGAACGCCGACCGCTGGTACCAGGGCTTCACCAAGACCGTGTTCCTGTCCGGCCTGCCGCCCCCGCCCGCGGAACCCGAGCCGGCGCCGGCGCTGGACCTGGCGGCGCTGCGGGCCGCCGCGTGTGACTGCCTCCTGCAGGAGCACTTCTATCTGCAGCGCAAGCGGCGGGTGCCCGTCCACGAGGCGCGCGAGGCCATAGTTTCTCCCTTCCTGGATCAGCTGGTGGTCGTCCTCTTGGGCCTGCTCAGCCCGCACAACACGGTCCTGGCCGCCGCCGCCCTCGGTGAGCCTCGCACCCCGCAACGGCGGACGGGGGAGGTGGGGATTGCAGTGAGGGGGGTCACTCTGCCGCGGATTTGCTCCTTCGTCTTTTTGTTCTGTTTTGTTCATTTATTTTTTCCTAGTCTCTCTGCTCCTAGCTGTGGGCGGCCTGGTTTAGTCGCCGTCACTGCGTGACGAATCTGTAGACGAGGTCCTTATGACTGCTGTGCCACCTCCTAGCTGTTAAACTCTAGGGTAGCCTACCTAAGCTTTCCAGGATTCCAGCCCTTGGCTACTTTGTGAGTGTCCAGCCGAATGGAAGAGCGGTGGAGGTGAAGAGAAGCGGCACTTGGACAGTCCTGGGTTGCCTTTTGTCGCCACTACCAAAAAGCTGTGTGGCTAAATGTAAATTCATTAACCTCTCTTAGCTTAATTTTTCTCATTTTCAAGATGAGAATTACAGGAGTAGTATTTTGTCTTAGAATTGTGAAGATTAAATGAGATAGTAACAAAAATGACTAACGTTTATTCAGTATTATGTGCTAGGCCCTATTCTCAATTTTATATGTCAACTAATTAATCCTCACAATAACCGTTTACCGTAGGTAACGATGTTTTATAAGTGAAAAAAACAAGCGGAGGCCTAGAAATGTAAAATGTGTCAAGTCTGAGACCCTGTAGCTGATGGATTGAGGGGCCAAACTTCAAACCTAGCCATTCTGAGTTGCCCGTAAACAATCAGCAACTTCTGTTTAAAATGTGCAGGGAGAACATGAAAAGTAACATAGAGACCGCTTTAACAATTAGTGTTTCGGACACGTTCATCATTTTATATCTACTACCAGGTGTCTTAATATTGAATTAATGCTGTGATTGTAGATGTGTGCTCAACTGAGCCTTGTAGTGAGCGTGTGAACCCAGTTGAGGAAGTTGACCTTGGGGAAAGCATCACAAACTACTCCTGATTGGTGGCCTAGGAAACTTAACTTTGTCAAGACTCAGGTTCTTCTTTTATAAAATGGAGATGATGAAAACTATCATACCTTTTAGGATTATTGTGAGGATTGAATTGATAAAACAGCTCTGACTCCTGTTAAACTTTTTATTTCTGGTGAGTGGTATTTCTGTTAACTTATTTCATTTTTATTCTTCTAAACTGAGAAACTTCTTTAGTTGCAGTGCTAAGCATGGTGATGGCACAGGTAGAAAATAAATGCTTGAATGTTATTTTTAAGTCATAATTAAATTATCACACAACTCATTCTATTTTACATCAAAACAATTTTTGATATCTTTTAAAATTCGACGTATTCTTAAATTGTCTGTTACTTCGCATTCTTTAGTGTTCTGATAGTAGTCAAATTAATCTAGATGATCAGATGAAAAAAAATCGAATATCTTTTGACAGACTGTAAACGCCCAGTTCACTTTTACTGGTTGCGTGGTGAAGAAATTATTCCTCGTGGTCATCGAAAAGGTCGAGTTGATGCCTTGCGATACCAAATAAATGATCAACCACACAACCAGATTCGAATATCCAAGCAACTCCCTGAGGTAAGGATTTATTGCATGTGTAATCTATATTAAATACATGTTACATATGTATGTATATTAGATACGTATACATAGCTGATTAGGTCAAAGGCTTAGTAAGATAAAATGTTTTGGGTGATGTCTTGCCTTTCAAGTTTCCTTTCAAGACGGTTTCATCTGAAAATCTTTTTAAACTTTTTAATCTGTGGTATATTTTGAAAAGATCAAATAATCGTATTAAGAATGACAGATTAAGGCATCATTTTGCAGGATCACACAGATTTTTATCTTTCTCTTAATATAAAAATGCTAATAATAACATTGTAATTTACAGTAGACGATACTAAATAATCATAAATCATGGAAGTTTGACAGTTATAAGCTGGGTTGTTTTATGTATTTGTAGTTCTTTTGGAGAAAAACAAATATATTTTTGAGTATTACCCATGCTTTCAAGTCAGAGGTTGCTTGTCACACTTTTTCTGTAAAGATCCGGATAGTTGATATTTTAGGCTGTGGGCTATAAATGTCTGTTGCACTTATTCAGCTCTGCTCTTACAGCCATATTCAATATATAAATTATATAAATGAATATGTATGGCTGTGTTTCAGTAAGACTTTACTTGTAAAAAAAGGTGACTAACTGGTTTAGCCCATCATTAGATGGTAGAATTATCACGTCATTTTGTAAAACCACCTTATTTAAACATTTTTAATCTAATAAGAATGTGAGTAAAATGCATACTAATGTTGCTGTGAATTCAATATGTTTTCTTTTTCTTTAAGTTTGTGCCATTGGATTATTCTGTTCCTATAGAAATCCCTGTTATGAAATGTAAGCCAGACAAACTTCCGTTATTCAAAAGGCAGTATGAAAACACCATATTTATTGGTAAGTTTCTCTTTTACCATACCATAAATGCATTCAAAGTGTCTTATACAAATTTAGAGCATGAAAAAATAAAAAATGAATTCTTGATGACCAAGAGGCTCTTATAGTCCATGAACAATATGATTCATAACTTCAGGTTATTGCTAAATGCATGAAAATTGGAAAGAAAATATTCTTTCAGCTCACCATTTGAAATTTTACTTGCTTCTACTGAAATAGCAGAATTTAACTTTAAAAGACAGCTATTAAGCTTTGTTGATTTATTACGTAGAAAAAATAATTTGTTTCAAAAGTAAAAATTTGTCTAGAACCAGACTTAAGACAGTGAATGGCTTTTTCACTGAAGTGTCACATTTGTTCTATGAGTAGTGATAACCATCAGGAATTCACAAATTAATAACGCCTGATGAGTGCTCTTTTCTCATGCAGCTTATTCTTCTGCTGTTTTTTCTTCTTTTGTTAATTCCTAGCTGACTTAAGGAAGTTTTGAAAAGGCTTTATGCCAGTTCTCCAGGCCTGTTTTATCAGCCTCTTCTCAGTTACTGTGGTCTTAGGAAGTGACCTATAGAGAACTTTTAGCTGAAAAGACTTTACTACTAAAATCAAGAATGTCAGCATTTTATGAAATATTTCTCCTTATTTCCTTTACTTAGAAATGTAGTCTAAAAAGCATTTTTAAAAATTAGGATAAATATATATAATTATTTTATTAGATAATATAGGAGACTTTTAAGTTACGACATGGTTTTATCTTCTAGCGAATATGACAAGGAGGCTAACAAAGATAATGATGACTAAGGAATTTGAGAAAACTGAAATAATAGAGAATTTGAAATAAGTTTTATGTATATTCTTGTCTTAGGCCGTGTTATGGTAGGCTTTATGATAGCTATCAGAATGAGAAATTGTGCTTTCATGTGAAATTTAACTTCATTATAATTAATAAAATAAGCAAACTAATATATTCATTTATGCATTTTGAGCACTGAGCACATGATATATAAAGAAAAAAATGGGTTCAAATACTAAAACATGTGCTCCATATGTTGTACATGTGCATTTCATCCAAATGTTTTTATTTTGCTCTTCAGGCTCAAAAACAGCTGATCCGTGTTGTTATGGCCACACTCAGTTTCACCTGTTACCTGATAAATTGAAAAGGGAAAGGCTTTTGGCACAAAATCGTGCTGATCAAATAGAAGTTGTTTTTAGAGCTAATGCTATTGCAAGCCTTTTTGCTTGGACTGGAGCACAAGCTATGTATCAAGGTAAAAACTAATTATATAACTGCTTTTGAAAGTTTCTATAACATTTTCAGAACTGAATAGTTCAAATTATTTTCTTTGTGTTAAAATGTAGGTTGCATCTTAACATTTTGAAAACCTTTGCATTGACACAAAATAGTTTTAAAACCTAGAGTTAAATATTTTACAGTTGTAATTTGCAAATGATACTTAAGTAGTTATTTTAATCTTTTACTTTACCTGCTATGTGAAGTTATCTTTTTCTGGTGGTTTTTGCAAGGATTTCAAAGACCTTATAGCTAATTAAGTCAACCCCTTGCCGATGATAACAGCTTTCTGAAGTAGAAAAGGAAATGATTTTGTGGATTAAATATTTAGATTAAATTATGACTATCCTATGTAATTTCTTTAAAGGGCATATCCAGGATTTGAATTAGGAGGTTGTTCATTCATTCTGTAACTAATGAATGCTGTTTAGATGCCATGTACTGTATTTGTTGGAGGTATAGTGTTGAATGAAACAGATTCTGCTCCCCTGGAATTTATATTAATAGTAGGAGAGTAAAAAATAATGAGCATGTAATATTTTCAGCTAGTGGTACTACTGTGGAGAAAATATACTACAGTAAGGTATAGAATGATGTATAGGGGGTGGGTATGCATGCGGTGTAGGGAGGGATCGATTTGAATAAAGTCATCCAGAGGAGGTCTCTAAAAAATAACTTAGGACCTGAGACCTAAATGTTCAAAAGCTACCTATGTACAAATCTGGGGTAAGACAGTTCCAGATAAGAGGAATGGCAAGTTAAAGTCTTTGAGGTGGAAACAGGGTGGAAGTGATTAAAGAACAGTATGAAGACTGATGAAGAAAGGGAGAGGGAGAATGATGGAGAATGGCATAGAGGAAGCCAGAGACTATCCTGTAGGACTTTTAGAGCTTATCATATAAAGTAGTTAAGTATGAACTAGATTAATTCTATATTAATGTTCAGGAGGAATTTTAATACAAATGTAATTATTACTAGGCTCACCTTGTTCATATATATATATGTATCTTAACCTATACTTGCAATTGTTGACTTACATTTTTATAATAGAAATGAGGGAAAGTGTGGGAATAGGAGTAAACACAATCAGAAGAATGAGAGGTAATTTTCTTGAAGATGTTAGGATGCACTGTTTATTCTTAAAAGATAAAGTACTTTTTACAAGTAGAACTAACAATATTTTAAGAATATTATTCATTGGCTTTGTCCATTAAGGATAATATAAAATATGTGTGGAAAAAGAAAGTTTCTGCTTGGCCTTGGCATTTGGGTTTAAAAGTATTAAAACCAGTCAACCTGAACAAAAAGCAGCCAGGAAATTTAAGTAGTTAATGGTATTAAGGCATCCTGGGACGTTATGACATATTTTAGGCAAAAAGACAGCAGCTCAAAACTAATTCTGAGATATGTAAAGAAAGTTACTGAATTTATTTAAGGACATTGTTGAAATCCTTAGAGAGGTGGTTTCTTTTGAAAGTACATTTTTGTGGATTTGGTGAAGTAAATGGCCAAAATGGCTATTGGGGGTAGATGCTGCTGGTATGGTGAAAATTTGAACATATTTGAAACCAGTTGTAACAATGTAGTTTCTACCAGATGTAGAAGGGATCTGCGTAGATAGAGCTTGCTGCCGTTAAATATAGTAAGTTAAGGCTGAAAACTGCGGAAGACTGAAGTTGTTGAAAAAGTTGAATCATGAGTTTGGGGATACCAGAAGTGTGGAAAGAATTTTCAATGCAGAAATGTAATATAGGGTTAGAATGGAGAAGATAAGGAAATTTGGAGATTCTGGGAATTAAAATATGTAGATTTTAGGAGATATTTGATAACCTCTAATGTATTTATTTTATTTTTATTGAACATATTCTATGTATAAATTTCAACATAACTTTCTTCTACAGGATTCTGGAGCGAAGCAGATATTACTCGACCTTTTGTCTCCCAGGGTGTTATCACAGACGGAAAATATTTTTCTTTTTTCTGCTACCAGTTAAATACGTTGGCACTGACTGCACAGGCTGATCAAAATAACCCTCGTAAAAATATATGTTGGGGGACACAAAGTAAACCTCTTTATGACACAATTGAGGATAATGATGTGAAAGGTTTTGATGATGATGTTCTACTTCAGATGGTTCACTTTCTTCTGAATAGACCAAAAGAAGACAAATCACAGCTGTTGGAAAACTAAGAACTCATTTGATTCAGGACTTTGGAAATATTTAAATTTCACTGAAGAAACAATGATGAGACTTATAACTGTCAAATATTAAATGTATTGATTTATGAGACAAATATTCTGTATGTCATTGTATGATTAGACCTCTCATTCTGCTCATATTTGTTACTGAAAGATTTAACTTTAATTATATTTTGTTGGTTTTAAAATAAATTTACTTATATATAGCTAACTGATAAAACTGAGCTATTAAATGCACATTTTATTATAAATGCAGAAATCCTAAATAGAATGCTAATGTACTAAATTCAACAGTAATTAAAAGAAACAATTACGGCAGGGTAGAATCATTTCAGTAATGGCTAAATGTTAGTAAATAATGCTAATAGAGAACATTAGTTGTTCAAAGGAGAAAAAAAGGATTTGGATAAAATTCTCAATCTTGGTTTAAAAATAAAAATAGGTAAGTATTAATAGTATACGTTAATGAGAGTCGTAAATTTGTCAGCATCTAACTCATGTTTAATGGTGAAACATTAATGACGTTTCTATTGAAATCACATAAGACTATCAGCTTTGACTTTTATATGCTTTGTTTACTAATCCAGTCCAAGTGCCTAGAATCTTAGAAGTAGGCGCTATTGATAAATGTTGAATGGGTATGAATTAGTGAATTTAAGGTAGTCATTCTTCCTAGTTTGATTTCTGGTCTGTGCATTTGTTTACATTTTTTATTCCTCAACAAAGTTTATAGTTTCTTTTTATGTTGAGCACACATTTCCTATTTATGCCTAAGTTTTTGTGTAATTGTACATGGAATTTTTCTTTCCAATTTTATCCTTTTTATAGTTTTTTTAAATGACTTTAGATAACATATTAATTACTATGTATTTATTTTGTAAAAAACTAATTTAATTATCTTATTAAGTCCAATAATTTTTCAGTTGATTCTCAAGAAGTGGGTATGTCCAATCTGATTTGGGTTTCCCTGAAACTACTTATCATCATAGATACCAGCTAACCATTAACGTCTATGTAGCAAAATCTGTTTGACAGTTTTTTTCTATCCTTATTTTACTCTGTACAGTTGAACACATGGTTGACCTCTCTATTCTTGAACTTGTGCCTTTGAAGTTCTTGAACTTGTTTCCTTCAATGAAACATACCCTTGGTTTTCATCGTAACTCTTTGACAATTCTCTTATATTCCCTTTGCTATTCTTTCTCTAGCCTTTCTTCAGATTTTGATATACCTCCAGGTTTTGTTCTAGTCAATTTAATTCACACTATCCCTAGATGACCTTACAAATTCCATGAATTTAAATATACTCATAAGCACATTCAAAATTAAAGTTTGATTTCAATTTTGTACTTTGGATCTGAACTGTAAGTATCACCGTTAAAACTGAATAGGTCTGAGTGAGTACGGTTATTGACCGTTTTTTTTCCCCCTAATTTTTTTTTTTTGAGTTGGAGTCTCACTCTGTCACCCAGACTAGAGTGCAGTGGCCGCTCCCGGCCACCGTAGCCTCGACCTGCTGGGTTCTGGCCATCCTTCTGCCTCAGCCTTCCAAGTAGCTGGAACTACAGGCACGTGCTACCACGCCCAGCTAATTTTTTTGATTTATTGTAGAGATGAGGTCTAACCAAGTTGCCCAGGCGGGTCTCGAACTCACGGGCTCAGGCAATCCACTCACCTCAGCCTCCCAAAGCATGGGATTACAGGCTGAGCCACTGAGCCCGGCTATTTTCTCCCTAATTTTACAATGTTCCACATTTGCTAGAAAATACATATTTTTATAATCAGAAGACAGTTTAAAGAAACAAATTCTCTTGAATGGACTCTAGTATGGAACTGTCAACTTATGTCAGATTTCACTCTATCATAACCAACTTCATTATGAAGTTGTATTTGAAAAGTCTTGTCTTGATTATATGTTATTCAAGAAAATTTACATAGGTTTTATCATACATGTGTTTTAATTTACTCAAAGTCACTAGTACCTGGAAACTGAAACCTTAGATACTAGACATGAAGGCTTTAGATTTTTTTTTCCATAAGATATTTTAATAGACCCGTACTGTGGTTTGAATTTGTCTTTCCTAAAATTTATATATCGGAATCCTAACCCCCAAGTTTGTGGTATTAGGAGGTAGAGCCTTCATGAGTAGGATTAGTACCCTTGTAAAATAGACCCAAGGCAGCACATTTACCCCCTTTATATCGTGAGAGCACGGCAAGGTGGTACCATCTGTGTACCAGAGAGCAGACATTCACCAGACACTGAATCTGTTGGTGCCTTGATCTTCCTGGTCTCCAGAACTAGGAGAAATTGATTTCTGTTGTTTATAAGCCACCCAGATTATGGAATTTGTTATTGCAGCACAAATGTACTAAGATGACAGTTACTGCATTTTATATTAAATTCTCACCTAGTCGGGCTCGGTGGCTCAGCCTGTAATACCGCGCCTTTGGGAGGCTGAGGTGACTGGATTGCCTGAGCCCGCGGGTTTGAAACCCGCCTGGGCAGCAGACCTCATCTCTACAATAAATAAAAAAAAAATCAGCCGGGCTTGGTAGTGCATGCCTGTAATTCCGGCTACTCGGAAGGCTGAGGCGGAAGGATTGCCGGAGCCCAGCAGGCCGAGGCTGTGGTGGCCGGGAGCGGCCACTGCACTCCAGTCTGGGCGACAGAGTGAGACTCTAACTAAAAAAAAAAAAAAAAAAAAATTTCTCACCTAAGTTGCATACTACTTGATTTACATAAGAGGTAAGGTTGGTTTACATAAAATGTTAGTTGCAATACTTTTAAAAATTGTCCATTTACTGTTATGAAATTGATAAATTCATGCCTTTGGATAGAGAAAATAAGAAAAGAGCAAGGCACAAGGAAAGTAAATGGGAAAAATTGCTATAGAAAATAATGAGAATAGGTGAAGGCCTTTTGGTTTACAACATTGACATTGATCGACCAGTGTTTGATTGGACAAGTTGAGTTTTTCAACGTGAAAGACTTTTTTGTTGTCCAAAGTTTGGCCAGGAGGTTTTATAAGACAAAAATGACAATAAAAAAATAAAAACCAAGTAAGAAATAAGGAATTCACAAAGAATAAGAATTTGTAGATAATATTCCAAGTATAAGACAGTTATTATCTTGGTGAATATTAAACAACTGATGGAGTAAAATTTGGCAATAGCTACTATCCAAATAAGTTTACCCTTGTATTAACTATAGCGTCTGTGGCTATATAACTTTAAGTCTATGCTCATAATTAGCCTATTTTAAAAAATGTTTCTCTAAGACAAACTTTTTAGTACAAATTAATCCATTTCTCGATCTCATTACTGTTATTTTTCTCTGAAAAATAACTGCATTATTTCTCACATTGTGATTGCCTTTTGTGTTCTTTGTTATCCTAGAGAATTCCACATTTCACTTTGTAAAGTTTTTGTAATTATTACTTTGATACTGACTTTTGAAACTTTATAATAGTTTATGCAGAGGTTTGAGACTTACTGTGTTGGTTGTGTTTTAGCTTTTTGCATTCTTAAGTTATGGTTGTTAGATGACTTATTTTTATAATTTTATAATGGAACTGCCATTGGATTTAAAATACAGATAATATTCTCTAGAAAGGAATCAAATGATGGGAATTCCATGAAAATGGGATCTCTTTTACTTTTTTACCTTTGTAAGTTTTGGGTAAGAAACAGAGTTTTTATTCCAGTTCTTGGTGACATAAAGATTTAATCAGCAAAAACTACATTATCCAGTTTAGAAAAACTAAAGAGAAAAAAAGCTATCCTTTATTTTTTTAATAATAATTCCAATAATTTTCTAAGATGTTAGGTGATTATAAATTTGATACATTAATATTTTAAATATGTACCCTCAATATTTTTATGAAAAATGTGTTGATATACAGAATTTCACAAATTTAGCATCTTTTAGATGTTTTATATACCTGCATAAAATGGGAATCATTGTATCCTTTTTTGCTATGGCCTTAATCATACTATAGAGATATATAATGCAGTAGAATGACCCCCAAATAGTCAATAAGCTTTAGAAGGAGCTAGCTGTCATTTCTAATTATTTTAATCTAGGTCTGAATTACTAAAAGTTGTCCTGACATTAGGAAAATGAAAGCTTATGAGAGCTTTAGCCACTTGCATAGTATGTCTTTGGCTTTTCACTGTTTGTAAAACTTAACTTTGTTTTGCAAAATAATATTTATGTTATAAGCACTTTATTAGGATTTCTGAAGCCTTTCAGGACATTTTCTGTCTTCATTGTTTGGAATACTAATGAAGGTGGGTAGGATTTAAAGTTGGAATACACATCCAAGATAATTGGTCTTTGTTTATGCCATTCATTGTAACCGCATGCAGTATTTTGTTTGTTTCTTTGTTAATTAATTACCAATATTTTTTAAAGGAGGAGTATTACAAAAATCCAGAAATACAGATTCTCTTAAAAAATGGGAAGATATGGCAATTGCAGGTTTACATTTCTTAGATGTAAACAATAGACAGGAGCTGGGAATTGTCTGCTCTGGGTCCTTTGAGATGGCGCATACTCTCCAATTTGTCACAGTTCCTACCACTCTTCATGTTTCTTCTCTACCTTAACAACATTCAGCCTACCTCACTAATTTCTAACAAATATTTTTCTAAGGCATTGAGTTTATGACCCCTTAGACCCAGATAGCTGTTAAGAACTTGCGTTACTGGTGACAACCTTTGTGATTACTTTTTAGGCTCTAGAAATCTCAGTTTTATGGCAAAGGGCATTTTGGTAGTCATTTAGAGGAATTTAAGGCCATTTGAGATAATTAAGCAAAACCTCTAGTCTGGGTTGGAGGATGATATTTAAAGTCATCTGGCAAAACACATAAACTTCTGTTCCTTTCTCTGCTGAATGAATGGTGAAGTGAATCATGGTTTATTTTGTTTGGGCAGTCTACTTACAAAGTTGGGAGAAATTTTGTCCATTTCTATAGAACCAAAATTGATAACCAGGGAGTATTTGGACACTACATTTAATATTGAGTTTCCCTTTCTAGCCTAGATCAGGCTATTCACAGCATCACTCTCCATTTAGGGAAGGATGGTCAGGATGCTTGTGCAGGATTGATCCCTTAGAAGATGCCCAAGTAGTGCTACAGGCTGGCTAATAAGCTGTGAGGTTTCTTATCAAGCAAACAAAACCATTTCAAGTTCTGTTTTAAAAAATTGTGGATTAGATTATTTTGTCCAGTCTTCCTGCCATAACAACTGAATACATATGACATCTCTTTGAAGGTACTGGAAAGATAACATGACAGTTAATTAGCAGGCTGATAAATGAAAAAAAATGGAAATCTAGAAAGTGACCCTGGTATTAGGATGGTTTTTCTCTGGAGGGCAGATTTGTTAACCAATGAGTAATGTTTAAATAGTCTTGTGAGACTAGAAGGGTGAAAGAAAGTATAGGATTTCCAAGGTTGTGACCCTGATACAATTCTTAGTTCAAACTGAAGAACACATCCTACAGGTAAGGGTGAAACAGGAGTAAACCATTCACATAGAATGTAGCTTAAAATTTAGTCATCGGCCGGGCTCGGTGGCTCAACCTGTAATCCCAGTACTTTGAGAGGCTGAAGTGAGTGGATTGCCTGAGCCCGCGGGTTTGAGACCAGCCCAGATAACTTGGCAAGACCTTGTCCATACAGTAAATCAAAAATTAGCCGGGCGTAGTAGCATGCACCTGTAGTTCTTGCTACTTGGAAGGCTGAGGTGGAAGGATCGCTGGAGCCCAGCCGGTCAGCGCTGGGGTGACCATGAGCGTGCCACTGCATTCCAGCCTGGGCAACAGAGTAAGACTCCAAGTCAAAAAAAAAAAAAAAAAAAAGAAAGAAATTTAGTAATCTAGATAGAACATTTTTTTAAAGTAGTTTAAGGTGACAGACATTAGATTTCTGATGCCCCTGGAAACCTGAAAGATACAAACCTGTAGGAAAAGAAGAACATTTTCCTAGGCCTCAGGTTACTTTAGCAAACACATTTTCCAAGTATATCTTCACATAACAAAGCACAGGAGGAGAAAGACAGGAGGAATGAAAATTAGCAAAAACAATAGATTCAAAAGGGCATCAAATATTTGGATTGTGAGATCGACCTTTAATATGTTTACTGTGCTCAAGAAGATAAAAGATTGGAAATTTCAGAATTGGGAACTATTAAGAAAAGACTGCAGATTTGCAAAGGATCCAAATATAAATTTGAACACTGAAAAACCAAGCAGTAAACAAAATTAAGAACTTCAAACATACCAGTTCTCTATTGCTACGTATTAACACAAAATTAGTGACTTAAAACAACATACACTTATCTCACAGCTTCTGTAGGTCATGAGTCCAGGCATGGCTTAATTGGGTTTGCTGCTTCAGGCTACAATTAAAGCCAGGGTAGGGTCTCATCTGGAGGCTCAGCTGAGGGAAAGAGCTTCTTCAAACTTATGTAGTTGTTAGGAGGTTGTTGGACTGAGGACTTCAGTAACTTACTGGCTGTTGAGTGGAGGCATCTTTCAGTTATTTGCTCCATGAGCCTTTCAATTAGGGCTATTTACAACCTGACAGCTTGCCAGAGTCCATAGAGTCTGCTAACAAAATTATTGGTCCACAGCATGGTCACTTTGTCTAACCCACAACCAAAGAGGGGATTACACAAGACATAGCTGGAGGAGATATAAATTAATGACCCACCTTAGTGTTTTCAATAAAAGTTTATAAACACAACTGAAGAGAGAATTACTAAACTGCAAAGTAGAAATAAAATATTCAGAATTACTATCTTTATAAACTCTTGACACTACTCTGCCATCACTAGAAAGGAAGATTTGATATGTACCTATGCCCAGAAATAATCGAAGTAGTTTGGTCAGAAGGAAAAATCAGGATATATTTTAATGGCGTGTAGGAGCTTAGAAATATGGAGAGTATTATGAAAAGGAAATAGATGATTAGGTATTTAGGAATCTCATTTGTTTTTACTCTGGACACCGGGGGACATCCAAAATCTGTAGTAACTCTTTGTACTGGTCTTTGTACAGTTTGCTTCTCAGTAGATATTTTTAATGTTGGTTAATAATACATGAGTGGATAATCAGTGGCAATATATGTCTATATATTACGAGCTATTGCACATGATATTTTATCTTGGTTATGAGTATTTTCTTTTTGCACAGGTTATGAAGGGGAGCCCCCAAAAAACTAGAATTATTTTTTTGAAGGGCAAGTCCCTTGTAGTACAGGCTTCCCTTGCTACGAAAGTGTTTTAGGAACCCATCAGCATCAGTATACCAGCTGACATGGTTGTGAGAGGCTGCGTTCAGTTTCAGTGAATTTTTTTGGCGATGCTTTCAGCGCGTTTGCTTATTTTGTAATGGGTGATTTCTGAGCATACCTGCTGGTACTGTGCTTAGCGTTCAGCAGTTTTGGACCAAAAACAGCATGACCCTGTGCCCCACCCTCCCTACTCACCCAATCTTATGTCAAGCAACTTCTTTTTGGTTTCCTGGATGAAAAAAGTCCTCAGAGGGAAACATTTTGCTGATGCGGAAGAGGTGAAACAAAAAACGGCAGGAGCATTAAAAGGCATCAACTGACGAGCTCAAAAACTGTTTTGAGCAATGGAAAAAACATCTTGATAGGTGTGTTTCATCAAACAATGAGTACTTTGAAGGTGACTGAAGTTTAAACAAGTAAGAATAAATATGCAATTTTTAATAAATAAATTCCAGTTATTTTTGCATCCTCCCATTAAGGTGTCCATATCATTTATTTCTGAGAACTGTAAAATTTTCTCAAATAAATAATTGTTCATTTTAAAATCGACACTACCTCATGGGAGGATAATACTTGTAAATATATTTCAAGTTAGTATTGTTCCCTCTGCTTTCTTTTTCTTAACCTAGAAACAGAGTGCTTTGACTGCTCTGTGACCAGCTGCATCTTTTTTGCAGTCTTGAATCTAAGCCAGAGCCTTGAGCATTTCCAGGCACTGATAAACTTGTTTAGGTTGCTGCCTGAAACAGAAAAATCAAACATGTTGCCAAATGCATAGAAACTAGCCCCAGCTTGCTCCAGACTTCTTAAACTCCTATATAAACACCATATTCCACCCCGCTGTTGGAGACATATCTAGACGGTAGAACATCTCTTTCATACTGTCCATGGCAAGAACCACCACAGAACTCTAACAAATGTTTTGGACTGATCACCCTAGTGTTTAGTGCTTTTTTCTTGGGAATTCTAACTAGTGCCATCTTGGTTCATTTGGAGTAGTCCCTTGTGGGAACTTCACTGCCATTCCAATCACTTTTGGATGTGATGGCAGTTGTAGGTTTAACCCCACATGGAATTTCAGTAAATACAAATATTTTTAATGTCCAATAAACAACACAACTGCAGGTCAAGAGCCAATTTTAATTTCTCTCATAGGCTGTTTGTCTTTGTTCAGTTTAGTTTTACTAGGGCAAATCTCTTTAACGTTGACAACATTTCTTTAGAACAAACCATTATTATATCTAAACTGGCAAAATTGGATAGAGACAGTGACTTGAAAAACCAAGCTACCTGTAACCTTTGATAAGCAAAGTTCTCTATAAACTAAATCATTATAATGCTTCTCCTTTTTAAGAAGGAATTTAAATGTAATGTTCGTATCAGTTGCATATTAGTTTAAAAATGATCTCCAGCTGGATTCATGCTGAATAAATCCAGAAACTTTCTTCATCATTCAAATAGATGCACAGGAAGCTGGGGAGGAAAAGGAAAGCATATGGTGAGTAAATTTCTTAATGCCAGGTATTACATTAACATTAAAACAGCCAACATTCCGCATTCCTATTCATTTGGAACTCGAGGAGAACATTCAGTTACTTATCATGGACTACCAAAGAGGACATATAACCAGCTATTTATTTACAACAACGATTTGTAGAAGCATCCAATATTTATGAATTTATTTGTACATAATATCCTATTACTAATGAATCTTATCTACTTCAGATGGAGAATGGATGATTTAGTTCAGAAAATTAGATTTTCATATAAATTTGTTTTTAGCTTTATTTTAATATTTAGAGTATAAGATTTTTGTTATTGCTGTGAAATACATGATCATTACAGAAAATTGAAAAACAGACAGTAGGGAAAATAATCTCATACTGTTAGCATTTTTGTATTATCTTTTACCTATGAATATTTGGTGAGTATTGTTTTTGAGATCATACTGCAGACATGGGTTTTTACATTTATATTTCATAATCACTTCTCCCTTTTCCCAACTATAAATTTCAGCATTCTGTAAGTAGTCCTTTGGGGGTTATTTTGTAGGTAATTAAATAGTAAAATTATCACAGTATTAAATACTAGAAGAGAAATATGTAAACACTGAATTTTCATAATATTAAGTTCACATTCATTACAGGGGGAAAAATCATATTTTTAATTATAAAAAACGCAATTATGTAAGATTAGCTTATGTGGGCGTAAATATATTTAATGTTGAAATAGTTCACAAGTACACAGATGATTAAAGCCTGACTTCCAATATATTTGCAAGATTTCCATATCATACCACCTGGGTGTGATTCATCATTGGAAAAATAAAGAATCTGTATTTGGAAAGCCCAAAAAGAAGTAAAAATATCTATATAATTATCTACTGGTAAAGTATAATTTGTTGCATCCCTTGGAACCTAGAGTTTTAAATACCATTTGAAAGAACAATGCTAGAAAAGTTCTATCAGTCTAATTCTTATGTTACCTGAAAATATAAAAGAATTTTGCAATCAATTTGACAGCTGAATCTGAAAGTCTTTTGTCATTAACTTGCTAAGTGACTTAGGACCAACCAAGTTTTCCTGAACTCAGTTTCTTCCTCTACTTTGTTGAGTGAACTGGATAAAAAGATCTTCAGAATCCCTCCTAACACAATAAGTCATTTCTCTCACTGCAGATGTAGTTTGCCTCTCCCTGCAGATATAATTGGCCATCAACAACATTTTTTTCCATTTTCTTTAAAACTCCTGCTTCCAAGTGACAAAATAATATTCTGAAGAGCTTGAGAGTTAAGTGGGGGTTATCTTGCCCTTTCATCTAATTTCAACAGTTAAGATATGTTTCTCTTATACTTTTCCCTCCGTAGCAATCTTCCTTGAGGCTAGACATAAACTTTTAGGAAAAAAAAATGAAATGTAATGGTTGTCAAGTACAACGAACTTTATTCAATGCTTGAATGTTTTCTGAAACTGGCATCGAATACTCAGCTCTCTCTGTGCTTGAAGAATAAAGATTTATTATCTCCTAAGGTTGCTACTTTCTGGTTTGAACTGTAGTGAGTATTAGACAATGGTAAGTTGAAATCCGCTTTTTGGTAGCTTCTTTCCATTCATCTTAACTATACCTTAAAGTTATTTGAGGAGCATTTCATTTTTAAAAAATCAGATTTTAATACATTTTTCAGCGTCTTCCTCTGTTTTTGAGTGAAATTTTTCCCTATTATAGATTTGGCACCTATTTTTTTTTTTCCTGAAATTGTGGAAGTCTGCTTCCTAAAGTCTAAAATATTACAATGCCTGCCTTTTCCCAATTTGACCAACATCAACCTTGAGCTTCTGTGGGGTTACCATTTTCCAAGGAATTTGTCAATTTTACCGTGGCAACCATTTTCTTTTTACTGATTAGAATTAGGTTTTGTATAGCTGTTTCCTTAATTACTTCCTTAACCTTGTGAAAAAGAAGAACAGGATCACTAACATTTGCTGGGCATCTTCTACATGCCAAGTACTCAATCACATGCAGTAATGCCACTTAATCTTCAAAACAACTTTGCAAAGGAAGGGTCACTGTCCTTGTTTGATTTGTTGCTTCCTAAATGTATTATTTCTATTAATAGTGTCTGTCAATTTCATTCAATACTAAATATAAATTGATATGTACCTCAATATGATCAAATAGAATGAAGGCAATATTATAAGCTGAATATTTTTAGTGATTTATTCTACAAAAGTTATTTGAAGAAATCATGCTGTTTGTAATTTTCCTTTTTAGCTATATCTTTATGAATGTATTGTCTGTGTAAATAAGTTGTATTATCCATACGAAAATTCATTTGTTATTCAATAAATTCCCAGGGATTTTATGTAGTTTATGAAGCAGGTTTTTGGTTTTGTTTTTCTCTGGAGGTTGGGGAGAGTTTTATATTGTCTTTGTGGAACTGTAACTGAACTGGGAATAAGGGAAGGGGAGAGGGAGGGGAGACCCATAAGTGAGAATTTAACAGGACATACAATGCCAAAGCAGTGAGTTCTGAACGGTGCTGGGGTAACCTGGGTGATATGCATAGATATGGACTGGGGTGGGGGGCTGAGTAGTTTAATGTTCCCTTACAGAAAAAAGCAAGACCATGCTCTCGAGTCCCAATCTCCAATACCACTTTAAAATCTGAGTGCTAGCCGGGCTCGGTAATCTCGCGCCTTTGGGAGGCTGAGGTGAGTGGATTGCCTGAGCCCGCGGGTTCGAGACCCGCCTGGGCAACTTGGCGAGACCGCATCTCTACAATAAAATCAAAAATTAGCCGGGCATGGTAGCCCGTGCCTGTAGTTCCAGCTACTCGGAAGGCTGAGGCGGAAGGATCGCCGGAGCCCAGCAGATCGAGGCTGCGGTGGCCGGGAGCGGCCGCTGCACTCCAGTCTGGGCGACAGAGTGAGACTCCAACTCAAAAAAATAAATAAATAAAATCTGAGTGCTCTAAGGCAGCGGTCCTCAACCTTTTCGGCATCAGGTACCTGTTTCATGGAAGACAACAAGCGGCTGATCATCAAGATCATCAGGCATTGGATTCTCACAAGGAGTGCAAAACCAAGATTCCTCGCATCTGCCAGTTCACAATAAAGTTCGTGCTCCTATGTGAATCTAATGCCGCTGCTGACCTGACAGAAAGCTGAGCTCCGCTAGCTTGAGGCTCCGCTATCGCTGCATGGCCCCATTTCTACCAGGTCAGGGACCGGTACAGTCTGCGGCCTGGGGTTGGGGACCCCCCCCAAAGGGCTATCCTAGCCATAAAAGGACCGCAGGAAAGGCAGTTCACAGAACTCTAAGAAGCCATGTGGTCAAGAAATACAAGAAAAACGATAAAATTCCTTAACCTCAGTAGTAATATGGAGGATGCAAATGAGAATAATGAGTTACTATGTCATTTTCATTGGATTGGAAAAGAATTACACTAACTAACCATGTATCATCTAGGATGTGAAGGAATGGGAACTGTGGTACCCTTCAGGCAAGCATTTAAATTGGTGCAACTGCTTTGGATTGCGGCTTAGTAATATCCAGCGCAACTGAAGAGCACATGCCCTGTGACACAGCAATTGCACTTCTAGATCAATACCCTAATTATACTCTTGCTCCTGTGCACACGAAGGTATGAAAGAGGATATTCACTGTGGCACTGTTTGAAGTAGGGGTAAGTTGGAGATCCTCTAAATATCAATAGATAGGTTGTAATATGTTCATATAAAATACTAAATAGTGTTAAATGAATAAACTTTATAAATATATTATCATGAATGAACCTTAAAAACAAAATTGGGATATAAAAGCAAATTGTTGAAAGATGTGGTCGGTATCCTTTCATTTATACAAGTTAAAAAAAATCCAAAGAAACTTATCTTTATTGCTAGTAGTATAGTCATATGTGGTAAAGTATAAAAATATGAATTGAAAGCTCTACACACTTCAAGATACTGCTAAGGGAAGAAGTGGATAATGTAGGTATGGGATGATAGTTATGTTTGGTTACTTTAGTTATGTTGGTAGAATTTTATTTATTTTAAAAAATAAGGTGTATTAGGAATAATTATGGTAAAATAATAGTGTGTGTTAAGATTGTATAATGGTTGCATTGGATTTCATTCAATATTTTCCAAATTTTCATGAATGCTTGAAATATATATATATACATGAGAGGCAATCCACACAAAAAAATTATTTTTTGGAGGGCAAGCTCCTTGTAGTACAGTCTTCCCCTGCTTGCTAAGTTTTTTAGAACCCAATGACATTAGTACATCAGCTAGTGTTGTTTTGAGAGGCTGCTTTCAGCCTCAGTGAATTTTTCTTTTTCTGAGATTCTTTCAACGCATTTTCCCATTTCATAATGGGTGATTTACACAAGCACACCTGCCCACACCATGCCGAATGTTAAGCAGTTTTTGACCAAAAAGGGCAAGAACCTCATGCCCCACCCTCCTTATTCACCTGATCTCAACCCAATAAATTTTTTTGTTGTTTCTCTGGATGAAAGAAAATTCCTCAGAGGAAAATATTTTGCTGATATGAAAGACAGGAAACAAAAAATGGCAGAAGCACTAAACGGCATCCAAACTGATGAGTTCAGAAACAGCTTTGACTGTAGTGGAAAAAGCATCTCAATAGATTGCATCAAATGGAGAGATCTTTGAAGGTGCAAATAAGTTTAAACATGTAAGAATAAATAAACAAATTTTTTAATAAATAAATTCTGTTTTGGGGGTTTCCTCTCATATATGTAATAAAATGTATGCAAGTTTATATAAATAAATAAATGGCATGTGATATATAACAGAAGCTCTCTCTCTCTCTCTCTCTCTCCCTCTCTCTCTCTCTCTCTCTCTGTGTGTGTGTGTGTGTGTGTGTGTGTGTGTGTGTGTGTGTGTGTGTGTGTATGTGTGAAAAACAAAGGAAGGAAGAGCAAATTTCTGAGTAGCATAAGCATGGAGTGATCCCAAGAAAAAGAAATTTCAAACTTTCTTGAGAATCCACTGTCCCACATTATGACCTAGTAAAATTTCCTGGTTTCACTGATAAAGGAATAAAACTAGGAGGGTTATATGGCTTGTCCTTACACATACATTAGTGGTAGAGCTGAGTCTAGAATCCAAGTGTTCTGAGTCCTGTCCTGTGTTTTTCCTATGTTGCCACAAATGGGTGCTTAATGTGCAGTGTATGACTTGCATAAGATAGACAATCTGTGAATTGTTCTTTACAAATTCTCTTTTATTTTATGTTCGACTAGTTATAGTAAAAGGCATTTAGAAGTGGTGTTAATATTAGCATGCCCAAAGTAACTCTGAGATGACATCATTTACTTCCATATGGGAATGTTCCAGTAAGCATCAAGCTTGAATCTCAAGTGAAAATTGGCTTTTAGGAATTTTTGCAATGTAAAGCCAATTACTTTTTGGCCTATTATTTGTGCCAAGTCAGATTCAAAGTGGTAGTACAAGTGTGTTGCTTGTATACCCAAAGACAAGTTACCCTAAAGTTCTGTTGGTGTCTGTATTAACTACCTGATCTTTTGGATTAAAAGATTGATAGATGGTATTGTTTCTAACTGTAGTTAGTAAAAAAAAAAAAATTCAATGAGTTTATTAGAATCCAGATTATCTTAGCTTTTCTTGACAACCTAGCTAAATGGATTCGTAACTAGCAAAATGGAACATTTTGAGTGCTGTCAGATATTTTGTAGAATCACATAAATTTTGTCGAGAAGTGGTTATATTTTTAGTAAGAGAATTATTTCCTCTGGGAGAAAGCACTGAACATGGAAGCATTAAAACAAGTGACAAGGAATGGAGCTCATTTATTGTACTCATCCTCTTTGTCCTATATCTATAGTCACTAAGCATTCCATGGGGATAGAATACAAAACTGGGTATTGGGAACTACATTCTTGCTATTCTGGTAATTCCACCTGTATCAGTTATTTACAGTATGTTATTTCTCCATCTACAAAAATTATTTTAATAATGGTCATTCTTACTGGGGTTAAGTGTAACTCAATGTGGTTTTAATAGCATGTCTCTTATGATTAATGAGGCTGAGCACTTTTTCACGTGTCTGTTGGTTGCCCATATATCTTCTTTTGAGAAGTGTCTATTCATGTCTTTTGCCCACTTTGTAATGGGGCTTTTTTTTTCCTTTCAGCACACTTGAGTTCCTTGTAGATCCTGAATGGTAGGCCTTTGTCAGATATACAGTTGGCAAATAATTTTTTTCCCATTCTGTGAGCTGTCTATTGGTGTATTTTATTACATTTATGGTCTTGCAGGGGCTCTTTTGATGGTTTCTTTTGCTTTGCAGAAGGATTTTAGTTTAATGAGGTCCCACTTGTCTATCTTATCTCTTATGGCATAGGCTTTTGGGGTTTCCATCAGGAATTGGTTGCCTACTCAGATTTCCATAAGGGTGTCTCCTGCATTTTATAAAATTCTTATAGATAGTTTGAGGTTTTACATTTAGGTCTTTGATCCATTTAGAGTTGATTTTTGTGCATGGTGATAGGTAGGGGTACTTGTTTGTGTCTTCTTGGGTTTCCTTGAGCAGTGTTTTGTAGTTTTCATTGTAAAGGTCTTTCACTTTTCTGGTTAGAAAGATACTGAGGTATTTCTTTTCTTTCTTTCTTTCTTTCTTTCTTTCTTTCTTTCTTTCTTTCCTTTTCTTTTCTGTTTTTTGTTGTTTTGGTGGTTATTGTGAATGAGATTGTGCTTTTTATTTGGCTCTCTGCCTGCTTGTTGGTGCATAAGAATGTAATGGTCTTTTGCACATTTATTTTGTACCCTGAGATTTTGCCACAGATCTTTATCAGTGCAAGGAGGTATTTGACAGATTCTCTTGGATCTTTAAGGTATAGGATCATAGCATCAGCAAAGAGGGATAACTTAACTTCCTCTTTTCCTATTTGAATACCCTGATTTTCTTCTCTTGTCTAATTGCTCTAGCTAGGACTTCCAGCACAATATTTCACAGCAAGGGTGAGAGTGGGCAATCTTATCTTGTTCTGGTTTTCAGGAGGAATGCTTCCAGTTTCTGTCCATTTAATAATATGCTGGCTGTGGGTTTATTGTAGATAGTGCTTACTATTTTGAGGTATGTTCTTTCTATGCCTAGGTGTTAGGGAGTTTTTATCAAGAAGGAGATGCTGGATTTGGTCAAAATATTTTTTTTGCATCTAATGATATAATCATGTGGCTCTTGTTTTTATATCTATTGGTGTATTTTATTACATTTATGGTCTTGCAGATGTTGAACCAGCCCTGCATCAGAGGGATGAAGCCTAATTGGCCATGGTAGATGATTTTTAAGATGTATTGCTGGATCTGATTTGCTACAATTCTGTTGAATATTTTCACATCTATGTTTATCAGGGATATTGGCCTGTAGTTATCATTCTTAGTTGAATCTTTACCCAGTTTAGGTATCAGTGTGATGTTAGCTTCATAAAATGATTTGAGAGCATTTCATCTTTCTCAATTGCCTGGAATACTTTCAATAGGGTTGGTATGAGCTCTTCCTTGTATGTTTTGTAGAATTCCACTGGAAATCCATCTGGTACAGGGCTTTTTTTTTTTTTTTTTGTAGGTAGTTTTCTTATGATGGAGTCAATTTCTTGGGTTGTTTTTGGTCCATTTAGTGTCTCAGTGTCTTCTGGTTTCAATCTTGGAAGGTTGTGTGATGTCAGGAAAGTCCTCCATTTCATTTAGGTTATCAAGTTTGTTTCCATACAGGTGTGCATAGTAATCTCTGACAATCTTTTGCATTTCTTCAGGGTCAGTTGTGATTTGATCTTCTGCATTTCTGGTTGTGTTTATTTGGACTTTTTCTCTTTTTTTCATGGTCATTCTGTCTAGGGGACTGTCAATCTTGTTTCTTGTTTAAAAGAATCAGCTTTTTATTTTGTCGATTTTTTTTCTACAATATTTTTGTCTTTTATAGTCCATATTTGGGTTTTTACTTTGGTGATCTGGATTCTTCTGCTAAAGTTAGGGTTTTGATGGTCTTCTTTTTCCAGCCCCCTTAGGTGATTTGGTAGGCTGTTAACTTGTGATCTTTCCATTTTCTTGATGTGTGATTGTAGAGATATTAATTCCCTTCTTAGAACTGTTTTCATGGCACCCCAGAGATTTTGGTTAGATTTTTCTTCATTTTCATTTGTTCCAGGAATCTTTTAATGTCTGTTTTAATTTCTGTGTTGACCCAGTAGTTGTTCAGCATCATGGATTTAGTGTCCATATCGTTGTGGGTTTGGGGTGAGGTTTTTTTTTTCTTTTTGAGTTGAGGTCTCACTCTGTCACTCAGGATGGAGTACAGTGGAATGATCATGGCTCACCACAGCTTTGAACTCCCAAGCTCAAGCAATCCTCCTGCCTCAGCCTCCCAAGTAGGTGGAACTACAAGTGTGTGCTACCACACCTGGCTATTTTTTCTTTTTCTTTTTTGTAGAGATGAGGTCTTGCTATGTTGAGCAGGCTGGTCTCGAACTCTTGTGCTCAAGCAATCCCCCTGCCTCGACATCCCAAGGTACTGGGATTATAATAAGAGTCACCACTCCTGGACTGAAAGTCACACTTGTGAGCAAGCCACATAAAACCTCTGGTTTTCTTTTGAGTCCAAAGTGCTGTCAATCTTTACCTATGGCTTATCAATACTGAAGGAGTTGACTTTCACTAAATGCACCAAGGTGGCCCCTAACTCTTTGCCTTTATGTTTGTTTATTCATTTGTTCACCTGCATATAAAATTGGTGAACCTTTTCCTGGCTCAAAATCTGTGAACCCCTTTCTGGCTCTTCCACATGGATTGAGACTCTCCTCCCACTTCTTATCCCATATATGCTCCCATCATCTCCTCACTGTATTGTATTTTATTGGTTCTAGGTTCCTTGAGAGTACGAATTATGTTTATTTTTTGTTCAGTCTCTAGTATGTCGCACAATGCCTGGTACATAATAATGCTCAGTAAATAACTGGGTAATGAATTAATAATCTTTTTATTTAGAATACATGGCATGAGCAATTAAAATATAATTTTCCATGCAATAATATTTGACTTACAAACTTTGAAATTAGAAATATTTTGAATCTTCTACTGGCTTCACTCATGTCCAATCAGAATATTTTTAAAATGTAATTCTATCTGATTTAAATATATTGACCTTTGGGAGGAAAATGCAGTTTGCTACTGTAGTAGATGATCACATAGTTGCAGTAAATTATAGACATCAGCACACTTATTATCTCTACTGTCTATTTTGTGTCTTCCCACCCTGCAATCAGCAGAACGCTTTGTAGATCATATTTGTTCTCTTTTGCAAGGCACTGTGTGGGTGCTCTGATGTGTAAATTGCCAATGCAAGAAGGAAAATGACTGCTGGAGCAAAATGTAGGTGGTGTCTGTTCTTACCTTTGGGGGGAAAATATTGTTTTGTAACTGGTCTCAAAGTCTGAAGAAATGTTCTATCTCAAGACTTTTTTCCCCCTCCACATTATATGACTGAAAATGGTACAAGACTTCTAGCATCATCTTCATTCATTCACTCACTCATTCATTCAGTGAGTGTTTGTTGAACACCCTGTACTTGCCAGGTATTATCCTGTATGATGTGGTTACAAAAATGAATAAGATAGAGTCCCTATCTACACAAGGATTTTAGACTGGTAAGAAAGCCTGCAGAAGAGACAATTACAATAATAAGTATCATAGTAGGTAACCTGAATAAAGCTGAACTACTAGGATATGTTCCACAGGGTATAGCATATATGAGGAACGCAATCCAAAAATTGAAAATCTCAGTAAATAACTGGGTAATTATTTTTGTGTATTTTTGTGTATTTTCTTCAGAAATGCCAAGAGCAATTATCCAGTAATGCACTACAAAATACCCTAAAAATCTTCTGCACTCAACCAACTCCCACAGTTGATTATCACAGTAAGGTTGCTGTCTCCAATCTTCTCATTATCTCATACCCAACCCTTGTTCTTTTTGCCTTCTCTTCCTTTTCTCTTTGATCGTCTTTCCTTCTTCAAAACTCACTATGAGAATTCATGCCACTCTTGGTTTTTTCTATTTCTTCCTCATTTTTCAAAGCTATACTTTTTTCTCTCAAGAATAGACTTTGCCTGTCTGAATGTAAGTAATATAGATTTTTTTCCCTGACATTTGATACTTGATACCTACACCACAATCCTGATCAGCTAAATGACCAATATAATGGAGAGCTCAGAAGTCAAGCAAAAATAGGAGAATTTGAATGACGCTGTGAATATTTATGCATTAACATTTTCCTCTTATCCCAATAAGAAATTAGGACAGCGCTGATGATATCTTCCTTACAAAGGTGGGATTCAATGAGTAAATACAGCATTTTCCAGCTTACATGAAATAAAACGAAACCATGATTTCTAAGCCCTCTGGACCTAAATATATTTACAAATTTTGCTGCTGAAATGAGATGGATAATAAAACAACAATAACAAAAGAATCTTAGATAATATTTTAGAACAAGTTGTCTTAGGAAATTCTAAAATGAAAAATTTTGGTTCTGGACTAAAAAGTGGCTTCCTACTTTGAAAAATATGCCAGGTTTAAAATAGGCTGGGATCCAGTTGTGATGTGTTTGAGTCGGCATGAGAATCTAACACTGAGAATTTGTTTCTCTCCCAAGCTTGGAAACATTTTACTGAGTCTGTCACAGAGGACTTTTGACATTGTTTAGTCCAATTTTCAGCCTAACGAATACATCTCTTTTATAATATGACAAACAGTCATTGACCCACTTCAGGGTTGCTCTGGAGAAGTAGGGTAGTGTGAGAAGGCTGGAGGAAGATTTCCCATGAAGAAAGTATTTGAACTATGTATATTTTAGGCGGGTAGTAGAGTGCCAGTAGATGAAGATGGGAAGAGAAAGAACATGATAAATTTAGAGAGACAGATCACATACTCATGTTTGTGGAAAATTTAGTAACTTTGTATTGTTGGGATATAAGTCTTTAGAAAAGGTTCTAATGTGAGATAAGTGTTGGAAATATATTTTGGGAAAAGTGGCGAATTTGTTAAATGCCACGACAAGGAATTTGGTATTTATCCTGGAAGCAATGAATAGTTCAGTTCAGCTAGTAATAAGAAGCCTCCCACAATTCTTGGAGTTGAATTTATTTATTTTTAACTAGAGAAAGAAAAATAAACGAATGAACAAATGAATGAATGACTAACAAAATCACCTTTGCAAATGTTTTTCTTTTTCTTAATGCAAAAAATTTTAAAAACATTATTACTGTTTTCATTTGGTCCACAGCTTGGGAGGGGGCTCCAGGTTGGAAAGCGGAACCTAGATGTTCCTTGTTGCTCTTGGAGATGAGCCTTTCGAAGGTGTAGTCACCCAGCCCAGCCTGGGGCCAGCTGGCCTGGAGAGATTGACTAGGGGATTGTCCAGAAATGGTCCACACCCTCCAGGGCCACATCTTCACAGCGGAAATAAAATTGCAGAGAAAGGTAGGTACAGAAGACCTGGCAGCTGACAGTGCTTACACATGTCAGAATAATCCTGTTGCATGTGATTGCTCATGGCTGGTTGGCAACAAAGAGGTGACCAAATACACACACATGCCCCCATACTAACAAAAAACATCAACAACAACCAAAAAATGGCATAACTGATCTCAGCTAGGCCATAGCTGTTAAGATGGTCCTGGATTTTGCAAATGGAGAGGAGTTTGAAGGGTGAAGGGTGGTAGAAACTTTAGGAGCCAAATTCCTAGGTCTGTAGTGTCCTAACATTGTTGAAATAAGTAGCAGGCCGGGCTCGGTGGCTTAGCCTGTAATCCCGCGCCTTTGGGAGGCTGAGGTGAGTGGATTGCCTGAACCTGCGGGCTCGAGACCCGCCTGGGCAGCGAGACCTCATCTCTACAATAAATCAAAAAATCAGCCGGGCATGCTGTAATTCCAGCTACTGGGAAGGCTGAGGTGGAAGGATTGCCGGAGCCCAGCAGGTCGAGGCTGCGGTGGCCGGGAGCGGCCACTGCACTCCAGTCTGGGTGACAGAGTGAGACTCCAACTAAAAAAAAAAAAAAAAAAAAAAGAAAGAAGTCACAGATTTGCAGAATCAATGGACACCCTTTGCAGGACTTTTTTTTCCCCCAGTAACTAAGTCTGCCTTCAAGATTTTGGTCCAACTCATTAATCAAGAAAAGGGATTCATAAGGTAAGAGCACAATGGTGCTTACTCTATTGGGGACTTCTCTCCTAGCTGTCACAGTCCTTGGCTAAGCACATAGTGGAAATAAATGTTCCAACAGCTGATACTTCCACCAGTGGTAGGAGCATCAGCTGATATTTCACTCCAATACTCGAAAAGATCTTTTATTTCTATGACTTCATTCCGAGGTGAAACAAACTATACCAGGAGCAAGAGATACCAAAATAATACCATAATTTTTAAAAATCACATATATCATTTCTTTCCAGAAATTTTATTGAATCATTATGGCAAGGATTATTACCACAATTTTAGAAAAGAGGGAACTGAATCTAAGAGTGGTCACATGATATACTGAAGTAAGGGGAACTCTAGGATGCAGACTTAGATTTTTCCATTTCTAAGCCCACTGATGTTTCTAGAACCTTACAATAAACTCCAAATATGTTTTGATAGAAATGTGTAGAGATCGACTGTATGAGCAGGACACAAAATGTGGCCCATCAGAACAGAGAAAGAATGATGTGAACACTGTACAAATACATTCTTTGAGATGAAGTGATTTATAATGCTTACTATACCCAGTGTGAGAAAAGATTAACTAATAATGCTGAGAAAATGATTATTCTACTAGGAAACATGTTCTTCACTTCCATCTGTCCTTGGAGATGTAGCACAGGCAATTTGCCTGAAGAGCAATCCTGTGAAACAAAAAATGCAGACAAATTTTAAGGAGGTCAAAGAAGAGTTAGGGAAGAAAAATGCCCAAGGAATTGTTAATAAAACAAATGTATTTAACCTGTCAATGGTTATTTAAAAGGGGCTTCCCTTCTACTTTGAAGCTTAATAATAGTTTATTCAGGTTTTAAAAATATATCTTGATTACTCATAATGATGGGGTGCATATCTTTGTCCAATTTTCCTCACTAGACTTTGTTGCTCCAGTCTCTCCTGCATTCTTAATGATAGTACTCCTTGGTTTCAATTTCTCTTTCCCCCCCCAAACAAGTACTTTCACAGTGCCATGCATGTAAAAGGTACTCACTCAATATAAGCTATCGATCAAAAGTCAGATTTAGCTTTATTTTCCTGACAGCAACAGTATGGGTCATGAAATGGACAAAGAGGAGAAGTAGCAATAAAATTCCCAGGTATATAAGTAAACTTCATTATTAGGAATATTTGTAATTACATATATTTGCTTATAAATATTTAGCTAATTAGTTTTATATATATAACTATTATTAGTTATATATATATAAAACATTCAAAATTGTTAAACACAGCCTACCACAAATGCTCTATTATTATCTTTGCATTTTAAGAAACTTAATCTTTCTTCTTCCTCCCTTCCTTCAGCATAATACAGATTTTGTATAAGATAGGAATAACAATAAGACCTACTTTCTGGTGTGATTTTGAAAACTATATAAGGTGATCCATTTAAGGTGCTTAGCATGTTGCTAGCAATGTCAGCTTATTTTGGAGGCTAGGTTGCTCAAATTGAGACTTCATTTCTGCCAGGCACCAGCCTAAGTGTTTTACATGAATTATCTCTTTCTATCTCTTCATCCTCCTTTCGAAGATGAGGCTTGTGGTCATAGAAGCTAGGGAATAGTAGTGACAATATTTCATCCCAGGTAGTCTCATTCTAGCTATCCAATTCTTAACCATCACACCATAGTGCCTCTCAGTCTGAACATCTGTGACTTTTCCTACTTTCCCTCTACACGCAACAAACTCAGCTCTGCCATGTCTTAGCATCCTTAATGGCAGGATTTTCAGATGGAGCAAAAGCTTAAGTCCTTTGAGCTACTTGAGTGAAGTCCTGAAGCAATATATCAACAACACAGAGATTTCCCATTAATATTGAAAATCACTAAGACACCTCCAAATGTAAAATAGAATTATGTTTACATTAAATTATCCATATCAAAAGCTCTGCCAGATGTCAATAAATACCTATTGAAATATTCAAGAAGTAAATGTCACATTTGCTAACAGTTTAGAAGTCAATTAACCTTTTTCCTTCATTGCTGCAACAAGAACTCCTGATCTGGTGGAAAATTTCACAAAATTATGAGTGTTTTGAATGGAAGAAACATAGAATTTCTTGGATTTTATTGATATAAAACAGTTCAATAAGTACATAATTTAGTACTTATTGCCAGTGCTACAGAAATAGCCACCACAAAAAAACCTGCAATTAAAATTTCACTAAAGCTTTTAGACAAATGGTAGATTACTAAAAAACCAAAATTTTATACTGATAATTTAAGTGACAATACTGAATTTGTATATTTTTCCCACTGAAGTTGACTAATGTTTTTGACAATATGCCTGACAATATTATTCTTTTGAAGTAGTTAGTGTTCACAATTTGTAATTCTACGTTTTCCAACATTTACTGTTTTGGGGTATATACTTAATCAATGATTGTAAAGCAGTCACAGGAAAACAGGAGAAATATAAAATCTATCACATTTTAAGTAGTGTTTGCTGTGTTCATGTAAAAGGCTATACATCTAAGGGGACAATTGTCTCATTCAGAAAAACATAACTAAAAGAAAGGATGTTATTCATTGAAAAATATACAGATTTTATAATTCTTGCATCCTGCACCTAGCACTGAATCCCAGCAGTTAACATAATATCTAGCTATTAATCTAACACTGCTAACACCCAAGAGGACTTCCACACATATTTGTTGAGTGGGCAAATTCTAGCTACTTAACAGAACTACTATAGATGATTGTGTATGTGTGTAAGTTTATGTGTGGCTTTTAGACAGGAAAGAATCATTTATACATCATCAGATGGAAAAAAGTTTGTAAAACAAAGGATTAAATGACTTTGAGAGTAAAAGTTAATTAGCAATTCAAAGTCCAAACTTGGATATGAAATATAAATTCATGCTGTGTAACTGTCTTAAAAATGCCTTCTTTTTCGGATACTTCATAGACATTGACTGTTACCTTAAGACATGTGTTGATGTATCAAATAATGACAAATTTTAAGAATGATAAATAAACAATGTTCAATCACATTTTCCAAACAAGTTCGAATTACAAATATGTTATACCAGGATATATGCTTTCTCTTATGATTTCACATATCTGACAGTTTGGTATTTCTGTGGAAAACATCATCTTGCATGAAGAGAGAGAACATTTTAAGCTACACAGGCAATTCCATCTCGTTATAAATAGGTTGTGTTTTAGAAGTTCATTTGAAAGTTAATTTTTTGAAAGTTATAACCTATTTTCCCGTGGAAGCAATGTGAGAAATAGGACTTAGATTCCCAGGATGCCAGGTAGCATTGTGGCTTGTCTAAACAATTTAATGTAAAAGTAAGTGCTCTGGAGTAAGAAAGATCTGGATTCAAATTTCAATTCCCCAGGTGTTAGTTTTCTCCACTATAACATGGTGCTAATTATAGCACTCACTTCACAGCATCTGTGTGGATTAAGTGAGGTAATGTATTATTAAGTAAACTGCATGCTGCCAAGCAGATACTACTTATTTTTTAAAAAGAAGCCATTGTTAGTTACCAAATTCTGTTATAGTGCATGTTCTCATCCTATTTTAAATACCTTTATTGTATCCCGTTCCTTTTGGGATCCCAGACATTGGTAGTATTTAACGATTATTCACATAATTCTGCTTTACTGCATCACAGCAGACTCCATACATTTCCTTATGTTCTTTCTTAATTTAAAAATGTGGGGGTACAATTCAGGGTTAAGTATAAAAGTGTTCATTATGCAGGTACCCTTGTTGATGAGATGTGCCCCCTCCACCTCCCTGGCATTTTCCCACTAATAAGTCTGTAATAAAACTTTTTTTTTTCCAATCCCTTTCTTCCTTTATGTTCTTTTCTCAGCAGGAAATGAATCCATCCTTCTTCCTTTCAAGTCCTAGCTCAGCTGCTACTTCCTCAAAAGACATTTTCCCTCTCTGGAGTCAGACTTGTCAGACCTGGAAATGACAATACAGAAATTCATATGGAAACATAAATGACCATGAATAGCCAAAACAATCCTTAGGAAAAGAAACAAAGCAGGAAGTATCACCCTTCCAGACTTCAAACTTTACTGTACGGCTACAGTAATCAAAACAGCCTGGTACTGGTACAAGAACAGGCACATAGACCATTGGAACAGGATAGAGATTCCAGAAGCAAAGTCTCGTTTTCTCCACCACCTCATCTTTGACAAAGCCTCCAACAACAACCACTGGGGAGAGGAGAACCTATTCAGTAAATGGTGCTGGGAAAACTGACTGATCACATGCAGAAGATTGAAACAGGACCCCTACCTTTCACCATACACAGAAATCAACTCTAAATGGATCAGAAATCTAAACATAAAACTTCAAACTAGCCGGGCTCGGTGGCTCAGCCTGTAATCCCACGCCTTTGGGAGGCTGAGGTGAGTGGATTGCCTGAGCCCGCGGGTTCGAGACCCGCCTGGGCAGCAAGACCTCATCTCTACAATAAATCAAAAAATCAGCCGGACGTGGTAGCGCATGCCTGTAATTCCGGCTACTCGGAAGGCGGAGGCGGAAGGATCGCCGGAGCCCAGCACGCGAGGCTGCGGTGGCCGGAAGCGGCCACTGCACTCCAGTCTGGGCGGCAGAGTGAGACTCCAACTCAAAAAAAAAAAAAAAAAAAAAACCTTCAAACTGTAAGAATCTTAGAAAATGCAGGAGATGCCGTTATGGAAATTGGAACTAGCAACCAATTCCTGATCAGAACCCTAAATGTCCATACTATAAGAAATAAGATAGACAAGTGGAACCTCATCAAACTAATGAACATCTGCAAAGCGAAAGAAACCATGAAGAGAGCAGGGAGACAATGCACAAAATGGGAAAAAAATATTTGCCAACTGTATATCTGACAGAGGTCTAACATCTAGGATCTACAAGGAACTCAAACGTGCCAAAAGGAAAAAAAAACAAAAAACAAATAGCCCATTAAAAAGTGGGCAAAAGACATGAATAGACACTTCTCAAAAGAAGATACATGGGCAGCCAACAGGCACATGAAAAAGTGCTCAGCCTCATTAGTCATCAGAGAAATGCAAATCAAAACCACATTGAGATACCAGCTAAACCGCAGTAATAATGGCCATCATTAATAAAACAACAACAGATGCTGGTGAGGATGCAGAGAAAAAGGAACACTTCTACACCGCTGGTGGGAATGCAAACAAGTACAACCTCTTTGGAAGACAGTGTGGTGATTTCTAAAAGAACTAGAAATCGACCTTCCATATGACTCAGCAATTCTCCTATTGGGAATATACCCAGAGGAACTCAAACCATTCTACAAAAAAGATACCTGCATACATATATTTGTTGCAGCTCTATTCACAATAGCAAAAACATGGAACCAACCATGTTGCTCATTGAACCTGGACTGGATTTAAAAAAATATGGTACATATACACTCAATGGAATGTTATGCAGTCATAAAGAAGGACAAACATATGGACTTCACAGCAACTTGGGTGGATTTAGAGTTGATCGTACTCAGTAATCTATCACAGAATCAAAGAACAGAGTACCATATGTTCTCACTCATAAGCAGAAGTTGAATAATTATAATACTTTAAGAAAGGGATTGGCAGTGGTGGGAAACTGTCAGGGGATTGGTGTGGGATTGGCAGTTGAGGAAAATTGCTAGGGGAGGGAGGGGCACACCTTATCAACAAGGGTACCTGCATAATCAATGTTTGTATACCTAACCCTGAATTGTACCCCACATCTTTATAATAAAAAAAGATTAAAAAAAAAGAAAAATGTAAATGTTTGAGAAAGTGCTAATGCTAAGCAGAACTAACTGTAGAACCAGCAAAAGGCTCCTGGATATGTGAGTGATATCTGCTTTTAGGGGTGAGTGAGGCAAGTGTTCACTCTAACAGGGATCCTGGAGCAGTGAAGTAGAGCTCTTGTCAGAAGTCAGAATAGGTAAGAGCCCGGCTATCAGGGATCTACCAAAATCTACCACAGAAGAGTAAAGTAGCACGGACACCAGCAGAAGCTATGCTGTGTAAACTTGTCAGTAAGCCATTTATGGAGACATTATTTCATTCATTTTTATAATCCTGCCATCTAATGCCTAGTGCCAGGCTACCTGTTCATTAGCTGACTTGGTTACTTGGGTAGAACAGAGATACGGAAGAATTAAGGGAGAGTATGGACAACTAAGTTATATAAAAGTTCAAAAGTCTATGTTAAACTATATTCACCAAAATAAAACGTCACTAAAGGTATGGTTCTACATAAAGTAAAACTGCCTACTAGATGCCTCTGCATTATTCTCTGACCCATGTTTGTCTTTCTTTTACTTGTTTTGCTTTCTATCTAAAGGGACACAAGTGTGTAAGAACAGATTGAGGAATAAAACAAGAGACAGAATGTATGTAGGGCCTCAGAATCAAACACATTACATAATGATACAAAAATGGGGAGCTAACAATAAATTTTAAACTGACTGAAATCGCATTAGAGATAATTTAAAACAAAAGATGTTAGAGAAAACACTGTGGAAAGTAAGTTGTACTGACAAGATTGCCTACTTCTCCCTCAAATTTCTTATCTTGGTCTATTTGCATGAGTGCCTGCTAGGTACATCTCTTCTATAGATGTTTTCTTAATTTTTCAATTTATTATTTTTTGATAATAGCTTTGCTGTTTTTGTTAAAATAATAAATACTATTAAAAGTTTTTTAAATAGCAAAAATCACTCCTAATACTACTCCTCAGAAGTAATCACTCTTAATGTTTTGAAAAATTTTCTTCCAGTTCTCTCTCTCTGTCATATTATAAAGATCATTATTGTAATTTACACAAGTGGTTGATTCCTAAGTACCAGATTGTTTTCAGTTTTTCTTTAGTATACATTTATTATTCCTTTAAAAACAAGTGCTTTCCTTATGCCAAAGATAAAGCTCAGCTTAACAGTAATGCAAAATCGAGTAATCATCCAATTTTTCTAAACTAAGACTAAGTTTCTGAAAGGCATTTATGTTCAATGCTACTCAAGATTAAAAAGAAATTAATGAACAAAAATCAAGTCTAGAAACCTCTAAGCTTCCTGATTAGAGTGGAAAAAACACAGGGGTTTATAGTTTAATCAAGAAAATAATGAGGAAATGGAGGAATTACCACTTAGATCCAGAGCCATTTATTTGTCATACTTGTGGAAAGTGTGTGTGTTTGTGTGTGTGTGTGTGTGTGTGTGTGTGTGTGTGTGTGTGTGTGTGTGTATGTTTAGGTTTCTGGAAAGATAAAACAATGAAACATTTGAAACAATGAAAACCAGAGCAAAGTATTGCCTTTACCTTGCTTTGAAAGCCTCAACAGCTGTTAGGGAGAAAAATATTAGAGAACATCTTGCTTGTCTGATTATTTCTCAATTTACCAGTACTAAATTATAGACTTAGAAACTCCATCATGGCAATTAGGTCACTACAAACTTGTTTTAATGAGACAGGATGTACTACCTAATGCTTATGTTTTAAAACATATTGAAGATAGGTGGGAATTCACCATTGTGTGGCTGCCCAAGACATGGCTTCTGTTCTGTAAGTCCCTATTAAATGTTACTCTCTGTGAAACTGAATTTTTCTGCCTCTTTCTTTGGCTTCTTAGCTAGCTTATGCTTTAAGGGTACGTTTGCATAGACCTACTCACCACAGAACAAGGAATGAGACTTGGCCTCTAAAAAACTTAGTTTCCCTTGTGTAGTGTGAGACAGTAACACCTATTTCTAAAGACTGTGTAGAAAAGAGGCCAGCAAATATTTTCTGTGAAGAGTCAGATCGTATTTTAGACTTTGTAGACCATATAGTTTCTGTCCCAACTACTTAAATCTGCCATTGTAGTATGAAGGCAGCCATAAACAATATGCAAAAAAATGGACATGGCTATGTTCCAATAAAATCTTGTTTACAAAAACAGGTGATAGGCTAGATTTGGTCCATAGGACCATAGTTTGTTGACCTTTGGTACTGGCAGAACAAAACAAAAATGTAATTCATTTACTATTATGCTTGATGCTTAGGAGGAACTCAAGCAGTATTGATTCTTTGTGCATATATATTGCCAATAAACAATTTAAGACATTCTTAAGATTTTACTTTTATATTAAAACCTTAGAGGAAGTAGACTTATGTCACAGAAATGAGTTAATTCATTGCTGTCCATTTCTACTATAAGCGTTTTGATAATGTTACTATCAAATTTAGGCCAAAACATACATATATAGAACTCAAGATGATGGTGGGATAACATAATGGGTACAAGCCCTAAAGGACTATGATGTCATGAAGAGAACATAGTAAGGGCTCCAGATGGCTCCCTTAAAATAATTCCTTCTATAACCTGGATTTGCAAAAAGGGGTCCCAGCTAATGATCTTACCAAACTGTATAAAGCCTTTTAAAACTGAAGACTATTTAATGACAATACCAAAAAAAAAAAATTAAAGATAAAGGATTTTCTTTTACAAAATGATCTCTTCTCAAGTATTTGTCCTACTGAATTGTTATTCAGAAATATTTTTAGGTCCAAAAAGATTGTTCAAACACGAACTACATAGTTGGGTATGAATATTTGCAGGTAATGCTAGAAGGCCAGATTTCTGAAGTCTAATTGACATGACTCAGTTTGGTTATTTTCAGAAAATTATAATTCACTTCTCAAATAGGAAAAAGAAAAAGAAAATGGCTACTATGAAAATTAAATCTTGCTTAGGACTGCAATACCAAGTACAGTGAGAGTGACTGTTTCTACGCCTAAAGTGAAAAGGCAATAATAAGCTACATTTAATTTTGGCTCTCATTCCCAATCCCTCACTTAAGAAATAATTTAAGATTTAATTTTAAATCATTATTATGAACATCCAAATCTCTTATGTGATGATTTGGAATAGAGCAGGTGGTGGGGTTGAGACAAAAGCCTTTACTGAAGATTAAAAACTATAATACTTTAATCACAATTCTTTTAAGTTTCAACATACGAGGTAAATGTGTTATCTTGATGGTTTTTATAGCTCAAATGTAGGAAGTTGTAGAATGAGAGAACTCCTTAGGATGGAGAAGGGTCAGATACACATCAGCAAACTGAATTAAAACTCATAGCATCTTATGTTGCATTTTCCTAGTCCACCAAATTGTATAGACAATTCTGACTTTTCTAGGAAAGAATTTTATATGCTTGGTAAGTATCAGTATTGCTTTTATTTTTCCTTAAAGGGTAACTGTTGCTAAAGACACTGGTATATCTATATATCTATCTATATCTTTACCTACCTGCCTATCTACCTGCCTACCTACCTACCTACCTACCTACCTACTTACCTACTTATTTATCTGTCTATACTGGTAAGATAGTAGTTTATGGCTCTCTTCCAACTCTTCCATTCAGCACATGGCTTTCCCAAGGGGACTGTTCTACTTTATAATTGTGCTGTTATGAGAAACTGCTTTAGCCAGGTGCAGTGGAAATTTTTCTTCCTTTCACGTACGCTAAGCCAGCCACCCCCTCATGCATGTGGCTGCATGTGTTTCTGTGAATGTCAATTTGCACGTACACCTTCAGATTTAGTTCTTGACCTTCATGTCGTCTCATTCTATTGATGCTCTTTGGCCTATTTCCTTTCATCCTATGATTTCTGGTACTATCTCTGTATGAACCATAGATACCAAATTCAAGTTTCCAACCCATGTCTCTGACCTGAATACTGAAATACATACATCTAAATGGCCCCTGAATGTCTCAACTTCCATATGCAACAGACAACTCAAACAGCATGTTAGAAACTCAACAACTCATTTCTCTTTTCCTTTTATGTTTTCAGAACATAGCCCTTTAGCTATATCCTTATCTCAGTGAATGGTACTTTTATTTATGCAATCTGAGAGAAAACTTCATCTTCCTCATCTCTCACAGCCAATTAATTCACCCTCCCTAAAATCTTTGGGATCTGTCCCTCCCCCCCATCATAAACTTACATGAAAGTCTCATAATATTTCTCTTACTTTACTGTTATAGCTTTCAAATATTCAGTTTGCCTATAGTCGAGCTCTTCTCCAATTCATTTTCATAATCTATCAATGCATAGTTATCTTTCTAAAGCACACACTTGGATTTGAGATTTATCTAGCATTCATCTGGTGCAGTAAATTCCCAAGTTTACCACATTTGTTTCAATTTTGTACCTCCAATTTCTAGATGAATTGTGGAAAAGATTTACTAATTCATTTTCTTATTCATTCATTCATTCTCTTTTTATTGAGCACATCCTGTGATCCAGGAACCATTATACAATTTATTATACAGATGTAAACAACATAAATGAAGCCTCTGTTTCATGAAAAAAAAAGTGTGATATGCAGAAAGTAAGCAGAAATGGCTATTTTATAAAGGGTTATTACAGAAGGCCTTTCTACGAACACATAATTGGGACTAGAATCTTAAGGGTGAGAAGGATTCAGCCTTGAGAAACAAAAAGGAGACAGTGTATTTGGAGCACGGTACACTAAAGGGAAATTGCAATGAGGTAAGAATTTACAGACGGGAAAAAGTCAGATTTGGAGGTGGACAGTACTCTTTCATTTCTTGTCTTACCAAGTAAATATAAACAGGTAGGTAGGGAGCATCTTCATTTTTTTTTTTAACTTGGTCAACTAACAGACACAGGAGAGGTGCTTTCTAATCTTTTCAAGCTACTGCCTTTAAATTTCCATGGGATACTGCAATCTGTTTAAACATAACCCCTCGGGATTGGTGATCTTCACTGGCCTTTGGACAGTTGATTGGGAACCTTCAGTACCATCAATGAATATGCCAAAAATTCCTCATGATACATAAAATGGATCCATTTCATGACTTATTTTTTCAAGTCTTTTAAAATCTTTAAGCAGAGACACAGAAGTACTGGTTCAGAGTTAATGAGCATCAGGAAAAAAAAAAATTCTTCCGTTGTTTTGATTCATGATAAAGGACCTGATGTCACATTAGAGCAAAAATGTCCCAATTTTTTTTAAGCAGTATCAAATTCACATATGTTCTATATTATCTCTAAATGTCCAAAAGTGTTATAATATTCAATATCTCAGCTTATTAACTGTATCTTTAACTTCTTATATGCAGAAGTCACTATTATGAAGACAGAATTGCAAACTGTTGTTTCAGAGACAAACACACCAATTTCCAAATAATGCAAATAGCCAATAGCATACAGTATAGTATACTTAACAGGATTTGGTTGAATGTTTATGGTACTGGATGAAGTTGGATGTAGGTATGAATGGGGTTCTATTTGGTGTAATGAAGACAAACAGAATTGGCATTCTTGTCTCTGAACTTTGGGAAAAACTTCAGTTCCTCTGAGGTTTAGACTGGGAGCCTATTTTTTTAATATGGTACTCAACAAACTTGTCTAGTGATAAAAATGCCTTAAATTATTTTTACCACTGGAATAACTGGGGACTCACAAGCCTCAAGTAAATATTTAGAAATGTTCTAATTAATCTCTGAAAATTCTGACATTCAGCAGTTTGAGAAACAATAACTTAAGAAACTAAAGTCTTGATATAATTATATAAGAAGCTAGAGAAATACAAGCAACAGCATTAATTGCTAAATGTAATTATCTCTTAATAAAAGATAATGGGAATCCTAGAAAATCTTTTCTTTATGGTGATTTCTTTTCTTTAAGGGATTTCATCATGAAGGTTAAGGGCATATTCTAGCGCTAACTTTTGTTGTTACTAATTCCTTTTTTGTTTGTTTTTTGAGTTGGAGTCTCACTCTGTCACCCAGACTGGAGTGCAGTGGCTGCTCCCGGCCACCACAGCCTTGACCTGCAGGGCTCCGGCGATCCTTCCGCCTCAGCCTTCCAAGTAGCTGGAACTACAGGCGCGCACTACCACACCCGGCTCATTTTGATTTATTGTAGAGATGAGGTCTCGCCAAATTGCCCAGGTGGGTCTCGAACCCGCGGGCTCAGGCAATCCACTCACTTCAGTCTCCCAAAGGCACGGGATTATGGCTGAGCCCCGGACCTGTTACTAATTCTTAAAGCCTGCTAGTACCTAAGTCTTTCTTAAATGAATTCCACAGTAGGCCTTGGACCTTATGAAAATAAGTTATTTTATTACTACAATATCTTGCTATCCTGAATTCCTAAAACAGCAGTTTTCTTGTGCTATGGTCCTAACTTCATTTATTCTGTTGGCATTCAGTATGTTATCTAATTTGATATGTGCAAAATGTTACAATATATAAGGTGTTTAAAATAAATTTGTAATGCTAAAAAAAAGAAACCAAATGCTTATACTTTTTAAATGGCTTTAACATGGTAATTATCACTGAAAAAGAGTAGTTTTGCCCTTAAACCTGTTAAAATTAGTTTTAAGACTTACCACTATAATAAAAAGGTAAAATTTAAAAATTCTCAAAGAATTTATAAATCACTGGTAAAATAAGGTATAATCCTCAGTTGGAGAAACTTGACTTCATAGCCATATCTGTATAGTGGAAGTGATTTATTGTTGCATTATTATTTTTTAACTTTTTAAAATCCAGTGTCTCAATTTCCCATTCTAAAAGCACTCAAGTTGTCCCAATGAGCACAGAATTAACATTTTGGAATATCTCAGTTATTAGTTCGAACTTCAAATATGCTACAAGTTTAATATATTATAAGTTATATAACAAAATGCTATGTTATAAGAATGATAGAAAAGTTATTTTTTGTATTCCTTTTTGAGAAGAAAATCACCTGAAAATGAGTGTGTGTAGAGAATGTGCGTGTATGGCAAAACAACTTCTGGGGTGCATGTCATAGTTAGAAGTCCCAAAGTTCAATCTTCTTCAATTTCTATGCCTCAAAGGAAGGATAATTATTAGGTTTAAAATGAAGATGTATTATTTATTTATTTATTTATTTATTTATTTATTTATTTATTTATTTATTTATAATAGAGATAGGATCTACCTCTGTCGCCAAGGCTGGAGTACAGTGGTGCTATCATAACTCACTGCAATCTGAACTCCTTGACTCAACTGGGCTCAAGCGATCCTTCCACCTTAGCCTTCTGATTTGTTGGAACGACAGGCAGGTGCAATCACATTCAGCCTTGATGAAGATTTTTAGAGTGTGAAGTTCTTAATCTTAACGAAAGCACCATATAGAATTCAGCTGATTACTCTCATCCCAGATATTGCTAAAAGATTTTCAGGGATTATTGAAATATCCTGGCCATATTTACTTATTTATGCATAGTTTTCATGTAGCTTAAATCCACCTATCTAGTTTCTTTCCTACTTTTCTTTGTGCTCTCTTCTCCTTTCCACTTTATAATGTAGTTTCCTTTTGGAGAGTAACAGTGTTATTTTAAACCAGGATCTATACATTTCTGAGACTGCTTTCTTGTATATGGAAGAGAAGAATTGAAGCTTTGATTAGAAAATGTAATTGCAGGATGTTATAGAAAATGAAATTATGTCTAATAGGTAGTCACTTCAAACAAGGTTATGAAAAATATTATTTTGCTTTCAATTTTCAGACAGGATATAAAATAATGAATTACTCTAGGCCATCTAGTATATATTTTATAGCACACTTCTTAGGTTTGTTACTTAGAAAAAATAAATAAATATATACACAAATAAATATGAGCCCCAGGACCTTGAATAAGAATGCGGTATATATTTTATCTCCTTTTGGCAATCTCTATGACAGAAATATGCTGAGATGTCATCACATTCAATTAATGGAAGATATGTTTTATTTTCTTCCAAGGTAAGTGCTACTCTAGTTTTGTTGTATAAAATAATGACAATCTGAATTTAATTTGTCTGGTACTTTAGAATAAGCCATCAACTATTTAAACTACCTGGAAATCACCATGAACTTTGTTATCTCAGAAAAATCTTTGTATCCTATCAAGAACTAAACTATTGTTTGCCGATCTTTTTATTATTACTGTTTTTTAAAATTGCAAGTTATGGTCATGAGTATCTGGAAATGGCTAAGACAATTGAAAATGATACCTAATAATATTGCATTATTTCTCACTTGGTTAAGTTATTAATTCATATAATAGTATGTGACCCTAAAATATATTTTAAAGAGTAATTTATCAAACAGTGATCATTAAAATAATAATAATAAATTTTACACAATTGAAATTGTGTAATGATAGTTTTTTCATTTTTTAAGTACAAGTGAAATTTAACAAATTTGACTAAATCACAGTTCTATAAATAACTTATTCCCTGTGTGAATTCATTAAACATATAAATCATTATTCATTTAGTTCTTGCTTAGCTTACCTGACTAATTTCTCATGTAGCAATATTGGAAATGGCTTTTCTTTTTCATGGATATGTTTTTATTATCATTTGGTAGCTTGGCACTTTGAAAAAAAAAGATTTTTTTATGCTACTCACTGAGTAAAACAACAAGATTTTAATATTTTATCTTTTTTAAATGTTGCCTTTAAATTATTTATTTACTCTTGTGGAAAAAAATCTCAAATCATAGGTTATTTGAAATGAAAGAACATTTGGTATTAGAATTTGATCCTCACTTTGTGAGGATACTTCCTAGATCAGCAATAAAGCTACACTGTCAAGATTTGACACGAAAGAAAGAAAGAAAGAAAGAGAGAAAGGAAGGTATAGTTCTCATTTTTAAAACATTTGTTTTTTCATATATGCACCCAACATAGGAACCTCAACTTTCATAAAGCAGCTTCTAAGTAAACTTAAAAAAGATATTGACTCTAACACTATCATAGCTGGGGACTTAAATACCCCATTCATGACCCTAGACAGATCTTCAAGAAAAAAAAATCAACAAGGAGATCTGGAACCTCAACATGACTCTTGACCAAATGGACTTAATAGATACCAACAGAGCACTCCACCCAACAAATACGGAATACACATGCTACTCACCACATGAAATGTACTCTAGGATCAACCACATAGAGCATAAACAAATTTCATAAGACTGAAATACTGCCATGCACCTTCTCAGACCACAGTGGAATAAAAATAAATATCAACACCAACAAAGTTCCCCAAAACCCACAAAGACATGGACACAAAGTTCCCCACAACCCACAAAGGCATGAACACTAAACAACTACTGGGTCAACATGGAAATCAAAACAGAGATTGAAAGATACCTGAAAACAAATGAAAATGAAGAAACATCTTACCAAAATCTGTGGGATGCCAGAAAAGCAGTACTAAGAGGAAAATTCATAGTTCTTTTTTTTTCCAATTTTTCATTTTAAAATTGTGAGGTACAGTTAAGGGTTGAAAATTCATATTTCCATGAACACACATGAAGAAAATGGAAAGATCACAAGTTAACAGCCTAACAAATCACCTAAAGAAGCTGGAAAGGCAAGACCACCAAAACCCTAACTTCAGCAGAAGAATTCAGATCACCAAAATAAAAGTCCAAATTTCAGACACAAAGATAAAATATAATGCAAAAATCAATGAAACAATTAGCTGGTTCTTTAAAAGGATAAACAAGATTGATGGATTCCTAGCTAAACTGACCAAGAAAAAGAGATAAAAAGCCCAAATAAGCACAATCATAAATGCAAAAGATAAAGTCACAAGTGACCCCAAAGAAATACAAAAGATTATCACTTATATGGAAACAAGCTTGAAAACCTAAAGGAAATGGAGGACTTTCTGACATCATACAACCTCCCCAGGTTGAAACAAGAAGAAATCAAGACCCTATATAAACCAATAACAACCCAGAAAATTGACTATGTCATAAGAATATTACCTACAAAAAAAGTCCTGGACCAGCTGGCTTTCCAGCAGAATTCTACAAAACATACAAAGAGGAACTGATACCAATCCTATGGAAAGTATTCCAGGCAATCAAAAAAGAGGAAACTCTCCCCAAAATAATTTCATGAAGCTAACATCACATGATACCCAAACCAGGTAAAGATCCAACAAAGAAAGATAACTACAGGCCAATATTCTTGATGAACATAGATGCTAAAATTCTCAACAAGATCCTAGCAAACCAGATCCAACAACACATCTCAAAAATCATCCACCATGACCAAGTGGGCTTCATCCCTGGGATGCAGGGCTTGTTCAACATTTGCAAGACCATAAACTAATTAAATACATCAACAGATGTAAAAAAAAACCCCATGATTATATCATTAGACACAGAAAAAGCTTTTGATAAAATCCAGCACCCCTTCTTGATAAAAACCCTTGAACATCTAAGCATAGAGGAAACATACCTCGAAATAGTAAGAGCCATTTATGAGAAATCCATAGCCAGCATACTGCTAAAGAACAGAAATTGGAACCATTTTCCCTGAAAACCGGAACAAGACAAGGATGTCTACTCTCGCCCCTTGCTTTTAACATAGTTTTGGAGGTCCTAGATAGAGCAATCAGACAAGAGAAGGAGATCAGGGATATCCAAATAGGAAAAGAAGAAGTCAAGTTATCCCTCTTTGCAGACGACATAATTCTATACTTCGAAAACCCAAGAGAATCTGTCAAAAACCTCCTTGCACTGATTAAGATCTTTGGCAAATTCTCAGGGCATAAAATAAATGTGTAAAAGAGTGTTGTATTTCTATACACCAACAATAAAAAAACAAAAATAAAAATAAAAAGCACAATCCCATTCACAATAACCACAAAAATGAAATACCTTGACATCTTCCTAACCAGAGATGTGAAAGACCTTTACAATGAAAATTACAAAATGCTGCTCAAAGAAATCAAAGATGACAAACAAATGGAAAAATATTCCATGCTCATGGATTGGAAGAGTCGACATTGTTAAAGCGTCCATCCTACCCAAGACAATCTACAGATTTAATGCAATACCCATTAAATTACCAGCAGTATTCTTCTCAGACCTGGAAATAACAATATAGGAATTCGTATGGAAACATAAATGACCACAAATAGCCAGAACAGTAAATACTCAGCAAACAAACAAACAAACAAACAAAAAAAACAAAGCGGGAAGTATCACACCCCCAGACTTTAAATTTTATTATAAAGCTACAATAATCAAAACAGCTTGGAATTGGTACAAGAACAGACATATAGACCAATGGAACAGGATAGAGATCCAGAAACAAAACCTCAATTTCTCAACAAATTCATCTTTGACAAAGCCTCCACCACTAGCTACTGAGGAGAGGAGAACTTATTCAGTAAATGATGTTGGAAAAACTGGCTGACCACATGCAGAAGATTAAAACAAGATCCTTACCTATCACCATACACAAAAATCAACTCTAAATGGATAAAACACCTAAATGTAAAACCTCAAACTATAAGAACCTTAGAAAATGCAGGAGACATCTTTATGGAAATTAGAGCTGGCAACAAATTTCTGATAAAAACCCCAAGTGCTCATGCCGTAAGAGATAAGATAGACAAGGGGGACCTCATCAAACCGACAAGCTTCTGCAAAGCCAGAGAAACCATCAAGAGAGTGGGAAGACCGCCCACAGACTGGGGAAAATATTTGCCAACTGTATGTCTGATAAAGGCCTAACATCTAGGATCTACAAGGAACTCAAGGGTGCCTAAAAGAAAAAAAAAAAACTTACGAAGTGGGCAAAGATATGAATAGACACTTCTTAAAAGAAGACATATGAGCAGCCAACAGATACATGAAAAAATGCTCAGCTTCACTAGTCATCAAAGAACTGCAAATTAAAACCACACTAAGATACCACCTAACTACAGTCAGGATAGCCATCATCAATTACTCAAAAAACAACAGATGCTGGAGAGGATGCAGGGAAAAGGGAACACTTCTATACTGTTGGTGAGAGTGTAAACTAGTACAACCTCTGTGGAAAACAGTTTGGCGATTCCTAAAAGATCTAAAAATCGACCTTCCATACAACCATGCAGTCCCCCTACTGAGAATATATCTGGAGGAACTCACATCATTCTATGAAAAAGATACCTGCACATGTATGTTTATTGCAGCATTGTTCACAATAGCAAAAACATGGAGCCAACAGGGCTTCCCACCAAAAACGGACAGGGTAAGAAAAATGTGGTACATATACATGACGGAATATTACACAGCCACAAAAAAGGACAAAATTATGAACTTCACTGCAACTTGGATGGACTTAAGAGTGATCTATCACAGAAACAAAGAAATGAGTATCACATGTTCTCACTCATAAGCAGACCTTGAACAGTTATTGTAATACTACAATAAAAGGATTGGCAGTAGTGGGAATCTGGGGGGAGCGGGGGTGGTGGGGCGGAATTGGCAGTAGTGAGAATCTGCCGGAGGAAGGGGAGGACACACCTCTTCAACAAGGGTACCTGCCTAATGAACATTTGTATGCCTAACCTTGAATTGTACCCCACATCTTTAAAATAAAAAATTATTAAAAAAAATTTTTTCATTATAAAAAATTTGGGCAATGCCAAAATAATAAGAAAAAAAGTATTGTATATTTTACTATTAAAAGGCAGTGTCTTTTAATCTTCAGTATATTTTCTTCCAGTGTTTTATTTAAGCTTACCTTTATGGATTTTCAGAATTGTGTAAATAATATAAAACTCTACTTTTATTCCCCAGTACATATCATATTTTTTCTATATTGTTACAAATTTCTCACAGATATAATTTTAAATATCTACAAAATATTTTATTGGGTCGATATTCTGTATTTCATTATTCCTCTATGGTTGTATAATTTTAAAATGTGTAATATTTTATTATTTTTTATAGCTTTGCTATTTCTATCACTGACTTGTTGTATTCTTCTATGACTCTATATGTTAGTCATGAGAGTTCAAGTCTTTCAGAAAACAGAGCTCTAGTAAATTTAGAAACAAGATTTTTCTCAAAGACAAGTGGAGTTATCTAGAGAAGATAACGGAAATTGACAAGATTCTTATTATTGAGGGTATGCTATATGATGTAGAGAGATAATATTTACTACAACAGATTTATTACTTTAAAGGTTGATATTTATTAATAACCTATTTCAAAATCATTATCTAGAAAACTATATATAAAACAATGTAACCATGACTATTAATAAATGGCAAAAATTACATGAAAAGAGTAGATTTCCTAATTTGAATTATATGTGATTATATTTTTTCTAAATGCCTGAAGTTGAATATTGGCATGTTGGATTTTAAACAAATTCTCGTGAAAAGGAGTAGTAGGAACCAATTCTGTACCTCACAGACTCTGTAATCTATCCACAAAAGGACCAGTCTGGGACTCAGTGTCAAAGAAAAGTAGACTGATGAATTGCATTTTCTTTTGTGTCTGGGGCACTGAATCCAAGCAAGGTGACACTGTTATTTGTTGAAATAATAGCTAGAAACAGAGAAAGTGCTATTGATCCTTTCATCAATAAATCATGTGTAAGCAAAGCAAGACTCTTGAACTTAGAGGAAAAAATGATATCTCATTTCCTCCTCAAATGGAGCAGGATCATTCATTAGATATGTTCAAGAGAAGTTTTAATTCAGAGTTGACGTCCAACATCTATCTATCTACCTTTTCCTTTCTTTCTTTCTTTCTTTCTTTCTTTCTTTCTTTCTTTCTTTCTTTCTTTCTTTCTTTCTTTCTTTCTTTCTTTCTTTCCTTTTCTTTCCTTCTTTCTTTCCTTCCCTCCTTCCCTTCCTTCCTTCCTTCTTCCTTCTTTCCTTCTCTTTCTTCTTTCTTCTCTTTCTTTCTTTCTTTCTTTCTTTCTTTCTTTCTTTCTTTCTTTCTTTCTTTCTTTCTTTCTTTCTTTCTTTCTTTCTTTCTTTCTTTCTTTCTTTCTTTAAATTTAATTTAATTTTAAAGTTGTGGGGCACAAGCCAGGATTGCATACATAAGTGGTTTAGGTACAGGTGGAGTTTTGGACCTCCCGTTGCCAACATCTTTTTCAAAGAAATTTTTATCTATATATATTTTGCCTCTAATGACAAACAGCTTTTAATAGAACTCTTCCTTTTAATTTCTCTTTCTCCTGTTCCTTCTCTCCCTCTTCTCTTATTTCTCCTTTTTGCCTCATTCTTCTCCTCCTCCTTTACTGAACACAGATTTTTTTGAGAGAATACGAGAAGTTATTAGACTCAATTATTAAAAGGCAAAAAGAAAAAGAAAGAAGGAAGAAAGGAAGGAAGGAAAGAAAAAAAAGAAAAGAAAAAAAGAGAAAATCTCTTCTGTACCATTTTCCCAATTAGAAAAAAATTTGTGCACACTGACTTAGTAAAATATTTTAGTATAAATGTAATGAACAAGTCACAATTAGTTTAGAATATATGTGTATTCCTCTGTACCAAAGTAATAAGAAAAAATAAGATAGCAAGCTTCAGATAACTTCTTTTATAACCTTGTCAATTAATTTTAAAATGTGATTATATCTGCAAGTGGGAATAAATTAAACATTGGAGAGTGATTAGACTACATCTAGCTATATATCTTCTGGTTGTACAAGACTGAATTATGAAAGATATGATACTTAAATGATGTCCTGAAAATTTATTTTAGTACCAATCTAACGTGTAATTATAGACAAATTATATCCCCAAGACAAATTGTTATCTCTTTGGGAAAAAAAAAACTCAAAAAAACAATCAATCATCTAAGTACCAATGCATCAATATCAAGAGTATCATACCCCTCATCAAAATGAGTAATTTCCTAAAGAAGATGTGTATTGGTGATCTCTAAAACATATTTAGGTGATCTTACCAATCCTGGTTACTTTGGTAACACAGTTCTTTTATTCAATCATATACTTACTATAGGGAGGAATTTAAATGTTCTTGGGGGGAATTGGGGTTAGGCTATAGGGTTAGAAGGGGCTAGATATTTCTTACCATCACAATTGACATGTATCCTTTATTTTTTAGAAGAGAAATTAGAATAGGAATGAAATGCTATTAATATTTCAGACTAAGGAGTTTATTATAATAGCACTTAGTCTGTAATAACAGTCCTCCCCTGCAATATAATCTCTCCCCCATCTTCAAAATAGAAGCAGATTTCTGTTAATGTTCAAAAGTCAGTATTTTTTACTGACAGGAAATAAAAATTACCAGTATCCACCGAAAAAAAGCATCATTACATGTCTGCACAATTTTTGTTTTATGTCTGGGCTAAACAAAGAAAAGATCAAGTTAAGGTCTTTACTTTGATAACTTACAAGTGAATGAAAATTATCTTTTGATAGTATAGCTACATATTAAAAATGTTTAATAAAAGCTTGAAAAGATTATTTATTGGGTGTAGAATTTTCAATTATATGTCTACATAATTGAGTTTATTAATTATGTTCTTTAAATTCTTTGTCATTAGTAATTTTTTGACTTTCGAATCAGTTCATTTTTAAAATCATATACTTATGCTTCTAATTATATGTGAATTCTATCAATTTTTTGTAATTTGATAATTGCTACTTTACATATTTTGAGGCAATTTTTTATGTTTACATGAAAATGATTATTATATTTTCCTAGTTTTTTATTATTTTCATTATGCAAGTTTCCTCTTTGTTAATAATATTTTCTTATGATTTCATTTTTATGTCAGTTATTATTGATTACTGGTTATTATATTCCTGAAGAATCCTTATCAATTGCTTCACCGAATTTCCCATGTCATTTTCAGGATGTGTTTATTGGAGCCAGCATCTAGCAAGATTTTGTTTGCTTATTGTGTTTACTGATTAAAAATATGCATTTGGGCCATTGTCACTGCCATTACCTTGCTAAGCTATGGTGTGGCCATGTGCTTTTTGAGCTATGGCCAGGTCATGTTTTCTTAAGCTATGGCCCCCTCCCCTACCTTGAGGTGAATCTCCTCTCTCTCTCTAATTTACTTTCTGAATAAACGATATCTTCCAGTCTAAAAGAAAATGTATATGTGTCATTTTGCTTTATGTTTTTATTATTTTATGGGACTACTGTTAGATATATGCTGTAGCTTCCCAAGCTATTGTATTTGACCTGCTCTTTAAGGTTTCTATTTTATCTCTTCAGTCAATATTCTAGATGATGTTTTAAAAATCAAATTTGAGTTTACTATTTTTTTCACAATATTTCAGATGGAAGTTTATTTTATATTTAAGTTTTTCAATTTCAGTGAACTTAAAAATAAGTTCACTGAACTTAAAAATTAATGTTTTGGCTGTCTGCCTACTTGTTATTTGTAGGCTTGCATTGAGTGGGGATTTTTATTTGTATCTCACCCACCTTTACCCTTTTCTCATTGGCAGTTTTACAATTACTCCCACTCAAAAACTTCACAACACCCAGATAAGAACTAAGTCTTGTATTTGTAACTCAGTACTTTTATTCCTCAGACTGGCGACCTGGAAAGTTCAGTCACTAAGCTAGTTCATAATGTAGTCCACATCCAGGTCTTTAGGCTATGTTTGCTTGCTTCTCTACATTCCTTGTTCCAAAGAAACTTTAACCTCAGACAGTTTGGGCACAAGTTGGGAGACCTGTCCAAGCTAGAGTATTTTGAGATTTGTCTTATTGAGCAACCTGGCATGGATCACCTTTCCATGGATAGGTTTTCTTACTTCCTGAGTTGGGAATTACCAGCTGACTACAAACACCAAGCATGGGTGCCCTGTGTTTATGGTTCTGCTACGGATCTGTTTTGGTTTTATTCCTGTGTTACAGAGATGGTTATCTTATTCTATTTCTCAGATATTTCACTTTATTAAAAAATTATTTTTTACATTTGTATTTCCCATTACTGTATTAGAAGAAGCAAATCTCAAACACAATAAAGGCTACTTGTGGCAATTAGCTACATGTTCATCACTTATTTAATAAGTGACTCATTTTTACTAGACATAACAAGGCAAACTATGAAGCTGAGAGCTGAAGTCTTAAACAAGATTTGGCTCTAATAGTTGCATCCATCTGCATAATCCAATGAGTAGTCTTTATACATCTCCAGCTTAGTCTTTTTTTTGTTTTGTTTTGTAAAATATCTTAACAGAAATAGTCTCAAGACCTTTAAATTTTAAAATAATAAATTGTCAACATTATGCTCCATATCCCAATAGCAAAATTTCTATATTCATTCCTGAATCAGCATATTTACTTATAGGAAAGACAATCTCTAATTGTGTAATAAAATGTTAATTTTGAAGGGACATAAATAAATGATGACAATTTTTATATGATGCTATTTATCATACTTAAAAAACTGTCTAACCTTATAATTTTTTTCATCATGATGCTTATTTCTCCTTTATGAAATTGGAAAATGCGCTATTTTAAGATTTATCATTTGTATACTATTTTAATGAGATTTACCTAAGTATGATGCATGGTGATTTATCTATGCAGTTGGTTCTTGTAAATATTACAGACTTGTGACAACAGATTCTTTTGCTTTCAACTTTTTGTGTTATTTACATTTTCAGTATAATTTTATTTTGCAAAATGAATAGTAAAATAAAATTTTACTTGTAAACTATATCCTACAATTGTGAAAATGAAAAGAAGATGTTAATATGAAGGAAGATAAACATATTTTAATGTTTAAACCAAAATCAAATGTCTTGTTCATATATTTATAAAGCAGAGCAAAATCTTTTCACTTTTTATAATTACTACTCTGTCTTATCATTTCTACTACCAATTACCATTATCTTTGACCTTGATTGCTAGAATAGATATTTGTCTAGATTATCTCTCTTCTTCCATTCTTGTGAAGGGCACTCTTCCAGGCACTGAGAGTAGCATCCTAGCAGACTGGCATAATTTCCCTGCAATTATGAAGCTCATAGAATGAGTCTAAGCAACTGAATTTTTAACGGGCTGATATTTCTGCAGGCTGTTCTACAGAAGTGTTTTGCACTTAATTTTAGCCAAAAGTCTCAGAAGTGATTGATAGAAATATTTTGAAAAATATTTCTCTAGAGTAATGATCTTCAAATTTGCTAGACATAAGTCTTAATGGGGAATCGTTGCTAATCAAATCAGATCCCTAAGATTTATCCCTCACCTATTGCAGGCAAAAATCTAGGAGAGAATCTTGGGAATCTTTCATTTTGATGAGGTCCCAGATGATTCTAATAATCAATAGAATTTGGGAAATAATGCTCCAAAGCTGAGGGCAAACCATAGATGACATGGATTAGGACAAAGGAGCTCAGCTGAACACTGTATCAAGAGTACCAAGAGGTTTCCCCATCATTTCCGGAGGAATAGCAAGCACCTGGGGCCTGGGAGCTGCACAGCCACGGTTAGACCCTCAGCCTCAGAGTGGAAAAAGCTGTCAAAACCAGAAGCGGAAGCCTTGCAACACAAAGAAATACCTCTTGGATTCTCAGCCCTCCAGAAGAATAACCACATTCCAGATGTATCTGGTAAAGAGGGAACCAAGAAACCCCGAGATGCAGCATGCCTAAAACAGCTTACCCAGGAGGCCGGAAGGGGCAGAGGTGTTTTCTCCCATGGGTAAGAATGCCAAAGTTAATTGGTGATTACCGGACCCGATTTTGAACTACACCAAAGGATACAGGTAAAGAATTCCACGGAATGCTTTCTCACTGGGAGAGTGGTAGAAGGAGTGAAGTGTACTATTTACTAAGTTATGAGATTATTGCTTATCTTGTCTCTTTTACTCTTCACCAGAACTCTGTAAGGTTTATCACTCAGTTTTATGAACGTGACAACTGATGCACACAGTTTACTTTTCCCAAACTGGGCTTTCAGTTCAGGCTGTACTCTATATCTGTTGTCTTTCTTGTAGTGTCTTTCTTGAATCAACTGTCTGATTTCCCCCCATGAAGGTTTTTAATATTTGTATTAACTGAATTTCGTATTAGCTCTTCTGGAAACATATTATTATGACACTCTTTGTTAATGTGGCACCAAATAACTGCTTCTGGAAGACAATCTATAAACAGTGAATCTTGTCCAGATGGCCTAAATATTGTGTTAAAATAACCGATGGCTCTTTCTTGACTATCAACTTTAAGATCTCATAGTATAGTTTTGGCCTGTGTTTTGTAACTGGACACTCATTCATTATGTCTGTATCAAAAAATTAGAAACGTGAAGTTTTCATTTAAAATTTTAGTTTGACAGAGAATTTATGTGTAAAAAATAGTGAGATAAAAAACTCTAAAGTAAACATATAGTAAGATATTATACATACAGGGGATACTCAGTATGCAGAGGGATAAGAGTATGGCTTTTTAATTTAGTTTTCCAGAAACTTCTACATCAGTAAAACTTCGGGAAATTTCTTTTTCTATTAAAGGAATTTTACAAGAAGTTTTCCAGGCCACTGAGATCTTTGAAGTGAAGTGGCACATTCATTTTGTATTTATGAGCTAAGTTGTTTCTCTTAACTTAGATTGTAGTAGCAGGGCCTCTGCACGGAAGATTTGTGTGATTGTGTCGTGAGACTGGGATGAATTTTAAAAGATTATGTATTCTTATATCTTTCTCTTCTCCATTCAGCTAGGCCATTCAGGGCAAATGCGGTTTTAAGACTATTAGAGAAGAAAGTGCACAGCCTACATTACTAATTCTAATGCGCTTCCATCTTGCTGTGTGCTCTGTTTTAAATCTGTACCAAGCCCTACAGGAGACAGTTGATAAGAGAATGATGAGAAAAGTGAGAAAACGTGAAACTCTGTCATTTGAGAAAAGCCAAAGGTATTTTAGCTAACTAGAAGGATAAGCTATTTCTTAAACATTTTAAGAGATGTCAAACAGAAAAAAAAAAAGCAGTTGTCTTCTAAGAGTCATCCATACTAATGGATTAAAAATTATAGGAAGGTGAATTTTAGTGATACATTAAAATAATTTTATAAAACCTTTTAATATTTACTGTATCTGCAAATGTTGTTCTAGAAGAAATTGAAGTGTTAAAGAGATATTTTGGCTAGAGGATGTCTCCTGTTTTGTAGAGAACGTATTTGAACCTCAGGAAAGTTAAGTAACTTTTCCTGTATCAAACAACTTATGTTAGAACTGGAACTCAAAACCAGATCTATGCCAAGTCTAATGAGTATTACAATGTACTCAGTCTCTGATGCTCAGAACTTTAGTCAACTACCACCCTTCATTTCTGCATAGGAGACAATTTAGTCCCAGAAAGAGAAGAGACTGTGTTAGAATTTACATGTAAAACAAACTATAGCTCATGTAAATAGCAAGCTACTAATATGAATTTGTTTGCAAGGATAGGATCAATTATAAATGGAAAATTCTCATATTTTGAAGTAGGGGAATCAGCAGAGGTCACTTTTTCAAATGTAAACATCTCTTTTAGATTTTGCTTGATATATGGTTATTCAGCCAGAGCTTAAAAGTTCAACCTTGTGAATATTCCTTTCCATATTTGACAGAGAACGTTGTTATGTTTGAAATAGAAAACTGTCTATTTTTCTGATAAAACATCTATATTCAAAAGTAATAATGAATAAATTTGAAAAATAGAATAAAAATGCTAAAACTTCAAACCTTAAGATGTCTCAATTGATAGAGTATGACGTTATATGCTTCTTAACATTATTTTTGTTGTTTGCTCAGTTTGTAGCCAAGAAAGTTAAGACTCAAGTAATTAGAAGTAGTACCAGGTTCACTATCAGTAGGAGAGAGGACCCACTAGAAGTCTAAACCTCATCTGCATACAATTTACATATGTACTCCACGACTATAATTTAAAATAAAAGAAAAAAAAAGGATAGAAGTACATATCTTGGGGAACTTTGTAAATTTGTCAACTGTGTCTATGCAAGATAGAAATAAAAGATAAGAATAAAATGTGCTTTGAGTGAAATTTAACTTCATGAGAATGTGAAGTGTGAGGTGAACAATACTTCCTTTTTACCACCAGAGGTCTTCAAAAGACCTATAATAGCTGCATTTCCACCAACTGAGGTGGAAAAAAATCTCAAAGTAATCTGAGAAAAATCCTTAGCAAGTAATTTGCTCAAGAACTTAAGTAAATATAGTATTAGTGTTCTGTAGTCTTAAGACTAAACATTTCAGGCCGTAAAACTAACTAAAACAACAACGAAAACTACAAATAACCAACCCTGAAATGCAGAAGCATTATAATGTATTAGTTTTTATTTTATTTTAACTCATTGTTTAATCAATTGTTTGTGTTGTGGAGCCTCTGACACTAATTGCAATGATAAAAAAATGGATAAATATTACATAAAAGTAGAATTTCACCATCATTTACATAATATTATTAGTGCAATATGAATGCATATTATAAATATGTGTATTAAAATCCCTTGATTTTGCTTTTAAATGTAAAGGTTAAGAGACAATATGAGTTCATTCCTTTTATTTATTCTAAACTATTATGAAGCAAAGTTAGGCAAAGATGTTTTTTAATCAACTTAGAAAAACAGCTTTCTTTTGGGAATTTTTTAAAAAAGATTTTACATGAACAAATGGATTCTGTAATAATCTGCTTAATTTGAGTAGTAATGTTCCAATATCACTGGTACTTTGTATTTTTATGTTACTTATTTAATTCAATATTTATTGAGAGCCTACTATGTGCCTGCTATTTTGTTAGTGATAGCATACATATAAACTGCAATCACACATGATCACTGTTCTCAAGAAATCCAGTTGAATGCAAGAAAAAAGACAGAGAATTATAATTCAACTTCATAAATACCGTGTTAGAAAAGTGAAAATAATAAGGGCAATGGGAACACAGAGGGTGGGCACATAACTCTGGGAGAATCAGATTTCACCAAAGATCAGACATAAGAGCTAGGTGCTAAAAGACAAAAAGACACTCATATGATTGTAAGGATAGAGGAGAAAGAATATTAGGACGTGATGGGGAGTAGATGGAGAAACATGCCTCCTGGACCTGTAACACAAACTGATTTGCTTGCTATCTGTAAGATGAGATCAGAAAATGCATCTTCGACTGCTTTATATTACGGAGTAGGAAAGGGCTAACGTTGAAATATAAAGTTGGTATTTGTTAATTCTTGTTATTCTAATCATTAATCCTATGAAAATAAATAGTGGTGGTTTTCTAATCAGGGTCCAAACAAAACTTGCAAAGTAAATTCATATAATGAGCTGAAAAGCAATTTTAAAATTATTTTCTTTTTGTTATTTAGCCCTCTTGAATCTTTGTCATTCTCTTCCTCGTCTCAGGAACAGAGACTATATGTCTCACAGTCTAAAATATTTATCTTCTGACTTTGTTCAAAAGCTTGCCAACCTGATTGTAGGTGATGCTACTTAATGCAATTTTATTGGTCTATGTGAAGTTATTATTTATTATCTGTTCCTTTTGGACAATGATGTAACAATATATGTTACACATTAAACCTTTACAACCTACATAAAAAATGAAGATAAAAATGTTAAGTTCGGGCAATGAATTAAAAAGGTTATAAATACACATGCACAGAAATTTTTTATAACATAAAAGCAAAATTGATAAAATATACTGGTAGTAAAGAAAATACAATGAGCAGAAGAAATAAAAATATCTGTATTATAAATAACTATCAGCTTGTCAAATAACCTATTTTTAAGCTTCCTTATTATGACATTGTTTACTGTCAATTTCTCAGAAAAGAAAAATTCTATTGAGTCAATACTGCCTGTGAACATGCGATATATTTCATCTATTTTAGGACAGAGAAATTATCCCAAGTTCAATTAAGATAATTTTTCTCTTCTTAGCTATAACATTATGTTATTTGTGTCATTTGTACTGCATTTCCCAGTAATTAAAACAGCAGGTTACAGATGGATTATTTCGGCATGAGCACACTTATTTTCTCGCCCTTAAGCTAAAGAAACATTGTCTTATGTAGACACTGCTTATTATCCACAGGCGAGATTCCCTCAGATTGTCCTTGGAGGAAAAAATTAGCCTAAATAGATCTCTTCTAGTTGTCTCATGAGTCTTTGAAATGAACTATATTAGTGACTGTTAGCTGAAAACAGAAAAAAAAATTCAATAATTTTATGCTTTGATGTCAACTTGACATAAAGTTAAAACGAAAGAGAGCCTGTTATTTAAGAGAAGATTTTAAACAGGTCTCTTTGAAGTGCATATTTACTTGTAAAGTAAACTTTTTTTAGGTCGAATGGAAGAAATCACATTCCTCTGAACATTCTTTAGTTAGTGTTACTCCATTGTAATATCTGTAAATATTGGTAGTTAGGAAAAATGTAGAGAGAAAAGATAAAAAAGTTTTAGAACAATGTGCTCATTTGATTTTAAGCATATTCAGAATTTGTGGAAAGATCTTAACAAATATTGTATATGTCCCTTAGATGATGCAAAGCTTCTGCTTGTTTTTCAAAACTAGGAAAACATCTCTTTTCTTTTCTTCTAATCCAGTATATACATATCCAGGTAAGATATTTCAGTGCATGATAGAAAATTTTATTTTAAGTCTTATCATTCCTTTGTGTAAAATGTGCAGTATAAACTGTTTATCACCATGTTTGAGTCCTCACAAGTGCTTGGCACTATCCCAAGTTCCGTTAGACAGGTTCCTATGCTGGGAACTTCAGAAGATTTAATGAATAGGCTGCTTTGGTGATAGATGTAAATATTTTTCATAATTTGCAGATCTGCACACACATCGTGAAATAGCTTTTGCTGTCCTTTCTACCTGTATTGCTCACCACTTCCTCACCATCTGTCAAAATCTTATCCATTATTTCAAGCCCAGTTCAAGCCCTGTCACATTTGTGAATACTATTTTGATCACAGAGCCTGACAAAATCTCTGCTTCCTCTGGTTTCTTGTAGCATTGATTACCATTTCCACTCATAGGCTCTGTATTCTACTGTTTGCCTTGTATTGCCCCTAACTTCAATAAAGTTTTATTTTTCCTATTGGATAATAAACTTTTAGGCCAGTGACTGGGTCTTAAACTTTTATGCTCCCTTCACGGTACTTTGAACATATCTACAGAAGTCAGATTTATGCATTGTCAATATACTAATATATTAATATAAGTGCAATTTCTGTCTTTGTCTATGCATTTTATGATACCATGCTAGGATCTTATTAGCCTGAAGTCCTCGTTTTTTGTTTTTTGTTTTTTTTTTACCTTTTTTGAAAATACATGGATGGAACTGGAGGACATTATGTTAAGTAAAAATAGCCAGGCACAGAAACACAAATATCACATGTTGTCACTCAAATATGAGAGAGGAAAAAAACAAAAACAAATTGAACTCATGGAGATAGAAAGTAGAATGATGGTTACCAGAGGCTGAGAAGGGTAACTAATGGGTCCAAAAATACAGTTACATAGATGAAATAAGATCTATGTAGTGTTTAGTAGTACTATAGGGCAAATATGTTTAGCAATAATTTATTGTATATTTCAAAATAACTAAAATATTCCTACCACAAGGAAATTATAGGTACTCAAGATAATGGATATTTCAATTACCCAAATTTGATCACTATATGTTGTGTGTCTATATCAAAATTTCATATTCTTTATGAATATGTACAACTATAATATATTCATAGTTATTTTAAAAAACTAAAAAATAAAAAGATGTTGGAATACAGTTCTTCTTTGTAATAAGTGCAATTCTGAGGAAAATTTTGTTGCATCTGGAAAAGATAGGGAAATATCCAGATCAATCTATCAATCTAGCTCACAAGCAGAGAGTTAAAACCAATATAATAATGAATACCTCAATGTTGTATGTTTTTTTAGTAAAAAAAAAAAGGAGGATAGTAAAAAAATCTTATTGTCAGATCTCTAAATTTATCAATGTTTTTAAAATTTCAAATATTTGAATTCTTTTTAAAGAACTCTAATTAGACTTTATCTAAAGAAGAGAGTTACAGTTTGGGCAAGAGCCTAATACAGCACCATGGAAAGCACATTATGCAGACATCATTATGAATCACACAGCAGTAAGTATTTTTTTGCATGGCCACCCCTCTGCCAGGCATATTCTAGTGGATTACATAGACTGTCCCTTGTATTCCTCACTATAACTTCATGAGGTGATTTCAGCACTTTTATCCCATTGTTGCATATCAAGGAACTAACGTTTAGAAAGGGGATATAGTGTTTGCCCAATTCCATTCAACTGATAAGTCATGCAACCAGGATAGAAAGGTAGACGCATCTGATGCTGAAGACAATGATGTTTTTTCTACCAGGATGAGCTATCAAACTTTAACAATCTTGTTTACCAAAATCCCCCCAGAGTTTAGAGCGATAAGTAGATGAATGGATCTAGATGGAAGGGCAGTTTGCAAATACACTTCAAATTACTTTCAAAAAACTTTCTACATAAAGCTTCTGAAAAAAGCAAAATTTTACAGCAGCTGTTCATTTTTTAAGTATGACATTTACAGCTCATATTCAGTGTGCTTTCCATTTGACCTCTGAATCTTTGCCTGTTGTATTTTTGCTTAACTTGCCTTTCTTGTTTTTAGAAAAACAATTTCCTTGTAATGAATTGTTTTTTAGGGTTGAAACTCAGTTCAACAGGAATCAGATTGACTGATTCAGAGCTGCAAGAGACCATTAGGCAAAAATTCAACCTCACACCATGATTTTACTGATGAGTAAAAAAGCTGACATTCAGTGAAGTGACATGATCTATCTGGCCTATGGAAGGGACCCAGGTCAACTAATTCTCAACTAAGTGGAATTCTGTGACATTTTGTATCTCTTTCACTCTCTCTTATTTTTTTGAGTCAGGATCTTGCTCTGTCACTCAGGCTGGAGTGCGGTAGCACAATCACACCTCACTGCAGCCTCAAAATCCTGGGCTCAAGCAATCCTTCTGCGTCAGCCTCACAAGTAGCTGAGAATACAGATACATGCTACCACTCCTGGCTAATTTTTTTATTGTTACTTTTTTAAGAAAAGAGATCTCTCACTGTGTTGCCCAGGCTGGTCTCAAATTCCTGGGCTCAAGCGACCTTCCCATCTCTGCCTCCCAAAGTGTTGGGATTATAGGTTTGAGCCACTATGCATGGCCACACTGCATCTTAAATGAGATGATCAGATCAAGTCATTATGAAGTTGGAGAACAACTTTTTTTTTTGGAATTCAGTGACTAGGTTGACTTGGAGCACTTTTTACTGATTCGTTGTTTAAAATTCTATTATTAATATTATGGCCATGAAAAATTGAAAAATGACATTTAATATAAAAGCACAGATATTACTGTACTGCAATACTGGCTTCAGTCTCCCTTCCCAGCTTCACCTTTTATCCCTGTACCCCTGATTCATTCAGGAGCTTGTCATATATCTCATGCCTGCAATTTAGCCCTTGTGTTCCTTTATCTGGAACTCTTTCCATATTTCGATTACCTGGAAAAATCCTATTTATTCTCCCTTTTACATATTTTAACCTCAACCATACATTTCCTTGCCTTGGCCAAATTAGTTTCCCACTTGTCTATGTTATTATAGCAATTTGTCAGTGTCATTATTGTAGCACTTATCTGTATTCTATTGCCATTATTTCTTCACTTATGTTTCCTCCTCCAGACTAGAAACTCTTTGAGAGGAAAGATTTTGTCTTAATCTTCTTAACATCTCCCATGACAATATAATGCTAGGCATATACAGAGGGGCTGCAAAAGTATTTGTCTGGAATAAATTAAAAAAATTACAAGTCATGCCTTTCAAGGGCAATGCCCAGCAAGAAAAGATAGTCTGAAAATTAGGACTATAAGTAAGATCACATAATCAGATAAACATAAAATATTTAGTTTCATTCTTACTAATTGAATTTAGTCTGGTCATAAAGTTTGCAGTTAATGCTTTATTTTGCAGTGATCTGTGTTTCACATTGCTTTTTTAGTAATAGAGATAGTTTTATATGTCCCCAATCATAATCCCTTGCTCGGGTGTCATTATGGATAACATTAATGTAGTCATCATCTCTATTGACTCAATACCTCTGATCACTCCTTTTTTTTTCTTTCTTTCTTGAGAGCAGGTCTCACACTGTCACCCAGGCTGCAGTGCACTGGCATGATCATGGCTCACAACAGCCTCAACCTCGTGGGATCAGCCTCCAACTGTCTGGGCCATAGGCACATGCCACCACACTTGGCTTATTTATTTATTTATTTTTGTAGAGACAAGGTCTCCCTATGTTGTGTAGGATGGTCTCGAACTCCTGGGCTCATCCAATCCTCCCGCCTCAACCTTCCAAAATACTGGGATTCAGCCTAATCACTCATTCTAATTTGAGCATGTCTAATAAGAAAGTAAATCAATGACTACTATAAGTTATAAAACTTTATGTCACTATAATTTTGGTAGATACAAGTTTTAATATAGTACTACACACGTACATAGAACAGATCTATTATAAATAAAATGTAACTCCTCATAGTCATAGAATAAATTCACATACAAACACTGTTCATTAAGCTATGTTTTCTCTTCACAACTAAGAATAAAAGAAAGCCAAACTTTAGCTGCAGAATATTTAATTCAATAGATTATATTTGTTTGGCAGGAGGAGTATGTTTATCAGTATACCTCCAAAACATAAGCATGATTAATAAGACACTGAGCTCCTAGAATGTTGTCATCTGGTTCATATATAGAGTTATATAATGTGCAGATGTTAGTGATTAATCACAGTTTGTAATGGCTAGTGAGTTTATTCTGTACTATTTAGAAAAGCAAAAATGAATTTTTTTTTTTGGTCTGAGTAGACAAATTTTTGAACAAAGAAACTGATAAATCAGCATTACAATTTATTAATGTGGAAATTTTGCTTTCCCAATGTCTAAAATTGGTGAAACATCTGTAAATATGTTTATATTTTACTTGATGGACCTCCTTTATATAACATATTATAGTTACATAATCTATAACTAAAATGATGATGAAATGGTATAAATGAACTGCTTCCTTAGAAATTGTGCAGGAGGCAGGTGTGGAAGTGTCCCAGAATCCAAGATTCCTTATATGTAATTTCTAAAAGGTCTGCTATTTTTCTTTGCCATTTCAGCATTTAAGAAAATGATCTGTCATTTCAGTTGTCCTAGTGAAGACCAGATGACTTTGGTAGAGACTTCAATCTAATTCTCTTTATCTTCATCCTATTTCACTCCTAGAGCCCAAGTTCTTATGTATTTGTGCATTTCCATATAGCTAAATTATTTTTATTCTGCCCTAAATTTTTTTAATCAATGGCTTTAGGGGACTCAAATAATTTTTAGTTACATAAGTGCATAGTATAGTGTCAAGAAGTCTGAACTTTAAGTGTACCCTCCACCCCCATCTGTAGACATTTTACCCAATAGGTGATTTTTCATTCCCATCCCAACTTCCACCGTCACCCTTCTGAGTCTTCAATGTCCATGATGTCATTCTATATGCCTCTGCAGTTCTTTAGTTTAAGTGAGAACATGGGGTGTTTGGTTTTCTGTTCCTGAATTGCTTCACTAAGGATTATGTTCTCCAATTCCAACCAAGTTGCTGCAACAAACAATATTTCATTCCTTTTTGTAGCTGATAAGCATTCCATGGTGTGTGTACGTGTGTGTGTGTGTGTGTGTGTGTGTGTGTGTGTGTGTGTGTGTGTATCACATTTTCACTATCCACTTATCAGTTGATGGACATTTAGGTTGATTCTACATCTTTGCAATTGCAATGAATATGCAAATGAAATGAATATACACAAATATATACAAATGTAGGTGTCTTTTTTGTATAATGACCCCTTTTTTGGGGGGGAGGTAGATATCTAGTGGTGTGATTGCTGAATCAAAAGATAGATTTACTTTTATTTCTTTGAGAAATCTTCAAACCGATTTCCATAGAAGTTGTACTAATTTACACTCCCGCCAACAGTGTATAAGCATTCGCTTTTCTCTGCAACTGCACCAGTATCTATTGTTTTTCAGTGTTTTAATAATGGCCATTCTGACTTGTATAAGTAGTTTTAGTTTGCATTTCCCTGGTGATTAGTGATGTTGAGCCTTTTTTATATATTTGTTGGTCATTTGTGTCTCTTCTTTTGAGAGATGTCTGTTCATGTTGCTTTCTCAACTTTTAGTAGGGTCATTAACTTTTTTCCTGCTGATTTGTTTGAGGTCTTTGTAGATTCTGGATATTAGTTCCTTGTCATATGTGTAGTTTGTGAATATCTTCTCCCATTCTGTAGGTTGCCTTTTTGCTTTGATGATTATTTCTTTTGCTGTGCAAAAGTTTATTAAGTCAAGTCCCACTTGTTTATTTTTGTTTTGCTGCATTTGCTTTTGGGGTCTTAGCGATAAATTTTTTGCCTAGACTGATATCTAGAATAATTTTTCCTAGGCTTTGTTCTGAAATTTTTATGGTTTCAGGCCTGACATTTAAATATTTAATCCATCTTGAGTTAATTTTTGCATTTGGGGAGAGGTAGGGATCAAGTTTCATTTTTCTGCATGTAGCTATCTGATTTTCCCCACACCATTTGTTGAATAAGGTGTCCTTTCCCCAGTGTATGTTTTTGTCTACTTTGTCAAAGATCAGTTGGTTGTAGATATTTTGGTTTATTTCAGAAGTCTCTATTCAGTTTCACTGGTCCATGTGTCTACTCTTGTACCAGTACCATGCTGTTTTGGTTACTACAGCTGTGTAGTATAATTTGAAGTCAGCTAACGCAATGCTCCAGCTTTGTTCTTTTTGCTTAGGATTGATTTTGTTATTCTAGCTCTTTTGGATTCTATATAAATTTTAGGATTTTTTTTTTCTAATTATGTGAAAAATGACTTTGGTGGTTTGATAGGGATTACATTGAATCTCACAATGTTGATTCTTCCAATCCATGACAATAGGATGGTTTTCCATTTGTTTATGTTCTTTACAATTTCTTTCAACAGTATTTTATAGTTCTCCTCATAGAGATCTTTAACCTCTTTGGTTAAGCATTTTAGTCTTTTGGCAGCCATTGTAATGGAATTGAGTTTTTTATTTGATTATCAGCTTGTTTGCCATTGTTGTATAGCAGTATTACTTATTTGTGTGTATTGATTTTGCATCCTGAGACTTTACTGGATTCATTTATCAAGTCCAGGAGTCTTTTGGAGGAATCTTTAGGATTCTCTAGATATACGATCATATTGTTGGCATACAGAGATAGTTTGATTTCTTCTTTCCCAATTTGCATGCATTTTATTTGTTTCTTTTGTGTGATTTCTCTGGCTAGGACCTCCAGTACTATGTTGAACAGGAGTAGTGAAAATGTGTATTCTTGCCATGTTCCAGTTCTGAGGAGGAATGTATTCAACTTTTTCCCCTCAGGATGACATTGGCTATAGGTTTATTATATATGGCTTTTATATTTTTGATAAATTTTCCCTCTGTGCCTGTTTTGTTGGGGATTTTTAATCATGAAATATTGGATTTTATCAAATGCTTTTTCTGCATTTGAGATGATTATATAATTTTTTGTTTTTCATTCTGTTTATGTGGTGAATCATGTTTATTGATCTGCATATGTTGAACTATCCTTGCATCTCTAGGAAAACCCACTTGATCATGATGGATTTTTTTTTTTAATGTGCTGTTGAACTTTTGTCTTTTTAGTATTTTATTAAGGATCTTTGCATCTATGTTCATCAGGGATAGGGATATTGATCCGCAGTATGATATTAGGGTGATACTGGCTTCATAGAATAAGTTAGGGAGCATTCCTTCCTTTTCAATCTTTTAGAATAGTTGTAGTATAATTGGTACCAGTTTTTCTTTGAAAGTCTGGTTGAAGTTAGCTGTGAGGCCAGCAAGTATGGGACTTTTGATGTTTTTGTTGGGAGACTGCTATTACTGATCCAATCTTGTTGCTTGTTATTGGTCTGTGCAGTGTTTCTATTTCTTCCTGATTCAAGGTTGGCAGATTGCATGTTTCCAGGAATTTATTCATTTCCTCTAGATCATTTAGTTTGTTTGCATAGAGGTGTTCATAATAATCTTAGATGATCATTTGTATTTCCATGGTATCAGTAGTAATCTTCTCATTTTCATTTCTGATTCAGTTAGTTTGAATCTTCTCTCTTAATTTCTTAATTAAGCTAGCTTCTGGTGTATCAATTTTGTTTATCTTTTCAAAGAACCAACATGTGTTTCATTGATCATTTGTATTTTTTGTTTCAATTTTATTTAGATCTGCTCTGATCTTTATTATTCATTTTCTTCAGTTAGTCTTGGGTTTGATTTGTTTATATTCTTCTAGTTCCTTGAGGTGTGATGTTAGGTTGTCAATATGCTATCTTTCAGTCTTTTTAATAAAGGTTTTAATTAAGCACTATACATTTTCCTCTGAGCACAACTTTGGCTGTGTCCCAGAGATTTTGATAACTTGTGTTATTGTTATTTCTTTCAAAAAAATTTTAAATTTCCATTGCTATTTCATTGTTGGCCCAAAGATTACTCAGTAGCAGATTGTTTGATTTCCTTGTATTTGTTTGATTTTGAGAGTTCTTGGGGTTGATTTCTAGTTTTATTCTACTGTGGTTCAAGAACATGTTTGATATAATTTCATTTTTAAAAATTCATTGATATTCAATTTGTGACTTATCATGTGGGCTATCTTGGAGAATTTTTCATGTACTGATTAAAAAACAACAACAACAACAAAATCTTCCAAAAGGTATATTTTGTAGTTTTGAGGTAGTGTTCCTTAGATATCTGTTATGTCCACTTGAGCTAGAGTCCAGTTTATTTCAACATTTCTTTGTTGACTACTTACTTTGATGATCTGTCTATTGCTGTCAGTGGAGTATTGAAGTTTCCCACTATTATTATATTGCTGTCTATCTATTTTGTTTAAGTTTAGTAGAATATGTTTTTTGAAGCTTGGAGCTCTGAGGTTAGGGGAATATATATTTAAAGTTGTTATATCTTCTTATTAGATTGAACCCTTTATCATTATATAATAACCTTCTTTGTCCTTTTACATTATTGCTAATTTAAAGTCTGTTTTATCTGATATGAGAATGGTTATTCTTGTTCAGGATTGGTTTCTATTTGCATTGAATATTTTTTCCACTCCTTTACCTTGAGTCTATGAGAGTTTTTATATGTTAAAGGGATTTCTTGAAGGCAGCACACATTTGGGTAGTGGTTTTCTTTTTCTTTCTTTCTTTTTTTTTAATTTACCCACTCTGCCACTGTATATATTTTAAATGATATCTTTTAATTGAGACCATTTACATTTAAGGTTAGTAGTTTGTCATTTTGATTTTTACCATCTCTCATGTTGATTGTTACCTGGTTTTTCTTTTTCTCTTTCTCCCTCTCTGTCATGTTAGTGTTCTATAAGACCTATAAACTTTATAACTTCTAATATATTTCTACTCATATTTTTTGATCTTTTGCTTCAGTATTTAAAATTTCTTCAAGAATTTCTTGTAGAGTCAGTCTAGTAGTGACAAATTCCCTCACCATTTGCTTGTCTGAGAAAAACTTTATGCTCCTTAAATTGTGAAACTTACTTTTGCAGAACACAAATCCTTGGCTGACAGTTATTCTGTTTGAGAAGATTGAAGATAGGGCCTCAATCCCTTCTGATTTATAGGGTTTCTGTTGAGAAGTCTACTGTTAGTCTGAGAGGTTTACCTTTATAAGTTAGTTGATGCTTTTGTCTCACTGTTCTTAAAATTCTTTCCTTCATATTAACTTTGCATAACCCGATGACTATACACTTTGGATATGACTTTTTTGCAGAGCATCTTCCAGAGGTTCTTTGGGCTTATATATGAATGTTTAAATCTCTGGCAAGACCAAGGACATTTTCCTCAATTATTACTCCCTGAAATAGATTTTTCAAACCTGTTGTTTTCTCTTCTTTCTCAGGAACGTATATGGTTCTTAGGTTTGGATGTTTTACATAATCCCATGTTTCTTTTGGTTTTTTGTTTGGGCTTTTTTTTGGGGGGGTGTTTTTAGATTAGAAAATATAGTTTATTTAAAAGTAAATTAGAGAGAGAGAGAAGATTCACCTCCCCAGGTTTGTGGGGAAGGGGAGCAAGGCCACAAAGCACATCAACAGTCATAGCTCAAAGGCCACACCAGAGCAATATCCTAATCCCACATATTTTGGAGACTGCTCTCTTCTCTTGATTCTTTTTTCTTTATTGATATCTTATTGCATTAATTTGAGGAAACCTTGTCTTCAAATTCTAATATTCTTTCTTCAACCTGGCCTAGTCTACTGTTAAAACTTTCCACTGTATTCTTTTTACTTCCCTAAGTGAGTTTTTCATCTCCAGAAGTTCAGGGAATTTTTAAAAATATCTATCTCTTTTGAGACTATTTCATCCATGTCCTAAATTTTTTTAAAAATTCCTTTATGTGGGTTTTCAATTTTCTCCTGGATGTCATTGAGCAGTTTTATAGTCAACAGTTTGAATTCTGTCTCTGAAATGTCAAATATTTCATATTGGTTAGGATTCATTACTGGTTAGTTTGGTCTTTGGGAGGAATTGAAAAACTCTGTTTTTTTCATATTGCTATGATTATTTTTCTGGTTCTTTTTCAAAAGAATAGATTATTTCTTCTTATTTTCATTGTTTTTCAATTGCTTTTTAATTTTATTTCATTTTCCTTAAAGATATAACTTTAATGTGTATTCTTTTTGCTAATATAACTTCAGCTTTTGTTGCTTTCAGTGGTGTAGTCTCTGAATGTGTTCCTTGGTTATAGACAATCTTTGTGCATTGGCTTTCTCAGATGCTGTTTGTAGTAGCAGGTATTTAGTATATGTGTAAGTTTACTGTCTCTTGTATATTTAGCATGCCAGGGAATTAATGAAGCTAATTTTGTTCCCTAGTTGTGTGGTGTGCTATTTGTTCTTTCCCAGTACTTCTCTGTGGGTTGAGTCTTCAGGCCACAAGAAGACACTTGCAAGTGAGAACTAGAGCAGTTGGTTGCATGCAGTGCCCTTGTAGAGGGCTAAAGCCTTGGCTCTGATGGACGCAGGTAGAGAAACTCCCATTGAGATTCACTGAGGTCTTTGTTAATTTTTGTCTCACAAGCTGCTCCTTTGTTGTGGTGCACTCTCCTTTCCCTTGGGAGTGGGAATCCATGAAGGCCTGGCCACTGTGACTTCTGCTGCTCTTCTACGCCTAGCTGCCCTATGAGGCTGACACCATTTGGTTGGTGCTGGAGAGTGCCTGCCAGAGATCGGGTGATGATGTAAAAGCCCAGGGGTCAAATTCTAAGAGACTTGGTCACCAACATCTCTGGAGGATCCTCTGGAAAAGCTTTCTGATGCCCCAGTCTATGAACTAGTCTTCAAGATGTTCAGTGATATGGGCTTTGTTTTATCTCCTTCTTAAGGGCTGTGTTTATTGTCTCAGATGTTCTAATGGGCTATGCCAATTGACCTCTGGCCAGGAGATGGTGCTTAGAGGAGGTTGTTAACTGTGGTGATGGCTGTGGGCTTTCTGCCTGGTCTTTGTTGCTTCAGAGAAGTATACTGATGACCTAGGTGATGGGTGGGGCTATGAAAAATCCCCAAATTTCCTCATTCCTGGGCTTTTGATGGGAGAGCAAGGGAGGGAAGCTGGTTGGACAGGGCTAAGTCAGACTGGACTGCTCTCTAGCTTTCTACCTGTATGCATGAATGGCTACCCCAGTGGGAAATGGTAGTGGACAGGGGTCCCTTGGCCAGGGTGGCAGCACTGTAGTGGTGGCAGAGCCATCTCTGTTGTATGAGAGTTCACACAAGAAGAAAGGGGTTGACAACAGGGTTTATCCAGGCTCACTTTCCCCTACCAGAGGCTATCTGCACTCAGGAGCATTAAAAGACTGTTCCGACCAGTGAAAAAAGTGCCTCAATAGGTATAATGTATCAAATGAAGTGTACTTTGAGGGTGACTGAAGTTTAAACATGTAAGAATAAATACACAATTTTTTAATAAATAAATTCTGTTTTTGAGAGGATTTCCCATTGTGTCATATATGATATTTCTTTCCTCTTCTTCTTCTTCTATTTTTTTTTTGAAGGGAAAGTATTTTTCTAGCAAATCATCACCTTTATTAAGGGGAAATGCATATGTAATAGCTAATATATGTAACTACAAATTCAGCATGAAATGTCCAATTGATGTGAAGTATTTCTATATTCCTTTAGTAGAAATTCTACCTTCTATCATGAGAAAACAAGATTTAAAAAAAAAATCTAAAACAGAAGAGTAAAATCAGATTCCTGCTGATAACTGAAAGCATATTTCCAAATGCCCCCAACTTACCAGGTTATAGTGTCTAGGTCATTCAGTTTTTCCTTCTGGCCACATCTATTGATTGTGAAGCGTGAAGGGTTTTTTTGTGTGTTTTTTGAGGGGTTGTTTGTTTTTTGTTTTGTATCTTATATAGAACATAAGATGTAATGTTGCTTTTACTGAAACAACACATAAGTCAAGGAAAACCTATCATAGAACAGGTTCCCAAAGAACAGATTCAGAGATTCTAAGATTTACATGCTGGAGGGTTATTAGGGATTGCGTTTAGAAACAACTAGGAAAGACTGATTGAAGCACTGCTGAGCAGGTGAAGGTGAGCTATAATGCAGTTGTAACAGTGGCCTCAGACCATCCTACAGAAAGCCTTTCGTCTGGGATGAACCCTTAGTTTTGTGTTTTGAGGCAAAGGGTCAGGATTTTATCCTCCATATCTATCAGTCATTGGATGCAGTCTATTCTTGGTGAGGGGCGTGACTTTGAGCCAATCTGCTCTCTTTGCTGAGACAAATTCCTGAAGAGAAATTTAATCTGAGAGTAGTTGACCAATTACCAACATCCCCAGCAATGGAAGAAATAAGTACTTCAGTCCTGAGGAGGGAATATGGACTACACAATACAGTATTCACTACAATGAGGTGTTTAACTTTTGGTATACATTTGTTATTCTAATTATGAGATGATTAACTTGAGTGTTACATAGAACATTAAAACTATTTAAGTAACTGAGCATAGTGGCTCAAGCCTGTAATCCCAGCACCTTAGGAGGCCAAGGCAGGAGTTGTTTGAGCCCAGGAGTTTGGGATCAGCCTGGGCAACACAGTGAGACCTTGTCTCTAATAACAACAAAACCAAAATAGCATACCTATAGTTGGGAAATTGAGGCAAAAAGATTGACTGAGCCCAGGAGTTGGAGGCTGTGGTGAGACATGATTTTTCCACTGAACTCCAGCCTGGGCAACAGAGTGTGGTCATGGTTCAAACAAATAAACAAACAAACAAACAAACACAGTTTAAGTAAATGATGTCTTATAAATGATGGATAACATCCGAATTAATCTGCAGCATGGTTTTCTGTAGCCTTAGAAATCTAAAATGTCAGCTTTTAATTTCTTACTGAGACCCTAGGGAAGTTATAGTCAAAATTATCATTTGCTGTAATGAGAATAATTTGTACAGTATTTCATGTGTTAGTGAGAAGAAAAAAAAATCTCCATGTTGTTTGACCATCCCTTTGTTTTCTTTAGCTTTTAAGTGAGTATAATATTGTTTTTTTTGCAGAACTAGTATCAAATAACATTGAAGGTTCTTCATATTTTTGTTTAATTTATAATAGATTTGCAAATATATCACTATCAGATATGAGTGCTTTAAAATCTTTTTTCTTAGTCTGAGTTAAAAATTGTAAGTAAGGAAGAGTTATAATGATTATAAATAAAATAAAGTTAAATTGCAAGGGAAAAAAATGATGTATTTTGAAGTCGTTTTCAGAGTGAAGTGAACAGTAGTCGAGTAACATATATTCTGATGTTTATTGACATGGTTAAATTCATGGCAAAAATAAATTCAGACATTTGTGTGTAAAGAGTGGTAAAGTGGTATAGTTGAATCAAATACATGAAATTTACTAGCTGAATGAACAGGTCAATTTGCATTTAACACTAAGGGTTCAATTGATGTTTGGAATGGGTGTTGGTGACAGATGGCATAGTTGTGTAGTGCCATTTCAGTCAATTAACAAATAATTGACAGATGTACTCAGACTACTAAGCAATTATTTAAATACAAATGTTTAGAATTGTTTCTTAAAATAAACTTCAACGTTTTCCAGTGGTGACTATAGTTAATTGTTTATGCAAATTTCACTAAATAAGCGAACATATTTCACAAATTTAGTATGCCAGTAATGTTTTAATTGTATAATTAACTCATTCTCATGGTTTATTTAATAAAATAATCTATCTTATCTTGGTCTATACTAATATTTTTTATTAGTTCATGGAAATGATGACCTTAACAAAATGAAGAATTCCAAAAAATTAATATTAATTTTATATGGTAAGAAACTCAACTCAATAAGACATTGGGTAGGAAATACAATAAATAAAGAAATTAGTTGGGTATGGTGGTGCATGCCTGTTGTTCCAGCTACTTGGAAGGCTGAGGCAGAAGGATCACCTGAGCCCAGCAGGTAGAGGCTGCAGTGGCTGTGAGTGTGCCATTGCACCCAAGCCTGGGTGACAGAGTAAGAGACTCCAACTCCAAAAAAAAGAAAAAGAAACATATATTAAATCCTATGTGGGAAAAATGTTGTTAAATTTAGCTGATAAAGATATTGATATGTGCCCCCATTGCTCCAGTCATAAAACAGGTAAAATTGTTGAACACTAAAAAAATAAAAATTTAAAAAAATTAAAAAGAATTAAACAAAAGCACTAAATGGCAGAAATACAGAAAGAACTTACAGATGAAAAAGTGAATTGTATATAAACTGTTCCAGCCCACAGGTTTATGTAGGGCACTTATCCTTAAAAGATGATTAGTGTTTTAATGTCAGTGGGCATAAACTGTTGTCAGGGCCACAGGACTGCAATTTCTGAATCTTTTAAAAAAGAGAAGTGTGGTTCCCCCGCTCCCCTAAAATCCTCTCCCAAACCCCAAATTCTCAAAATGCTGCATGCCTACATATGTAAATTAAAACAATACACAGTTAAAGAAAACACTACAAAATAAAAGGCAGACTTGGGGAAATCTCCCTAAAGAAAGGAATGATACTATACTCTTCATCATTCATCAAATTGAAATTCAGACAGGAGCAAACTGAGAAGAAACACTGTTTTAAGAAATAGTGACAAAAAAATTTTAAGATTTGGAGAGAAATATAAATTTTTAGATTGGAAGAAAACATATCAAATCCCAAGAAAGATAAAATGAGTCTATAACTAGATACAATATTCTAAAACTGTACAATATCAAAGATTTTTTTAAAAGATGAAGACAATGGAAATTACAGATTGTTTACAAAGACACAATTGGATGAATATCAGATGTCTCATTAGAAACAATACATGTCTGAAGACAATGAAATATTATTTTCCAAATAAAGCTATATAACCTAGCGAAGTTATTATTTGAAAACAAGAGTTAAAGAAGTAGATATTAATAAACATAAAAGCCAGATAAATCATTGACCATAGCACTTATTAAAAGACATACTGAAAGAGTAGCTTCAGCAAGAGGAAAATTGAATTAATACAGAAAGTTTGGAAAGTAAAAAGTAGTGAGCAAGGCAATTGACCTAACTTTTAAATACTGAAATTGCTAAGAATACTAATAATAACTACTTGTAGAGTGTTTAAAAAAAAATGTGGGAACTTAAATACTGCATAATAATTACAATGACTAAAGGTATCTAAAGGAAGTAATTACAATGACTAAAAGTACCTAAAGATAATATAATTTATTACATATCCTGAAATCCTTTGAAGGAAGATAGTGATACTAATCAATCATAGACTTTATTAGGAAGAAATAAAATTCAGTGTATCTTAAAAACATAAAGGAAATAAAGTCACTAAACCAAGAGAAAAAAACCATCTAATTTCCAAACCAAGAAGAAAATTTCTATCAAGTCAACAGAAAGCAGGAAAATAAAAACCCATAAGATACTAAGAAAAGCATAGTAAATTTAAAAATGTAGAAGATGAGGTAGAAATAAACCCAAATATGTTAGTGAGCAAAACAAATGTAACAAATTAATAATATCTATTAAAATACAGAGACTATCAGATTTAATTTAGACAGAAATAAGCAAATAGTTATGTACTATTTGGAAATAATGTCTTACAAAGGAAAGGCACAAATTAAGAGATGATGTTATTCCGCATACATACTGATCAAAAGAGTCAAGGAATAGTTTTATCAGAAATGTATAGAATTAAAACAAAAGAGTACAATTAATGGGGACATTAAAAGTAATAAGTTTTATCCCAGAAGACATAATAGCTGTGAACTTGCATGTATTAAACAACATGGTCAATATATGAAGGAACTAGACAAAACAGCAAGAAATTTAAAAAAATCTGGAATCACAGTTAGATGTGTTAACTCATCTCTCAGAAATGTATAGAGGAACAGACAGGAAAATTACAGAAGAGTAGTAAAAATGAAGAAGACTGAAAATGAATGGTTCTTGAGACTATGAACATGTGCAGTCATTTTGGGGAACAATTTAGTAACATTTAGTTAGAAGTGTGCTGGAAGTATTGCCTAATAAATCTTCTTCTAGGTATACCCTCTAGAGAAATGAGTGCACATATGCACAAGGAACATGCCCAAGAATTCTCACTTAACTACTAATTTTTTTTAGTAGTGAAAAAACACTAAATACACTTGGGTTGGAGAAACAATCTAAGAACTATCTGATAGAATACTATCCAACAGTTAAAATGAATAAAACAGATTTTTATGTACAGTGTGGGAAGAATTTTTAAAACAATTTTTGAATGACCAAAGTAAATTTCAGAAAAAGTAAGCCTTATACTTCTTATATAAATTAAATTACTATATCATATTTAAAGATACTGGCAAAAGCAATGTAAAATAATAAAGGACTAATTCCTGATTCTATGGGGGAAAATTGAAACAGAAGAACACAAAAACGTCAAAAACATTATTTTATTTGTTTTAAGAAGAGAGAAAAATATTAAAGCATTCCCATTAAATTAAGAAGATAAGAATTCTAATGATCACTGGTTATTCAATATTATTTTGGTGGTGCTGGGTAACAGAATAAAACGCTTTGTGGGATAAAGAAAAAGTTTTATTTTCAGATATAATTGAATACCTAATAAGATTAAGACATTCAACTAAAAAATCTATTTGAACCAAAAAGAAAACTTACTAAGATGGCTGCATACAAAAATCAAGAGTTTTCCTTTTATAGTAGTGTGACAGGATGTTAAATTGGAAGCTTTGACTGAACTCTGAATTACAATGTGCTATGAGTCAGATCAACAAGCTGAAATTTCAAAGAAGGTGTCTGTGAACCTGCTAAATGAATCATCCACATCAAGAATCTAAAACGGTCAGGTTGCTGGTGATTCAACAGGATCTGGTGAAGAAAGGACTAGTTTGGGAGAAAAAAAATCTGTGTTTTCAGTCATATCTCCCACTCCAAGGAAAAGGAAGGGGGAATAGTTGACCTTCCTCAAATGAAATGATAAAAAATCTCATCAGGCCATCAGGACAGTTTGAAGGGGTTGACATGTTTCTTGCAGTCCTGGGACATGGTAGATTGGTTTCTGATTCAGGTCTGTGAAATTTGAGATTATAAGATTGTGGCCGACAGTTTTGTGTGATTAGGTGACTAAGTTTCTTCCAATAAGAAATAATGAACGCAGGTGTCTTCTTCTCCTTTCCCATCCTCCTTATTGCTAGTTGGCCCTGGAGCTGTGCTCTCAGAACTTGAGATGGTCTATGATCTATGCTGGAGAGGCTTGAAGGAATCTGGGTTCCTGATCATTATGGAGCCATCATTCCACCCCTAAACTGCCTACACTTGGATTTCTTTTTCTTTTGTCTTTTCTTTCTTTCTTTTTTTGCACGAGAAAATAATAAACTTTTACTGTGTTTTTTTTAAGCCAATGTTATTTGAGGTTTTCTATTAGCAGCTGAAACTAACCCTCTCATTTAATATTTTTTTAAATCTAATCTTCACAATTTGAGAAGTTTGAAGCTGAGGAATAAATTTACAGCTAATTAGGAAGTGATTGTGGAAAAACATTGAGGTAGCTATGAAGAAACATTAATTAACAAACTTCAGAGAGCAAAAGGAGCTAGAGATTTTGTGTCAGGCCTGAAATATTTTCATTTACTGATATATTATGCTGCTAATTCTTATTTTACCTAATGATTATTTTACAGTCTGATCCAACAAATCAGCTGCTATTCCTTATAGCAAATCAAGATGAGGCAGAAACTGGGACAAACTGGGAGAAATGGGTATCAGGGAGCAAGTCAGTATATTCACTCAAAAACTCGCTCCCCAACAGTACAACTTAGAATTTATACTTCATAGATCCTCACCAATCCCCAAGGCTAGATTTAAAAAGGCATGACTCAAGATCTCCTAATCCCTTCACCAGCCCCCCAAGATTGAATTAACAAGACCTACAGGCAGTTTTGGCATGACCGAAGATATAATCATGCTGCTAGTTCCTTAAGGGAGGGATAGGAAGTTACAACAATCAAAGAAGCAACCTTAGTACATTTAGATAAACAACTTAGAATCAAATCTGAAAGATATAAGAAACCTCCACTGTCAGAGCCTTAGTTTGTGACAATCATACCCCACTGAGACTTTTGGCTTTAAAGATTCATTGCCCCAAGGGAGTAAGGATCAAAAAAACAAACATCAAGCCTTCTCAATTTTTACGTTCAAAAGTCTCAAATGTAGATTTCAGATGTGAAAATTGCATTTGCTCTCTTCTCTCCGAAAATAATCTGAAGCAGATATTTACTGAACCAGTAGGTTAATGAAAGAATGGAAGGAGGGATGGATGGACTTATGTATAAAGGAGAGAGAGATAATTTATCATGAATGACAGAGTCAGAACAAAGATGACTAAGAAAACTGTTTTTGGATTACCAGAGGGTGAATCACTCTAATAAGCATAGGATCTATCCCTGGTATTTGTTTTCTGTCCTGACTGCCTTGAGCATATGTCCAAGTGCAGAGGACATCAGGAGAGCTGTGAGTGATGACTGCAAAAGTGATTTCATTAAAACCTCAATGAGACTTGAAACACAAGCAGGAATGTTTGTAATCTCTGTTAATAAAAGGGAATAAAAACCTTCTCCACTTAACAACAAAGCACGGTGATATTTTGAGACTTTTTGCTGCAGTGAGTTTATTCTTTTATTCATAACTACTTATAACACATCTTCTGGGTTCACAGCATTATGTGAGGGATAGCTTACATGTGGCTACAGCCTGCATTGATAGGTGTTGGAGATAATAGTCAATATTAGTTGATTTTTTCTCCTAATGTGACTTAATTATAGTTCCAGGGCCAGAGTCCTGCCCTACAAGACCCTGAGAGTAAGTGCCTCTTTAACTTTTACCCTGTAGGCACCTTTCTTGTTTCATCCTAAGTGTGATCTTGTGTAATTAATACCCATTAGCTAATGATAACTAGAGATCCTAGGTTTTAAAATGTGTCACTGTTTTTCATATCAATTGGTAAAACTTACAGGATATGAAAAATGGCAAAGCTAACAACATTGACCTTAGGTAACTGCTTTCAGTAGAAAATGATTTAACGCATGGGAACTCTACATTCCCAGATTTGATAATATTTTTACCCAATGAACTCACTCAAACATTGATTGAGGTCCTTCCCTGGGAGTAATCAGAGAGCCAAAGATGACTACAACATAGGTGTTGACCTGGAGAGCTTAGCACTTATTTATAATAGTAGGGTTATTTTGTTCCTGTAGCAATAGTAATAAATATACACTGACCAGTCTCCATTCTCTTACTTCATTATGTGGCTAAGCAGGAAATTAAAAAAAAAATTAAAGCCATCCCAAAATTAGAAAAGTTTTCCAATGGTATATGACATATGCCACACTGATAAGCAAACTTGTGTCTTTGGAGCACCATTCAAAACAGCTGTAGTTTTATTCCTACAGAGAATGATGTCAAAGAGGACCAAGCTTGGAGAACGTAGGCTGGTGTGGGACCTTGCTTTAAAAATAGAAGTGTCCTGACTAATCTGTTATGCTGGCAACAGATCTAAAGACTATAGGCTAAAACTTGTGAAGATTAGAGAAAATGAAGACATGAGAAGACAGATTTGTCTTTCCCATTGTGGCTAAGATAAACCCGTCAGTCAGTTAGAACTGCAAAGAAATTTCATTTAGATTTTAACTTTTTGATATATAATTCACAAAGGGAATTTGTCTCACTTTGAAAATAACTCTTCAAATATCAAGCAACATAGAAATGTTTTTTACACGAGAATAATATTTGAGACTTTTCTGACAATGCACTCTGTCCTAGAAAAAAAAAAAGCAAACTTTGTTCTCTAGAGTTTTCCTAGCAAAACTCTTACATTTGTCTCTGTGAAAAGTCACATTGCCATGGGCAATTTTGCCAATCATATGTTGTCAGAGATTTAACATTTTTTAAAATGTTAATTATATGTTTCTATTTATTTTATTAATCTATACCGAGGGTTACCTTCATACTTAAATTTTAAAATAGTGAATTGACTGATTTTTTTTTTTTTAATAACTTGGCAGTGTAGACCTAAATATTGAGGAGCAAACCAAGGTACTTTGCCATGTGGTAGACATTTGCAGCTTCTTTACAGTGTAACACAGAAGGTTATTAACATAATCTGAGCAAGTTCAAGTCGACTTTGTAAGAGTAGGAGACCTAACTTTTGAGGGCAATGAGAGGAGGAGAAGGAAGAAGGAGAGGAATGGACTCACTGATCTAAATGAGTTTTTCATTTTACATAGGGCTTAGATTTGCATTAACACAGGTCTCTGCTAGAGCTGACTCGTATTGGCTCTCAGAGCAAGTTGTATGTATCTTCTCTCAGCTTTATGCTCAGTGATATCATGTTGGTAGCTCCAAACTAACTGTAGTGGGAGTATTTACATCACAGAACTAAGCAAATGCTACATATTCTGGCATTTCTCTCCCTGGAAAGCCAGTTAAACTTTTGCCAGCTTACCCATCACTCATTGACCTAGAAACTCTCAATGTACACCCTGTAAATTAATAGTAATTTAATGAAAAATAAACAATTCATGAGCTAAGATGAAGGCATCAAGAGGGAAAGGAAGAGAGAGAATTGAGGTGTTCAAGGTAATAAGGTAATCATGTAATAATGTAATTATGACTTTTGGAAAAACTCCAAAGAGTTGAGCTCAGTTACTGAGATGATTGAAAAAAAGAGCATTGGCTGTTTGCCTGGTCTCACATTACCCTTGTGTGATCCAGGTTGACTCCAGGAAGAGTTAAGATAGGTTTATGTGGAATTTCTTGGGCTAGCAGGAAGCAGCTTATTTTGGGGCCGTTAAATAAGATTTAGGGATAAAACATAATTAAAATATGATTATACCATGGGAGCAAAATGAGGTGAATAGAAGTACTCTTTATGAAGAATTGAGCAGGGTTATGAGTAAAAAGTATTTTAATCTGATTCACATCACTGGTATTATCTGTATCAATGTTGCTCATAATAGCTAACTTCTCCCAGGTTTCTAGAATGCCCAGGTACTGGGTTATTAACTTTATATATTATCTGATTTGATATATATCACAATCATGTTAAGTAAGTGCTATTACTGTCCTCATTTTACTAATCAACTAAATGAAACTCAGAGGTGTTAAATCACTTGCCTAAGGTCTAGTCCAGAGTCCAAGCTTTTTGCCACTTTAGTATGCATTGGTATTCCATTCCAGGGGTTGCAGGATCTACGTGAAACATAGAATTGTGGAATAAATTTCATAACTGAAGAATAATGTTTCTCAAGGAAGTACCAGTGAACTTAAATTTCTGTTTTTATGATTGTGCTTTTAATCAGTATCTTTTTTATAGTACTCTTAACATAGAGTATATAGGTCTCATAAACGGACATTATATATAAAATAATTATTTATTTATCAATATAAAATGATATGAAAAGGCCCAATTACCTGTATAGTGTCTATATTTGGAAACCTCAGCAACCTAAAGAAACACTTTTTCTTAAGTAATCTTTTTGAAGTATAATATTTACAGAAGGGGCACACATTCTAAGTGTAAAGTTCAAGGAATTTCCACAAAGTGTGCATACAAGTGTAAAAACTGCTTAAAAAAAGAAATAAAAGGCTTGCATTGGAACCATGGTACGTTGGATCCTGACCTCTGGAAGGTTCAGGGCAGAGCACCAGTGACTAGAGGATGGTGAACCACATCTCCTGTCATCCTTAGAATGGCCCAGGGCAGCAGAACATAACAGCCTCAACACACAGTAAGGGTTCCAGTAGTGATTTCAGCATTACCAGCTTGGGCAACATGAATCTCACTAGAGTGAGATCTTTCTGGTTTGAGAAGTACTATCACTTTTGCTTTCTTTTCTGATCCTAGGCTGCACTTCTAAGCTCTTCCAGCCACCTCACAAATGCCTGGTCAGGGTAAATATTTATTATTATTGTCAGGTGGTAGTGGGGGCCCCTTATTATAATAAATAACTGTTAAACCCTCAAGGGCAATGACTGAGTTCTAGACATCTTTGCTGCCTCACTAATCCTACAGAAGGTCCTCAGCTAATGTTTGGAAAAAAAATCGAGTAAAAAATTATAATATCCGACATTTGGGAGTGTAGGACTTCCATGCATTGCCATTTTCCACTGAAAGCAGTTGCCTGAGGTGAGGTCAGTATTGTTAGCCTTTCCATTGTTTATATTTCAGAAGATTCAGTGGATATGAGAGAAAATCAAATATCTTTGTAACTTGGGATCTCTAGTTGTCATTAGCAAATGGGTACTAATTAAGTAGGGCCAAAACTAGTCTGAAGCAAGAAAGGTACCTAGGGTGTAAAGTTAAAGAGGGTCTTCTAGGGCAAGACTCTGATCTTAACTTTAGCAATAAAATAACTCCCTGTTTCAGGACACGTAACAGAGTATTAGCGATTGACAAGAAGAGCAAGTCTAAAAACATATCTTTGTCTCAAAGCAAAAAGTATTGTTATTTCAGATTATTTTATTTTATTGTCATTGTTATTTCTTATGTTTCTTGTTATTTGGCATCTTATACTTGCCTGTTAACTTTGGAAAAACTCTGTCTATGAATTTGAGTTTTGGGGGCACTAAGAAGATACTTAGATTCAGCATTTCCCAAAGTGTGGGATAGATATTAGAAGTTGAGAGAATTTTAGGTGGTACTCACATGTATATCTATATATGTACACAACATTAATAACATCAAATAACAAATGCAAGCATTTTCTCTGATCCTTTTAATTAGGTCAAGTAGAAAGTAACACAAGAGTGTTACTATATGCTTTACACTTCTCTAAAAATTAGTAATGTGTTCTTAACAACTAGCAAAATTCAGTGTCAGTCTTGGATAAAGGCATTAAGCTCATATTTAAAAATATTATTTTCTATATGCTTTACGTGCTAGTTATGTTTAGATGATATTAAGTTCTTTCTAAATACATGTAATTAGACAAAAAAGTAATTAGTTTACAGAAAATCACTAAGTGATACTACATGTGGTATAAGGATTACAAAAATGTAAAAAAGATATTTGAAGATCTGGGTTTTAGAGAATTGTGCCTAGATACATGTCTAATCTCAATTCAGCATGAATAGGTCAGAGGAACATACAATAGACATATATTCTTCACATCATATAAGATGTAGGCAGAGATAGTATGCTAAAAGAGGTTGAGGAGAAACACTAAGTCAAAATGGAAGGCATGTTTTAGCATATAACTCTTTCCATAGTTGAATAAATTAAGAATATTCAGAAACTGAAAACACACTATCAAGGAAAGCAAAGGCTTAGGTAGAGAGATACTGGGCAAGAAAGGTTTGAATTTAAGTCTCTACCTTTTAAATAAAATGTACTGTATAGCTCTCACCCTGGTTTCACTTAAACATCTCCATTTTAAGGACCTCTTATTTATTATCAATCAAATAAAAATATGGAAGTAAGAATTTTCAGTTATTGGATGAATATCTATGAGTGTTTTCCAAACTAAGCAATAAAATAATTTTTAATGTTTTATATAGGTTATAAAAATGTGAATGATGAAAGGCATTTTTTCTTTAAATGAAGCTCAATCTTAGTATTTTTTTCTTCATGCACTTTAAAAAATATCTGGAGGTAGTTATATATATTTTAAGATTCTGACATAACACAGATGTAATTGACTCTTATTTTTAAAATACTATATCCTGAAAAGTTATAAATTATATATATATATATATATATATATATATAGTTTTTAACTGAACAGTTATATGATTTAGAAAGAAAAGATAATTCTTTGAAATAAGAAATGTTATAGTTAGGCTTAATTTTTAATAAATGTATACTTTTGTAACTCAGGAAGATTCATTCAAAGTTGAATTCTGGGGACCTGTGTTTTTAAATGATCAGTAATTTATAGAAAGAATGAACTAATTGCTCTACTCCCACAGAACATTTTTAATGGGATGATTATTTTGTGGGTATAAAAATTCTGCCACTCACTACTCAGTGACATATTTCCTTGAGTGTTTTTCTGTCACTTATATTCCTTACCTACTTCATCAATGCAATTATAGTAAATTTCACCATCTACAGAGGGGTGAAACTCAAAATTGAGAAAACACAATGATTAACTTTGAGCTTTTAAAAGTGAATTTTAGTTGTTATCAAGAAAATAAATATATCATCTCCCTCTTTTTTAAAATGGCCATCAAAAAATAACTCCCCCCAAAAAAGCAAAATCAAACCAAACCAAACCACAACAACGAAAATAAAGCAAAACAAAAAGAGAGAGCAAACCTTTGTGTGTGTTACTATCAATATTGTATTATAGTGTAGGAAAAACTTTCTACAGATTTGCATAATTTTGTTATTAATAGGAGGGCTTACCCCTAATCATATGAGACTGAAGATTTTACTAAGCTTGGTAGATTGACTTTGGGCAACTTTGTTAAGTGTATTTCTTCCATTGTTTTCTAGTTTGAAAGCTCTATTATTATGAAAACATGTCATTGTAATTCCTAGTTCAAAATTCTCAGGCTTTTTGTATTTTACTGACTGTAATGGGTTAAAGTGCATCCTCCGCCCTCCCCAAATTCATATATTAAAACCTTAACCAGACCAAGGTGAAAGGATTGCCTGAGCGCAGAGTTTTGAGATCAGCCTGGGCAATTTGGGGAGACCTTGTCTCTACCATAAATCAAAACATTAGCCAGGCATGATAGTGCACGCCTGTATTTCCAGCTACGTGGAAGGTTGAGGCGGAAGGATAGCCTGAGCCCAGCAGGTTGGGGCTGCTGTGGCCCAGAGTGTGCCACTGCACTCCAGTCTGGGCAACCGAGTGAGACTCTGATTCAAAAACAAACAAACAAACAAACAAATAAGCAAACAACAACAACAAAAAAACCTTAACCTCCAGTACTTCAAAACTGTGACTGTAGGCCAGGCGCGATGGCTCAAGTCTGTAATCCCAGCACTTTGAGAGGCCGAGGTGAGGAGATTGCTTGAGCCCACGGATTCAAAAACAGCCTGGGCAACTTGTGGAGACCTCATCTCTACCATAAATCAAAAAAAAAAAAAAAAATTCACCCGGCATGGTAGCTCTCACCTGTAGTTCCCACCACTTGGCACAAGGATAGCAGGAGCCCAGAAGGTCCACGCTGGGGTGGCGGTGAGCGAGCCACTGCACTCCAGCCTGGGCGTTGGAGTGAGACTCCAACTCAACGACAAACAAAAAACAAAAAAACTGTGACTGTGTTTGGACATCTTTAAAGAAGTAATTAAGTTAAAATGAAGTTATTAGGGTTGGTTCTAATCTAGTGTGACCGGTGTCTTACAAGAAGAGGAAATTTGTAAACAGTCAGGTATGCAGAGGAAAATAGAAGATGCAGGGAGAAGACATCCATCTACAAGCTCTATTTACAGTAGTCTTCAATCACTGATTTTGTATTTGTACAGGTTTTCTCGTTCCTTTTTTTCTGTAGCAATGAAAATATCATCTATGTTTTTCAATTTTATGGCCAAAAAGCAGAGTATTTTGAGGGCTACTTTGGCACATATATTTCCATTTCTGCAAAACCAAAGCCTTAAACAATCAAATGTTTTGAGAAGATTTATTCATTATTAACTCAAGACATTCTTTGTGGTTCAACATTCAGCAAACTGGATGTGAATTTTCTCTCTAGAGCAAATAAAAACCATCAGATATTTGAGTACTATTTACCTAATGGAGGAATTTGTCTGTATTCTAATCTGCAGATAACATTATGTTCTTCAGATTCTTTCTGATACCTGAAATGCAATATGGTTTTTAGAAATGAGTCTCTAGTCTTTTTATTCTTCACCAATCTCCTTCACTAGTCTTCTCATAAATCTGGCAGCATAATCATCCTGCTTGCTCTCCATTACACACACACAGAAGTTAGAAACTATCATCCCTATGATCTTATAAACTATTGCCATAACCTACTACTGCTTTCTGTACATCTTCTGAGTGTGTTCTTTTTGCTCTTACCACAGTTTGAACACTTTCTGCAAATAATGAGTTTGAGGGTACATAAAAGCAATATCTTTACAAGGAGTTTCAATCTTAAGTCACCCCATCTCCTGCATGAATCCAGTCTTCAAGGATGGTTAGGGAAGTGTACCAATGATGATTAATGACACAATGCACAGTAGTAAGCCACAGAAAAAGAGATGCAAGAGAATTTCTAATGATGAAAATAATAACCTCATAATGCGCTATTCCTTCCATAAATATTTAATGAGCACCTAGTATGCACTAGGTACTGTTCTAAGTCAGGTATTTAACTAAGTCCCCCAAACTTCAAAATCATGAATCAGAAACAAAGGTAAAATAACTTTATACCATGAAATTATATACCACGCATAGAACTCTACACACCTTAATATGGATGGAAGTTGGAGAGTGTATTTATTTATTTATTTATGAGTTGGAGTCTCACTGTCGCCCAGACTGGAGTGCAGTGGCCGCTCCCGGCCACCGCAGTCTCGACCTGCTGGGCTCCGGCGATCCTTCCGCCTCAGTCTTCCAAGTAGCTGGAATTACAGGCATGTGCTACCATGCCCGGGTGACTTTTTGATTTATTGTAGAGATGAGGTCTCGCTGCCCAGGCAGGTCTCGAACCCGCGGGCTCAGGCAATTCACTCACCTCAGCCTCCCAAAGGCACGGGATTACAGGCTGAGCCACCGAGCCCGGCTGGAGAGTGTATTTAAATGAGATAAAGGGAAAGAATAGGAAAGATAATTCAGATGTAGCAAAATCCTTATAATTATCTGTCCAGTTAGAGGGAATCAGTTGGAGATACCTATCTTACACAGTCACAAAGCTATCATAATGGAAAATATAAAAGTGATACAAAAACGTCAACAATCTGCTCATCTTTTGGAAGTCTACCCCACATAAGATGAACAATGACAAATTCTTACCTGTTCTTACTGACATTTTCATGCCCTGAAGGGTGATGGAAGTGATTATAGAAACTAAGATTTTTGCCCTAATTTGCACCAGCAAGACAAATTTGGCTCATAAATTGCAAGTGACAGGAACCTTTGGAAAAAGTGACCATGTCATTTTAGAAATAGGAGTATCATGGGAGGCATATTCATTAGAAAGGTACTCTAGATTTTAAGAAGGAAGACTTCAAAAATTTCAGATATGAAAAACTCAGAGAAAAGCTCAGAAAAGTAGCAAAAGTGCTAATGATATAGCTTTGATAATGTAAATCTCACATTATTTTAATGAAAAAGAAAAGAAAGATGACAGTCAAAAAAAATGGCATAACTTTGAAAGGAACTTTATTATGTCTCCACACTGTAAAAATATATATACAGAAGATGAGAAGGAAGACACACAACCAAAAGGAAGACAAATAATCTCTAAATATAGAAATGCAGCATGGACCAGTAATAATAGTGCAGCAAGGTCAACTTCCATAATGAGCTGAGGTTTGCAAAATGTGCTACTGAATGTTGAGTTTCGCTTCAACTGGAAATGAGTAGGGCTATTTCGGGAGTAAAGTTAAAACTGCTCTGGTTGATATATTTCCTCCATTGCACTCTTGTACTCTGGTCTTTCTTTTTCTATTAAACAAAGGCATCACCTAATATTAAAATAACATTCTTTTTAGTTCCAGTATTTCCCCTAATCTTTTTTATAGTCCATATAAGATTTATACATTTAAAAATAGTTTTATAATATACCAATAATGGAAGTGGAGGAGCCCAAGTATAAGATGTCAAAATGAGTGTACTTTGAGGCCACAAGCTCACAGGGAGAATATAAAAATGGGACCTCAGGACATACATCTTTAAATGAAGGGCAGAGATTGTACTCACAAGAGGATTTTTTTCCTGCCTTCTGGAAATATTTCTTTAACTAGTTGTGATAGAGGTATTAAGATACCCTTTTAGTGGAAACTGGGAGCCGAAGTATGTGTTTTGTTACCATGTTGTGAGAGGGTCACATGGAAAGCAAATGTGGGTGGCTTTCTAGAGCTGAGAGTGGCTCCCATTCAACAACCTGTAAAAAATAGGAACTTCAGTCTCACAAATGCAAAAGGATGTACATTCTGCCATTAGCCCAAGGGAACTTGGAAGTGGACTTTTTGAGTGGAGGGACAACACAGTCTGACTGACTTTTCGAAAGAGTCAATCTGACAGCTATGTGAAGAAAAATAAGCAGACAGACTAAGAATCTATTTTGCTTATCAAAGAAAGAGCAGTGACTTAAACGAGGTAGCAGAGGTTATGGGGTTTTGAAAGTATTTTGGAAGGAAGCCTACTGGACTTCCTTGTTGTTTGGATGTGGTATGAAAGCAGAAGAAAGGTGATGCTGAATCTAAGTTTTCTTTTTTCACCTGAACAACTTTACGAAAAGAGTGCTGATACAGAAATGACTGGAAGATTAACATTATAAAGGGAAATCAGGGTTTTGGTTTCATGCATGTTAAGTGTGAAAGCTCCTTAAAGATCTCAATATAGGGGCTGAGCAGGCAGATGGAGTTACAAGACAAATTAGAAGAAGCAGCAGCTGGAAATATGTATTTAATAGTTACCAGAACAAAGAGAGTAATTAAGAACTAGTTTTTGTCGATCATCTATAAAGCAAATATAGGGAGAGAAGATGTCCAGAGATTGAGCCTGGGGCTACCTCGTTTAGAGATCAAAGAGAAGAACATGAATCAGCAAAAGAGACTGAGACCTTTTGCTGTAAAATATTACTAAAAACTACCAATCATTAAGTAACAAGAGTATGAAATCATAACAAGAATATCAGAAAAAGATCATTTATGTATCAATTTTTCAATGACTAAACCATGAAAGTATTATTTCAACATGAAAGTTTTAATCTCACTATTTTAGCTTGCATCTAAAAAACATTAAGAGTGAAGTAGTATTTATTTTTGCCTTTTCAATACCACACCTTAAGCATTTCTAATCAAATTTGAAGAACATTTGTGATTAAAATTAAATCTACTCAATGAAACTTTGAGTAAACAAATAAATATATAATTTTTAAATGACAAATGAATTTTTAAAAATGATAATGCCAAATGCGAGCAAGTATACAAACAAACTGAATCACTCATACATGACTGGTGGGAATATAAATAGTACAACCACTCTGGAAAATAATTCGGCACTTTCTTATAAAACTAAATACGTGCTTGCCATACAACTTAGCAATTGCAACTCTTGGGCATTTATCTAAAAGAAATGCAAACTTATATTTAACAAAATCTTACACAGATGTCAGTGTCTCCATCATTTGTAATAGTCACAAATGAAACAATCAAAATGACCTTCAACAAGTCATTTTGATAGGTAGGTAAAATCAATTGTGATATATCATACCATGGAATGCTACTCAGAAATAAAAAAGAGTGAATTACTGAGTTATGCAACAACTTGGATAGGCCTCAGGTAATTATTTTAAGTGAAAAAAGCTATTCTCAAAAGATTACATACTGTATGATTCTATTTACATATCATTCTTGAAATGACAAAATTACAATAGAAAACAGATTTGTGGTTACAGGAATTAGGGACAGAAAGCAGAGGGAGAAAGTAAAGTGCTGCGATTGCAAAGGGATTGCAGCAGGGAACTTTGTGATGCAACCATTCTGTATCTTGATGCAAAGATGTTACCATGGGGAAAGTTGGGTCAAGTGTGTATAAAGCCTCTCTGAATTATTTCTTACATCTGCAAGTGAATCTACCATTGTCTCAAAATGAAAATCTTTAAAAATAATAAATAGTGTCACTAGAGTAAAGGGAAACTAATTTAATGAATGAGTTGGTCAGGGGGAATATTACTCAAAGTACAATAGGAAATTATAAAACTTTATAAGTAAGAGGGTGACTAATTCTGGTGTTTGTTTTATGAAAAATTTTGTCTTGTTTACTTTAATTTTCTTCTGTGATTCTGAAGATTATTTTCCTTGACAAATTTAATAATAGCTACCTAACAACTAACTTTTCTTAAATTATTTCATATTTTGAATGTCCTGACTGCCAGTATGAATTTTAAATTCTTTGTTTTATTTATGATGCCATAGCATCTTTAATTAATCTTTGGTGTTAGCAGGTTGTGGTGGCTCACACCAGTAATCCCAGTATTTTGGGAGGTAGAGGTGAGAAGATTGCCTGAGCTCAGGGGTTAGAGACCAGCCTGAACAACATGGCACCTCATCTGTACAATAAATAAAAAAATTAGCTGGGCATGGTGGTGCATGCCTGTGGTTCCAGCTACTTGGAAGGCTGAGGCAGAAGGATCACCTGAGCCCAGAAGGTCGTGGCTGTGGTGACCGGGAGTGTGCCACTGCACTCCAGCCTGCGTAACAGAGTAAGATACTGACTCAAGGGGAAAAAAATAAAAAAAATCTTCGGTGTTCCTGCAGTCCCTCAGGATTTGTCAAGGTTGAGTTTAACTTCCTATATATTGAGAGCACAAACCAGTCTACTAAGAGGGAGTCTGTTATTTGATTTAATTTAAACATAAGCGCAAATCTCATCACCTTTGTTGTGTAATGCAACCTAATCAAGGGAATGACTTACTATTTTATTTTGCTAGAAGCATAAATCTTATTCCTACTTAAGGGAGGGGAGGGAGGGGAATATACTGGGTATAACACCAGAAGCTGAGATGATGGGAGCCATCTTAGATTCCTTTATACTATGCCTCTTCATGTCTCCATCATTTATTGTGCCCAGTCACTACGGCCTTCCTTTTTTTCCTCCAGGCATCTCTCTAGTTTACAAACTCTACCTATTTTTTTTTTTTTTTCTGCTTGGGATATTCTGCACCTAGATATTCACATATCTTAGTCTTTTGTTTTTTTTTTTTTTTTCTCAAATGTAACTAGTAAAGTGGCCTTCCTTCTTGACCATCCTGTTTATTTATTTATTTTAAAAATCTAATAAGTTTTTAAATAGAATTTTTTCTTTTCTTCTTTCTTTTTTTAAACAGGGCAAGTAATCGATTATATCAAGCTTTAGAACTTTTCAAATACCTAGTTGTTATACGCATTCCCATCTGTCTTGCAAGGAGGGATCTTCATTGGCTTAACAGTTTCAGGTGAAATAAACTGCATAATTGTATATATTACAATAATAAGTGTACAATGTTTACATGAAGTATGTATTTAAAATAGCAATTTAGCTGGGCTCAGTGGCTCAGCCTGTAAGCCTGTAGTCCCACGCCTTTGGGAGGCTGAGGTGAGTGGATTGCCTGAGCCTGTGGGTTCGGGACCCGCCTGGGCAGGTGAGACCTCATCTCTACAATAAAATCAAAAAATTAGCTGGGCGTGGCAGCATACGCCTATAATTCCAGCTACTCGGAAGGCTGAGGCGGAAAGATTGCTGGAGCCCAGCAGGTCGAGGCTGCGGTGGCCAGGAGCGGCCACTGCACTCCAGTCTGGGTGACAGAGTGAGACTCCAACTCAAAAAAAAAAAAAAAACAACAAAAAAAACAGCATTTTTATCTATAGTCCCATCTTCATTATATTGCTTTATCTAGTGCCATAGCACCTAACATTGCCTAGCTTGTTGTTTATTGTCTGTTCACCATCATTAAGATAAATATTTCATGAGACAGGAACTTGGTCTCTTGTTTTTTCATTCTAGCACACATAATGGTGTTTTGTTCATAAAAGGTCCATAAATGTTTGTTGAATAACTATGTTATTTGATAATTATGGCCAGTATGGTTATATAAGTAATTTAGTACCTGGAAAGATTTTTTAAATGAAATAATTTTGTTTGAAAGAACACAATACATGAACTAACAAACTTTGGATTATACAAGTTGTGATAGAATGCCTGTCATAACTTAATAGCTTTGTAACTTTGTGCAAGTAATTTCTCCTCTTTATGCTCAATTTCATTAGTCTTTGTAATATTAAAATTATAATATCTCATCTTTAGTTTTATAAAGAACTCTGAAATAACACATGTAAGATATTTATTAATTGTCTAATAAGTAGAAAATTATAAATGCATACAGATGTAATTGATCATGTTTGTTCAAACCCAATTCATTAGGTAATTGCCAACTCTTACCTCTATTTTGCATACTTTGGGCAAAGCTGTTTTAATCATTTCTTCCTCTTACTAAATTACCTCAAGACAATGATTAAAAACAATTATTTTATTACTTGTGATTCTGTGGGGCAGGAATTCAGGCAGGGCTCAGTGGAAATGGCTCCTTTGTTTCACAAGGTATTATTAGGTAGGGCAGATCAACTAGAGTTAAAGGATCTAACATAACCTCTCTCACACCTTAAGAACCTTATATTGGGTGACTCTTAGATAACTGGATCTCTCGTTTTGTGAAATCTCCTGGTCTCAGTTGCATGGGGTGTTTGTTTCTCTTCATGTGGCCTCTCTCTCTCCATGGCGTCTCATCCTCCGGGGCTTATCTCTCTAGTTAGGCTATCTAACTTTCCATGACAACTAGTTTTCCAGATCATGGAAAGGAGAAGCCAACAGCTCTCTTGACCCTTAGGCACAGAATCATGTCTATTGTATTCTATAGTCAAAGTGAGTCACAAGTTTAGCCAAAATTTCAAAAGGAGGGAAATCGTTTCCAGCTCTTTAGGGAATAAGTGGCATAGAGATGGAATTGTGGTAGCAATTTAGCAGACAATCCACCACAATACACTAATAAATTGTTTATTTTGAAAAATTTAAAGCAAAGGTTAAAATATGGATAATAAAGTGAAAGTTATATTTTCCAAACCACTCTATTAATCTAAAATGGAATGAGGCCAACAAACTAAAAACATATACACACATGTGCACATGCACATACAGGTATTAACAATAAAAAGAATTGAACGTTTGAGACATTAAATTGGAGAAAAATAAAATAAATCTAAGACCACTCAGTTAAGCAATAATTAAAGAGAAAGACAGCCGTTGGAAAATCTAGAGTGTGCCGAGGAGACAAGGAAACTAAATAAGAGGTAAAGTTGATGATTGAGAGCAATTTGATGATACTTTATACAATGAAGAAATATATTCATGTTGAAAATGGAACATAAATTACGTACAAATTTGATTCTTTAGTATTTATTTTTCTAGCTCTGATGCAAAAATAAAAATATATATCTACCTTGTGGTAAAAATACTTTTTAGTTATAAAAACCGTAAAGGTGAAAATTATCTGCAAAAACAATTTTTTTTTTAATTGGAGTCTCACTCTGTCACCCAGACTGGAGTGCAGTGGCTGCTCCTGGTCACCACAGCCTCGACCTGCTGGGCTCCGGCGATCCTTCCGCCTCAGCCTTCCAAGTAGCTGGAACTACAGGCGCGTGCTACCAAGCCCAGCTAATTTTTTGATTTATTGTAGAGATAAGGTCTCACCAAGTTGCCCAGACGGGTCTCGAACCCACGGGCTCAGGCAATCCACTCACCTCAGCCTCCCAAAGCACGGGACTACAGGCTGAGCCTGGCTAAAAACAAATTTTTTTAAAGAGTTAAATCACTACAGATATCAGAGTAATTCAATTCAGTACAGAATTGGAAAATCATTCTATGCAGATCTTAAGGTCAAATACAAACTGAAAAATGAGACTTAGTTGTACTTGTTGAAAATAAGGAAAAAGACCCCTCTCCCCGCAAAATTTTTTAAAGCATTTACTTTGGAAAATGTAAGTTCTTTCTCCATTTCTCTGAAATGTAAGTAAATGTTTTTAAAAGCTAAATAAGCCTCTTGCCAAGTACACCACCCAGAGATGGCTTTCTCAAGGACTTGGGAAACACCTCTTTGAAATGCAATCATCAAAGTAGACAGTGCCCCTGTCTCCCAGTTTCTGTGAGAGACTAGGAGGCTAAATCTGCACCCTAATTTGAGTTGTGAAATCACCTGCTTTGGGACTGAACTGGGTCATCTCAAATTCATATGTTTTAACTCATTACCCCAGTGTGGCTGTATCGGGAGATAGGGGCTTTAGGAGGTAATAAAGATTAAATAGGTCGTATAGGTGGAGCCTTAATCCCATAGGACTACGATTTTATTTTTTTTAAAAAAAGGATGATAGAAAGAGAACTTTCTCTGTCTCCCTGCTGTGTGAGGACACTGCAAGAAGGTGGTCATCTGCCAGAAAGAAAGCCATTCTGGGTAATAAATCAAATTAGCACCTTGATCTCGGACTTCTAACCTCCAGAACAGTGAGAAAATAAATTTATGTTAATAATTTCTGTTTAAGACATCCAGTCTATGGTATTTATGGTATTAGCTGATTAACACACATCCTCTTGCCATAAAGATATGAGAAATGTGTTTTTCCTTTAGATAAAGCCAATTAACTAACACTTATGTGTAGGTGAATTTAGGATGAATTATGTGTGATAAATGGTTCTATCAAGTCCTCTTACTTAAGAACTATTTTTTATCCTGAGAACAAGAATGCAAACAGATACCTGTTTGACTATATAAAAAGATGAGATTTCTTTCTTTGCAATCTCTTAGCAAATTGCTTGTGATGCCCTTCACATTCTGGCTTAATGTTTATTAAATAATAAAACAACTTCCTTTCTCTTTATACCTTTGTAGAAAGTTTTTCTGGGTTGTGAAATTTTTTTTGCATTATTGTTTTTGATTGACACATAGTTATACATGTTTATGGGGGTACATGTGATATTTTTGTATGCATATAATGTATAATGATCAGTCAGGGTAATTAACACATCCACCACCTCAAACATTTATCATTTCTTTGTGGTGAGAATATTCAAAGTCCTCTCTTCTATTTGAAAATATGCAGTAAATTATTTTTTAACTATAGATACTATACAGTGCTATAGAACACTAGAACTTATTCCTTCTTATACAAGTGGGACCCCAAAAAACTGGGATTATCTTTTGGAGGGTGGCCCCCTTGTAGTACACTTTGGATTTGTTCCCCTAGATCAAATGGTCAACCAAAGTTTTTATTTGGAAGTTTTTAGAAGATTGTGTCACAATTTGCAGAACAAATGTCCAAGTTGTGGCAAACAGATGACAATGGTTTTATCACCATGACAACATATCTGACCACAATGCACTGGGTATTCAGTTTTTGACCAGAAATGCCCCACCCTCCCTATTCATCCAATCTGAGTGACTGTTTTGGGGGTTTTTTTCCCCAGTTGAAAAAGTCCTCAAAGGGAAATGCCTTGCCAATGTGGAAGAGGTGAAACAAAAAAATGGCAGAAGCACTAGAAGACATCAAAATTGATGAGTTCAAAAACTCTTTTGAGTAATGAAAACAGGATCTCGATATATGCATTGCATCAAATGAAGAGTACTTTGAAGGAGACTGAAGTTGAAACATATAAGAATAGATACACAATTTTTTTTTTTTTTTTAGAAAGCAGGATTTATTGAGAGGACAGAAAAGCTCCCACAGTGGGAAGGGACCCAAGAGGGTTGCCTGATACACAATATTTTATAAATAAATTCTGGGTTTGCTTTGGGTCTTCCTTCATATTTCCCATAAGATATAGTTCATGAAATATGCAGATACATTTCTTTAAAAAATACTAGAATAGTTTTAAGTTGTTTTTGATTAATGAGACATATAATAGACTCACACCATGGCAAATAAAATATTAGAGCTGAGAGGTAGAGATTTACACAACTGGGTCATGGTCTAGACACAGAAAATTTTGAATTCTACTTTTTTTGCCACATAAATGTTTGTACTTAATTTTTTTTTTTTTTTTTGAGTTGGAGTCTCACTCTGTCGCCCAGACTGGAGTGCAGTGGCTGCTCCCGGCCACCGCAGCCTCGACCTGTTGGGCTCCGGTGATCCTTCCACCTCAGCCTTCCAAGTAGCTGGAACTAAAGGCACGCATTACCACGCCCGGCTAATTTTTTATTTATTGTAGAGATGCGGTCTCGCCAAGTTTCCCAGGCAGGTCTCAAACCCATGGGCTCAGGCAATCCACTCACCTCAGCCTCCCAAAGGCACAGGATTACAGGCTGAGCCACTGAGCCCGGCTACATAAATGTTTGTACTTAATTTTATTAGGACTTATTGCCAGGTGTGGTGGCTCACACCTGTAATCCCAACACTTTGGGAGTTATAGGCGAGTTATAGGCGAGGGGATTGCCTGAGTCCAGGGGTTTGAGACCAGCCTGGGCAACTTGGCAAGACCTCATCTCTACAATAAATAAATAAAAAATTAACTGGGTGTGATGGTGCACACCTGTGGTTCCAGCTACTTGGAAGACTGAGGTAGAAGGATCCCCTGAGCCCAGAAGTCAAGGCTGTGGTGGCCATGAATTTGTCACTGCACTCCAGCTTGGGCAACAGTGAAACTCCTACTCAAAAAAAGGAAAAAGAAAAAGAAATAGATATATATATGCAAGGACTCATTTTATTTTATTTTTAAAATGAGGATAAACCTGAATGGTGGCCTATTAGCAATATCTGTCTTTATATATATTACATTTATTACATATTTTGTTAGCTTAGTTTCAAATTGGGAGATACCACTTAAAAATTGAACTGCTGGGTTATAAGGAGAAAGAAGAGGGAAAAGGGGAAGAGAGGGAAGAAGAAGGAGAAGAAAAAAATGATTTTACCCTTTATGATCCCTTCTTCCCTTCCTTCTTTAGCAGTGTCCAACATCTGTTACTTTTTAGCTTCTTAATGATAGCTGTCCTGACTGTCCGAGGTGGTATCTCATTGTAGTTTTGATTTGCATTTCTCTTATGATCAGCGAAGCAATTTACTTATGTAGCAAACCCTCATATGTTTCCTACAACTCTAAAAGAAAAAAGAAAAAAACTCAGCAATTTCATCTGCATAGAGGAAAAAAATGATTTTGCTTCACTGGGCTCATGATGGTAATTAGTTAGAGCTAAGAAATGACTAACTCCTTTTATTGGGCACATGCTTTTGAGGTTCCCACAATCTTCACTGTTTCCTGTTGCATATTAGTTGGTTTGTTTACCCACATATGCTTTCTGTATACATGCATGCAAGATGGAGGTCATAGAACAAACCACTTAATAATGTAAGTGGAATACACAAAAATCAACTCTAAATGGATCAAAGACCTAAATATAAAACCTCAAGCTATAAGAACCTTAGAAAATGCAGGAGACGCCCTTATGGAAATTGGAACTGGCAACCAATTTCTGATCAAAACCCCAAGTGCCCATGCCATTAGAGATAAGATGGACAAGTGGGACTTCATCAAACTCGAAAGCTTCTACATAGCAAAAGAAACCATCAAGAGAGCAGGGAGAGATCCCACAGAATGGGGAAAAAATATTTGCAAACTGTATAGCTGGCAAAGGCCTAACATCCAGAATCTACAAGGAACTCAAACGTGCCGAAAGAAAAAAACAAACAGCCCCATTCAAAAGTGGGCAAAAATCATGAATAGACACTTCTCAAAAGAAGTGATATGGTCAGTGAACAGACACATGAAAAATTGCTCAGCCTTACTAATCATCAGAGAAATGCAAATCAAAACCACACGGAGATACCACCTCACCCTAGTAAGAATGTCCATCAATAATAAAACAAACAACAACAGATGCTGGAGAGGATGTAGAGAAAAAGGAATGCTTCTACACTGCTCGTGGGAATGCGAACTAGTGCAACCTCTTTGGAAAACTGTGTGGCAATTTCTAAAAGAATCCGTATGACCTAGCAATTCCCCTATTGGGAATACCCAGAATACCCAGAGAAACTCAAACATTCTACAAAAAAGATACCTGCAGATGCATGTTTATTGCAGCACTATTCACAATAGCAAAAACATGGAACCAACTGTGCTGCTCATCGAAACTGGACTGGATAAAAAAAAAAATGTGGTACATATACACAATGGAATATTATACAGCCATAAGAAAGACAAACATATGGACTTTGCAGCAACTTAGATGGATTTAGAGTCTATCATATTCAGTGATCTATTACAGAAGCAAAGAACAGAGTATCATATGTTCATAAGTGGACCTTGAACAATTATCATAATACTATAAGAAAGGGATTGGCAGTAGTGGGAAACTACCTGGGGGGGGCGCATACCTCATCAACAAGGGTACCTGGGATTGAGGGATTGGCAGTAGTAGGAATCTGCCAGGGGAGAGGGAGGACACATCTCATCAACAAGGGTATCTGCATAATGAACATTTATATACCTAACCCTGAATTGTACCCCACAACTTTAAAGTAAAAAGAAATAATGTAGGTGGATATGAAAAGAGTAAGGGAGAATTACCTAGAGAGTACTTTTCTGCTGCCCTTTAGTAAAAAAGTGGCATTCATGTGTCACATGGACAAATCAAGCAATAAAAGCTTTTTACGCTGTGCCCCATAGATATCCTTTGTAGCTTGACAGGCAGTTATTGGTGACACAAGGAAAGTGTATCTTTACTACCTGTGCCTTAGCTAGTTTCAACATAGAACATACAACATGCGTGTTAAAAAGTCAGCTATGACTGATTGAAAAATCTTACTAGAGGTGAATTTTAAAATACCACCAAGGCTATTTGGTTAATTCTACCTTTATTGATTAGATTTCCATTTTTAATTTTGGTTGTAATGTTTTGATTTTTAAAAGATGCAGATTTGAAACTTATTCTTTAAACATCTAATAAATCATTTATTTATTTATTATTTTTTGTCAAACAGAATTGCCCAACCTTTTTTGTACAAGCTTTCAAAATGCATACAGTTCCTAAAACATGCAAAAGATCAAACCCCATGGAAATTAATTTTGTATCCAATATACCAAATTGTGGTAGCTATGTGTGCTTCCATGTTGTAGTTTGAATAAACATCTTATCTTTTGTCTGATCTATGGCATAGTATATGAACGATAAATGCATAACTTTTTTTAAAGAAAAAAAAACTGCCACATCTCCACTTAAGAAAAAACTCAAGAGTATCTTCTAAACTTAAAGTACAGTGGTAATATTATAGTTTCCAAATAATTTGCAATAGCCTTTCTCTCTCTCTCTCTCTCTCTCTCTCTCTCTCTCTTTTTTTGAGTTGGAGTCTCACTGTCACCCAGACTGGAGTGCGGAGCTCCGGCGACCCTTCCGCCTCAGCCTTCCAAGTAGCTGGAACTACAGGCGCTCGCTACCTCCCCGGGCTGATTTTTTGATTTATTGTAGAGATGAGGTCTCGCCTGCCCAGGCGGGTCTCAAGCCCGCGGGCTCAGGCAATCCACTCACCTCAGCCTCCCAAAGGTGCGGGATTACAGGCTGAGCCACCGAACCCGCCTCCATTCTTTCAAAGAATAATAAATAAGGCTTAAGTACAAGCTACTCATTTTTAAAAGATTCTTTCATGAAAGAAATTAATATTGTCAATAATAGGAAATTTCATAAATGTCAATTAAGAATAAATCTGTCTAAAAGGGAAAAATCCAAAGAAAGGTAAAATAATCAAACTCTAATCTTTAGATGGTTATGTATATTGAGGACCAATTGTTTATATAATGAATATCCTGTCCAGACAAATTAAAAATGAATGGAAATAACCATGCTTAGAAATTGCCACACATTCGACCATATGTATGAAACTGCCAAACATTCAACCAATATGGCACACATTCAGCCATTCAACTTTTAAACATAGTAACTTCAGCAATTCTCTTGCTAATACCATTGCCCTAGCATTCTTTATACATATTCCATTTTGATTCTTTGAACTGATGGTGTGCTGAAAATTATTTTTAGCTTCAGACTATTGGGAGCTATCTGACTAATTCCTAAGACTATATACTGGAGAGAAAGGGGGAAAGACAGAGGATATCACATGCCAGCTTCAAGCCAACACCATGTCATTGAGTCTCATGTCATAACTTTTAAATAAATAATAATTTTAAATAATTTTAAAAAATTTTCTCAACATAAGACAATTTCTGAGAGTAATATTGTGACCTTGGAAATTAGTTTATTTAACTTTAAGAAATGTTAAATCATCAAAAAGTTTCAAACATCCAATTATTCTGTTAGTCTTATTCTAACAAATCATTATGTATAGATGATGTGTTATGTTTTGAAAGACCTCCACTCCTTTAATTCACATTTACAATTTTCAGAACTAAGAATGCAAATGATTTGTTATGGAATTAGAGTCCGTCTTCTCCATGAGTCATGGGAATGCTAAAATCCTAATTCTAGTACTAGGGCTACCTAGCATAGATTATAAATAAAACCATGTGTATAATGCTAGCAGATACATATTTAAAATGAATTCTAATTTATAAGATTGGAAATTTTTCTATGTCTCATTGACTTATAAGTACTTTGATTTGAAAAGTAACCCCAATTTGGAGAATGGAAAAATGGCAGAGAAAGATATATTGCCAGCAAGAGACACTTAACTACAATCGTTATAAAACCTCAGACTCAAGATTTTATAATATATCTCACTGAGATTATGAGTTCAAAACTTATAGCATTCACTTCAGCAACACACAGTTCTTTACCACCCACTGAAATGTTTTAGAATTTAAAGACATAACGGCTAGGAATATAGAAACGTATTTGATTAGATTTTTCTATGGTCAATAAAAATTTATATTTAATAATCAGTTAATAGTATGTGGATTAACTTTAATTTTTAGTTTACATATTTATCTTGCAAAACCCACAGACCTACAAGTTAAGATTTCCTTTAAAAAAAAAAAATCCAGCAAAAGCTAATATCCAGTTTTATTACTTTTTGGACACTGGGGAAAAACAGCTGTTTCTTGTCATGAAATAATGCTGCCACTTACACCTGGATTTACTTGAAGAATTGAGAAAGCATGTGGGAAATTAAAAAAAAATATATATAATATTATATATATATATATATATATATATATATATATATATATATATATATATATATAATCTAGAAAATACTTTGCACTTTAAAAGTTATTAGTACTGCCGGACTCGGTGGCTCAGCCTGTAATCCCGCGCCTTTGGGCGGCTGAGGTGAGTGGATTGCCTGAGCCCGCGGGTTCGAGACCTGCCTAGGCAGGCGAGATCTCATCTCTACAATAAATAAAAAAAATTAGCTGGGCGTGGTAGCATGCACCTGTAGTTCCAGCTACTTGGAAGGCAGAGGCGGAAGATCGCCAGAGCCCAGCAGGTTGAGGTTGCAGTGCCGGGAGTGGCCACTGCACTCCAATCTGGGTGACAGTGAGACTCCAACTCAAAAATAAAATAAAATAAATAAATAAGTTATTAGTACTAATAGAGTTGGCAAACTGTTTCCACATTTCTTGAATCTTTGCTATGACGATCTCATCTCCTATAACCCCAGCCCACTGTGGAGTGGTGTTCTTTTTTTTTTTTGAATTGTAGTCTCACTTTGTTGCCCAGGCTGGAGTGCAGTGCCTCCTCATCGTCACCCCAGCATCGACCTGCTGAGCTCCAGCGATCCTTCCGCCTCAGCCTTCCAAGTAGCTGAAACTACAGGCTTGTGCTACCATGCCCAGCTAATTTTTATTTATTTATTGTAGAGGTAAGGTCTCACCATGTTGCCCAGGCTGGTCTCGAGTTCATAGACTCAGGCAGTACTCTTGCCTCGGCCTCCCAAAGTGCTGGGCTTACGGGCTTGAGCCACCGTGCCTGGCCCCAGTGGTGTTCCTAATGGGTCTCATAATGTTTATACTGTTACTTCAAATGACGTTATTCTGATAATGCCAGATTTTCTTAGAACTATTATTGCGAGCTTATGGATTTCAAGGACTAGAAAATACTTTAACAAGACAATGGTTTTATAAGTTCCAAAGATGTTGGGTAACACCAGCCTTCAAAAATGTCTCAGACATGCACAGTAGTTTATTTATTTATTTATTTATTTATTTATTTATTTATTTATTTATTTGAGTTGGAGTCTCATTCTGTCGCCCAGACTGGAGTGCAGTGGCCGCTCCCGGCCACCGCAGCCTCGACCTGCTGGGCTCCGGCGATCCTTCCGCCTCAGCCTTCCAAGTTGCCGGAATTACAGGCATGTGCTACCACGCCCGGCTGATTTTTTGATTTATTGTAGAGATGAGGTCTCGCTGCCCAGGCGGGTCTCGAACCCGCAGGCTCAGGCAATCCACTCACCTCAGCCTCCCAAAGGCGCGGGATTACAGGCTGAGCCACTGAGCCCAGGGCCGTAGTTTATTTTTTAATGAAGAATAAACCCATGCACAGCCAAGTGTAAGATATTGGAAATCACCATTTTCAAAGTACATCAGAGAAATTTAAAAGGTCGCAAAACTCTTATAACATTAGTATTTGACATTTGGATTATTTTCCAGTTTAGCAAACTGGATAAAAATATTCTAGATTCTTCAGATGAACTGAAACTACTAAAAACACTAAAACTTTTTCTTCAGTTCAGCCAAGACAAATACTTAGAATGCATTGCTGCACAAAGCCAGAGAAAGCATTGTAGCACTACAAGAGGAACTCTTTTTAATATTTGAACAAAATTATGGTTCTATTCTTTAGAAGTGACTAAAGAAAAAAACCCCGAAGTTTTAAAAATAATTTTTTTAAAGGAATGCCCACAAGTAATGCTGAATACAAGTTAGCATCGTCACCTTCTTCATAAATCATTGTGGTAAATGGTTGGTAGCTGATAGCAAATAAAACATAGGTTCCTTTCCACGAGTTCACTGCCTATATCTCTCTCCAGGTTTTTTTCTCCCTTGAGAAAAATGGGCTTTAACATTAGAAAGTCTTCCTAGATTTGAACTATGTTTCTGTTACTTATTAGTAATGCAAACTTGGGACTTTTTTTTTTCCTTTGGTGAACCTATTTCTATTCAATAAAATGAGGCCAATAATTTTTACAACACAGATTAGGATAACATTGTAGTTTCTGACATGTGGTAGGTACTTCCTTTATATGTGTTAGTGTTCCCTCTTCTATTTGAAACAAGTATTACATTGGAATGCTTTTCAGTGCATCTGCTCTGTGGGAGGAGAATTTTAGTAGCATCACAAAATTCGTTCTTCACTTTGTCTTTAGATAAAGAACCTCTGAATGTTAACTGGGCAAACCTCTTCCCTGGATATACTTAATTTCTCATGTGTTCTTGCAGCTGAGCATGGTCATATTAGTTCTGATCGATATGACAGTGAAAATAGAATATTCAGCTTCCTGAGAGTGTGCTAGATAGATACTAGCATCCTCTAGATAGGTCATAGATGGCATGCTCCTTTCCTTTCATAGTTCTTACTGACCTGGAAGTAATAGTTGGAACAACAGCAGTCATTTTGGATCATGTAGAAGAGGGACAAACCCTAGAAATGGATTGATTAGAAATCTGGGAAAAGCCTGTGTCTGACCCCAACATCATGAACTGTTAGATAACTGGATAAAATCTTATGCGTTTAAGCCATTCTTAGTTTCAGTTTTCTGTCCCAAGTAGCAACTAATCCAAACTTACAATTTACCCCAAGTTATCTTTGGGAATGCAAGCAGAATTGAGACATTATTCATATATTCTTTTGCTTTAATTTTTTTGTGGCACTTCTGTTAGGGTTTTTATGCAATGTTCTCAGAAATACTTGAATTTCATTTATAACCTACACGGAAAAATTCTATAGCAACAGAAAACTGGGCAGGGCATGAGGTTATAAATAATGGCATTTAAAGACAGGAATCTACTCTCTTTCACTGAGCTTTAGGTTCTATACATTCTGCACAGCACTGTAAAACACAACCCTGACAACTTAGTGGCTTAAATAACCCTTTCATTATTCTCAAGAATTCTGTGAATCAAGAATTTGGACAAGGCACAGAATTGGTAGACTCTGCTCTATGGTGTCTTGGGCTTCAGCTGAGAAGAGCTGAATAGTGGGATGACCCAAAAACCAGGGGATGGGATTATTTGGAAGTTTGTTTCTTAAAGGCATACTGCTGGCTTATAAGAACTTGAAACCTAGCATTGCCAGTTGGGGCTCTTGAGATGGCTTCTCCATGTGAATTGGCTTCCTCACAGCATGGTGGCCTTAAGGTACTCAAACATTTTGTAGAGTAGCACAAGGCTCCAAGTATAAGTGTTTCAACAAACAAGACAGTAGCTTGCATTTTATAACCCACTCCTCACTTCTGTGGTACTCCATTTGTCAAATAAGTTCCAGGCCCACTGAAAGACAAAAGGAGGGGACCTAGACCCTATCTCTTGATGGAAGAAATGCAAAGCATCGAGGTACAATGTTTTCAAATAGTCACACCTTTGCATAATGAAGAAAAAATAATACCTCCAAATTTTGAGGCCGGCTACTTTCATGGCCAGGCCTGCTATTGTCATGGCCAGGGCTGCTGTTGCCCAGTGATACAGAAAGAGACAGGGAAAGGAATCAACATAACTTGCATCAGGTGAATTCTTGAGTGCAGATATGCCCCTTCCAGCCTGATGGTATTAAAAGCAGGGAACCCAGAGATCCACGTAACTCTGACCTGGCAGGATGATTATCTTACACAGTTAGATTGGCCTGTAAAATTTGGAAGTGACTTTGTGAGGGACTCGTGTCTAGATAATAGCAACTAGATAAGTGTTGAGGAACTAACTGCTTCCTTTCACATCTGTCTTTATTTGCTTCATTTCCTTTGCCTTGTTTGTCTTTATTAAGCCAAAATGAAAGCAGCCCTGTGTCTGTCTTCATTCTTACCAATCTTCACACTTTGTAGTCCAGTGTCTTAACCTGGTTTGAAACAACAAGAAACTTTTACATTTGGAAGTATAAAAACTTGATTGTGGCAACGTTATTAATATTTAAAGCTCAGTAACTTTTCTAATTCTAATTATAACCTGATAGAAACGAATGTCAAGACATTCTTGCTTATTGGATCACAGTTTCCCCTTCTAAGGATTTGCAAACTGATAAGTGTCAGGAAAAAAAATGCAACTGAACCATTGAAATTCTGTGTCTGTTTGCTGATCTTGTAATAGAGGGAAAATTCTAAGTAACCTAAGGAAGTTTGGTGCGAATTTAAAAAGATGAGTGTGAGCAGATCCTGGCATGGAGCAGGTGCTCAGTAAACTGCTGGCTTCATTCATTACAGATAATGAACCAGTAACTCAAGCCTGAAGTGATGCCTTTCTCCCATTACTGATTTTTTAATTTCCTTTCTGCTCCACATCAGAGTACAAAAATATATATATATTTTTTGAGTTGGAGTCTCACTCCGTCGCCCAGACTGAAGTGCAGTGGCCGCTCCCAGCCACCGCAGCCTCAACCTGCTGGGCTCCGGCTATCCTTTCACCTCAGCCTTCCAAGTAGCTGGAATTACAGGCGCGCGCTACCACACCCGGCTAATTTTTGATTTATTGTAGAGATGAGATCTCACCAAGTTGCCCAGGCAGGTCCCAAACCTGAGGGCTCAGGCAATCCACTCACCTCAGCCTCCCAAAGGCACGGGATTAGAGGCTGAGCCACCGAGCCCGGCTCAAAAAATATTTTTTTCCTTGCAGGAATTATTTTAATGGTGGTAGTATAACTAGGAAATTAAGATATCCAGCTTCTGATGTACTAGTTCTATCTGTCTGTACTGCTAATCTAGCATGTCAGAGAGGCAGTTTTCAATTTAAATACATTTAGAAAACTGCAAGGGAGAAAAGCTAGGAAAGTATGAGAAGCTCAAAATTACAGCAGAGGCACAGATCAAATATTTTAAAAATCTTGTCTCATCCACAGATATATACATAGATTATTTCCATTGATCATCAGGGTACCATTTACCCTTTTTATATCTTTAGTACGATATACTTACCAGCTAAATGGATGAAAATAGGAGGCCAACTCTCCTTGATGTTAGAGTCCCCAGCCAACCATAAAATATTTTAAAAATGAACAGACTGCCGTTTAAGTGTGGACTTACTGGAACACAATAAAAGGACAACAATGGTGCAGCACCTGTAAGACTGATGAATGGCCGAGAGGTGTATGTGTGTGTCTGTGTTCTAAAATCAACAATATATAAATTTACTTATTCCTTTTAGCAATCTTCTAAAATCTACCTTTACTTTCTCCAGCAAGAAAAGTTGCTAGGTCTTATTATTCATGGACGACTGAGGGATAGAAACAACCCCCTAGCTCAATGGTCCCAGTGAAATATTTTAATAAATGAATTTTAAAATATGGCTTTTGAGCGATACTATATTTTAGATGTTTTTCCCTTTCAAACCTCATGTTGAAATTTGATTCCCAGTGTTGGAGGTGGGGCCCAATGCAGGGGTGTTTAAGTATAAGGGTGGATCCCTCATGAATGACTTGGGGCGGTCCTAAAGGCATTGAATTTATCAGTCTGCTAGTTTCCACAAGAACTGTTTTTTTTTTTTTTTCTTCTTCTTTTCTTTTAAAGATGTAGGGTACAATTCAGGGTTAGGTATATAAAGGTTTATTGTGCAGGTACCCTTGTTGATGAGGTGTGCCCCTCCCTCCCCTGGCAGTTTCCCTCAACTGCCAATCCCACCACCTCCCCTTCCCTGACAGTTTTCCACTACTGTCAATCCCTTTCTTGTAGTATTATGGTAATTGTTCAAGGTCCACTTATGAGTGGGAACATGTGGTACTCTGTTCTTTGTTTCTGTGATCTGTCAAAGAATTGGTTGTTTAAAAAGAGCCTGAGAGCCTGGCACCTCACCTCTCTCTCTCTTGCTCTTCTCTCACCATGTGCTTTCTGCATACACCAGCTCCCTTTCACCTTCTAGCATGATTGGAAGCAGTCTGAGGCTTTCACCAGATGCCTAGTGTTCTAGTCAGCAGACTCATGTGCCAAGTAAATCTTTTTTTTTTCTCCTTATAAATTACCCCTTTTCAGAGATTCCTTTGTGGCAACATGAAACAGACGAAGACAAGTGGTATACACAAATGGTATAAAGCAGTGTGTTCACGTTTACCTTTTTGAGTTTTTTAATCGAAATTTTTTATTAAAATAATTACAGATTTGCATACAGTTTTAAGAAATAATGCTGAGAAATACCCAGTACTCTACGCCCAGTTTCCACAAATGTTAAATATCTTGCAAAACTATAATACAAAACCACAACCTGGTTATTGACATTGATACAATTCAGCTATCTGATTTAGATTGTCTCAGTTTTGCTTGTAGTCACGTGTATATATTTAATTATGTACATTTTTATCATGTGTGTAGTTTTGTGCATCCTCAATCACAGTTCACATACAGAATAATTTCCTCATAATAAGGATCCCTCATGGCGACCTTTTGTAACCACACTCAACTACCTCCCACTCTCACTAATCTTTAACCCTTACAACCACTAATCTCTTTTCCACTTCTAAAATGTTATTTCAAAAATGTTATATAAATGGAACCATACAGTTTGTAACTCTTTGGGATTGACTATTTAAAAATTCTATATAATCCTCTAGCACTGCATACGGGTTGTTGGGTGTATCAATAGTGTGTTCCTTTTTATTATTGAGTAGCATTCACATTATGGAGATACCATCATTTGTTTAAACATTCGCTCACTGAATGACATCTGAGATGGTTCTAGTTTTTGGCTTTTACAAATACTGCTATAAATAGTCACATATAGATTTCTTTGTGAACACAAGTTTTCATTTATCTGGGATAAATGTTCAGGGGTGCAATTACTAGAAGGTTGGTACCTGCATATTTACAAAAAATGCCTCCCTTTCTTTTTGAATAAGTGTACCATATTGAACACTCAGTTTCAAGATATGAGTATCTAGTTTTTTTGCATTCATGACAGCATTTGGTATTGTCATTATTTTTTGACCCTTCAGGTAAGTACATAATGATATTTTATTGTCATTTTATTTTTTTATCTGGTGAATGATAATGTTAATTATCTTTTTCATGTGCTCAGTTGCCATCTGTATATCTTCTTTGGTGAAATGTTTGTTTCTGTCTTTTACTCATTTTCTAACTGAATTGTTTACTACTGAGTTTTAATATGTATATAATTCTTTTTTCCAAATATGGAACCTTTATTGAATATGATTTTTGCAAATATTTTCTTCTGTTCTGTCTCTTGTCTTTTCATTCATTTGACAAGCTTTTTGAAGATAAAAGTTTTCAATTTTGATAAAATCAAATTTTTATCTTATCTTTGCCTTGCTCTATATTCTACAGATTTTTTTCATAGAAGTCTTATAGTTTTATGTTTTACATTTAGGTCTGTGATCCATTTTGGAAAATATATGAAGTTTAGATTGAAGTTATTATTTGGCTGATATATATGATCAATATATATGATATATATGATCAATTGTTCCAACACCATTTGTTGAAAATGCTATTCTTCCTTTATTAATTTGCTTTTATCACTTTGTCAAAACTCAGTTGAGCATATTTTTGTGGTCTACCTGATTTTTTTATTCTGTTTCATTAATCTACATGTCTATTCCTTAACCAAAATCACATTCTCTTGATTACCTTAACTATATAGTAAGATTTAATGTTGAGGGATTAATCCCATTTAACTTTTCTGTGTCAAAATTATCTTAGCTATTATAGGGCCTTCATTCTTTTATATCAATTTTAGAATCAGGTTGTTGAGTCCTAAAACCCTTGTGAACCTGAGAAGTCTCTTGATTTCCAAGGGTCTGAGACAATCCATTCCAATATTGACTTTTAAGTAATCTTGAAGTTTAAAGGTAGGATCTTGCAGAAGCTAAATCAAATGAAAAATAATCATGTACTAACTAGATAAATGGTGTTGGCCTATATCTATATATAGTGTCATATTTTCATATTTTCTCTTTTTACATCATACTATAATTAATAAGCAAAATATTTTCTCTGAAATAAAAACTCACAGGGAACATAGAGAAATATAGTTTTGTTTTGTTTTTTTGAGTTGGAGTCTCACTCAGTCGCCCAGACTGGAATGCAGTGGCCGCTCCCGGCATCCGCACCCTCGACCTGCTGGGCTCAGGAGATCCTTCCACTCAGCCTTCCAAGTAGCTGGAACTACAGGCGTGTGCTACCACACCCGGCTAATTTTTTTGATTTATTGTAGAGATAAGGTCTCCCCGAGTTGCCTGGGTGGGTCTCCAACCCGTGGGCTCAGGCAATCTACTCACCTCAGCCTCCCAAGGCGCGGATTACAGGCTGAGCCACCAAGCCTGGTGAAATATAGTTTTCATATTGGTGTACATACAGGCCTGAAGTATAGAAAGAGTTCCATGGTTTATGATTATTAACAGGAGGAACACTATTTTGGTAGTAAAATGCCAAAGTTCTAGTTAACAGAATTTTAGAACTTTGAGTGTCAGATTAACTGATTGATTTTGCATCATTAGCAAAGACTATGCCTTTGTAAGATAATATTTACATTCAGCATTTAAGAAAGATGGAGACAAGGTGGAAAAGAAAAATAAATATTTAAAATAAAATCTTGTGTTGGATATGATTAATTGGAACTAAACGTTTATTTTTTACCCCTTTCTCAGGGCCTAGAAAGTTAATACTTCATTTTCCTGCCACTAGAATTCTAGATGTAATAAAGTTTCTGCCTATTAAATACCTTAAATGAGATTTATAAGATAGAAATGAGACAAGCATTCACTCCCATTTACCATTGACTGTTTCCTGTTGTAACCAATTAGGCGTAGAAACAACTGTTTTGTTTTTGTTTTCTGTCATTTTATATCTAGCTTCTTTGGTGTTGAGGAGTTAGAGTGGTAGTACAGCAACTTCTCAATCCTGGTTTCTTGATTACTGTATGTTTTAAAGAAATATATTCTTGAGCCCCAAACTTCCATTGGCATCCTTTGTATTCCCAACCCTTCTAGATTATGACAAGAGTAGTAGACACTCTCGGGTGGTCCTTTTTGGTGTAGGTCTCAGATCAATTTGCTTCAGTCCTGCAAACAATGCTATAGGTACCAATTTTCTTTATTAAAGCTTTTTTTTTTTTTTGACTAAAATACCTACAGTGTTTTCTATTTACAGAATGGAATTCAAACCGGTATGTGTGCTCAGCAGAATATTCTCAGAGGAAGCACCAATTAACATGGAGAAAATTGAGGAATGATTTAATATTGACTCTTTCAAATGGTGAACAGGTTTTTCCATACACTAGTCTTACTGAAGTACAACAATTATAATTGCACAGCTTACCCACAAGGAATATTTGCTAGAAACATTCCTAATATGCTCCTTATGAACCGGCATGTTTCTAAAGTTCAAGAAAATGAAATTTTGAAAAGCACCCTCTGTTTTTACTCTTGCAGTTGGAATATTCTCAATGCAAGACAGTTTTAAAGCTAAGTAGATCTCACAAATCCAATTTAGTAGACCCTCCTTCTCAATGGTAGCTAAAGGAGCTCCACACACTTTCTCCTGATAAAACAATCATAACGATAAGAGTCTGAACAAAGAAATCATTAAAAATCTCTAGAAATCAGCTGGATGTGGGGGTTTATGACTGTAATCCCAGCATTATGAGAGGCCAAAGCTGGAGGATCACTTGAATCTAGGAGTTTGAGATCAACCTGGTAACATAGCGAGAACTCATCTCTACCAAAAAAAAAAAAATTAAAAAAAGCTGGGCATGGTGGCATGTGCCTGTAGTCCCAGCTACTCAGGAGGGTGAGGCAGAAAAATTGCCTCAGCCCAGGAAGTTGAGGCTGTGGTGAGCCATGATTGTGTCACTGCACTCTAGCCTGGCTGAAGGTGAAACCCCAACTGAAAATATAATTAAAAAATTTTAAATTAAAAAGTGACATAAAAAACTCTAGAAATTGATCCAAGAATATATAAAAAAATGGAGAAACATTATTTCAAGAAAACTTAGTAAATCTTGGTAAGAACAACAAATGCCTGTGGCACTCCCCTCCCTCCCTCACTCATGCCACCAGTTCACCAATTTACCAAAGCCAGACCTGCTCCATTCTGGGTGGGTGTGGCCAAGATCACAAGGATCCACTTCCTCCAACTCTCAGTAAGGACTCAGATATCTCCGTGGGATATCTTCAAGTGATATTTGAGCCACTATCTGCAAGTTAGCATTTCTCATTTTCACCCCCTCCTTTATTGAATTAAAGAGGCTAAATTTTAGTGAGTGTGCCATATATTGGGGGTTTTCTTCCTCCGCTCATTTCTTACACATAGGGTGAAGGTTGTAGTCTAGGCATGGTCCTTCTCACCCTTGCCCAACTTGTAGGGTGGAGTTTCCATATCAGAAGAGGCAAACCAAGAAGTCCAGAGGTTTCAACCCTTGCTGACCACTCTGCTTGTAAAGAAGAGGTGCCACTTTAAGAGAAGCAAGTCACTGTTCTGGCCCCAAACACCTAAGCAGTGGCTCAGAGATTTTGCCCAGGATGAGAGGCAAGCCATAAAAACATAGAGCTTGGACGTTCTCCTCAAAGGAACTGACTTTATTTAAATTACAGTGTGGAGCCGGGCTCGGTGGCTCAGTCTGTAATCCCGCGCCTTTGGGAGGCTGAGGTGAGTGGATTGCCTGAGCCCGCGGGTTCGAGACCCGCCTGGGCAGCGAGACCTCATCTCTACAATAAATCAAAAAATCAGCCGGGCGTGGTAGCGCATGCCTGTAATTCCAGCTACTTGGAAGGCTGAGGCGGAAGGATCGCCGGAGCCCAGCAGGTCGAGGCTGCGGTGGCTGGGAGCGGCCACTGCACTCCAGTCTGGGTGACAGAGGGAGACTCCAACTCAAAAGAAAAATAAAAAAAAATAAAAAAAAATAAATGAATAAATAAATTACAGTGTGGGGAATTTCAAGCACAAGAGTGTTTTCAAACATGTATATTTTGTCGGAGAGCTGACAGATAAATCGTACATTAGCTTGTTTACTAGAAAGAACCAAGGAGATAGAAGGCTAAGACATGCTCTCTTTGGGGTCAGAGAAAACTCTGATCTCAAAAATTATTTTATTGAGTGGAATATTTATTGGCAATAAAACAGGATGAAATCCTGAAACATGCTACAATTTGGACAAATCTTGAAAACATTATGCTAAGTGAAAATAGCCAGTCCAAAGACCTCGTATCGTATGATCGTATGTATCTGAAATGTGAAGAACAGTCACATTTATAACGTCAGATTTTTACAGAGGCAAACGTATATAGATTAGTGGTTGCCTAGGGCTGGGGTCAGAGAAGGGTGGTACTGAATGGAACTAAGATGTGTCTGCTGATTGTAGAACAAAAACAAATAGACAAACAAACTCACTGAATTATGCACTTTAAATGGGTGATTTTTTGGTATATGAATTATATTTCAAAAAAGCTATTATATTTAAGAACTCAAGAAAGCCAAGTTAAATATGCTACTGAGATTTACTTTTAGAAATTAATATCTAAGCTTCCGAGTAGAAAAAGTATTGGTAGAACATCTATCTAGCATGTCCATCAAAATGCTTTTATAAAATACTCCTTGTTATTGCCCCTTCTGCATAAATTAGGAATTTTTAAAACAAAATTTTATATCACTTCCTTTATCTTACCAATAGGAAAATAACAGAAACTTAAGGGAAGCTGAGGTATGGCTTTTAAGAGTATACTTGAAAGTAATTTCTTGCCTTAGTCTCTGATCATTCATGCCTGTAGAGTAATCCTATTGAGTTGATAGGCAGTTAATCTATATTTCACTTAGAATATACTTCAAGAGAATCAGGCTTACATTTCAACCTAATGAATTAATGATACTTGGAGAGAATGCCTTTTTCCTCTGAAAATATGTTGTAGTTCTTGAAGTTTATTTGTCTCAGAATAAATTTGTGTTATAAAATGTCTAGCAAATACAAAGTATTAGCGATTTTATTATCATAATCTTCTTCCTTCCTCCAAATTGGTTTCTTTTCACACTAATTTAATTTCTTTAGTCACCCCATCATTGAAACACAAAAATTAGGGTTTATTTTTTATTCATTCATGTCTATTCTTTCATATGAAATTAGTTTTGAAATCTACCGACACAATTCATTTTTAATTAATCTCCCTCTCTGTTATCATTGCCATGTCCTAGTTTCAGTTACTTATCATTGTCTGTCTAAATTACAGCAATAAATATGTTTCTCTAGTGCCCATTTTCCTTCTTCTGTCTAGTCTCCACATTACTACCAGAGAAGTTTATCATAAATTCTCCCTCCAAATGTCTCATTTCTACTCAAAAATATTTAATGACTACTTGTTGGCTACTGAATTCATTTTAACTTTCTTGGTCTAGCATGCAAAACCTTCTTTAGTGTGTTCAAGCCTACCATTTCAGTGCAAAGTTCCTATGACAATACATTTTCTCACATGTCTCTTAAGGGGGAACAATCAAATCAAAACAATGCTTTAAAAACGTGGTCTTGGAACAAATTATGCTACATCTGATGGAAATCCCTATGTACTATATTATACAACCAGAATGTATTTTCAAAGTAAAGTGAGTGGGACATTTGAATTAACAAATCAAGGTATAATGTCTCTTAGTCATGAAACAAAGGAGAGAGTGTTTTTTTAAATTGATAGCAAGGATCATGTATTACTTTCCAATTGCTGCTGAAACACATTACCACAAACTTGGTGGCTTAAAACAACACAGATTTATTATTTTTTAGTTGTGGAGGTCAAAAGTCCAAAATGGGTCTCATTGCACTGAAATCAAGATGTCTTCAGGGCTGCATTTCTTTGGGAGACTCTAATGAAGAAATCCATTTTCTTAGTTTCTTTACTTTGTGCAGATTCTATCAGCTGTCTGAATTTCTTGGCTTGGGGTCCGTTTCCATCTGCAAAGCCAGCAATGGCAGGTCAAGTATTTCTCAATCATATCACTCTGGCATTGACTCTTCTGCCTCCCTCATCCACATTTAATGACCCATGTGATTATATTGGTCCCACCTGGATATCTACATCAAGATAATATTCCTATCTTAGGGTCAGCTGATAAGTAGCCTTACATTCATATGCTAACTTAATTTTTCTTAATGTGACTCATAGGTTCTAGGAATACATATCTTTGGAAGGTCATTTTTCCGCTTACCACAGGTCCATTCAACATTTAATTGAAAGCAGGGGAATTCAGAATTTTGTAGGGCTTATTAAAAAGTAGCCAAGTCAGTTTTGCTATTCCCCACCACCTCCTGGGTCCTTGTCTCCTCTCCCAATCCCTAAAAAGTTTAGTGCATTCAAGGAATCCTGAATCTTCCACCTGATAAAAGATGTTTCAACTTCCTTTTTCTTTCTCCTAGCATGTCAAATGTGGAACAGCTCCAAGAGAATCAATAAGAGAGATTAGGGGATACATGAAAAGAGATGAGATTAGTGACTACTTTCCTTATGAACTTCTTTAAATGCAGCAGACTTAATGTTCTGCCCTCTGAGCATACCTAGCAGAGGAATCACTAGAATTTGAGGGAGATGATGAGGTAGACAGACAAGCAGTAGTCAAACCGTGGGACTGTCACTCTGTATTGAAGATGAAAGTCAAGTTGGTATGGCAGAAATTAGAAAGTCATACACCTGACTGCCCCCCCATCCAAGGCTCCAGCCTGTGGCACCAGGAGAGGGCTACTGGTATTCCTGCCACTCAGGCATAATCACTCAGTTAAGGTAGCAAGAGAAGTCACAAAAAGTAGGAAAGAACTATAATAACACCGGTTAAGTAAAACTGGTTTTCCCCCTTTGCTCTAAACACAAATCCCGGTCTTCCAAATGCTGGAGGAAATGGACCCTGTGGAGGGCGGAAAGGGGGATATGGAAGAGCTAACCACACCCACTTCACCTTTCAGATTCCTTCTAACACAGAGCATAAGCATAGGAGGAGGGGAGAATCTGAGCAATAACTTGGATAAGAACTTGAGGTTTTAAATTGGAATAGAGTGCACTGGAATTTAAACCTAAAACTGGTCAGAGAATTATAGAGTTTACTTAAGAAGTCATTAATGAACAGTGAAAAAAAGATTTAACTGCAGATATTTAAGATATTTAAAGATTTAACTATGGATGAGATAAAGATAAAAGTATTTATTGTTTATACCTTTCCAGTTTAATAGTGATCCATCCGCTGGTTACAGACACAGTGATGTAATTTTCTTTAATTCTTGTCTTATCAAAGATATATACGTATATTACCTTGACATATTACATTATCATGAAATGATAATGTAACATCCTGATACCCTGGCTTCCTTGATTAAGTATGGGAAGGCTTTAAAAAAATCAGCTTGAGACTAAGTTGAGATACTCTATAAGTTCGTATATAAATCATGTTTTCAGATGGGGGTGATACTGAAGACTTTTTTTGCATTTGAGAAGGTGGCATTTTCTACCTTTGCTTGATAAAATATGGTAGAGCCCTCATGCTTCTAACATACTTAACCATGTAAAGTAGATATAATCCCCATTTTATACCTGAAGAATCTGAGGCAGAGAGAGGTTGTATAACCTGTTCAAGGTCACAGAGTTAGGAAGTGCTGGTATCCAGATTTTACATGAGAATTATTTCTACAGCTGGCACTGCACACCACTAGGCTCACAGCCTAGCAAAACGAAATATTGGTCATTAGCATTTGCTGAATTGAATCGAATTGACTGCCACAGCTCATCTGTAGTCATCACTATCACCACCTTTGAAACATTGACTAGCTCTCAGCATTTTACAAAATACAGCAGGGTGAATTATTCTTCAGAAGGAGTAGTTAGTAAATCATACTGTTAAATTGCCTAATTTTCCAATTGTCAATTGTTAAATTGCCTAATAAATTTTCTCAGTGGTATTTTGTTTTCCTTGAAGAAGTAAACAAACAAACTTTATCTCAGCCTTCAAGGCATAAGACTTCTCTTCAAGCAGTGCTTTTTGCACGGGTGATGTTAAATCACCTTTAGGCATTTAAAAGGAAAATTGCTTTATCTGTGGCGATTTTACCATGTTAGAAAAACTTAATTGCAAAATAAAGTCCTTGCCTTCTCACTTTGGTATTTGTGGTAATCTTGAATCCAATTCTTTGTGTCAACAAGAATTAAAGAATGAGGGTTCATACTTTAGCAGAAACTCAGCTTCTAATACAATAAAAAGTGAGGTTATTACCTTTTGTTTATGGTTAAAAATAAAGTTATTAACTTTTATTTATACTTATTTTACTCAGTGCAAAATATCTATAAAGAAGCAGATTGCATAGAAAAATGTTATTTGAGGAAAATATTACACATGTACACATATAAAATGTATTCATATTTTTTGATTAGAAAGTAGTTTGGGCCTAATAGTTAAAATGCAAAAAGCATGCAAATAAATAAATAAAGCCAATCAGTCATAATTTTACAGCTTAATAATAACCACTATTATACATTTGCTGCTACATCTTGACCTTGAACTTCTCAATCTCCGTAACAGTGAGAAATAAATTTTTGTTGTTTATAAGCCACCCATATTATGGTCATTTGTTTTAGCAGTCGGAACAGACTAAAAATTTAATAAATATGTGTTTTGAGGAACTTTTTACTTATTAATATGTTATTAAGGTCTTTCTATGTCCATAGACATATTTCAATAATATAGACTTATTAGTGACTGAACAGCAATTTAATGACATCATAACTGGATATTAAAGTAACAATATTAAACCTGAGGATATTTTTACCCATCCAAATGTTGTTTCTTATGTTTTCAGCTTTCAAAAATTGAATACTGCAAAGTAGACATTTAAACTCATATTGATTGTGACAAATTTTTAAAAGAAGTATCTTATTATTAAATAAAGTATGTGTTCGAGAGCCTAGAAGCAAATAAACCAGGACAAATATTTCCATTTTAAAACTGTAGACATATCTGAGACTACAAATAAACAAAACATTTCTAACTCCACTGTGTCCATCAAAGGTTTGGCCAATGTGCAGAACTGTGCACAACTGACTGAGGTTATCAACATTCTGTAACAGAATTCTAATGTATTATCTGCACATTTAAAACTGACAGAGGTAAAAATTCTGCAATCAAATTAAAAGAGATCATGGACAATAACAGCGTGTGTTGGGGGAAAAGATTCTCAGAAGTTATTAGAAACATTAATTTCATTGCAGAATTTAGAAATGGATAAAAACATGAGAGTGCAGCTATCCTTGAATATTCCTAAGAAAAAGCTCACATATTTCTTATGAATTATTAGTTATAGAATAACATTTTATTTAATTCTTTAAAAGTTTTAAGTGAAACTTTTTTTGGAGGATAGTGAACAAAAAAAGGGATTTATTGAATCTTATTAGTGATAATTTTTATAAATATTTTAAATTGGAGAAAATGTTGAATTAGACAATATTGAGGAATGAGGTGAAGTATACATAGAGGGAGAAGGATGCAACCAAGGGGACTAATAACACAAAAATTAAAAAGAGAAAATTAGTCACATAGTAGATAATAGAAATAAGTAGCATGGAAGAATAGGGTGTGCAATAAGTGTGGGCCAGAGATTGGGTAAGGGTATGGTGACTGTTTATACTAAGTAGGGAGAATCTAGTTTAGCAGTTGTCCTAGATAGTTTTTTCCCTTCTCCCACTCCTCCTTCTCTTCCTTTTCCACTTGTTTTTCCTTCTCATCATCATCTTTGTCTTAAGGAAAAACTTACACTGAGATGAATTTGGTGAGCCTCTGTATTGCCACCTTCTGCCACAGTTTGATAAGTGACCAACACACATAAGTGATGAACAGAATTCTCAGTTAGACACATAGACAAGTTCGTAAAACAGTCAACAAATCTGATACAAACTGAATGCTTGTGTTCCCCTAAAATTTGTGTGTTTAAATCATAGCCCCAATGTGATAGTATTAGAAGGTGGGGCCTTTGATAGGTGGTTAGTTCATGAGGGCTCTGAGAAGTCTAGATTCTTGGGAGGTCCAAGATTAGGGCTCTAGCAGATTTAGTACTTGCAATGACTCATTTCGCAGGCCACAGAGTTGCCTTCTAGCTGTATTCTCACTTGGTAGAAAGGGCCTCTTTTATTGGTCACCAATTCTCTTTTTATAAGTGTACTAACCTCATTTACGAGTGCTCTGACCGCATAACCTACTCATGTCCCAAAGGTCTAACCTCTTAATAGCATCACATTTGTCATTAGGTTTTAACATATCAAGAAGAGGGTACTTACCAGACTCTGAATCTGCTAGTCACTTGATCTTGGGATTACCAACTTTAGAATTGTGAGAAATAAATTGCTGTTGTTTGTAAGCCAAACAGTCTATGGTATTGTGTGATAGCAGCCCAATAGTACGAAGACAGAACCCATATCTCTTTATCCATCCTTTTTAGAAACAATGTAGTGCATAGCAATTCATAGAATCAAAGTAAAATTTGAAAATAGTGTAAAAGCCTTAATTCAAAATGAAGCTCTGTCACAAGAAGAAGATGTGACATTATTATGAATGTTGTTAGAAATTTAGTTAAAAAGTTTAATTTGACAGCTGTAATGGGTAGAATTTTTGTCCCTCCCCCACTTAAAGTGTAGCAGTCTTTTAGGAAACTGTGAATGTGAAGAAATAGAGTCTTTGTAGATATAATCAAGTCATGATGAGATCATTGGGGTGGTTCTAGTAGTAGGACTGGTGTTCTTATAAGAAGAAGAAAGCAGATACAGAGGGAAAAGACACCCTATAAAAGTGGAAACAAAAATTGGAGATGTATTGCCACAAACAAAACAGAAGTATTTCTGGGACATTTAAAGGCTGGAAGAAGCAAGAAAGAAGAGAGACATCAGGGGGATCGTGGCCCTGTCTACACCATGCTTAGAGACTTCTGGTCTGCAGGGCTATGAGAAAATATATTTCTTTTGTTTTAAGTCACCCAGTTTGTTAGAGCAAACGTTGGAAACTGGGAGTAGGATTCTTTGAGTAAGAGTCTCACTGTCCTTACCTCAGACCAATAATTCCCTATATCAAAGGTTTTCAATTACCTTCATATTTCTAGTCTTTTCCTATAGAGTTGGGAGACGGTTGATGGGGCTTGATGGAGTCTGGAACAATTCTATCTTTTTTAAGTCCTACAAGGACAAGTCTAAAGATAATTGTTAGCATGCATTTACCTGCTATTCTCAGTTTTGGGTTTTAGCCAAAACTATGAGTCAAAAGGGAAATTCTCATTCAACATTCTGTTAAACATACATATATTCATATAAGTCAAAATTTATGCTGAGCTATTCATGCAAAATGTGAGACGGGCTTAGGTAAAAGATAACTTGCAATTGCTTAATTTATGCAAATTAATGGAAAACCTCTGAGTCTTTGTCATTAGAGTGAAATTCTTTTAAAATACTGGAATTCAAAGTTCTAGGGTTAAGATAACTCTGTCATACTCATCATTCTAACTGGGGCAGCATTTGGTATCTAGCATAAAGAATAGTGGACCAAATAAATAACCCATAAATATGAATTCTCATCTGTAGCCCACTATTAACTTGCTCAAAATTCCTTCCCGTTAAGCATTCCTAGAATCCCTTAGTGCCATCAGGTAGTGCTGATACTTCCTTCTTCACCCAGACTTCTATTGTGGCACTTTCCATAGCATATTGTGCTTTCTGTATGTGTCTATCTTCTCACTAAATTATATACTTCTTGAGGACAGAATAACGTTTAATTCATTTCACATTTTATTACCGGAGGCACTGGGCACATCTTAAACACTTAAAAGAAAAATGTAATGGATGAATAAACAACCAAACCTTTTCTCTTTCTAGCTCATTGCTTTCATTTGAAAACTGAGGATGTTGAAGTAAAGGATTTATAAGTTTACTTTAAAGCACTAAAATTGGATGCTTTTATGGCTATTATGTTTTCAAGATTAATATGTTCTTGAATTTGTAATTGAGTTTATACTCTTTCCTTCCCTTTATGTTAAGAGGAAATAAAAACTTTAAAATATTTTAAAATTAATACAATTTAAAAAATATCAGCCTGAAATGATCTAGGCTCCATTTTGGAAATTTTCTAACTTGCATAAGACATACATATTTGACTTTACTTCCTTCATTAAAAACATAAAGCTTTGAGATGCCTCTTTAAAAAATATCCCTTGAACATCAAATCAAATTAATCATGTTAAACTTTATAAATTGGAAATTATAGCAAGAACAAGAACATATACTTTTTTGAGTATATTTCAAGAAAAATTCTGACAAAACTTTCAAGATAAAAGTTATCTGGGAACATTATTTTCTACATGTTTGTTTGCTTTGTATGCTTATTAGCAAGCCAAGAACCTCTTGATTTTTCTTCTTATTTTATAGTTTTTGGAAATTTAATTTTCTTTAATCTTTGAGGCCTTCTGCAAGAGGTAAGTTTTAGAAGAGAAAAACAATTCTTTCAAAATTGTATTTCAGTTTTAATTGATACATAATTGCACATATCTTGGGGCTGTAGTGTGGTGTTTTGACATATGGATATATTGTGTAATGAGCAAATCAGAATAATTAGCATTTCCATAACAATTCCTCAAACATTTATCATTTATTTATAATTAGAACACTAATATTTTTCTCTTCTAGCTTTTTCAAAGTATACATTATTGTTAATGATAGTCACCATCATGTGCATTAAACACCAAAATTTATTTCTCCTATCTAATTGTAACTGTGCACCCATTGTCCAACCTTTTCCCATTCCTTCTTTCTCCTCTTCTCTACAGTCTCGGGTAGCCACTATTATACTTTTAAAAATTTCACATTGAGCCGGGCTCCGTGGCTCAGCCTGTAATCCCATGCCTTGGGAGCCTGAGGTGAGTGGATTGCCTGAGCCCGTGGGTTCGAGACCCGCCTGGGCAACTTGGCAAGACCTCATCTCCACAATAAATCAAAAGTTAGCTGGGCGTGGTACGCGCGCCTGTAGTTCCAGCTAATTGGAAGGCTGAGGCAGAAGGATCGCTGGAGCCCAGCAGGTCGAGACTGCGGTGGCCGGGAGCGGCCACTGCACTCCAGTCTGGGTGACAGAGTGAGACTCCAACACACACACACACACACAACACACACACACACACACACACACTTCACATTGAAGTAATATCTTATAGTATTTGCCTTTCTGTGCCTACTTTGCTGCATTTAACATAATATTTTCCAGTTTCATTCATGTTGTTGCAAATTATATGATGCTTTCTTATGACTGAATAGCATTTCATTATCCATTTGTCCTTTGATGGCCACTTAGGTTGATTCCATATCTTGGCTATTGTGAATACTGCTACAATAATGTAGAAGTGCAAATATCTCTTTGATTACTGATTTCCTTTCATTTGTGTATATAGTCAATAGTGAGATTGCTGAAACATATGGTAGTTCTATTTTTATTTTTTTGAAGAAACTTCACCCTATAATTTTATAATAGCCATACTAATTTACATTTCTACTCACAGTAGATACAGGTCCCCTTTTATACACATCCTCAGCAAACATGTTTGACTTTTTGATAATGGCTATTCTAACAGAAGTGAGGTAATAGCTCATTATAGTTTTGATTTGCATTTCCCTGATGATTAATGATGTTGATCATTTTTTTATACACTTGTTAGCCATTTGTATATCATGAGAAACATTTATTTAGGTTTTTTTCCTCATATTATGATTGGGTTATTATTATTATTTTTTTCTATTTCGGTTTTTGAGTTCCTTATATATATTGAATGTTAACCCCTTATCAGATATATAGCATAAAAATACATTCTTCCATACCATGCTGTCTCTTTATTCTATGATTGTTTCCTCTGCTGTGCAGAATCTTTTGGCTTTTACTTAGAGATTTAACCCATATTCATTCAAAGTAATTGTTAATGGGATGGGGCTTGCTACTGCTATTTTGTTGTTGTTTTCTAGTTGTTTTGTAGATCCTTTATTTCTTCTTAAAGTCTTCCATTGTGGTTAAGTAATTTTCTCTCATAGTGTATTTTGATATCTTGCTTTTTATATTTGGTGTATCAATTATAGGTTTTTGCTTTGTGGTTACCTTGTAGCTAACAAGAAAACATTCTAAAACTATAACAAGTTATTTTAATCAACTTATCTTTGACTGCAAAGAAAAGAAACAAACAAAATACCTGTTTTTTTCATTATCCCTTCATATTTTTTATTTTTGATGCCATAATTTACCTTTTTATGTTGTCTATCAAAAATTACTATAGTTATTATTTGAAACAGTTTTATTTTTGTTATTCTGTTTAAAGATATTAGTGGTTTACACACCATTATTACAATATTAAAGTAACAATGAGATTAGTATACTTTTCTTTCAGTTTAAATAACTTCCGTTAGCATTTTTAAAAATTATTTATTCATTTGTTTGTTTTAAAGATGTGGAGTACAATTCAGGATTAGGTATACAAGTCGTCATTGTACAGATAAAGTTTGGACCTCCCATTGGTCCCCACTTTGCCGGGTTTGAATCAGGTACCCTTATTGATGTTGCTCCCTAATCACCCACCCTGGCAATATCTCACAACTGCCAATCCCTTTCTTATAATATTATAATTGTTCAGGGGCTGCTTAGGAGAGAGAACATGTATTACTCTGTTCTTTGTTTCTGTGACAGATCACTGTGTATAATAGACTCTAAATCCATTCAAGTTGCTGCAAAGACCATATGTTTGTCCTTCTTTATGGTTGCATAATATTCCATTGTGTATATGTACCACATTTTTAAATCCAGTCCAGTTTTGATGGGTAGCACGATTGGTTCCATGTTTTTGCTATTGTGAATATTGCTGCAATAAACATGAGTGTGCTCATATCTTTTTTGTAGATTGACTTGAGACCTCCTGGTCTCAGTTAGGAGTTTGCTGGGTGATATAGAAGGTCTATGTCTAGTTCTTATAGAAATTACCACACTGCTTTACAAAGCAGTTGTACTCATTTGCTTTCCCACCAGCAGTGTAGAAGCGTTCCTTTTTCTCTGCATCCTTGCCAGGATCTGTTGTTCTTTTATTAATGATGGCCATTCTTACTGGGGGTTAGGTGATATCTCAATGTGGTTTTGATTTGCATTTTTCTGATGATTCGTGAGGCTGAGCACTTTTTCATGTGTCTGTTGGCTCCTTTTGAAACGTGACTATTCATGTCTTTTGCCCACTTTTTAATGGTGCTGTTTGTTATTTTCCATTCAGCATGTTTGAGTTCCTTATAGATCCTGGATGTTATGCCTCTGTCACATATACTGCTGGCAAATATTTTTTTCCCATTCTGTGGACTCTCTCTCTGCTCTCTTGATGGTTTCTTTTACTTTGCAGAAGCTGTTCAGTTTGATGAGGTCCCACTTGTCTATCTTTTGTCTTATGGCAGGGCACTTGGGGTTTTGAACTAGGAATTGGTTGCCAGTTCCAATTTCTCCTGCATTTTCTAAGGTTCTTATAGTTGGAGGTTTTACATTTAGGTTTGGTCCATTTAGAGTTGCTTTCTGTGTATGGTGATAGGTAGGGGTCCTGCTTCAATCTTCTGCATGTTGTCTGTCAGTTTTCCCAGCAACATTTACTAAACAGGTTCTCCTCTCCCCAGTGGTTGTTGGTGGAGATTTTGTCAAAGATGGTTTGGTTGAGAAATTGAGGTTTTGCTTCTGAAATTTCTATTCTGCTCCATTGGTCCATATGCCTATTCTTGCACCAATACCAGGCTGTTTTGAAACTGTGGCCTTATAACGAAGTTTAAAGTCTGGAAGTGTGATACTTCCCATTTTGTTTCTTTTGCTTAGGATTGTTTTGGCTATTCATGGTCATTTATGTTTCCATATGAATTTCTGTATAGTCATTTCCAGATCAGAGACAAATGATGTTGGTAATTTAATGGGTATTGCATTTAATCTGTAGACTGTCTTGGGCAGGATGGACATCTTAACAATGTTGATTCATACTATTCATGAGTATGGAATATTTTTTCATTTGTTTATGTCTTCTTGGATTTCTAAGAGCTGTATTTTGTAGTTTTTGTTGTAAAGTTTTTTCACTTCACTGGTTTGGAAGATGCTGGGGTATTTCATTTATTGTGTGGCTTTTGTGAATGGGATTATTCCTTTTATTTGGTTCTCTGCCTGGTTGTTCTTTGTGTAGAAGGGTGCAACTGTCTTTTGCACATTTATTTTGTACCCTGAGACTTAGCCAAAGTCCTTTATCTTTGAAAGTCAATTGTTGACATATTCTCTTGGGTTTTTGAGGTATAGAATCATATCGTCAACAAAGCAGGATAACTTAACTTCCTCTTTTTCTATTTGGATACCCCGATCTGCTTCTCTTGTCTGATTGCTCTAGACAGGACTTCCAAAAGTATGTTGAAAAGAAGGGGTGAGAGTGGGCATCCTTGTCTTGTTCCAGTTTTCAGGGGAAATAGTTCCAATTTCTGTTCTTTAGCAGTATGCAACTGTGGGTTTCTCATAGATGGCTCTTACTATTTTGAGGTATAGTCCTTCTATGCCTAGATGTTCAAAGGTTTTTATCAAGACGAGGGGCTGGATTTTATCAAAAAGATTTTCTGTGTCTAATGATATAATAATGTGTTTTTTGTTTCACATCTGTCGATGTATTGAACTACATTTATGGTCTTGCAAATGTTAAACCAGCTCTGCATCCCAGGGATGAAGTCTACTTGGTTGTGGTGGATGATTTTTGAGATGTATTGTTGGATCCAGTTGTGTGGATACTTTGTGGTAAGATGAGTTTCCTGGATGCAGCAAGTAATTGGGTTATGGTTTTTTTATCCAACTTGCCATTCTGTGTTTTTTCAGTGGTGCATTTAGTCCATGAATGTTCAGGATGATTGTTGAAATGTGATGGTTTACCCCATTATGAGATCCTTAAAACGTTCTTTCTTTCTTTTCCTTTAGCTTTTGGGTTGATGTATCTGTGTTTTCAGGTTTGCAGTCATGATGAATTCTCTATTGATTATGTTTTGCTATTTTTCTTGTGAAGTGCCCGGTCCTTCTTTTTTTTTTTTTCTTCAGTGCTTAATACCTTTTAAAGCATCTCCTGTGGAGCTTATCTGGAAACTATATAAAGTCTTAGGGATTGGATGTTTGGGAAGGATTTTAATTCTTCATCACTGGTGAAGCTGAGCTTGACTGGGTAGAAAATTCTTGGTTGAAATTGTTTATTTTTGATGACTTTGAATATTGAACTCTAGTCCCTTCTAGCTTGTAGTATTTCTGCCGATGGGTCTTTTGCTATTCTGGTTGGTTTTCCCTGGTAGGTAGTCTGGTCTTTCTCTCTTACTGTCTTTAGGATTTTTTCCTTTGTATAGGTGAATTACTATGTATAGTAGTACTTTGCATAGGTGAATTACTATGTATCCAGAGGTTGGTCTTCTTATTTGATGTCTTGTGGAGCTTCTCTGCAGTTCTTGTGTTTGGATGATCATATCTCTGATGAGATGGGGAAAGTTTTCTTGGATAACCTCCAGGAATACTTGCTCCAAGGTGTTCTCCATTTCCTTTTCTTCTTCTGAGATACCAATCAGGCATAGGTTTGGCCTCTTGAAATAATTGGACATGTTTTGGAGGCTTTTTTCTTTCTTTCTCAGTTTTCTTTCTATGTTTTTTAAGATCAGGTTAATTCCATGTTTTGGTCTTTAAGTTCCGAGATTCTTTCTTCTGCTTGATTAAGTCGGCTTTCCATGAAAGCCATCTTGTTATTTCTTGATGAAATATTTATTATTATTATTTTATAAAGATGTGGGATACAATTCAGGGTTAGACTTACAAACTTTGATTACACAGGTACCCTTGTTGATGAGGTATGCCTCTCCATCCCCTAGCAGTTTCCCTCAACTGCCAATCCCATTCCACCTCCCCTGACAGTTTCCCACTATTGTCAATCCCTTTCTTATAGTATTATTATTGTTCAAGGTCAGCTTATGAGTGAAAACATATGGTACTCTGTTCTTTGTTTCTGTGATAGATTACTTAGTATGATCGACTCTAAATTCATCCAAGTTGCTGCAAAGTCCATATGTTTGTCCTTCTTTATGGCTGCATAATATTCCATTGTGTAAATGTACCATATTTTTTTAATCCAGTCAAGCTTCAATGGGCAACATGGTTGGTTTCATGTTTTTGCTGTTGTGAATAGAGCTGCAGCAAACATACATGTGCAAGTATCTTTTTTGTAAAATGATTTGAGTTCCTCTGAGTATATTCCCAATAGGGGAATTGCTGGGCTATATGGAAGGTCGATTTCTAGTTCTTTCAGAAACTGCCACACTATCTTCCAAAGAGGTTGCACTAGTTTGCATTCCCATCAGCAGTGTAAAAGCATTCCTTTTTCTCTGCATCCTTTCCAGCATCTGTTGTTGTTTGTTTTATTAATGATGACCATTTTTCTGGGATTAAGAGGTATCTCAATATGGTTTTGATTTGCATTTCTCTGATGATGATTGGGCTGAGCACTTTTTCATGTGTCTGGTGGCTGCCCATATATTTTTTTTTGAGAAGTGTCTATTCATGTCTTTTTTCAACTTTTTAATGGGGCTGTTTGTTTTTTTTCTTTTTGGTACATTTGAGCTCCTTGTAGATCCTAGATGTTAGGCCTTTGTCAGATATACAGTTGGCAAATATTTTTTCCCATTCTGTGGGCTGTCTTCCTGCTCTCTTGATAGTTTTTTGTTGTTGTTGTTGTTGTTGTTTTGTTTTGTTTCATTTTTACTTTTCAGAAGCTCTTCAGTCTAATGAGTTTCCACTTGTCTATCTTATTTCTTATGGTATGGGGACTTAGGATTCTGATCAGGAATTGGTTGCCAGTTCCAATTTCCATAAGGGTGTCTCCTGCGTTTTCTAAGACTCTTATAGTTTGAGGTTTTACATTTAGGTCTTGGATCCATTTAGAGTTCATTTGTGTGTATGGTCATAGGTAGGGATCCTGTTTCAATCTTCTGCATGTGGTCAGCCAGTTTTCCCAGCACCACTTACTGAATAGGTTCTCCTCTCCCCAGTGGTTGTTGTTGCTGGCTTTGTCAAAGAGAGTTGGTTGAGAAATTGAGGCTTTGATTCTGGAATCTCTATCCTGCTCTATTGGTCTATGTGCCTGTTCTTGTACCAATACCAGGCTGTTTTGATTGCTGTAGCCTTATAGTAAAGTTTGAAGTCTGGAAATGTGATACTTCCTGCTTTGTTTCTTTTGCTAAGGATCGTTTGGCTATTCGTGGTCATTTATGTTTCCATATGAATTTCTGTATTGTCATTTCCAGGTCTGAGAAGAATGATGTTGATAATTTAATGGATATTGCGTTGAATCTGTAGTTAACCTTTGGTAGGATGGACATTTTAACAATGTTGATTCTTCTTATCCACGAGCATGGAATATTTTTCCATTTGTTTGTTTCTTCCTGGATTTCTTGGAGCTATGTTTTGTAGTTCTCTTTGTAAAGGTCTTTCACTTCTCTGGTTAGCAAGATGCCAAGGTATTTCATTTGCTTTGTGGTTATTGTGAATGGGATTGTGCTTTTTAGTTTGGGTCTCTGTCTGTTTGTTGTTGGTGTATAGGAATGCAACTGTTTTTTGCACATTTATTTTGTACCCTGAGACTTTGCCAAAGTCCTTTATCAGTACAAGCAGGTTTTTGACAGATTCTCTTGGATTTTCGAGGTGTAAGATCATACCATCAAAAAGAAGGATAACTTGACTTTCTCTTTTCTTATTTGGATAACCCTGATTTCCTTCTCTTGTCTAGTTGTCCAAACTAGGACTTCCAACCCAATGTTAAACAAAAGGGATGAGAGTGGACAACCTTGTCTTGTTCCAGTTTTCAGGGGAAATGTTTCCAGTTTCTGATGATTTAGCAATATGTTAGCTGTGGGTTTATCATAGATGACACTTACTATTTTGAGGTATGTTCCTTCTATACCTAGGTGTTTGAGGGTGTTTATCAAGAAGGGATGCTAGATTTTATCAAAAGCTTTTTCTCTAATGATACAGTCATGTGGTTCTTGTTTTTACATCTGTTGATGTATTTAATTACATATATGGTCTTGAGAATGTTGATCCAGTCCAGCATCCAGGGGATGAAGCCTACTTGGTTATGGTGTATGATTTTTGAGTTGTGTTTTTGGATTCGATTTGCTAGAATCTTGTTGAGGATTTTTGCGTCTATGTTCATAAGGGTATTGGCCTGTAGTTCTCTTTTTCTGTTAGATTTTAACCCAGTTTGGGTATCAGTGTGATGTTAGCTTCGTCAGATAATTTGGGAAGAATTCCATCTTTCTCAATTGCCTGGAATACTTTCAATAGTATTGGTATCAGTTCCTCCTTGTACTTTCTGTAGAATTCTGCTGGAAAGCCATCCTGTCCAGGGTTTTGTGTGTGTGTGTGTGTGTGTGTGTGTGTGTGTGTGTGTGTGTGTGTGTGTTTTGTAGGTAGTTTTCTTATGACAGAGTCAATTTCTTGGGTTGTTATTGATCTATTTAGTGTCTCAGTGTCTTCTTGTTTCAACCTGGGGAGGTTGTGTGATGTCAGAAAATCCTCCATTTCATTCAGGTTATCAAGTTTGTTTCCATATAGGTGTACATAGTATTTCTGATAATATTTTTTATTTCTTTGGAGTCAGTTGTGATTTGATCTTTTGTATTTGTGATTGTGTTTATTTGGGCTTTTTCTCTCTTTTTCTTGGTCATTCTGACTAGGGGTCCATCAATCTTGTTAATTCTTTCAAAGAACCAACTTTTTGTTTTGTTGGTGTTTTCTATGATATTTTTGTCTTCTATGTCCCATATTTGGGCTCTTATTTTGGTGATTTGGCTTCTTTTGCTAAAGTTGGGGTGGGTGGTCTTTTATTTCCAGCTCCCTTAAGTGATTTGTTAGGCTCTCATCTTCTGATCTTTCCATTTTCTTGATGTGTGCTCATTTAGATATAAATTCCCCTCTTAGAACTGATTTCATAGCATCTCAGAGGTTTTGGTAAGATGTTTCTTTATTTTCATTTGCTTCCTGGAATCTTTTAATTACTGCTTTGATTTCAGTGTTGACCCAGTAGTTGTTCACCATTGTGCTGTTTAGTGTCCATGTCTTTGTGGGCTTGGGGAAATGTTGTTTTTGTTGATTTTTGTTGTTGTTCCACTGTGGTCTGAGAATATGCATGGCAAGATTTCAACCTTATGGAATTTTTAAATTCTTGATTTATGGTCAATGATGTGATCAATCTTGGAGTACGTTCTCTGTGGTGATGAGTGGAATGCGTATTCTGTGGTTGTCGAGTGGAATAACTGTAGGTATCTATTAAGTCCACTTGGTTGACTGTCAAGTTTACATTCTGAATCTGTTTATTGATTTTCTGCCTTGATGATCTATCTAGGGCTGTTAGTGGGATATTCAAATCCCATGCCATAATAATGTTAGAGTCAGTATCATTTTTTAGTTTACTTAGTAGTTGTTTTATAAATGCTGGTGCTTCTGTGTTGGGTGCATATATGTTTAGGATGGATATTTCTTGTTGATGGATTGAACCTTTTATCATTATGTATTGTCCTTTTGCATCTTTTAAAATTTTTGATAGCTTGAAGGTTGTTTTGTCTGATATTAAGATTGCAACTCCTGCCTTCTTTTGTGATCCATTTGCCTGGAAACTCATTTTCCATCCTTTAACTTTGAGTCTGTATGCATCCCTTGTAGTGAGATGAGTCTCCTGGATACAGCAAATAATTGGGTCATGGTTTCTTATCCAGGTTGCCATTCTTTGTCTTTTCAGTGGTGCATTTAGTCCATTCACATTCAGGATGATTATTGAAATGAGATTGTTTATTGTTGTCATGAGATTTTTATAGTTTTTTCTTTGTTTTCTTGTTATCTTTTGGCTTTGGGATTAATGTATGTGTGTGTTTTCAAATTTTTTTTGTTGCACTATATTCTTTGTTGATTCTGTGCTCTGCTGTACTCTTGGGAAGTGTGTAGTCATTCTTTTTTTTTTCTTTCTTCTGTGCTTAATACCTTTCTAAGTGTCTCCTATAGAACTGGTGTGGAAGCTGCATAATCTCTTAGGGATTGGCTATCTAAGAAGATTCTAATTCTCCATCACTGATGAAGCTGAGCTTGACTGGATAGGAAATTCTTTGCTGAAACTGTTTATCTTGAGGACTTTGAACATAGGGCTCCAGTCACTTCTTGCTTGTAGTTTTTCTGCTGATAGGTCTGCTGCTACTCTTATTGGTTTGCCCTGGTAGGTAGTCTGAACTTCTCTCTTCCTGCCTTTAGGAATTTTTCTTTTGTGCCTACTTTGTGTAGGTGAATTATTGTGTGTCTTTGGGTTGGTCTTTTCATTTGATGTCTTTTGGGAGTTCTCTGTATCCCTTATGCTTGGCTGGTCACAACTCTTGTGAGCTGGGGAAAGTTTTCTTAAATTATCTCTTGGAATACTTGCTCCAAGTTTTTTTCCATTTCCCTTTCTTCTTCTGGGATACCAATCAGGTGTAGGTGTGGCCTTTTGATATAATTGCACATCTCTTGCAGGCTTTGTTCTTTCTTTCTTAGTCTTCTTTCTATGTTTTTTACAGATCGGGTTAATTCCATGTTCCAGTCTTGAAGTTCTGATATTCTTTCTTCAGCCAGATTAATTCTGCTTTCCATGCTTGTCATCTTGTTATTTATTTCCTGAATGAAATTTTTTATTGCCAAAATCTCTGTTACAAGTTATTTCAGTGTTGTATCTTGTCTTTCTTGAGTCTTATTCACTCTTTACATCTATTCCTTAATCGCTGTTGTATTCTGGGGCCAGTCATTGGTGACTTCCATTGTTTGGGCACCAAGGTTTGATTTTTCAGGAGTTTTGTCTTTGACACATGAAATTACCTGAGGTCCTCCTTTGGCTTTTCCTCATTTGTGACAGATCTCTTATTTTTCTTTTACTTCTGTTATTCAGTGTCAGTGGGAGAGGCTTTCCCTTCTGATGTTTGCTCAGTCATCTATTCTTTCCTGATCCAGGCTCTGAATTTATTCTGTTTTGAAATAGGACCGTGGATGGGAAGCTTTGCTGTCTCTTGTAGTTTTTGAAATTCAAATAAAGTAGGGGAATGGGCACTAGGATTCAGATACTACTTGCAAATATAATGTTCACTTATTGTGGTATGTGTGCCCTGAGACCCACTTCCCCCCCCACCACTCTATATGACACTGCAAAGCAGAAACCAATGCAAAAACAATTGAACACACAAACACACACAGACATCCCTAAACAAACTGGAATAACAATAAAGTGAAACAAAACTAACCACAACAACAACAAAACCAAGAAAACTAAACACATGCACACAAATGCCAAGTGCAAAGTCAATAGAGAAGAAAAACAGAAAGACCAGAGGGAAAAAAAATGTATTCAGGTCGAACCCTCACACGTAGATTCACACACACTTTAAACTATAAAAAATGAAAAGAAAGACCCAGAAGAATAAAAGAGGAAAAACAAACCAACAACAACAGCAAAATTGAAAGATGAACACTCATTCATTCACATACACATGCAAACAAAAAATGACCAATAAAAGAATAAAGAAACAACAAAAAAATACAATTTGGGACTGATTCTGATCAAACCCTCATGTACACATTCATGCACAAATGAAAAATATTTAAAAAATAGATGAACTAACAGTCAAAAAATTAAAAAAAAAATTTTAAATTGAAAATTAAAAAACAGAAAACAAAAAACTGCCCTCTTGTGGAAGGTCTGTAATTGTTCCTCTAATCAGGTCTCTCCTGCAGAGCCCCCTTTTCACTCTCTTCTCAGTGTGTGAAGCAGGGAAGGAGGAGGGGTAGTAGAGGTGTGGGGCTGCAGTCCTTTCCTCCCATTCTGGTGTGGTCAGAGAGATATCCTTTGGTGGGATTGTCTCTTCTCCAGGTATGTACTCATGGGGGGTACCCCAACCAGGCCTATCCTGGAATGAAGTTTCCTATTACAACTGAAGTCCAAGCTCTGCCTGGGTTTGTCCCTCTCAGTTGTGGCGCAGCTGTGTGCATCTGATGTGCAGAGCATTGCTGGGGAGCAGGGAGTTTGGGTCAGCCCCAGATTTACCCTTGATCTCTCTGGAGTCCTTTCTCATCTTTTTCTGACCACACCCTTTGTCCTGCAGCTGGATCAGGGTAGGGGGTGGGGTGCCTGGAACTCAGCACTTGACAGGTCACTCCAAAGTTTGTGCTTTTAAAATATTCCCTCTGAGTCATGATCAATCCCCAAGTAACTGATCTGCCAGTCTTTGAGATCCATTTGTTGCTCCATGGTGAGCAAGTTGGAGCAGTTTCCTGCCCTGCCTTCAAGATGGTGGTGGGGTGCCTCTCTTGTCCTCTTCCATGGGACTTTGCCTCTAGATTCCCTCTGCAGTCCCTGCTTCCAGTGCCCTGTCAGGTGCTGAAGTGGTGAGGCAAAGTCAAGAGCTGGTAGTCTCTCACTTACTGCAATGGTGAGGGAGAACCTGGGGCAATATTTTCTCCCTGCCATTTCTTCACAGAAAACTTTTGTCTGTTAAAAAAAAATGGCACTTGGTGTCTGCAACCTGGGGATAGCCAGGGACACATGAAAGAAGCTGCAGCACCAGTTGTTGCACCAGGGACCTGGCCACTTGCTCACAAGTCCCCACTTAGACTGTCTCTCCCTGCATTTTCTTTCCAGGGAGGGTTTGTTGATTTAAAAAGAAAAAAAGAAAAAGAAAATGGCGCTTGGCTTTTGCATCTCGGGAATTGCTAGGGTCCAAACCCAGCAGCTGTGGCACCAGCCGCTGCACCAGGAGAGCCCTGGCCACTAGCTCCATAGCCCTCACTCAGTCAGCCACTCACATGCCCACTTGCTCACCAGCACCTACAAAAAATTTTCCATACACTCACTCACTCACACAGGGACTTGCATAGTCCAGCTGGCTTGACTGGCATCTTTCTGACCAATGTTTGGATGAAATTTTTTATGGCCAATATCTTTGTCACAAGTTCTTTCAGCATTGCATCTTGTCTTTTTGAGTCCTAGTCACTCTTTCCATCCATTTCCTTATCCCTGTTGTATTCTGAGTCCAGTCATTGGTGACTTCCATTCTTTAGGTTCTGAGATCTGATTTTTCAGGTGTTTTTTCTTTGTAACACTGGTGGTTACCTGTGTTTCTCTGTTGATTTTTCTTCATTTGTAACAAATCTCTTTCTTTTCTCTTTGGTTCTGTTATTCAGTGGTAGTGGGAGAAGTTTTCACTTCTGATGTTTGCTTAGCCCCTTATTATTACCTTATCAGGGATCTGAATTTGTTTTATTTTGAAACACAGCTGTGGGTGGGAAGCTTTGCTGTCAATTGTAGTTTTGAGAGTTGAATGGGGTAGAGGATGGGGTGCACTGATTTCTTTGGAGGTCTTCCTCATCTTTTCTGGTCACATCCTTTGTTCTATGGCTGAATTAGGGTAGCAGTGATGTGCCTGAGACTCAGCACTTGTCTTGTCCCTCCAGTGTTTGTGCTTTCAGGATATTCAGTCTTGGTCAAGAACAACCCCTAAGTAGTTAATCCACCAGTCACAGAGATCAAGTCAGGTCTGTCATCCATGGTGAGCTAGCTGGAGCACTTTCCTGCCCAGTTTTAAAGATGGTGTCAGGGTGCCTCTTTTGTCTTCTTCTGTGGGCCTATGACCCTGGACTCTATCAGTATGCTTCCTCTGCAGCTCTTGCTGCCAGAGTCCAGCCAGATGCTGCAATGGTGAGGCAGAGCCTAGAGCTGGCGGTCTCTCCTAGCAGCTTCTTCCTGGGAAGGCTTTTGTTGATTTTTTAAAAAAATGGCACTTGGCTTCTGCATCCCAGGAAGTACTTGGGACCAAGCAGAGCAGCTGTGGTACCAACCACTTAACCAGCAGAGTCCTCTTCAGCATTTCTACTGGGCTGATAGTGATGAATTCCCACAGCTTTGTTTGTCTGGAGTAATCTTCATCTCTCTTTCATTTTGGAGGACAACTTTGATGGGTACAGTATTATTGCTTGGCAGGTTTTTTTTCCCTCTTCAACTCTGAATTTATCACCTAACTTTCTCCTGGCAACTTCTACTAAGAAGTCAGATTCCAGACATATTGGGTCTCCCTTATATGTTATTTGCTTCTTTTCTCTCACTGCTTTTAAAATTATTTGACCTTTGAGTGTGTGATTATAATACATCTTCAAGTATTCTTATTTGGGTTGAGTTTAGTCAGTGCCTTTTGATCTTCCTTTACCTGGGTATTTATATCTTTCTTCAGATTTGGAAATTTTTCTGTTATTACTTCTTTGAATGAGGTTTCTACCTCTTTGCATTTCTAAATTCCCTCTTTAGCTTACTCTTTTGATATTGTCCCATAAATCTGGTAAGTTTTCTTCATTCCTTTTTATTCTTTTGTTTCATTTTCTCTTCTGTGTATTTGTAAATAGCCTGTATTTGAGCTCACCCATTTTTCTCCTGTTTAATCAATTCTGTCATTAAGGCTTTCTGTTGCATTTTTCATTTTGTTCATTGTATTTTTTACCTCCTGGATTTCTGTTTGATTATTATTATTATTTTAGTCACTCTGTTAAGTTTCTTTAATAAATATCTGAATTGATTTGCTATGTTTTACTAAAGTTTGTTGAGCTTCCTTAAAACAGCTACTTTGAATTTTTTGTCTGAGAGATCACACATCTTTGGCACTGTAGGCTCAATCTCTTGCACCTTATTTTGTCAATCTGGTAAAGTCATGTTTCCCTGAATATTCTTGATGTTTACGAGCACATGGTGATTTCTGTGAGTCAAGAAATAGGTATTTGTTTCAGTTTTCATATCTAGATTTGTTTGTGTCTGTTCTTCATTAGAGGGCCTTTCCAAAATTTCTAAGTAGACTTTCTGTTGTGTTTTCTGAGCCTGCAGCCATCTCAGCACTAGAGGGCACCCTAAGCCCAGGCTTTCTGTGAATTTTGCCAAGGTTTAGAAGTTGACATGACTCTTTGGCTTGGATGTACCTTGGAAAAACTCAAGGTGTATGCTGGGGCTGTGTGGAAGAGCTGACCCCAAACATGAGCCCAGAGGACTATCCTGGTGGCCCAGATGAGTATGCTTCCCAGCAGATCTTGCCCAGGCAAGACAAGTCTTTGGCTTCAGTAAGAGAGGTTAGAGTGTAGACCGAACCCCCCACCCCTCAAGATCTCTATGGGATGCTAGCAAGCCCATTTTATTATTTCAGGTGGGTATGTGCCTCCAAACAAGTTCCTGCACAAACAGTGTACTTCCTCAACTGCTATAGGAGACGCCAGACTGAGACTGAGCTTGGCAGGTTTTTTTTTTCCTTTTCAACTCTGAATTTATCACCCAACTTTTTTCAGGATCGACTGTGGGACTGAGGCTGAAGATTTCATCTTGTTGACTCAGATGGGTGTGCATCTTCCAGCAGGTCTCTGCACAAACTGGATAGCTTCTGAACTTCAGCAGGAAGTGCTGGAGCTGAGATTGACCCTCTCAAGATGTGCTGTGGGACAGAGGTTGGCAAATTTGTTATGGAAGCTTGGACTCCTAGGCCTCAAAACAAGGAAAACTTTCCCTCAGTGTCCTTGTGTGAATATTTCTGAGCTGGGACTTCAGTTGAGGGGGTCAGTTCAGTGCCACAGGACAACTTTCAGGTTCACTGTCAAGACCAATGTCAGCAGGCAGACAAGCCTCTCTGCTGAGGCACAAGTGTGTACAATCCTCCTGGACCCCTTGACAGATGGTTTTAGTTGTATGTTCAAGGCCAAGCCTCTTGGGAAGTGGGGTCATTTCTGGGCTTGCACCTGGGAGCACAACTGGTAAATCAGCCACCTGGGTGTCAGTCTATACTCTCTAAATAACCTTCCTGAGTCTTGGGCTCTGCTGGGGTTTCATGAACTCCTTCCTGAATCTTGAGGCTTTTGCAGAGAGTCTTATCTGTGCATAGGTCAGAATTTTTGTTGTTTTGGGGGAACATGAGTTGGTTACTTACTATTCTTATAATCTTGTGGATGTCACTGGGGAAAATAATTCTTATAAACTGGAGAGTAGTACCTTTATTCTTGCATAAAACACTGCTGGCTTTTCAGAGGACATCCAAAATACTGCTGTATCTAGGTTTTAGAACTATCACAAAAATGAGATAATGATAATGACAATGATGAGCAGGAGAATGTATGCTGCAAAGCATCAAAACACATCTTCAAAGACTCTTGAGACTATAATATTATATTATTTGAAAAACATATTAAGAAAAGGAACAAATCTAAAACGAAAACATAGAGAGTTGTTTGTCTTAGGCATTTTGTTTTCTATCTTAACTCAAAATTAATAAGAATATCATGTGTAACTACTTTGTAAACTTCAAAGTAATTTACAAGTGTAAAATATTCTTATTTTCATCACTGTTATTTGTATCATTATGTTTATATTTATTTAAGCAATGAATATTCATGTCACCATTTACCATTATGTTTTCATGTTCATGTGTGTATGCTGAATATTATGATGAGAAGCTTCTTGCTCAAGGCCAAGATAAGGAGTAAAGGATATCAGGAACAAAACCAGAATTTGGTTTGATTCTCAAGTGGATTTCAAGTCAATAACATGTAGCTCTATTGTCACATGGCTCAGAAATGATTTTGATGTTGCCATTATCCTTCTGGAAACAATCAAAGAGTAAAAGCTTATCTGAAATTGGAATCATTTTGGCAAAATAGGGTTCTGATTGCATACGACTCCTATTTCTATTGTGTATATGCCTTCGTGGATTTCACTTAGCTGAAGAGAGAGAAAAAAATAAGGACATTTTATTTTGCCTTAAAAGATCCTTGGTAATCTGCAACATTTCTTGATGACTCATTTTATTTTCCAGTCTCCTTCAGGTAACATTTAGAACATTACAGAGTCAACTTTCCCAGTGAGTAGCTGCTAGAATAATAAATCTTATTAGAGGAATTTATTAAAGTACTTGCTCCACAACCAGCACACCTGTGATGTCATGAAGACTTACAGAGTATAGCACATTGACAGTTGGTGTGCATTTACACAAACCATTCATAAATGGCAATTTTATGATTCATTATGTTGTATAGAGTAGGTAACTACTAGTTATGTGTGGTTACTTAAAATGTTATAAAAGAAAAACTGAGTTTCTCAGTCACAGTATCATCATTTCAACTGCTCAGTATTCATCTACAAATATAGAACACTTCTATCACCACAGAACATACTGTTGAACAATGCTGATATGGACACTCGCTATGCAAACTATGACCCAAGAATAGGACAGCACCAGTAGCAGTAGCAGCAACAACACATAGGAGCTCATTAGAAAGGTAGAATGTCAAGTACTACCATATACTCACTGAATTAGAATTGGCATTTCAGTAAGACCTTTAGGTGTTCATCGACACATTGTTTGAGAATTGTAGGTAGTCAAAGCAGATAATTTAGTGTTTTAGAACAGAGATATCAATTTTGGTCTAAAATAATTAGATTAGCCTTATAATTCTGGTAGTTCTGTGGATTAAGTAAAAAACAAAGGCCACTATAATGTGTGCTTGCATATCTGGAATTTTATCTGGTTTTTTTCTATCTAAAATGTTGTCATTCAGAAAGAAATCACTTTAATAGTCATAAAGTAGAATTAACATAAGTTATAATTGGAGCTGAAATAATGTCTATTCAAGCATTTAATCCTCCTAGTTTACAATTAATTCAATTTTTACCACTTACAGTCTGTATTTCACATAGTGATAATAGAAAAATATGCAATTTAGTAACTATTGTTTTTTGTGTGCTTATCATTTTTAAATGTTATTCTTTTTCTTTTTGTACCATTTCACCTTAGTTTCATTTGTACTCTTCAATATTATAATAATTCTTGTTTGAAGAAGTATTTACCACTCACTATACTACTTTCCTATGAAAATGTTTTTCTATCTTCAGACAGATTTCTGATGATGTGCTGTGCAACAAAATATCTGGAGATCTCTGATTTTGATTAACTTTCGTCAATCTTCTATTTCAGTGTCAAAACTCCCTTCTTTAGCTTTGTGCTGGTAACTATCTGCTCACATATTCAATCAGTGATATATTTACCCAAAACACACATACATGCACACATGTGTACACACATACTTGTATTTACATTCATTTATTTTGCAATGCTTTTAATGTAGCTCATTGGATATTTTATACACATAGGCCAAAATAACAAATAGCCCTCAACTTTATAGTTCAAATATAGCATTGCTAATGGAACCCACCAAAACCTGAAACCCTCAATTTTGGTCCTATGTCAGGAAAAATGTAATACCAGGAAAGTGGTCACAACTTTTCCTTCCTCCATCTTTTTACTTTCCTCACCTTTACTCAACATAGTACTGATAATTTTTGCCAGAGAAATTAGACAAAAGAAATAATAAAAAGCTTCAAATTGGAAAAAAGGAAGTTAAATTATTTCTGGTTACAGATGACAAAATATATAAAAAATCCTAATGACTTCACCAAAAAAACTGCTAGAACTATAAACAGATTTAGAAAAGTGGCAGAATACAAAAGTCAACATACAAAATCAGTAGCATTTTTATATACTAGTAGTGAACTCTGAAAAAGAAATTAAGAAAATAATTTCATTTACAGTAAATACAAAAAAATACGGTGGAATACTTTTAACCATAAAGATGAAAGATTTCTACAATAAAAAGTATAAAACGCTGATGAGAGACATTGAAGAGTACACAGATAAGTGGAAAGATATTCTGTCTTCATAGATTCCTTCCTCCATCTTTTATATACACACACACACACACACACACACACACACACACACACACACACTGAAATATCTCTTCTTTGGTTAAAATAGCTTGCTTGGCATAAATACTCCATTTTGTTAAAATCTTCCGTCTTAGCTTCCTGTCTGACCTAAAAATGATCCCCCCCAATATATACATGTGATTGTCATAACATTCCCATGCCCACAGGCCCACAGTTTTGTTCCCCGAGCTGTTCACACTGACCATTTTTGCGGACTGTTTGAAACTCCCTAGCCACAAGTTTCTTGTTCTAATTGTACCCTTGCTTCAGATGTATGCCAAGTAATTGTTCTCTTTTGTTTTTAGTTCCTTGTTCCCTTACCCCCTCCCCACCCCCAGCTATGTAGCCCATTTGCGGCTTTTGCCTTTTGCTTGCTTTACTCGGGGTTCAAGAGCAGTTGGAGACATGAGTCCCCTGTCAACCGCCGGCTATTACAGGACTCAAAAATTCGACTCTCAGTGTGTGGTGACTCCTTTCTCGCACTCCGGTCACAACAACACACACCCACCAGAAAACTCCCAGCAACTTACAACTGAATTTCCTCTTCTCCATATTCTGGGAGAAGTTATTTTTGGTAAGACTTTAATCTTTAGGAAGAGAGATGGATAAAAGAGTAAGGAGTCATTGAATTGGGTTTGGAGTGCAATTGGTCAAAATGTCCACATTGAAATTTAGAATCAAATTGCACAATAAGATCTTGAAGAGGGGAAAGAATATTGGATTCTCTGAATTGGGAGTTTCCCAAGCAACTGCTAGTTAGGAATAACTAGGGGGCAAAGAGGCTCTTGGAAGTGTAAGTGTGAGGTTTAAGTTGTATGTAGAGGACTAAGGAGAATATTTTTTTTTCTGCTTACTTTTGGTACCAAAGTGTGCTTCTTAAATTTGACTTCATAAAGAGAATGATCAATATGGAGACCTGGATCATTAGCATTATATATGTGTGTTTTCATCTGTCCAAAGTGCCATAACAAAATGCTATAAACTAGGTAGTTTATAAACAATGGAAATTTTTCTCTCACAATTTTGGAGGCTAGAAAGTCCAAGGTCAAGACACTGAAAAAGTGTACGTGTGGTGAGAGTTCACTTTCTGGCTCATAGATGGTGCCTTCTTGCTGTGCCTTCATGGTGGAAGGGTCTAGGGTCTTTCTGAGGCCTCTTTTGTATGAGCACTAAGCTCATTCACAGGGGCTCACCTTCATGACTCAGTCACCTCCCAAAGATCTCATCTTCTAATACTATCCCCTTGAGGGCTAGGATTTCAACATGAGAATGGGAAGACAAATTCAGTCCATTGAGACACGTATTTAAAATGTAAAATTATTGTTTGATATGCTATAGATCACCTTGGCATTAATTAGGTTGGGCTTAATTATTCAAGATTTTAAGTTAATTTTATGGAAATTAACTATTAAATTTTGTACTTTGATCAGACCAATTAACTTAGCTATAATCTCAAACATTTATATTTTCTTTTTGTTGAGAACTTCAATATCCTTCTTCTAGCTATTTGAAACTATATAATATATTATTGTTAGCTAGTTGTCTTACTTGTTAAGGTTTAAATATCCTTAAAGTAAAAAATTAATCACATTATCTGGCCTGTCAACAGTGTTTAACTGTAGTTAATCCTTGACCCGTGAAGATCATAAATGACTTTTTTTTATTACCCTACTCTATTTTCTATAGCTTCAAAATTATTTTTATATTAAAGTATATATGACATTTATAATAGGACAATAAACTATCTCTAGAGAATGAGATTTCTGTTTCATCTTAATTTTCTCTAAGTTCTAGATTTATTTTACAATCAGTATATAGAAGATATATTTTATAATATGACAAGGCAATTAAATGGCATACAAATTCACTGTTGCTGTTATTTTTATCATTTTACTTTGTATTATTTTTATGCTCAAATATCATGTTTTGGAAATTTATATGGATATAGTTACCATGAATCAATACTTGGGGAAGTTTGCTTTTCCAAAAATTCAACTGGAGGAAATGTCTTCATGTCCTCTCTGATATCTACTCATACCACTGTGCCTTGCCTTCTGGTTCTCAGTTCTTTACCTAGGGCTTATTTTGACTCATTGAATAAAGTAACTGGGCGTATGAGGCAAAAACTTTGGTTGTTTAACTTACTAGGATCTGGGAACCAGTTAAAAGAGTGTTAAAAGTGACTGTAGTTTATTGAGGACCTTTTACATTGATAGTAAAATTATTCAGTAATGGAAGACAAGCTTGTTTAATAAATCAGATTCACTGAATGTGCTTAAGAAATGTTTTCCAAAACATACAGGACTTGCTTAAAATTGGTGTCCCAGTTAGTCACTCTTAATGTGAGTAATCACCTCCCTTCCCCCTCTCTCTTTCATAGATACCACACAGAGACTTTCAAAAAGCTATTCGGTTACTCCTCCCCCACAGGAGACAAAATCTTGGATGCCTGTGTCTGGTTGCTCTTAAGATCAGTAGAGGCCGTGGGCTGCAGGCAAAGGGCAGAATGAAGCCTTGTGATGCTTTGACTTTCTCCAGGACCTGAAATATTCTTGATGCCCAAGGCATTTAGTTGCTGCCATAATGCCTAGTTTCTTCTATACAACCTCAACAATAGCTTTATTATTAGAAACCTTTGAATTAATTAAGATTCCTTTGACTGAATAAGCTACTACACCATGTAAATGAGTAAACAAGAACAGGCAAACTCTTGGCCACACCACCGTTTTCTAATCCACCAAGCCTCAGCAGAATATGCGGAGGCTTACAGAAGAGCTCACTAAGTGATTGTGTACAAAGATATTCACTCCCTCACAAACTGCAGAGCACACTTATGGGTAGACCTTTCTAAATTGTTGTTGGTTTGGTTTGTTTTGAACTTCATAGAAGTATTCACTTTAAAAAAAGCTTTCTATAAGTATGAATGTACAGATTTGGAGGGGTTTCACACAAAATTTTCCCAGCACATTAATCTTTATGAACAACTTTATGTTTGCAGTTATCCTCCTTAATGATGTTGTATTCTGTAAAAAGCACGGTATAGGAAAAAAAATAATGTTCAAGCTGGAGGTACAATGACCTAAATGAATCAAATTTTTTTGTTGTTGTTTTTTTTTTTTTGAGTTGGAGTCTCTCTTTTTTTTTTTTTTTTTTGAGTTGGAGTCTCACTCTGTCGCCCAGACTGGAGTCTCACTCTGTCACCCAGGCTGGAGTGCAGTGGCCGCTCCCAGCCACCACAGCCTCGACCTGCTGGGCTCTGGCAATCCTTCCGCCTCAGCCTTCCAAGTAGCTGGAACTGCAGGCATGTGCTACCACGCCTGGCTAATTTTTAATTTATTGTAGAGATGAGGTCTCGCCAGGTTGCCCAGGTGGGTCTCGAACCCGCGGGTTCAGGCAATCCACTCACCTCAGTCTCCCAAAGTGCGGGATTACAGGCTGAGCCACCGAGCCCAGCTATGAATTAATGTTTTTAAGGTGTTTAGTCTTAGAAGCAGTTTGTGAAAGTGGTCACAAGCTTGTCATTTGGGTTCATCTAAAAGTAGCAAATGGAGCTTTCATTTTTAGTTTTCTTGTTAAATGTAGAAATTTTCAGAAGTATTTTACTCCCTAAGTTTAAAGAATTGCTAAGTCCTGTCAGTTCTAATAATAAAATTCTAGCTAATAAATCTGATCTGGCAATGTCTGTCACAAACATGGCCTCATTTCCAATGCCTCAACCAAATTCAGGGTGTCAGAAGTCATGCAATCTAAGGAAAGTTGGTAAGCCTCTCTGAGACTCAATTTTTAAAATCTGAAACAAAGAAAGCATTGTCAGTCCTGTAGGGTTTGTTTTATACCCTTTGTATTACTGTATGGCAAGTATCATTCTGTGCATTTTATAAATATCAACTCATGCATGCTCATAATAACCATATGCAGTAGATACTATTATAACATCAAAATTTTGCATTTGAGAAAACTAAGTCACAAAAAGTTAAATAACTTGCTCAGTGCCACTCAGTTCATGATGTAGTGAAACCAAGATTAAAATCTTATTAGTCTAACTCTAGAATTTATGCTTTAACCTCCATGATATTTGGTGGGAATTTTATAACATGTATTCAACATAGTATGACTCAGTATTTAACAGTTATCGTTACTGTCATTTATAGTTATTGCCAGTCAATGCAAGCACAGATTCCTTCTATTTGTATGCTAATAAGAAATGAATGGAGTCCAACACTTGGGTTTTGGGATTCTTTTACCTCTTTGTTGTTGCTTACCAAAGAAGAAATAAATGTTTGATGTTAAAGATTTAAAAAAACAACAACATAGAAACCTCTGAGATTCAATGTACTATATAGACACTAGATATAAATAGAACTCTTGTGTTTTGAAAATCTGAAGGATTATTGTATATATTTTCTTGTACTAATAATAAGACAATTATTCACTAATGATGTTCTCTGTAGAAATTTGAGGTGGGAAAGCATCTTGTCAAAATAAATCAATCACCTTAAATGTGTGTTTTTATATGTGCATATGTGTGCATACACGACTATTTTTATGAGTATAACAAATTCATACAAATACAGGGAAGTAATATTCCATGCCTGTCCATTCCCCTTATCCTCAGCATTCTCTTATCCAAGGTTCCCAAGAGGAAAAGTCTCAGAAACTCCCTTGGGATGCTCATGGCTGATGAGGATGCAATCTTAATAGTCCCCTTTGGGACCATGATGGACATTTTCTAATTCCCATTTGGTCTTTGTCCACAGGTAAAGACATTAGGTTCAAACTTCACCTCAAAGTACTAGGTAAATAAAAGACTAGTATCTGCTCCAAACCATGATGAGGTATCAGATCCTTTTTGAAGTTTCCCCTTTCTTGTTTCCATACACGAGAGTAGGTTAAGCACCCTACTGGTTCCTCTTCTCCCAGATAGTTACATAAGAAATGGGAACATACTTCTCATAGGTTCCTTATTTTTCTCTAAAACATTTAGAGAAAAAGATATAATTAATATTAGTTCAATTGCTTTGTTGTGATAAAGAAACAAAGGCTATCTAACAACCAAGGGTTAAATTTACTTTGTGGCCAGATCTCACTAACATAAATTTGTTTCTTACCTGTAGTGCATTCTAAATCAAAACTCATTTGCTATAGGAACCTGAATAGTACGGCTTCCTTATTTACCATAGAAACATAATTGTAACAATACTATTTGAAGGTTTTCCTATACAAGTTAACATTAGTTTATTTTTCATGCCTGTCATTCTGAAATATTTGCAAATGGAAGTTGAAATTAAAACTATATAGTAATTAAATTATCTGAGGTGGGTTGTAGAATTTGCTTTATTATTTTCTGAGTATACCTCATAGCACTGTTCACTTTCACTGGAAACAAAATACTCAGTAATACTTGGTTATCAAAAACTGGTGAAAGATGTTTAGTAAACATTAATTTGAGAGAAAACCTCTCATATCTATAGAGAAATTCTGTAATACTTATTTTCACCAACCAGCTTTCAAGGACAATAAAATCAATATATGCTTTCTCAAAAATAGGCAAAAATGAAACCTGTATAAGTGAAAAAGAGCATTGTCAATGTGGAAAATTGCAATGGAATTCAAAGTGATTACAAAGTTTAGTCACATGCTACACATTTAAGTCTTTCTGTTTCTTATGAACAATTAAAATGTGGCAAGATGGAAAAATACGAAGTCATAGTAATATTACAATTTCCATACTTTAGTAGGTACCTGATTTAACATGTTGTAAAATGTCTGTCTTTATGAAGAATTATGGCAGACGTTTCATTTTTTTTTTTTTGACATTGCATAGTCTAAATCAGGAGAATTGGTGGAACTGAAGACAAATGGATAGAATGACAAGAGAGGGAAGGAGATGCAGAGCAACTGTGTTCAGTGACGTTTTGAGGGTTATTCCATTGTCCATTTCTGAGAAAAATCCTGCTTTGAAGTGTTGGGAAGATTATGTTGGCAGCTCCTGCCAAATGATTCCTCTTGATATAATGGTATTGCTATAAACTTTGTTGTTTGCAACATAACTTATTTAAAATAATTTGTTTCTGCATATAGTCTAACCCAGGATTTTTGAATGCTAGTAAATATCTGACAAATCTTCATGTTTCCCAAATATTAAATTATCTTCAGTTTCAGGAATTAAACATATAATGGTTTAGATTACCCAACAGTGCATCACTTTTTATTAAAAAGTTGATCTAGAACATTTGTGTACAGCATGTAAGCTAGAGAGAACTATACCATAAGCACTCCTTACTGGCTTTGATCTCTTTGTGCTTTTTGTTAAAGTTATTTTGCTTGTATTTAAATAAAAACTTAACTGAGTGTAACAAATAATATTGTGTATATAACTCCAAACTGAGTGTTTTTAAGTGTGATAAATACATATCAATAGACACATAAACAGATACACACACACACACACACACACACACACACACATATACACATATGAGTATGTGGACATGTGTAATAATCATTTTTGTTCTTTTTTTTTTTTTGAGTTGGAGTCTCACTCTGTCGCCCAGACTGGAGTGCAGTGGCCGCTTCCGGCCACCACAGCCTTGACCTGCTGGGCTCCGGCGATCCTTCCGCCTCCGCCTTCCGAGTAGCCGGAATTACAGGCATGCGCTACCACGCCCGGCTGATTTTTTGATTTATTGTAGAGATGAGGTCTCGCTGCCCAGGCGGGTCTCGAACCTGCGGGCTCAGGCAATCCACTCACCTCAGCCTCCCAAAGGCACGGGATTACAGGCTGAGCCACCAAGCCCGGCTCATTTTTGTTCTTGAATAATGTTTCCATATCACTTAAACTTGTAAAACAGAGTGTTCTTTGGCATGAAATGTCACAAGGAAGTTTTTTCACTCAATCCAAGACATACAAGATATTTATTCTTGGCATCTCAGCAGATGCACCTTTAAATGTTGCTTAGACTTTTAATTATATTCTAGGTCACCATTTTCTTCAAACAATGAATATGTGTTTGTTTAAAGAAATTACAAAGGAAATGAAAATTCCAACTACTGAATAAAAAATATAGTTTGCAAAAACTGGAGTACAAACCTCTAAAGTTGTGTTTCCAGTATTTACTTTTAAAAAAGGAGAAATGATAACAAATCAAAAGGAACTGGCATATTTTATAATGTTACTTAATACACAGAGCTTGAGCCTGTCCATTCATCTCCCCATAATGTCTAAAAGCATGATATCAATATGATTAAAATTATTTAAATATAATTTATTGAAGTTACAGATGAATAAGTGACAAAAGGGTATTAATCTCTCTTTTTCAGAGAGCAAGAGAAGCACTTATTGCTCAAAGAACTGTAGTTCAATTATTAGAAAATTTTCTATTTTGAAAACCTCATTAAGCAATGCTGCTTAAAAATAAAGATGTTGACCGGGCTCAGTGGCTCAACCTGTAATCCTGAGCCTTGGGAGGCCGAGGTAAGTGAATTGCCTGAGCCCGCGGGTTTGAGACCCAACTGGGCAACTTGGTGAAACCTCATCTCTACAATAAATCAAAAAAATTAGCTGGGCGTGGTAGCACGCACCTGTAGTTCCAGCTACTGGAAGGTTGAGGCGGAAGGATCCCCGGAGACCAGCAGGTGGAGGCTGCAGTGGCCGGGAGGGGCCACTGCACTCCAGTCTGGGCGACAGAGTGAGACTCCAACTCAAAAAATAAAAATAAATAAATAAATAAATAAATAAATAAATAAAATAAAGATGTTATCTTATGGTTATTCTCAGCATTGCCAAAAAGTTGTCAGTCATAAACTATTTATATATATAATATATATATAATGAAATTTGTGTTATGTATTCTTATGACATATGTATATAAATACACATACATACACAGATGTAATGTATATACGCTATGTACATATATCTCTAAAGTTCTAAAGTGCTTCCAAGGGAAAATGTCAAGTTGTAGTCAAATAAACACAGGTTTCTTTCTTCTACCACTTTTTAGCTGTGCCAGCTTGGACATGTTATTTTACCTTGCCAAACCCAAATTTTCTTCACTGTAAAATAGAACTGATAATACCTTCTTAAAATATTCTTGAAGGTAAATGAAATAATGCATATAAATGCTTATCTTAGTTTCTGTCACAAGTATGCATAAACAGTAGATGTGATTGTTATGCTATTATTATGGCAATTAATATGTTAACAGAAGTTATCAGCATTCATTTTTTAGTAACCATCAGTTATGACCATTGATTGTAATATGACCAACTTTAAATCATGGAGACAGAAGGGAGAAGTGATGTTGTGAAAGGTTCCTGAACATCACAGCTTATGCTGGGAAGGAAGTGTGTCCAGGGAATATACAGAAATTGCAATATCAAGCAGTAGGAAATATAAAACCCACTACAGCTTAAAACTTTACACACAGGAAGGTGTCTGCATGTCTTGACCACACTGTCTGGTATCCCCTAAAGAGGAACCTCTCAGAAAATTTGTTACATCTCATCAGAAGGGTATATACTAAGAACTTCCACTTACTTCTCTCAACTTGAAGACTTCATCAGGAGCACCATCAGATCTCAGAAACTTTACTATATTTATGACTTTCATAATAGTTGTGATCAATTCCAAAGTTAGTGCAAAGGCCAAAGTTACTAAACCTTGGAAAGTGTCATGGGCTTTGTTTGCTAATTTAGCTTTTGCAAGTAAAATTCAAAGTATCTTAAAATAGTAAGATTAAAAGTATGAGCAACAGAAGAGTTATTAGATGTTCGGTGGTTTTAAACCTGGGATGAATAAAATTCAAATTATTCCTTTAATCCAAAATCCCAAGGTTAGATAGTGACTAGTACTGGGAAGGATCTGGGATTTGATTTTATGCTACTTATAAGCTAATAAGTTAGCCTGCAATCATTTCATAGATGCTGGTAGATAATAAGAGGTTCCTGGATCAGAAACAAAGGGCTTTTTACTCATATAATAGCAAGCAGCTCGAGTACCAGATAGAATATTTATGTCAGTTTTCCTAGCTGCAAAGTCCCCCAGGACTATGCAGTAGGCCCAGGTGGATGCTGTACTTACACAAAATAGATTTGTGTCATAGCTGGAGCACATTCATCTTGGAGATTCCGTTGCTTTTATTGAAAACATTAGGCAAGCCTACAATGTATCCAAGGCAGGGGGATGTTACAACATTTCAAGGTTACAAACTGCATAAACAATTTTGGGAAATGGCCCTGCAAAAGGAGTAGTCAGGACTTTGCAGTCTTCATACACCCGCCAAGACATTTAAGAACACAAAAGGAGCAAGGAAGTTGATATCTCCACAGATTATCTAACTAGAATACAGCTACATGGAACACATTTAGAAAAATATGGACATAATCAACAACACCTATCTATTTTTGGTTATATTCTAGATAGCAATTTGACATTACTGGATAGCAATTTGGTTAAATTAGTTAGTGAAATACTGTAACCCCAGTGATCCCTACCTCCTGGTATTTATCCCCTTGTATTATCTACTCCCACTGAGTATAGGTGTGACTTGTGACTTACTTCTAACAAGTGGAATATGGCAAAGGTAATGGTACATCACTTCTGTGATTGTGTTATGCTATATAAGACTGTCTTTTCAGCAGACTCATTCTAGAGCCCCTTTACTGACTTGATGAAGCAAGCAACGATGCTGGGAAACAGGGAGCTCTGGGCAGTCTCTAGGACCTGAGGGCAGCCTCTTCTCTGAAAGATGGCAAGCAGCCAGATTTTCCGTCCTACAGTTACAAAGAAATGAGCTCTGTCAACAACCTGAGTGAACACGGAAGTGAAATCTTTCCTGGATGAGAATATTACCTGACCGAAAACGCCACAGAAATCTTGGTTTATTCTACACTGAGGACACTCTCAAGCCATGATTGCGCTCCTAACCCACAAAAATTGTGATATAATAAGTGTGTGTGTGTTTTAAGCCACCAAATGTACAGTGTTTTATTACACAGCAGTAGGTAACTAATGTGGTGTAATTAAACATGTATCAGTAGTATCTTTTAAGAATGACAATTTCAATTATTTTAATCAATGCACAATAATGAAAATAACACTTTTGATGTTGATGTTGAATACATACAGACTTTCATTTTTTATTTACTTTTCTTTTAAAATTGTTATTATCCAGAATTAATTTGTATAACAATTATAAGCTGAACTGTCTGAACATTGATATTCAACTTGTTAATAAACCCTTCTATAGTAAGTACAAAATAATTACATAGTAAAGCCTCTGAGTGGATGCTGGTGAGGGGACATTTAGTGCTTAGCACAGGTAGTGTCATGCTTCTGGGCAATGGGAGAAATTGCCATCAGACCAGACACCAATTAGAAGGGGAATCTTTTGACCAAGGGGGAATTCTTGTCACTTTCAGTATTACTGTCCTGGGGGAAACAAGTGTAACTGGCAGCCAACACTTACAGAGCTTATTGGAAAAAGTAAAGCTTCACAGAAATCAATTTATGGAGATTAGTGACTTTCTGCAAATAGTAATGAGCTTCAACTGAGTAAGAATCTGTCAAAGACATATGGTAAAGAAAAGGCACAAGTAGGTATGGGATGAAAAGTAGATTAGCATAATATGAAAAAAGAATAATACATATCAAACCGGAACAGAATGAGACCCTAAACACATTGACTAGCAATCCATACATTGCTCATTAAGGAGGAACCACAAATACATATCAAAATACATTTGTGCAATATTGAGGCTTACTGATTATAATTATGTATAAGCTAACATTTACTAAACTGTACGCTATATATGTTTTGCATGGTGTGGATTCATCTACTCTCAGCAAATCATTTCGACATTTTAATAATACCCCAAGCTAAAGCACGATCATAGGCACTGCTATATATAGACCCTTGGCCTAAATGGTATTTATATGACTATTATAATTTAGACTGTATTTTCAAATACTAAAATATTTTAAATTTGTCACAGAAACAAAGAACTGAGTACCACATGTTCTCACTCATAAATGAGCCTTGAAAAAATTATCATAATACAATAAGAAAGGGATTGGTAGTAGTGGGAAACTGCTGGGGGAGGGGGGAGCACACTTCACAACAAGGGTACCTGCAGAAGGAACATTTGTATACTTAACCCTGAATTGTACCCCACATCTTTAAAATTAAAAAAAGTGACTTGCAAACATTCTTAGTCAACCTCCATTAATTTTCTGATGACAACATTAGAATGTGTCATTATTATAGATTTTGTATATAAACAAATTAACTTGCATAGCATAAATATCAGAGTTAAAATCATAAGGAATTTATGACAAAATTCATGATCACAAAGTATTTATGTTATTGTTTATTATATGAGTATAAAGCAAAATATGTATGCTTATGAAAGTTGTGGTTGTGTTTAAATTCTAAAAATATCAATCACTCTTGGCCTACATTTCAACTTAAGTTTTGCAGTAGATATTTTTCCAAGTCTGAAAGGGAATGATTGAGGTCAAATCAAATATGCAGAGGCATTCTGGAACACTATACAAACAGGGTGTAAACAATTTCTCTCCTGACAAGGATCTTCTTCACTGATTGCTCATTAGCCAATCTTGGGAGGCATAATTTCACTTGATGCATCTTTGTGAATATTTTCTTAAGCACATATTTCAAACTTCTTACTTGCATTTCATAACATTCCTGCCATAACATTATAGTTCTTTGCTGTGCTTCAATTGACAACTTCGGGTCTGGAGGCAATAAGCGGTTGCTTGTTTTCATTCTTCGCACCTCTCAAGAAACAGTATGTTGGATCATTTCACTTTTCACTGTCAGGCTTGAGTGTGTGCTGCCTTTTCTGAAATGCAATATTTAGGCAAGGGGCCATTTCACTCCCCTAAATTTCTGTGTAATTTTCTAAGAACCTGAGATTTATTTCACACAAGCATTGAGAATAAAGACTGCTAGCCTAAATTTTACTGATATCTCTAAATCAACCGAGGCAAAGAGGATATTGCTAAGACCTTGTTATCCAGTTTTCGCTTGTCTTCACTTTTATGTTTTTAGGTAGTGTTCCATTAAGATATAATTCACATATCACACAATGTACCTACTTAGAATATAAACTTCTGTGGATTTAGTATATTCACATAGTTCTGCAACCACCATACTTAAATTTAGGACATTTGCCTTATCCCCAAACAAAACTCTACTCAGCAGTCACTCTCCGTTACCCCGATCCACCCCATTATAAAACTAGGGAATCACTAATCAACTTTCTCTCTAGATTTGCCTATTTTAGACATGTCATATAAATTGAATCATATAATATATGGTCTTTGTAGACGAGCGTCTTTCATTTAGCATAATGTTTACAAGTTTTGTCCATGGTATAGCACATATCACTACTTCATTTCTTTTATTGCCAAATAATATTCCATCGTGTAGATATATCACATTTTATTTATTCAGTTGATACACATTTGGGTTACTTCCACTTTTGACTATCATAAAAAAATCTGAGGCTGGGCTCTGTGGTTTAGCCTGTAATCCCAGCACTTTGGGAACCCGCAGGTTCGAGACCAGCCAAGGCAACTTGGCAAGACCACATCTGTCTCTACAATAAAACAAAAATTAGCAGGGCGTGGTAGCGCGCGCTGTAATTCCAGCTACTTGGAAGGCTGAGGCGGAAGGATCGCTGGAGCCTAGCACACTGATGCTGAGGTGGCTGTGAGTGTGTCACTGCACTCCAGTCTGGGCAACAGAGTGAGACTCCAACTCAAAAAAAAAAAGAAAAGAAAAATCTGTTATACTGCTATGAACATACATATACAATTTTTTTTTTTTTTTTTTTTTTGAGTTGGAGTCTCACCCAAACTAGAGTGCAATGGCTGCTCCCGGCCACCACAGCCTCGACCTGCTGGCCTCCGGCGATCCTTCCACCTCAGCCTTCCGAGTAGCCGGAATTACAGGCATGCGCTACCACGCCCGGCTGATTTTTTGATTTATTGTAGAGATGAGGTCTCGCTGTCCAGGCGGGTCTCGAACCCGCCGGCTCAGGCAATCCACTCACCTCAGCCTCCCAAAGGCGCGGGATTGCAGGCTGAGCCACCGAACCTGGCCATATACACATTTTTGTGTTCGCATATTTTTATTTCTTTAGGAGTAATATTGGTGAGTTATGAGGTAAGTTTGTGTTTAATATTTGGAGGAACTGCCAAGCGTTTTTCAAAGTGGCTACATTTTGCATCTCTGCCAGCAGTGAATGAAGGTTCCAATTTCTTCACTTCTTCAGCAACATCCTCCTTGTTATTAGCTGTCTTTTTGATTATAGACAGTCCTAGTGGGTGTGAAGTGGTATCTCATTGTGTTTTTAATTTGCATATGTCTAGTGACTGGTGATGTTGAAAATTTTTTCATTTGCTTTTCTTTACATTTTGCCTGGGTGCCTGGCATCCAGAAACTACGTATTTGTTTGGGTAGTAGACCCAACATGGCTAATAATATTGCATATTGTCATTTGGATGTATGTTTGTGCCTGTGTGATGCCGTAAGATCCTAGTTGATGTAAAATTGTTCCTCTTTCAAAGATTGTTCTGATTTTTTATTATTAAAAAGACAAAATTACATGGTAAACTTGATTGATAGATCCTATCTAAGTGGTATTCCTACACTAAATAATAAAGTATAAATTAAAATAAACCAAACCGAATAGGCAAAATAAATTGTCTTGAACAGTTTAATATAAATAACATATATTGGCTAAAACTTATCATTTAATTGGTAATTTTAGGAAACTTTCTGCCTTTATTATTTAACTTTTTTTTTTTTTTGAGTTGGGGTCTCACTTTGTCGCCCAGACTGGAGTGTAGTGGTCGCTCCCGGCCACCACAGCCTCGACCTGCTGGGCTCCGGCGATCCTTCCGCCTCAGCCTTCCAAGTAGCTGGAACTACAGGCATGCGCTACCACGCCCGGCTAATTTTTGATTTATTGTAGAGATGAGGTCTCACTGCCCAGGCCGGTCTCGAACCCGCGGGCTCAGGCAATCCACTCACCTCAGCCTCCCAGAGGCACGGGATTACAGGCTGAGCCACCAGTGTGCATCACACTATGTATATGCCAGAAATAGTTGTGGCCTACTTAGAGTGCTAAATGTTAAATTTCTGAATCAATAATAACCTCTCCCTGTTTCTAAGATATTTATAAATCTTTCCTCTCTTTTAGGGTCTTCTGGGAATTTAGACTGCCAAGAAACTAAACGAATCTTGTACAAAGCATATGCACACCATCGATGGGCTTAGTGAATATTTGTGGATAATGAGGTTGATAAATTATCACTTATTTGCTATGTCTCAGAGTGGTTTATCTGTACTGGAATGTTTCTTGTTAAAAATGATGTTTTCTTCCCACACTTTGGTTTTTAACACCTCTTGATGATTCCCTTCATAGAAATTGATGGAAGAAAGTTGTCATCTTGTTCACTACATCCCAACTTGCAATTATAAAGACTTTGTAGAGCTTCAGTGAATTCTCTTTAAGTCACTATTTAAATAGATTTTCAGCATTTATCTAATTATAAAAGGAATTTGTACAAAACAAAGCCTTGCAAATATAGTTTTAAAAAGACATTAGAGATATTTGCACAGACTTAAATTCTTACAAATGTCACTCAAAAATGACATTTGGTATTTCTTCTAAGAAAATAATTAACTTTTTTGGTTTTTGTTTTTTTGAGTTGGAGTCTCACTCTGTCACCCAGACTGGGGTGCAGTAGCCGCTCCCGGCCACCGCAGCCTCGACCTGCTGGGCTCCGGCGATCCTTCCCCCTCAGCCTTTCAAGTAGCTGGAACTACAGGCGTGTGCTACCACGCCTGGCTAATGAAAATAATTAACTTTTGAGGACACTTCATGAATGGCCATTTTGTGTGAATAGTTGGGACCAAGGGTAGGGTCAAAGGACAGGGTACAAGAGAAAGATGGGCTAGATTCCTCTGTACAAGAAAATAGTCTGAGATGTTTAGGCATAGGTATGTTCACACTTATGCTTCATAGATAAATGGAAATACAAACCGTTTATCTTCTCATATATAAAGCCTTTATATAACAGGAATGAAGAGAGCTTTTAGCACTGCCACATTACTACATAAGCAGGGTTTGTTTGGTGTTAACGCTACTTATGCCCTTTATGATTCAAATTATTTGGGGAGGTTTCTTGTGAGCTTGGAAATTCTCTTCTGAGTTTCCATAAGGAATAATCACCATTTTAACCCCTTGTGCTCCAGATTAAGTCAGCAATATCTCCTGTTTGACGGCAAGACCACCTACGACATCAGCTGCCTACCTGGCATTGACTTTCCCACTCCTTATCTGCTCCAGATGTATGTAGGCTAGGACAATTTGGTACAATAGACAACTGTGTCAATTTTCTCTCTCTCTCTCTTTTTAAACCATGTTTCCATAAATAAGGAGAATAACCTTTTTTTAACCCCAATTGTGCCATCATTGTACACAGACTACAAAACAGACTTTACTGAATAAAGCTTAACATTTTGCTGAAAATTTGAGGCCCCTCTGTGTAACAAAAAAATGAGTACATGGGTTCAAGACTGGGAGGAACCAGTTTGTGTTCCAGTATTCATCAAAATTTCTTGTCAAAGTACTTTTAGCACTGGGGGGAATAGAAAGGAGGTTATGACTTTCCTTTGACTCTAGACTTAGTCTCTATTTTTATTTTCAGTGTAATATTTTTGCTACACGCAGCTCTGCCTTGGGAATTACTTCCTAAATAATCAAACTCTGTGAGTCACTATGTCACGACCAACAGTGATCATCATCATGTCTATCATAATTCTTACTGATAGGTTTCTGAATTCCCATCCTCTTGTGAATTGGAGCTATGCTTCAGACTTTTGATTTTTTAACCTCCAGTCTGTATCCTTAGTTGAAGCAACTAAATATTATGGCACTTTAGAAATTAAATAAAAATGAAAATATTCATTATATTAAAGTATCAAATGAAACACTTATTTATGTATTCTTTTTTGATGCAAGGGGAGTGTTTGGAAAGTGAGGTGCTCAGAAGGGAATTAGAACGTCAGTGTTTTGAAACAAACTTTTGTGTGATTGTATCTGTAGACAATTGAAATTATTTGTGTGAGTCAGTTTGTGTTTGTGTGTTGTTGTTTTGTTTTTGAGGAAAACAGAAAAAAGTTAAATAACTAACAAAAGACTTTAAAGGGCTTGACAAGGAATCATACACACCAGTTCCTTTGCTAACCTGGCTAGTGTGAGCTGTAAGCAAGCACCAGAGATAAAAAGTTCCACATAATAAGTTATAAGAACAATATCTTATCCTCTTCATTGAGACATCAAAATAGCACTAATTCTCTCAGGTTTACTGAGAAAACGCACACACACACACACACACACACACACACACACACACACACACACACACGTAATTACTCTGTGCGTGAACATTTTTACCTTCAGAGCTATCATTAAAAAAAGAAAAAAGATTCCAAATTAGCCAAAATTAAAAGACTGTTAGTCTCTGAGTTTTACTTCTGTATACATGTGAAAAATTTGTTTAAAAGCACAGAAATTAAAAGGCATATACAATAAGAAATGGCAACATGGTTTTGCATATGCCTTGGATATATTGTCTTCTACTTTGTACAGGGTTCACTTTGAGAAATATGCTACATTGTTTTCTCTTCTCTCTGAAGTTAGCTCAGACTTTTTGGACTATTGCTTTCTTTTGTTCATTTCTTTATCAATTCATTCAGCACACATTTTATTGAGTCCACGGTATTTCAGGAGCTGTATTAGGCTTGGGGGAGGGGTTAGTTTTCAAGGAATTCACAATCCTGTGAAGAAATAATGCACAGTTATTTGTAATTAAGACAGTAAAAGCAATATATATACAAAGTATTCTAAATATAATTTTTTTCTTCTTCAGTTTGAAGAGTTTTTTTATTTTTTATTTTTTAGAGTCGACCCGCTGGGCTCCAGCGATCCTTCCACCCCAGTATTCCAAGTAGCTGGAACTACAGGCGCGCGCTACCACGCCCGGCTAATTTTTTGATTTGTTGTAGAGATGCGGTCTCGCCAAGTTGCCCAGGCGGGTTTCGAACCCGCGGGCTCAGGAAATCCACTCACCTCAGCCTCCCAAGGCGTGGGATTATAGGCTGAGCCACCGAGCCCGGCTGGGTTTTTTTATTTTTAAAATTTTTATTTTAAAGATGTGGTATACAATTCAGGGTTAGGTATACAAATGGACATTGTACAGGTAAAGTTTGGGCCTCACTTTGGATCCCACTTCACCTGGTTTGAGATCAGGTACCCTAAAATAATGTTTTTTTAAGTTTTTTGTTTGTTTGTTTTGTTTTTTCGTTTTTTGTTTTTGTTTTGTGAAAAACTTCCAGGAACCAGAACTGGTGCTAAAACTGAACTTTCTAGTGTAATTATGGATTAGGTAGATAAGGACATGAGTTCCTGCAGTGTATGGCTTTGAATTTTGTCAAATGCTTTTCTTGCATCTATTGAGATGATAATACAGATTTTGTTATTCATTCTGTTAATGTGATGTATCATATTTATTGATTTGCATCTGTTGAACCATCCATTTGTTCCAGAGATAAATCCCACTTGATCATGGTGAATGATCCTTTAATGTGTTATTGAGGGACTATTTAATGTACTAGATTTACCATTTTATAAAACCAAAGTTTTCACATTGACTCATTGAACTAATACAATCCTACTGTGTTGTTGAAGTATTCATTTTCATTGATGAGCAATTCTCTTTGATTTATAGGTAGTATAAGCAAATAGGGGTATCACTGATATAGTGTGATTATTATGTTCTTACAAATATGTCCTGCTGCTTACTTCTTTTGTGTGTGTGTGTGTATGTGTGTGTGTGTGTGTATGTGTGTGTGTGTGTGTGTGTGTGTGTGTGTGTGTGTATCACTCTATCATCCAGGCTAGAGTGCAGTGGCATGCTCATGGCCACTGCAACCTCGACCTGCTGGGCTCAGATGATCCTTCTGTCTCAGCCTTCCAAGTAGCTGGAACTATATATAGGTGTGTGCTACCACGCCTGGCTAATTTTTTGATTTATTGTAGAGATGAGGTCTCACCAAGTTGCCCAGGCTGGTCTCGAGCCCATGGACTCAGGCGATCCTCTCACCTTGGCCTCCCAAAGTGCTGGGAATATAGTTGTTGATTACTTCTAAATATTTGGAAATTTTGACATCATTTTTTTTCTTCCAATGATTACACAAATATTGTTTAGGAGGGAGTCACCGAGGGGCGACCCCCCCAAACAGAATTATCTTTTGGAGGAAGGACCCCTTGTAGTACAGGCTTCTCCCACTAGGTGAGTGTTCTAGGAAACCATCTAAATCAGTGTACAGCTAGCATTGTTGTGAGAGGCTGCCTTCAGCCTCAGTGACTTTTTTGGAGTGGATTTTTTTCAATGTGTTTGCCCATTTCATGATGGGTGACTTATGAGCACACCTGCCCACACTGAGTGTTCATCAGGTTTTGACCAAAAAACAACATGACTTCCGTGCCCCACCCTCCCTATTCATGCAATCTAGCTTTGAGTGATTTTTAAAAAAATTGTTTCCCTGGATTAAAAAAAGTCCTCAAAGGGAAATGTTTTTCTGATGTAGATCAGGTGAACAAAAAACATGGTAGAAGCACTAAAAAACATCAAAATTGACAAGTTCAAAAACCAAAGTGAGACCCAAACCTGTTCAATGACCATTTGTATACATAAACCTGAATTGCACCCCACATCTTTAAAATAAAAATAAAAAAAAGATTTTAAGTAGTGGAAAAGCATCTTGATAGGTGTATTGCACCAAACCGAGAGTACTTTGAGGGTGACTGGAATTTAAACATGTAAGAATAAATACACATTTTTTAATGAATAAATTTTATTTTTTGGGTCTCCCCCATGTATGTGAAAAGAATGAAGATGATAAAGTAAGCAAATGCCATTCTTAAAGATAAATTTTGAGTAAGTGACTCTTGGCTAGGAATCCTTATTATTTTATATAATCCTTTTTTTTGAGTATGTATATGTAATAACATTAGTAATTGCTAAGATAACCCTAAAGTCCCAAAGTGCCTTTATATACTACATTATCACTATTGGTAAAACCATCTGTATCTACAAATATTACTTGTTTCAATTGATTGTCATTACATACAAATTATAATTAACCTTCTAGTTTATTTTACTACTAAAATCAGAATGTTAGGATATTTGTTGAGTACAACTACACTTTGGTTACTCCCCACTTCCTGGAAAACTTCAAGACACTCACAACATAATGAAACCATTTCTATGCTATCATCATTTATAAGAATCTTGTGTATATATTGTTGTTTCATTTGATCCTCATAACAGCTCTGTGATATAGGTATTATTGTCAATAGCACAAATTTATAGAATAAGAAACTGTAGCTGAAATCTCTTTGGGAGGTCACCCTTTTCTTCTGGCTCTCCTCAGAATTGGAAAGTTGAGGAGGAATCAATCACTTAGGTCATTCTAATGTAAGCTATTAGCTCTGAATCCACTATATATATATATTTTTTTTTTCAAACGAATAGGGCTAAGTGAAAGGAATCAGAAGATAAGGACTTGAGGTATTTGATGCTATTTAATTTCTTTCTTATATTTCTCAAGCCCTTTATTTTCAGTTCCTGGGTTTGAATTATGTGTTACTTTGACACATATGAATGATCTAGAAAAAATGGAACAGGGGCTATTTTTATAATTACTGAAGATAATTCACAAGCCATTTGGTAATAGAATAGGAAGAAAATATTTTCTTGATTCATTTCAAATAGAGCTATTAAATTGCAAGACTAATCACTTGCTGTCATGGTCACATAACTGAGTCATTGCAAACCAAGTTACCAGGGTTTTGTCTTCCTTGGTGCTTACTGCAGATTCTGCTGGCCATGATTTAAAATGGAAAAATAATCTTTCAGCTCTTGTATGGCTATACATTCTCAATAACACTGAGAGTATCTGATTCCCTAATAGGTGGTTTAAAGCTTGTGAATGGAAAGCACACAAAATTTAAATTTTATTTGACTCACTAATGGCTTAATAGGGCAGAAAACTCTTACTCAGACAAATAATTAGTTTTCACAGTAGGAAGATAAACAAAACTATAAGTTTATGATTAGGTAAGTGTTCTGCCCTGCTAAGACAAATTAGTCAACATTTATTCTTCAGTAGTGATATGTAGATATTATAATATTCAGAGAGTTTTCTGAATAAAATTGGTAAAATTAAGTCTGAAAACTGTACGATTTTGCTTATGTGTATGTTTGTTGGAACCCATTGCCTTGATTTATATCTTACTTTATCATTTTGCCTTCTCTGTTAGAGATAAAGAAAATAAAAAGAAAATGTAAATGCTTTTAATTGCAAGGGGGAAATAATTACACTCAAGGAAGTCTTGCATATGAAAATATTCTTCAATTGAAAGTTCTGTGAAAATATCAGATTTTCTTTAACCATTTGTTTACATAAAAATCCTGTCACTTTAATGCGTTTATTTGCGGTAATCAGGCTTCTAGTATTAAAAAGCAGAGGTTTTTTTTTCCTTCAAAAATAGTCTTTCTTAAGAATAGGATTTTCTATTAGTCAGCTTAGGCTGCCACAACAAAATACCACATACTGGGTGGCTTAAAAAATAACAGAAATATATTTGTCACAGTTCTAGAGACTGGGAAGTCCAAGATTAACGTGTGAGCTGATTCAGTTCCTGGTGAGGGTTCTCTTCCTTGCTTGCAGACAGCCTTCTAGCTGTGTCCTCACATGGCTAAGAGAAAGGGAGCTGTGGTGTCTCTTACTAGACTTATAAGAGCACCAGCCCTATCAGATTAGGGCCTGAACTTTATGATCTCATTGAGACTTTAACACCTCTCCACAGGCCCTATCTCCAAGTATAGCCACATTGTGGCTTAGATCTTCAACATATAAATTTCGGAGAACACATTCATTTCATAACAAATCTGGATAATTTATTTCTAATTTTTTAAACAATGCATTTTTTAGTTTTATCCTAAAGAACACTTAGGCTAGAATTTATTTTTTGTGTTTTACTTTTTTTTTCTGTATAAACAGGGGTTTTCTTTGAACATAAATGTACGAGTACAATTTTATATTCCATGAACTTGGATAAATTAAAAGTATAGCTTTTAAGATTTTTTAAAAAATCAAACTTGACTTCTTTCTTAGGCCCCAATTATACCTGTAAAAATGCAATCTCTCGGTCATGTTTTCTTAAGTTTTGTGAAAACCTACCTTGGGGAGGTGAATCTTTTGTTTCTCTAATTTACTCTCTAAAAAACTATATTTTCTCATCTAAAAACATGTAATCTCAGTTATTTCAGGGGAATCTCCATCAATTTAAACTGATCTTACTCAATTTATGATTTCACATGCTTTTTAAAGGCAGTACATAAATTCCAGGGTGTTTAAATAATGCCAAAGTATAGGGGAAGATAAAGATGCCTAACTGATATTTATGCACTCTGGAATACCCTAGTCCACACACCCAAAATTTATTACAGCAGCAATAGTAAACTGATACAAATGACATGAACAACTTGACGAGTCTTGGTGGCTTTCAGAGCTTTACTTGGGAAAGTAGACACAAGAACTTTTACTTTTGAAGTCTCTAATTTAACTCTGCTCCTGTACTTCCCTCCCTCTTGGTAGCATGGCTGAAATTGGAGAAGAGGTGGAGAACCTACCGACAGCTAAGATCTTTTGTTCTTCATTCTCATTGCCCTCTATCCCTTAGCTTATGCAAACTTTAATAAATGAAGGAATGGGGAAGAACTGTCTGACTTCATGTCTCTTCAAAATGAGTTGTTTATGGCATAAACTTTATGCCCTGAATCCTTCAAGCCTTAGACTATTACAAATAAAATAGCACAGACTTTGTAAGGCAAAAACTTTGAATTTCAAAACTCTTGTTTTGGCTATGAATGTTGAAGTCTTATTTGAAACTAAGGAACTAAGAGTTGCTTCCTTTCCCCTGGGGAAATGAAGATGAAATAAACAAGTTTTCTAGGCTGAGAGATGGTCACCTGGCAAAAAGATATATATATATATATATATATATATATAATACATTATCTTTCAAAATTTAAAGTTTTTTTAAGTTCATTATTTCAGATAACACTCTTTTTTGTTTCCCTCAGTTAGTATGTCAAATCAGAAATTGCTAATTATTAGGTATAATGTACACTATTTGGGTGATGTTAACAATAAAAGCCCAGACCTCACCTCTACACAATATATCCATGTAAAACAACTGCACCTATTATACCCCTATAGCCATGAAAATAAAAAGACAGAAAAATACTGCTTGCATTTGTTGTTTGTAAGTATCAGCAGACAAGTTTTGAAAATACATCCTCCTAAAGCCAAGTACTCCAATTGGGCTTAAAATATGAGACTAAATAAGCTAAAATTCTTGGTATACTAATTGTTCTCAATACAAAAAATTATATTTCAGTACATGTTCAGAAAACAAAATTAAATTTTAATATATATCATGTAAAATAAGAAAATAATTTCTTCAAAGTTAAATGTGATTTCTTCACTGTATTCAAGTCAATATTACTCAACATAATATATATCTGTCTATAAAATCATATCTCTACACTAACAATTCTAGAGCTACTACTCTTAATTTTAAATGGCAGTAGTCTTCCTTATTATGAGGTATTTTTAATATTAATATTTATCAAGTTGCCAAGTTATATAAATGCAGTGAAAGCGCTAGTATTCAAAAGAACGTTATGATGATTCCATTTATAAATGGTGGGGAATAAGGAGACAAGTAATGGGCCTAAAATATATTAATGCCTTTTCTGGACCAAGAACTTAGAGAAGTTTAATCTTAATAACCCTGTAGCACCTTATCATCTGTATTTACAAATGAGTTTACTCTGGCCAAGGATGATTACCAGTTTGTAATGTGATATATCTATTTTGTGAATTTTCAAAGTGTACAAAATAACTGATGATTATTAGAGCTTATGAAAACCATAGATATCATCAATCCAAAGTTCACTTAAAAGAAAACATGCTCAAAGTCATAAAATGCCAACTCATGGTCTTACAGCATGTTATCGAAAGAGACAATTCAAAGCCTATTATTATGCACCAGATTCCAGTTTTTACTTGACCTAATTGTTTTTAGAAGAACCTTGTCAGTGCTTTATATATCTATGTATTACTTACATATGGGATATCCATCTCAGCCATTGGAACATAGAGATCTCCTTCTAATTCCTAGGGAAATAACCTGATGGGATATTCTATATATCCCACATTCATGTACACTCTAATGAGAAATATAACATTTACCATGAGGGTATCATAGGGGTTCCCAAGTTTGATGGGGTACCTCTAGAGGACTGAGTTTTGTTATTTGGAATTCCACCTAGGCAGGTGGACATTGTTTTAGAGATTGTTCCTTGAGATGGAGACCTTTAGTCAGAAGTAAGTCTTGTACTCTTAAAAACAACTGCTGTTTTAGATAAAGTTATTAACTCATGCATGGAGGAAAATCCTAATGATTCCTAATTCTATGGACTTGACCCACGCAAAAACAATAAGGGAGAAAAATTCATTTGTAGGGTCACTAAGTTCTAGGTTTGATTATGAGCACAGGACTCCCAGAATAATATGGGGAAAGGGAGTCACACATTGTTGCTAAATCACTGGATTTCATGTTAAGGATTACCAAATAATATCAAGGTAGAAGGTTAAGTACTCAATGCCCCAGTGCAGGATTAAGCCTAAAATTTGGAGACCAAATAATAATAATAATAATATGGAACTTACAAAACAGAGTTATGAAAATAATGAAGAAGGATATTGATAAAGTTTCTTCTCATAGTGTCTAGTTAAGATTTGGTACTAAATTGAAGCTTGAGACTTTTAAACCCCAAAATATAATGAAACATTGAAAAATGACTTTGACACACTCTTTGCTGTTTGACCTATAACCATTTTTTCCTGAGTTTTGTGTTGTTGTTGTTGTTGTTGTTATAGCAGAAAGATTCAGAAAGTGGTTTTCAGATGAAAATTATATTTTATCAAAGTGAAGAGCTAAGGAACACAATGGCATAATTTGCAGACAACAAAAGTTATTGAAGAGAAAATAATAGTTTAAGTCAAGAATTAAAACAATGACAGAAAGTGAATACAGTCTGGTAGGATTATTAGATTATTTTCATGAAGCATAAGCCAAGCAATCAAAATATTTAACAGAGAAAGTGACAGAATCAGATCAAGAAAAAAGAGGAATATTTGAAAAATGTATCCTTAGTATAAATTAATCATGTTTAAATAAACTAATTCACAGTTGTAACTTCTTACCAAATAATACAAATGACTGAAAAGAAGCACTCTTGCTTAAGAAACTTGTCTACCTATTCAAAGTCAGTTGGAATTGAAACATTTATCTTAAAATTGTAGCCCAAACTAATTTATTCTTAATTTTATTTTGACATTATTAAGATAAATAACTTAGATGTTTCCTTCATCTATTAAGTGTAGATAGAAAGAAAAACAACAATAAAAATATTTATAATATATAAGCAAGAAGCTAGACTATAGAGATAGAAAAGAATAATTAATATTTTAAATATTGGAATTTTGTGAGCATATCAGTTAGAGAGAAGAAATACAGTAACAAAGGTAAAGTCTTCGAGTAACAAAAAGATAAAACCTTTGAACATTGAGCCAGTTGAATTTCTACAGTAATAGGAGAAAATGATGGTTAAAAATTAGGGGTGGGCTGGGCACTGTGACTCATACCTGTAATCCCAGTGCTTTGGGAGGTTGAAGTGGGGGAAACAAGAGAAGCCTGGGCAACACACACGCACATGCACACACACACACACACACACACACACACACACACACACACATACACACACACAATTGAGGATGGATAAAAAAGGCCTTTTTAATGCTGAGACAGAATTATATTTTGTTTTAGAATCAGGGGCTACAAAAGCATGTTTGTAACATGGATATATTGTGTAGTGGTGGGAATTGGGTCTCAGCTGGCCCCTGGATGGTGAACATTGTTACCCAGTAGGTAATTTCTGAACTCTATCCCTCTTCCCAGTCTCCCCCCTTACTGGTGTTCACGGTGTCTATTATTTCTATTTTTGTGGCCATCTAGCCCCTGCATATAAGTGAGAACATGCAATGTTTGGTTTTCTGTTTGTGAGTTGGTTCACTTAGTTATGATGCTCTCCAGCTCCATCCATGTTGCTGCAAGAGACATGATTTTATTCTTTTTTATGACTGTGTAGTATTCTATGGTGTATATATACTATGTTTTCTTTATTCAGTCAATCTTTGGTGGGCACTTATGTTGGTTCCATGATTTTGCTATTGTAAATATTGCTGCAATGAACATATGAGTACAGGTATCTTTCTTATATAATGATTTCTTTTCCCTTGGGCAGATCTCTAGTAGTGGAATTGCTGATTGAATGGTAATTCAATTTTTAGTTCTCTGAGAAATCTCCGAAGCTTTCCATAGAGGTTAAATGAGTTTACAGTCCCACCAACAGTAAACAAGTGTTCCCTTTTCTCCCCAAATGCACCATCATTTGTTGTTCTTTGACTTTTTAATGATGGTCATTCTAGCTGGCATAAGATGATATCTCATTGTGGTTTTAGTTTGTATTTCTTGTCAATTAGAGATGTTGAACATTTTTTCATATATTTGTTGGTGAGACAGAATTTGTAAACAGACTATTGGGAGAAGATATTATATAGAAGAATATATTGAGCATATAAGATATTTTAAATTTTGATAATAGTAATATGTTCAATATATACAATTGAGAAGGAATAAAGAAATTAACCATAAAATAGATCAGTAATACTAAAATTTGAGGTAGTTACTAAAACATTGAAATAGGTTTTTTTCAGTTTTCTACACTTTTTTATGAATGGCATAATATTGGTTACAATATTACGGATTTAAAAATTACACTAATTTTCTTAGCTATAACTCGATTGCACAAATCAAAGTAGATGAAGGTGAAGTTATGTAAAATGTACAAACAAGCAAATTGGACAAGGAAAGAATTGAAAGCAACAGATAAATTGTATGTGGTAAGTAGCCAGGTCAGAAACAAACTAACAAAAAGTTCACCTAATATTCTGTTATCTCTTAGCTTCACTGTTATTTGGAATGATGCAATTTATTAAACTTTATTCTGTTGCCTGATTTCAAAAGGGTCGTAACTGGCATAAAAGACTAGTTCCAAAGACTAGACTAGGTCTTTGATCACAAATAATTCTTTTATGTATGATACATTTTTGACTTGTGGCAAGCAGCCTGCAATAATCAATATTACCTAAAGTAGGGTAGCATCTGCAAAAAATCCCCGTGCTGATTTCACCAACATATCTCTAACTGTGTGCTTCCATTTAGGATTTTAAAAAAATCTACAAAGAATGGTTTTCATGTTATTAATGAGAAAATGTCAAACAAACCCCCAAAGCCTACATTTTCTCAAGCGTATCAGAAAGCCGAGGTTATAAGGTAATCAAGTATACACCGCCTTGGGATCTTTAGATCTCAAAACACGAAGGAATTTACCTTCTCTCTCAAGTTCTTCTTCATCAGCTTCTATCAGGTGCACATGGGAAATACTGGAGGCAGGACAAGATCAAACATAAAAATTGGCAGAGTTTAGCTGCCACAAGAAGGGGCAGGATTAATGAGAAAGCCCTGTCCTTTGCAGAGGACCTGTCTAGGGATTAGTCTAGCCTAAGACAATAAAGAACTCCACTTACTCCCATGACAGACCTAGCTCCTATAACAAACAACAACAGTTTACCACTGGGGAAGGTACAAGAGCTAGAGAAATACTTTTTTTGTTTCAAGGAGTGCAGAAATAGGTAAAAGTGAAGCAGGGAAACTGAAACCTCCAGCACCCCAGCTGCCATTCTAAGCACAAGGTACACACATCGTCAATTAGTCGATCATTCACAGGAAGAAACAGAAGCCTATGGTGTCCTGAAGATAACAATAGTAACAACAAAAGGCAAACACTAACACTAATGAAATTTAAAAGACATTATGCAAATGAAAAATCAGGCACAAAATCCTGTATAGTTCATTATTTCATTTTCATTAGGTTTTGAAAAGGTAAAACTACAGGGGAAGAAATCAGATAATTACAGATTTGAATAAAAAAGCACACCAAATTAAAACAAAAAAGAAATCAGATTATTGGGAATGATTGGAAAGGATTGACTAAAAAAATGCATATAGGGATTTTTTTGGGGGTAATGAAAATATTCTCTCATGACTACATGAATGTTTACATGTACTTAAATGTATACATACTAACTTTTTCAAAGTCTACACAAAGAGTGGTATCATATTTGTTGAAAGGATAATATAATTGGGATTCAAGAAAACTGGTTATAATTCCAAATCTGCAATTTGTGATTTACCATGTATGTGAAATAATCAAATTCACTTATTCATCTCATAGTTCTTTCATCCATTCTTTTAATAGATATTTAATATCCCAGGCATTGTCTGAAATACCGAGATTACAGTGTTAAAGAAAACAATGTTTCTATATTTATGGAGTTTATAAAGGAAGAGATAGTAAAAACACTACAAAAAACAATAACAAAACAGCACAAAAAATTTCAAATAATGGTAAGTTACGTGAGGAAAAACATAAAAATTATTATAGTAATACAATTATTATATAATGCTTATTATATATGCATATATATATATCTTATTGGTTCTATTTCTCTGGAGAGCACTGACATGAATGTAACATATGATCTTGGGTTAGGCAGATTTCTTAAGACAGGCACAAAAAAGTACTAATTATAAAGGACAAGATTGATAAATTTGAATATATTAAAATAAAATTTTGTTATAAAAAAGACACCTCAGGAGCATAGAAAAAAAGTGACAGAGTGGAAGAAGATATTTGCAATAGATATGTCTCGAATGATTTATATTTGCAATATATAAACTGTTAGGGTATGGATAGGGTGAGGGTGGATGGGTGGATGGATAGGGGCTTAGCACAGCTGGAGCCAGCGTGCCAGAGGTGAGCGCTGGTAACCAGAGATCCGAGTAATGCAAAGAACTGCAATACAAAAAGGGGTGAAAGAAGAAGAGATTTTTATTTAAGACAGGTTCACTTCCCACAGACAGAAAGCGGGCCTACACTCCCGATGAGTGTGGTCCTGTAGCCTCCTGAGCCCTGACTTAAATCCTTTCCCCAGGAGATGTTGCAATCACGTAGGCATGACTTCCTTGTTGACCACCTGCCAATGTCTCTTAGTGGTGACACAGAGACCCGCTAACATCTGTCCACATTATCATAACCCCTACAGAAAGATGTGACAAGAATTGTAGTGCTCTGTACATTTCTGAACAACATTCCTTAGAGCTAATGGAGGGTGCACTTCCCCTTATCTCCTATGCATTTCCAGTGGGTAGCTTTGGGGGATCCTTGACTTCCCTGTAGACAGCGTACAATCTACTGGGCGATCAAATTCCCACCTGCTATCCCTCTGAGCAGTCACAAGTCCTGCGATATGCATAACTTTTGTAATCACAAGTTTTGTGACTTGTACAATCCTTGCCCAATGCGTGATGTCTTAGGCCTTGTAAACTCCCTTTACTCTAGGCAAGCTTGATTGTCACTTCTGCTGGGCCCCACTGACAAGAAACATAAGATACCTCTGATGCCTGGCACCAGGAAGTCTGGACAGAAAACCCTGAGGGGGGGGGAAACCTGGTCACCATGCACCCAGTATACAGTGGGTCGATACTGGTCATGCTTAAGGAGTCTGTGTTTCTGAAAAGACAAAGTCAGCAAAGTTAATCTTTACCTAAGTATGCATTTCTCCAAAACATAGCCTCTACTTCTTCATTGTGTTAGGGTTTAAGAACAAGATAAAAAATGACTTCCCACTCTCAGTCTGTCCTTTCATAAACAACCCTTTAAAATTATCAAGAAAAAAACAAGGCAGTTCAGTTTTTCAAATGGACAAAAGATTTGATGAAGTACTTTAAAGTGGAAGAAAAGGAGAGGTGTTAAAAAAATGTTATTAGTCATATGAAAAGTGTAAAATAAAACCCCAATGAGATATCACTACACACAAACAGATGGTTTTGACAAACAAATGTGCAAACATATAAACACACCAAAAAACATGATAATATCAAATTTTGGCCAGGGTACAGAGAAATCGAACCTTAATCATTGCTGGTAGGAATGTTAGTTGAGACAACTATTTTGAAAATTGGCAATCTACGAAAGCTGAATATGTGCTTTCTATATGATCCAGCCTTTCATTTCTAGGCAGACCAAGTCAAATGGGTGAAGGAATTCTGAAAATATGTATGGAAGTTTCTCTGAAACAAATTTCTCCCTTTTTTCCCTCAGGTCTATTTCAGTTCAGATAAATATCATATTATTTGCTTTCCAGAACTTGTTTATCTATTCTATCAGGTAATAAATGTGAAAGATAAATTTTGGGCAATGAGAAAAATAATGCAAGTGCTACAAGATTAAATAGATGAGTCAGATACTATGCAAGAGTTTGTCATATTTGCAACATTTGATAATTCTGATCTTTATTGTTCTTGATTTTTAAATATATCACCATTCATTTTTTAAAAAATTTGTATAAATTTATGGGGTACAAGTATAACTTGTTATACAGATACATTACATACTGCTGTAGTCCGGGCTTTTAGGGTATCCATCACCTGAATATCATTCATTTGCTTTTATTGAAGGCCCAATTGTTATTTTTGTTGTTGTTAATCTAGGGAATACCACTTTTGTTCTGTCAACTTGCCTTAGAAGTTATATTCTTGAAGTTGACAGACATAAGATGAATATGTCTCAACAGTAAATTCATTCATATTCAAAAACATTTAGAGAATGATTCCTTTTTCTGTTTGTCATTCAAACGGGAAAGAAGACAAAAATGCAAAAATCCTTATTAATGACCTTGTAGTACATGTGAGGAAGAGTAATGCCAACTCACATTTTTGTCAGTCCAACCTCACTTCCATCCCACAGAGTCCTCCCCTGACATGCAAGCTGGTCTGACTACATGGAGCAAAGCCCAGAATCAAAGGGGATGAAAGCAAAGTATGTTTCTTTTGAACCTAAATAGGATTAGAGAAGAGCTGATATTTACCAAGGCTCTGTATGTACAAAACTTTCACTTATTTTCTCTGCCAATTGCCTTGGAACACAGCAGAAAATATCTTTCCCAAGCAGAGGAACTACCTCTGAACTGCTATAAAACCAAGACAGCATTAGAATTGCAATGGATCAACAGTTCAGGCTTTAAAGTAATCTTCAAAATCCCCAGAAAGTTAATGAGGATATCAGATAATTCCAGGTTACTGCTTCATCTGTTTGTATACATTTTAATTAACCATATTTCGGTGGGCAAGTGCCTAATCTACAAAGTATGGGCACTTAAATCAAGTTTTACTGTTGATTTGTGAGATTAGGAAAATTATTTGTAGAAAGGTCAATGGACAGAGGATTAGATTGGAGTGAATCACATTGCAATAGTTCCCTGATGTGCTTTGGAACTCAGTTCCTGGATCTAGACTAGATTATTCAAATATTCTTCTCCAGGTCTAATATCTAATGGATCTCTGTAACACAACAGAACAACTTTTCATGTATGATAACACATAATTTGTATAATAAAATCGTTATTTTAGAATCAACAGGGAACTCCCAACAAGGGATTAATGATCAGAATATATAAAAAGCTCCCACAACTCAATAGCAGAAAAGAAAATAATTTAATTTAAAAATGGGCAATATACCTAAATAGACATCCTTTTTTTTAACCTTAAATTTTTTATTTTAAAATTGTGGGGTGCAACTCAGGGTTAGGTATACAAATATTCATTGCGCAGTTACCCTTGTTGATGAGGTGTGCCCCTCCTTCCCTCTGGCAGATTCCCACTGCTGACAATCCCACCTCCCCCCCTCCAACCCCCCCGCAGTTTCCCACTACTGTCAATTCTTTTCTTATAGTATTACAATCGTTGTTCAAGGTCCACTTATGAGTGAGAACATGTGATACTCAGTTCTTTGCTTCTGTGAAAGATCACTCAATATTATAGACTGTAAGTCCATCCAGTTTGCTGTGAAGTTCATGATCTTGTTCTTCTTTATGGCTGTGTAGTATTCCATTGTGTGTAGGTACCACATTTCTTTTTAATCCAGTCCTCTTTTGATGGACAGCATGGTTGGTTCCATGTTCTTGCTATTATGAACAATGCTGTGATAAACATATGTGTGCAGGTATCTTTTTAACAGAGTGATTTGAATTCTTCCAGGTATATTTCCAGTAGGGAGATTGCGGGGTCATATGGAAGGTCATTTTTAGAACTTTTAGGAATTGTCACACTGTTTTCCACAGAGGCTATACTAGTTTACACTCCCACCAACAGTGCAGAAGCGTTCCCTTTTTGCCACATCCTCTCCAGTATCTGTTAGTTTTTGAGTTATTGATGATGGCCATTCTGACTGGAGTTAGGTGGTATCTCAAGGTAGTTTTAATTTGCATTTCTTTGATAACTAGTGAGGCTGAACATTTTTTCATGTATCTGTTGGCTGCTTGTATATCTTCTTTTGAGAACTTATACATTTCTTAAAAGAAGACTTCTATACAGGCCAGACTTGGTGGTTCAACCTGTAATCCCAGTACTTTGGGAGGCCAAGGCGCGAGGATTGCTTGAGTCCTCAGATTTGAGACCAGCCTGGGCAACATGGCAAGACCTCATCTTTACAATTAAAAAAAATTAGACAGGCGTGGTGGCTTACGCCTGTAGTTCCAGCTACTTGAGGGCTAAAGCGGAAGAATAACCTGAGCCCAGCAGGTCGAGGTTGCAGTGACCATGAAAGTGCCACTGCAATTCATGCTGGGTGATAGAGTGAGACTCCAACTCGAAAAAAAAAAAAAAAAAAAGACATACAAATGGCCAGTAGGTGTATGAACAAATGCTCAACATTATTTATCATCAGGAACATGCAGAACATTGAGACCTCATCTCACCCCAGTTAAAATGGCTATTATCAAAAAAACAAAATGTTGCAAATGCCTGTGAAGATGTGGCAAAGAGGAGCACTTGTACACCGTTGTTGAGAATCCATAAGGATTTCTTGAGACATCTTTTATCTTCAAACATAAGGATAGCTTTTGGAATAAAAAAGCTCTCTTTAAAATCTAAATCTGGAATGCTATATTCTGTCAATTTTTACTGTCGAAAACATAATAGAACTAAAATATAAAATCTCAAACTATAAGAACCTTAGAAAACGTGAGAGAGATCCTCATGGAAATTGGAACTGGCAACCAATTCCTGATCAAAACCCCAGGTGCCCATGTCATAAGAGATAAAATAGACAAGTGGGATCTCATCAAACTGAAAAGGTTCTGCAAATCCAAAGAAACCATTAAGAGAGCGAAGAGACAGTCCACAGACTGGTTAAAAATATTTGCCAACTGTATAACTGACAAAGGCCTAACATCTGGGATCTAAAAGGAACTCAAATGTGCTGAAAAAAAAAAACAAGCAGCCCGATTACAAAGTGGGCAAAAGATATGAATAGACATTTCTCAAAAGAAGACATATGAGCAGCCAACAGATACATGAAAAAATGCTCAACCTCACCAGTCATCAAAAAATGCAAATTAAAACCACACTAAGATACCACCTAACTCCAGTTAGAATGGCCATCATCAATAACTCAAAAAACAACAGATGCTGGAGAGGATGCGGGGGAAATGAAACACTTCTACACTGTTGGTGAAAGTGCAAACTAGTACAACCTGTGAAAAACAGTTTGGCGATTCCTAAAAGATCTAAAACTCAGCCTTCCATATGACCTCGCAATGCCCCTACTAGGAATATACTTAGAGGAACTCAAATCACTCTATGAAAAAGATACCTGCACACATGTTTATTGCAGCATTATTAGTGATGACAAAAACATGGACCCAACCGTGCTGCCCATCAAAAGAGGAATGGATAAAAAAAAGTACGTATGCATGATGGAAAATTATATAAAGAAGGATAAAAGTATGAACTTCGCAGCAACTGGGATGGACTTAGATCTGTAATACTGAATGATCTATCACAGAAACAAAGAACTGAGCATCACATGTGCTCACTCATAAGCGGACCTTGAACAATTATTGTAATACTGTAAGAAAGGGATTGGCAGTAGTGGGAAACTGCCAGGGGAGTGGAGAACACACCTCATCAACAAGGGTACCTATATAATGAACATTTGTATACCTAACCCTGAATTGCACCCCACATCTTTAAAATTAAAAATAAAAAATGCATAAAATCAATTATATAATATATGTACAATATTTATTTTATATTTCCGGTTGTTCCATAGCCCCTTAAGTCATAAAGTTTCATCACCGTAGTAGGACAATAGCTAGATGCACACTAAATAGGTGTTGAATACATAACTATAAATGGAAAGTGAAACAGAAATCTGTGAGTTGCTTATTAAGAGGTCTGCCACCATCTTTTTTTTTTCATTTTTATTTTATATTTAGGGATAACATATACATATTTGTTACATGGACACATTGGGTAGTGTTGGAGATTGGGTCTCAGGTGGTGACCTGAGTGAACACTGTGCCCTGTAGGTAGTTTCTGAACACCAACCCGCCTTCCCACCTCCCCCTTTATTGGTATCCCGAGTGTCTACTATTTCCATTTTGTGACCATTTACCTTTCACATATGAGTGAGAACATGTGATATTTTGTTTTCTGTTTCTGAGTCTGTTCACTTAGGATGATAACCTCTGGCTCCATCCATGTTGCTGGAAGGGATGTGAGTTCATTCTTTTTTACAGAGGTGTAGTATTCCATGGTGTATATATGCCACATTTTCTTTATCCAGTCAATTGTTGGTGAGCACTTAGGTTGGTTCCATTATTTTGTTATTGTGAATAGTTTTGTAATGAACATACAAGTACAGGTCTCTTTTTTGTATATATTGCTTTCTTTTTCTTTGGGTAGAACTCTGGTAGTGGAATTGCTGGGTCAGATGGTAATTCAACTTTTAGTTCTTTGAGAAATCTCCACACTGTTTTTCACAGAGGCTGAACAAGTTTATAATCCCACCAATAGTGAATGAGCGTTCCCTTTTCTCTACAACCACGCCATCATCTGTTGTTCTTTGACTCTCTAATAATAGCTATTCTGACTGGTGTGAAGTGATATCTCATTGTGATTTTCATTTGCATTTATTTGATGATTAGTGATGCTGAGCATTTTTTTCATGTTTCTTGGCTGCTTGTGTGTCTTCTTTTGAGAAGTGTTTATTCATGTCCTTTGCCTACATTTTGATAGTTTGTTTTTTTTTTTTAAATGTTGAGTTGTTTGAGTTCCTTGTAGATTCTGGATATTAGCCCTTTGCCTGAGTGTAATTTGCAAATATTTTCTCCCATTCAGTAGGTTTTCTGTTCACTCTGTTGATTATGTCTTTTGCTGTGCAGAAGCTTTTTAGTTTAATTAAGTCTCATTTGTCTATTTTAGTTTCTGTTGCAATTGCTTCTAAGGTCTTTTGAGGTAATTGCCTGAGCTTCTCCAACTATTTTTAAAACTTTTCTGTTTTTATTGTGAAGTGTTCACAGTATACACAGACAGATAAAATGTATAAAGCATCTAAATACACAGGTCATTAATTTATGATCACAAAATGGAAATTTAGATATCTGCCTTCGAGATTAAGGAATAGAGAATGGCTACTATCTCAGAATTTTCCATAGTATGTCACTAACTTTTTCTATACTGTCCCAAAGATTCAATATCCTACGTTTTATGATATTTACTTTTTTTTACAGCTTTACTCCCTAAGCATGCATCACAAAACACTATAGTGCAATTGTGCTTGTCTTTTGGCATTTATGTAATGAAATCCTACAGAATGTATTCTATAACCCACAGTTAAGTTTGTGAGATTCATTTTTACTATATGCAATGAAAATTTATTTATTTTCATTGCTGCATAGCAGGGAGTATCAAACTTTTTCTTAAAGAACCAGATAGTAAAAATTATAAGCTTTGTGAGAAAGGAAAAAAATTGAAGCTATTATGTATATAGCCTTTTAAAAAGTAATTATCTAAAAATATAGAAACCATCCTTAGCTCAGGGGCTATAGAAAAAAAGAAAACTAATTAGTTATTATTCAAGGTCTGTTGTTTGATAATCCATGCTGAATAATATTGTATTACATAAATATATCACCATTTATTAATGCATTTTACTTTTGATGATGATACTTGGGTGGTTTCCAGTATAAAGTTTTTACAAATAATGTTACTATGAACACCCTTGTACTTGACTCTTGAAGAGAGTCTGTTTCTGTTGTATAGATAGCATAACATTTCTAGTAGTGGCATTTCTGGGCACTAGGTTATCCATATATTTTGCCTATAGTAGACAATATCAACCCAAACTCTAAAATTGTTGCATCAACTTACATTTCTACCATAGTGTATGAACATTCATTTTGTATAGTTTTTTTGTCTTTGGTCTTACATATTCTGTCAAAACACTATTTTTCAAAGTTACTTAGGTCTGCTCCTTCTTTCTTCCTATCTCCTTTATTGAGGTTGTTTCATACATATGCAATGCAGTAAAAATTATTTGTCATATTCTACATTTTATGCTGTAATCATTAAAATCTTGGTTGGTTTTTTAAAGTTTCTATACAGTAAAGATTACTCTGTATGAATTTTAATACATGCATGCAGTATTCCCCACCACAGTACCCTAGAAAAGGGTTCCATCATTCTAAGATTTCTCTGTGTGGACTTTTTTTAGTCAGCCACTCTTCCCTTTCCCAATGCCTGGCAGCAATTTATATGGTTTCCATCTATAGTTTTGTCTTTTCCAGAACTGTATATAAGTGAAATCATGTAATATGTAGTCTTTTGGCTCTGGGTTCCTTCATTTTGCAAAAAGCATTTAATATTATTTCAGTTAATAATGTGAATCAATTATTCCTTTTATGTTGAGTAGTAGCAGTCCATTGTGTGAATGTTCCATAGTTTGTTGTTTCCAGTTTGGGTAGATTATGAGTAAAACTGCTGTAAACATTTGTATATGAGTTTTTGTGTGAACAATTCACTAGAGCAAATAATACTTTTTTTTTTTTTTGAGTTGGAGTCTCACTCTGTCACCCAGACTGGAGTGCAGTGGCCGCTCCCGGCCACCGCAGCCTCGACCTGCTGGGCTCCGGCGATCCTTCCGCCTCAGCCTTCCAAGTAGCCGGAATTACAGGCATGCGCTACCATGCCCAGCTGATTTTTTGATTTATTGTAGAGATGAGGTCTCGCTGCCCAGGCGGGTCTCAAACCCGCGGGCTCAGGCAATCCACTCACCTCAGCCTCCCAAAGGCGTGGGATTACAGGCTGAGCCACCGAGCCCGGCTCAAATAATACTTTTAAAATTGTATAAGAAACTGCCTAATTGTATATCTCACCAGCAATGAACAAGAGTTCCTGTTCCTGTTTTTCTATACCATTGCCAGAATTGGGTATTGTCAATTTGTTTGATTTTTATAATTTAAACAGATGTGTAGTGATAACTCATTGCAATTTTAATTTGTATTTAGCTAATGACAGGTAGTGTGGAACATATTTTCTCATTTCCTTGATTGCCCTTCATATGCCTTCTTTGCTGAAGTGTCTGTTCAGATCTTTTGCCCATTTTTAATTGAATTGTTTTATTGAGTTTTAAACTTTTTTGTATATTCAGGATATAAGCCTCAAAGCAGAAAATATAATTTGCAAACATTTTTCTCCAGACTGCCTTTTCAATCTTTAACAGGCTCTTTCACAGAATAAAAGTTTTTAATTTTGATAAAGTCTAATTCGTCATTTTTTTTCTTATGGATGACACTTTCGTTCTTTCATCTTTAAACTTATTGACAATCCAAAATTAACACAAGTTTCTTACATAGGGCTCAGATTCATGTCCTCATAATTGTGTACATTGTGTGCTAGACTGCTTATATTTCAGTAGGTCCTAAAAAACCAAATTATTATGGTTTGGCCCATTCTAGTCCATCCAAGTTGGAGTTGACCATAACTCTAGAATTTTGATCTGAAAAGAAATTGAATAGCGTTTGTTTTATAAATTACTAGACCTGACATTTCAATTATTGATGTCAATACATTTATCACTTTTCAATTGCTTTTAGGGATAACCTACACAATTTAAATGAAGATGATCATTTAGGGGATCATAGAGCTGTGCAGAACTTGACAGGTTTGTTTTAGAGTGTTACTAATACTTCTTATTTAGCTAATAAATTTAGTAGTAATGTCAAACATATTCCTTAACATTGACCACATGGTAGAATCTGTGTTTATTAGCTTCTTCAATTAATTAAGTTTACCTCCAGAGAGACTTTCGAAGTTTCCAATTTGATATGTATGATCAGTTTCTTGTGTATAATCCTCAAACATGTACTTAAAAAAATGTATTTGGATACTATTTTCCAAAAAGACTGGATTTTGGAATGAAAGCCATTTTAGGTTTAATGTGGAATTTTGAGATAATCTACAACTACTTCTTTAACTATTATTATGTATCTATTTGCCCAATTTAAGCTCTCTGAGGTTATGCTTAGTCATTTTAATATATTAACAGAGCCTTTTTACATAATATAATCTTTACAGATATTTGTTAAATTTTAGTTTGGACTTCGAGGTAACTTCAGTTTTATGATACATTTTCAGAATTGTATTATAGGTGGCTCTGATGTAAATTAAAAGCATTTTATGGTGAAAAAGAAGCAATACAGATGCTGATTTTTATCCTTTTAGCCTCTGTGGAATCAAAGATAGCCCTAAATATGATGATTCTTAAAATCAGAGCCTAGTTTAGGATTTTTTAAAGTGACTGACATTAAAAATAACAATTCTATTATCATATCCAACCATGTACATAGAATGAATAATACCCATATAGTATAACTGTATTCAGTAATGTGTAGACCCATGATCTTATAAAAAAAATTACCATTCTACTCATTAGATGATTACCAAAATTCTAACTTAAGTGCATTATGCTCTTATGTTAAGGCTTTAATGGGTTTTTAAAATTAAAGCAGCCAATGAAAGGTACTTTAAATTGCTTTAAGACACTTACACGTTCTTGTGACTGAGATAATGCATCTAAACTTGGGTGGAGGAGTGAAAACTTTAAAAAAGTTGTTATCTAAGTGATAGAAAAGGGATAAGAGAACGATGCAGAATAGAGACACAAGAATCCAGGGGAAAAAACTTTGCTCTATTCACGATCAGTATTAGAAGTGGTCCTGTTGAGCTTCTTTTTTTTTTTTTTTTTGAGTTGGAGTCTCACTCCGTCGCCCAGACTGGAGTGCAGTGGCTGTTCCCGGCCACTGCAGCCTCGACCTGCTGGGCTCCGGCGATCCTTCCACCTCAGCCTTCCAAGTAGCTGGAATTACAGGCGCGCGCTACCTCGCCTGGCTAATTTTTTTGATTTATTGTAGAGATGAGGTCTCCCTGAGTTGCCTAGGCGGGTCTCGAACCCGCGGGCTCAGTCAATTCACTCACCTCAGCCTCCCAAAGCGCGGGACTACAGGCTGAGCCCCGCCGCCCCCCCCCCCAGCCCGGCTGAGCTTCTTAAAATGACAAAAGTTGTGCCTTTAGTTTCATTTGCTTTAAACACAAAGAACGTGAGTTATTTTTATTATTCTCTCTCCTAGTAGAGATCTTGGCACTTCCTGTGTATTTACTAACTGATGTTTACTACTGAACAAGCAGACTATGGCTTCAACTTTACATGTGAATACTAGTTTACATGTATATTTCTTTTTTCCAAAATTCCAAATTAATAATAGTTGAACCATTAACTTAAGACCAGTGACATACTAGTTACTTTTAATGCAGCACTTTTCAAGAAATCTGCACAAAAAGGAGATTAGGGATAAATTTATCAGGATACCAGCATGACTATTTTTCTTGGTGTGTGGTGATATTTATTTTCTTGATTTACTTTTATTGACTTAAAATTTTCTATAATACACACAGATTTATCCATCGTACAGAAAAATTCATTTAGTTTTAAATATTTTTATTATTAAATATTTTTGTTCCAGTCTCTAGTAAGAATGTATCTAACTGTAGTATTAAATTGTCATTCATTGTTTTTATAAACTTTCTAAAATACAGTGAAGTCACTAGTACGCCAAGATATATAGGCATGGATTTCCATTTTACAAATTCACTGGTAAAATTTTCAAACAATAGCAGTAAAGAACAAGATAATGTTATTTGGGTAAGAGTAGAGAGGTGAAAGAAACATCTGAAGCAGTGCAGAAACTAAAATGGTACCAGAGCCCAAGTATGAGCTAGTAAAAGTTCCAGTTGGTAATTCTTTCCCCCCCCCACCCCCCTTCTTATTTCTGATTCCTCCTCCATGCTGTCAGTTTTTCATCTTTTAATCTTATATAGGTAAGAAAAACCTATTCAAAACATATCCTAAGTTAAAAAAAAGTAAAGTGAAGTAGGCTGTGATCTATGATAGTGCTTTAATCTACTGCAGTTTTTGTATCAAGTTCCAACTTGATGATGCAGGCCTAGAGCCCATTTGATGCCAAATATAAATGCAAGTGCTAGCTTCAAACAGAAAGATTGAAAGAAAGACAGTCAAGTGGGAGAAAAGTCTTTTAATTGCTATCCAAAAGAGGCCTGTGTATTGGGTGAATACTTTGTTGATGTGTATTTGAGGTGGGAGAGAAGGGAGGCATAATAATGTACTTGCTAAGTTGATTTCTAGAATCCCAGGGCTCCTGACTTTGAAAACCTTTTGTTTTTCTGTAAAGAAAATGAGTAAATTTAGTCAAGAACCAGAGACAAAAGTGAGAGACTGAATGGAGAAAGAAAATATAGCGGTAACACCAATCAGAGCTGGAAAGGGGAATTGAGTAATGAGGAATTTATTGTTTTACTGCTTGGGGAGCTATATAAATCCCCTTTCCCCATCTCTCCACAAAATCTCCATAAAAATCCTATTGAAATAAGTGTGTGCTTTCTAGGCTGCCATAACAAAGTACCACAAATTGTGTGGCTTAAGCAATAGAAATTTATTGTCTCACCATTGTGGAAATCTGAGATCAATATGTTGGCAGGAACACACTCTGTCTGAAGACACTGGAAAAGAATCTGTACCAGCCCTCTATCTGTGGCTTGTTGCAGCATAACCCTAGCCTTCATATGCCATTCCCCTCATGTGTCTGTCTTTTTCAAAATTTTCCCCATTTAACGACGATACCAGTCAAACTGGATTAGGATCCACATTAGTTGTTGCATTTTAACTTGATTACTTATGCAAAGACTGTATCTTCGAGTAAAGTCTTGATATTCTGAGATTAAGATCCAAAATATATTTTATGGGGGAATACAGTTCAGCCCATAACAACGTTTCTCCCCAAAATGCAAGTCTTTCCCATATGCAAAATATATTTACACTATCCCAACAAAATGTCTTAATAATTTTAGCATCAACTCTCAGTCCCAAATCTCATCAACTCAACTTTCCAAATCTCTTCATCTAAGTCACTGAAATGTTTCTTTCTAGGACAAAATTTCTCTCCATGTGTGAATAAGTGAAACCAGATAAATTATCTATTTCCAAAAATACAATGGTGGGACAGGCATAGGGTATATATTCCTATTTCAATAGGAAAAAATTGAAAGTAAAAAGAGATCATGTATCCTAAGCAAATTTAAAAAATAGCAGTCTAATCAAGTTCCATTAGATTATATTGCTAGAGAATAATCTTCTTTGGCTTGATGCTCTGTCCTCCAGGCCTGCCAGGTGGTACCCGCATTCTAAAGGTCATTCTTTGTTTTCCTGAAGGGTAGCATGTTCATAGTCAGGTAGCTTTCTAAACTGATTTCCCACCTGTAGAATACCAGAAGTTCAAAAACCTTCTTTCATTTATCTCCCTTTCTGTCCTCTATAGTGCAAGCTACCAGCATTTCTGTTAGGATAGTTGACTACATCTACTAGTCACATATTTAATCTCTTTTAAACAAGGTTGTCTAGGGCAACCACCTTGGGTCCCCTCCCACTGTGGGAGCTTTTCTGTCCTCTCATAAATCCTGCTTTAAAAAAAAAAAAAAAGGTCATCTAACTACGAGCTTGTTATTCTTTCCAGAGCACACTTCTCATTTTTTGCAGGACGGATAGGATGAGAATTCTCCAAATCTTCAAATTTTAGTTTCTTTCAGCTTAACATTTCCTTTTTTCAATTATTTCTCATTTCACATTTTTCTATAAGAAGCAAGGGAGAAACCAGGTTACACTGTTAACACTTCACTTAGAAACTTCCTCTAAATATTAGAGGTAATACCAAGTTTACTTTCCACCAAATAGAATATATTTCATTCATGTTTTCTACAACTTTGATATGGATTGCCTTTTTTCCAGTTTCCAATAGCATATCCCTCCCTTTGCAGCCGAGACTTTATTAAAAGCATCTTTAATGTTCATATTTCTAGCAACAGCCTCTTAGGGCATTTGAGTCTTTTTCTATTATTATGCACAAAAAAACAGCAGAAGCACCAAAAGGAATCAAAATTGACAAGTGCAAAAACTGTTGTGAACAGTGGAAAAAGCTTCTCAATAGGAGTATTGCATCAAATGAGCATTTTGAAGGTGACTGAAGTTTAAACATGTAAGAATAAATACACATTTTAAAATAAATTATATTTTTTGAGATATATACCTGACAGGGAATCCCCCATATGTATGTATGCATGTATGTATGTATGTATGTATGTATGTATGTATATACACACGTGTGCACATGAGAGAGACATAAATGGATTTATTCTAAAAATGGATTTGAATAATCACGGGGGCTGGAAAGTCCAAAATCTGTATAGCAAGCCAGCAGAAAGAAAATTCAGTTAAGAGTTGATGTTGCATGCAGTCTTGGGAAGAAAATCTGTAGGGCGGGGAAGGCAGGTTGGAAACTCAGGCAGTTTCTATGTTGTAGTCTTAATGCTGAAATCTTTGTTTTCAGGAAATCTTAGTCTTTGTACTTAAGGCCTTCATCTGATTGGATGAGGCCCACTCACATTGTAGAGAGTAATTTGTTTTATTCAAAGTCTACTAATTTTAATTTTAATCATACCTAACATTAGCCTTTATAGCAACATTTATACTGGTGTTTGACAAAGCATTGGACACCTAACCTAGCCAGGTTGATATAATATTAACCAGTACACATTCCAATAATATCTTGGAGTTGACACTGATTTTATAGTACAACAAAGGCTAAATTCTTCTATAAAATAAGTATGAGGTAAGAACAGAAACTTTCCCAGGAAATGACAACATCTAAATTACTCAGAGATAGATTAAAACTTCTTTCTCCCTTAATTGAATAGACTAAAACATAATATAGTAGAAATAGAATGGGCTAAGACACAAACCTATGCAATATTACAGTTTTACCACTTACAAATTGTGTAACTTCAAAAAAATTATTCAATCTCCACTCTAACTTTTTTAATTAGAAAAAAATGAATATTAGTAACTCTGTTATAGGGCTGTTGTGAGGATTGAACTGGGTGGTATGTCTAAATTTCAAGGCACATAGTGACACTTAAAAGATATTTCTATTCCTTTTCATTTAGTTTTAGACTCTGGAAATGAAATAATGTAAAGATACATATTCTTTCTCAAATAATTAAGTTTAAAAAGATGGTGATTCAATTCCTCCCCTAAAGTTATTATATCAGTAACTAAATATTCAGTAGAGCACAAATGTGCCTTTGTGTCCTGAATATGTGGTTGTTGAGTGTTATTTATGAGATTTGGTTAATCTTTGAGGGAACAGAATTGAAAATTGATGGGTAAAGTAGCTGAATAAAATTAGAGAGTTATATTATATTTATCATTGTTTAAAATGTGCATTAGGAATTAATTTTAGGTACTTATGATGATTTGCTGTTTAGAAATTGAATGGACAAACTTTTGGCTTCACACATGGGCAGACCCAGCTGTTTAGATTATGATGGTGTTGTTCAGAATCACTATTCATCAGGAAGCACTTGGAATGAAGGTTCTGGAGATAAAAGTTTGAAAAAACAAATCTAAAGTAATGGCACACATTAAGCTTAGAGTTTGGTATGTGCCAGAAATTTTGGAAATTCCTTGTCATCGGGTTTGTAGGAGTCCTTTTGCATAGTAGATTTCTCCCATATACAGAATTGTTTCTGTCTTAACACTTGAACTTTTTTCAGATAGATATTCTAGTTAAATGCCCAGAGGCTACTATAAAGTGAAGTGCTTGTAAATAAGTAGACTCTTGAGATCTTTATAAATTAGAGCACATTTGTAGAAAAACGAGTGGGAATTTAATCAAAGTGTTGACATGCTGCCAAATAAATCAGTGAAAAGTAGTTATCACATACTGAAAACTCAGAAATAATCACTATCAATCAAACCAACCATGCTAAACAAAGATAAACAAGTGAAGACAAGCAGAACCGGAATTTCTGAAACAATACTTCTGAGTCCTTTATACCAGAAATAGCTTTTTTCAGATAAATTCAAATTTATCTAAAATTTTCAAATAGCACTCTCTCAATGCTTATTTCTAAACTGTTTTTCTTTAGGATTATATTTATACTAGTTGACGATTTTGCTTGAAGAATGAACTAAAACTGGTTAAACCCAGGTGTTCGCAATCTAGGTCATAATTTCTGCTGCTTCTTACTCTCTGTTTCTTAGGCTAGAAACACAAGAGCCATCTTTGTTCCTCATTCCCTTCTGCTCATAACTTATATTCAATCCATCAGCAAATCCTATCACTCCCGCCTTCAATATCTATCTCAAATTAAATTTCTTCTCTGTTGGGAGCCAGCCAGGGAGGCCTGCCTGCTGACAAAGTCCAGGGGGCTGAAGCCTCAGGCCACAAAGCAAGCCTGAGCAGCTGAAACCCTTACCTCTTCTATTTTTGTCACTGATGCAGCCGGAAAATTCTGTACAGTCTGAAGGTGAAAAATAAAACTCCAACTCACATTATCCAATACTCCATACGTAGAAACAGAAGAGAATTTTATGAGAAAAGGTTGTTTCTATTATTCCCTTATCTGGCTATGCCCCTGACCTCCTAGTGCTAGGCCTCACTGTCACTTTATCTAGTGTTATGGCTGAAAAACTCACAATGAAAACAATGAAAGAGTGTTCTTTCTAACATCCATAAAAAACTTAATCTCACCAAACAGTCATGAGCAAAACCTTAAACATCAGGTGTGGATAGATAATTGCTTGGTAGTGTCACTTTTTGATTAACAATTAATTTGAGTTTCCAGAATGTTATTTTGCCCCAGTTACTATGATTTGTATTGTGGTTTGCATGTTAGGATACAGTTACAACTCATTAACCATACTTTTCTGAGCCTCTAACATAAAAAAATAAGCATTTCTATATTATGTTGTTTTTGCGATACTGATTTAGTATTATAGAGTGGCTTAAGCTTAATTTGAGTGTATGTTATTCAATAATCTTTAAACTGTGGTAATCATTGTAGGAATGATTTATAAACTTGTTTTTATAGTTTAAGTTAGAGTAAATTAGATGGATGAAACTTTCCTAGACATAATTAGATTAAATTTTGTAAACTGAGGTTATTAACTGAGCGTATAACTTTTATAAATTTTGTAAACTGAGGTTATTAACTGAGCGTATAACATTCTTTTAAAACTTATCATGTGCTTTAAAAATCACAAGACAGTGACACTCTTGAAAAAACATCTGTCCTTGAAAAAATACACGTCACAGTGGCTCCTTGAAGAACACCATGTATGAACTGCTTGTCCTGTTTTTTATCTCAGTCAAGGTTATTAATTAAGTTACTGGTTACATCAAGGTTATTGATTAAGTTACTGGTTACATCTTGTTGTAAGAATTTTCTTTGTCCTTTTCCTTGTACGAATAATATAAAAGCTCACTGTTAACTGACAATAAACGACATCTGTCCTGCTAACACCAGAGTCAGGTGTACAAGTGTTTCCTTCAATGCCTACTCCGTTCCTTCCTTTGGGAGACTCTGAACCTAGCTGGAGTGACTCTGGCACTTCTCACTATTTTTACTCTGTCACTCTCTTCCCAACTTCCAAGCTCCCTCCTCATCTCTCACATGATTTACAGCAATCACCTTCCAAGTGATCTTACAAATTCTAATCTTAACCCCTCACTGTCTCTTCTCTACACAGCAACCAGTGATACTGGACAAATTAAAGTATGTTTCTCTCTGGCACAAAATCTTCTGATGGTTTTCTGTTATACTTATAATAAAATTTAAAATTCTTTCTGTAGCTTAAAAAGGTTTGCTTGATCTGGCCCATCTTCTCCTTCACTCCACGTTCTCGCAATCATGTTCATTCCACTCCACCCTCTTAGGGATTTATTCTGCCCCTTAGAGACCAGATTTATCTTATTAAACTAACTCTTCCTTCTGTCTGGATTTTCTCTCTTTAGATTTTCACATAGATTTCACATAGATTTCTCCCAGTCAGTTGATTTTGCCCTCATGTTCTTCCTTTTTATCCCTTAACCTTTTCATATATTATTCTTTTCACATCACCACTATATGAAATTATACTGTTTATACTTTTAGGCTTTTGTTCATTGATGTATCCAGTTCCTAAAGTACTTGGTAATACTTCCCAAAAAATGAATAAAGAATGGATGTATTTCTATGAAAGTTAGGTGAAATTAAAGCATCATTGGTTCAGAGAATAATTCTTATTAAATGAATCCAAGAATCAAAACGTATTTAAGAAGTACAGGTTGAAGTAAAAATTAAGATGCAGAAATAATCTAAATTGCACTACCAGATAATACCAAGACTCTCCTTCCTAAAGAATCTATCAATTATTTGAGATAATAGTACCTTTGGTAATTCTTTTGATACAAGCAATTGTGAGATATTTGCTTAAAATTTATGTTTCAACAAAATGGAAACTCTGTGTGTGTATGTGTGAGTGTGTGTTTGTTTCATTTGCTTAAAAATTATCAGCCACAGAGATGGAAATGTGGCTTAGACACATGATACAGATCTAGCCATTTTGAACTTTCTTTTGGAGTTTATCTGTAATTATAAAGAAATAGATACTTTCACTTTTCTCCTATGTTCTTCCCAACTTGGAAAATGGAAACAGTGACTTTGGCTAAGTTTCTCTCTGCTTGGAGCAATTTTAATTGTACAAAAAGGAATGGAAGACGACTTAAGAAGAATTAGAGATAAGACACATTGGAAAGGAGCCTAGAGAGGAGAGCCAGATGCCATCATCTGAGGTCCAGTATCTGGATCTGCCTTGAAACCAGATCCACCTTGTCCCTCTAAGTCAGTGAATCAAGCAATTCTCTTTATTTTAAAAAAACAAACAAAAAATTAAACAAAAAATTAATTTGATTTTTTTTTTCTGTGACTTGCAGAAGAAAAGCCATCCTGAATAATTCATTTAGAAAAGTATAATGTGCTTGGCTAGATGCTTCAAATATTCTAATATTTTAGACAACATATTTTGATGGATATTACGTTCACGTTATAGACGTATTGCTTTATGATGATAGAGCTTTCTAGAGCATATATAATTCAGAGTAGTTAATGTTTTATGTAAACGTAATCTTATCCAAAGCCATTTATATAAAGCAAATAAAAGTGGTGAGGTTGTGTTTTGTGTGGGTGTTTCCTGATTTCTCCAGAGAGTTTTGAAAGGGCCCTGTAGAACTAACTGCAGGACTTCTTGGGGGCATTAACATTCTCCTTAGTTTGAGAATCAATAAATTGTAAATATCAAAGTAGAGAAGTTAAATAACCTTCCCAGGCATACAAATAGTTGATTTATTCACTGGCCGTGAGGAAAAAAATGAGTAAATATAGCAAATTATTGTCTATGTTTCTAATCCTTAATTCAGAGTAATTTCATATCACTAGACTTCTTAAAATTTCTTAAATTTTCAATAAAAATTCAGTCTTTGATCTAGTGTACAATCCTTTTGGCCATCTAACTGTTAACTTCTTCAACTTAATTCCACCACATACATTCATCAAGCTATTAAAGATACCTCTAAACATGGTTCTTTGTGTTTCTTTGTATTTATACATGTTTTTGTCTCTGCCCACTGTATTCTACTGGATTTCGTATATTCTTTGTCTCCAACAGTGCCTGGAATGTGGTATTTAATGTCTGTATAAATGAATGAATGAATTTCTTTTGTGGGCATCTGCGATACAGAGACATCAGAGCTATTAGAGAGCACAGTGTGCATTGGCTTATTAAACACACATAAAATCATGCTCATTTAAAAAAAGAAATGCTTAAGAGGAGTTGTCTAACATTGAAAACAATGGGATTATGGGACAGCATCTACTTGTACTTAACTCATATTCTTTGGACTTCCAACTTCAGAATTTCTGAGTACCCCAGAGGATTAATGGTAATATCCATAAAAAAAGTAACCTCATTTCTCAGTCTTATTTTTGCCATCATGCCAACAGATAATGCCCTATGTGAACCTATTAAAAATATAACACCAGATCTAATTTCTCACTCATAATTTACTTTAAATGAACTTTTTATTAAAGAAAACCAGGCTCATATAGATGATGGTTTTTAGCTTAAGTGATTTTTTTAGTCAATGTATTTCATTAGATAAAAATTTATTTTTAATTAACTTTTGATGAAATAAATATGTTACAGAAGGTCTATTTCTTGAGAATTTAGTATTTCTTTTAAATGGTAAAATATAAGAAAATAAGCAGATTTATTTTTATGGTATCTTATGTAACCATGCATCTTTTTTGCATTTTTAATTGACTTCTCTCATATGAGTGAATTTTTTATTTAACAAAAATAGCATATTTTCTGAGTGGAGTGTGATTATTCTTCAATGTTGGTGTTACAGTCTCTTAAGGGATTTATATAAATATATATTATTGGGTCTAACTCCCATAAGGAGACTAGAAATATTTTTTTCCAAGTCTAACAAGTGACTCTGATATGGCTAATAAGGACTCCGTATTAGAGTGGAAAAAGCTAGAACATTCCCTGGCACTATTCAGGAAAGCAGCAAAATTAGAGTGGAAACTTGTTTTTCTTAATTAGGAAAAAATCAGAATTCTAAGGAGCTCAAGTAATTAGTAAAATGAGTAATAGAATTTCTAGTAAAATGGAAAATAATTCATTCTCTAAACCACTGGTCATAAATTGTGAAGAGAAGATCCTGCTTAGAGAAACTTCTGGGCTTTTAAATCAGAAAAACTTGGCTTTAAATTTTAGTTGATTGCTCAGTAATTTTGCCTTCTCTGAGGCTGAAATTTCTTTTAGAAAATGGAAATAGTAATACCAGTACTCACATGGTTAGTGTTAAGTGTGAGTTAACATAAATGGAGGTAATGACTTTTCCGTTCTCCAGACACTTTGAAAGGATTCAATTCATTTATTCTTTCACTAATCATAATTGGAAATTAATTGAGTATTCTCTGTAAGTCAGGCATTGAAAGTACTGAGCTAATGCCTGAAAAAAATTAAATTTTGTAACAATTATGCAAATTTATACTGGATCACTTTTTAAAAAATCTTTAATTAACAAAGCTGTCGATAAATAACGTTCTTTGCAAACTTGTCACAGTCATTTATGTCCCATCCTCTAACACTTCTTCCCTCTCTGAAGTTAACTCTTTTGAGAATTTTTCCAGACAGTTTTCTGTCATTGCTATTGTTTTATAATTAGCCTGCTAAATCCAAGTATTAGAACATATTTTATCATTGAGATTATTTTAGCTTCAGTGATCACAATATCCGACAAACGAAGGCCTAAAAATAGCTGTTTATTATCTCACCGGTCAGATCCAGAGAAAGGTCAGGAATGCACAAGTAATCCCAATAGCTAACTGGTATCAGCATGAATGTGTGATTCCTGCATCTTTCAACACTCTCATGCTCACCTGGAGAGAAACACCTCAGCTTGCATATGGTCACAAAATGGCTACAGTTCTTTCTGTTATCAGGTCCTCATGCAACAATATCTAAATGTGGGAACTGCAGAACATATGTCCTTCTAAGACATTTTTCCCGGAAGCTCCTGGATTTCCTCTGACCTGTCATTGGCCAGGGTTGCAATTCATACCATCCTTAAACAAATTATGTGCAAGAAGATTAGAATTCTTATAATTGGGTTAAACAATTGGCATTATCCCTATTCTTGCAAACATGGGAGGGTAAACATGAAAAAACCAAAGACTCTACAGCAAGAAAGAACACGATAACCTTTGATGTCTGCCAGACACACAAATTATATGGAAACTATGTTTCATATTGACAACAAATTAATTGCTAGAAAAAAACAGAAATAAATGCTTCTAGTCATCCTTCAAATCTCAGCTCACCTTCTGCTTCCTCCAGCAGGCATTTCCTTGACTTCTCTAACTAGGTCAGGTGCCTATTGGACATCATCAGAGAACCCGTGGGGATTTCAGAGCTAGCTAGCACAAATGCTGCTGTGGGATTACTTGACTTGCTGACCAGACTATAAAATCTATGGAAGCAGAAACCAGGGTTATTTTGTATAACTTTATAGCTTTCTTGCTTAGGACAGTGTCTGGCATGCAATATATGCATAAAGACTTTATTCCGAATAAATGAAGGAATGATCGAGAATAATAATAATTGTTATTATGGTTAAAATAATCCAATAAAGTAAAGGGATGAAAATATAGCACAAAAAATTAAACGTAGACTCAAGCAAATTTTATAAGTTGACTTGGGCAAAAACTTACTGAACAATAAGAATTTAAATATGCTATCTGTGGAGCAGGAGATAGTGTTTAACACTTCTTAGTTTTGTTCTTGAAAAGCTTCTGAGGCAGACACTGGCTTTCCAACATGAATATTTCAAAAGCCCCCTCACTTGGCCAGAACTACAGTGATTCTGTGTGTGTGTGTGTGTGTGTGTGTGTGTGTGTGTGTGTGTGTGTGTGTGTGTGTTTGTACACAAATAGGAGATACACAGACATATAGAATTATGTTTTCAATTAGGGAAAATAAAAGTTAAATAAACAAAACAAACTAATAGAAAAATCTTTTCAGTAGAGCCTAGAAAGCACAGCCTTAAAATTGGAAATGAAATAAGGAAGGATGACAGAGAGAGAGAGAGAGAGAGAGAGAGAGAGAGAGAGAAGGATTTCTGTGCTATTTTATTTAGAGATTCTGAAAGGGGAGGGGAATTCTTCCAAAGAACTAACACACTCAATCTGTTGGTTTTAGAAGGGATCTCTGAACTATGTGGCACTTTTACTAACCCCGCTCTTAGTCATCCAGGTTGTCAAAGATTGATAGCAGAGAAACAGCAATGGGAAATCAAGAGCAGGGCAGCCTTATCAATCTTTCTAGACAGAGCTTCTGACACATAGCAGCCTTGAAAGGTCATGATGCATGAATTGATCTTCCTGAAATCTTTCTTCTACAAGAAAAATCTATGTGCTTTTGTAGCTAAAGAATGATAAAAATCCTCATACTCAGTGTCCTGAAAGTTTTTCACAGGATCTACTTCTGTTTCTTGTACTTTTTGTGGCCTGTATATATCTGTGAGGCTGAGTGTGTCTATTTGTGTTCTCTCCTAGCTGGCAAAATATCAGTCTTCCCCCAGCTTGTCCTTAGAGATAGTGTGGTATATGCTTAACAGATACATAATGCTTAAATTATTTTTTTTAGAAAAAACACTGTGACACAGTGAAGTGAATAAAGCAAACAATGCTAGAAACCAAGTAAGCATTACTTTAACCATTCCCACAACTCTTTTCTCCAAAGACACCTACATATTTTGAAATAAAAATTTTGATGTTGGTGCCAAAATAATTTCCAGTAAATAGTGAAGATTCTTGACTATGTAGCTTAAGACAACTAACCATATAAATCCAGAATTATTTCTGATAAAAAAATATGAAATTCTTTCTTAATAAGCAATATTCTCTTATCAATCAACCTTTGCTGAATCCTGATCTTGTTTTAGTTCTTCAGTAAGATCAGAATTTGTTGACTATGTAACTTTATACTATAAAAATAAGTCTTTTTTGACTTAGGGCAGCACTTTTGACTATCATCTGGTTGGTAAAGAGTGTCAAGGTCAGAGGAAACTGGGATCTCAAAACTGACAGAAGAATGTTCCAAATGCTGATGGATGTCTGTCTTGAAATTGCTGAGTTTCTCATGGATTGAGAACAATTACAAGGCTTTATAAAAAAAATACCCTTGATTTCTTAAGAAACTTCCTCCAGATTTTACCATATGGGAACTGTTTTTCTAGGAATAAGGAAAACAGAGAGCCTCTCTCATTACTTTTCTTCATGTGACATTTCCCAGTTTTTAAATATTGGTACGTTTTGTTTGTTTATTTTGTTTTGTTTTATTTTGCTATTAGGTGTATGTGAACAAGAGTTGAAATCACTGAAAGTAAGTCTGGAACATTCTGGACATGAAAAAACCTTCAATTGTGGCAGAGGCTATTGCACTGTTGATTAAAGTCAATGAATTATAGTAAAATTTTTCCTATTTCTTCATTTTTATGGTAGATAAAAAAACACCTGATCAACTTTTTTTCTTTCTTGAAACAGGTCTCACTCTGTTGCCCATGCTGGAATGCAGTGGCACAACTGAAGCTCACCACAACCTCTAACCCCTGAGCGAAGGCAATCCTCCCACCTCAGCTTCCTTAGTAGTTGGGGTTACAGGCATGCGCCACCACACTTGGCCAATTTTTAAAAAAAAATTTGTAAAGACAAGGTCTCACTGTGTTACCCAGACTGATTTTGAACTCCTGGGTTCAAAAAATATTTCCACCTCAGTCTCCGAAAGTTCTGGGATTATAGGTGTGAGTCGCTATAACTAGCAAGATCAGCTATTTTTGCATAACAATATAAAACATAAAATTATAACATAAGACTTTTGGTCATAAAATTGAGTTTATTTAAAAATATATATGGTTGCTTTATTCTCACTAAAGTTATTTATGATATGTGATATAACATGTTTGCTTAAAAATTAAGCATCCTATCAAATTTGAATTGTAGAGGCTATGGACATGATATAACTGATGTCAATATTTGTTTTATTTCTACTTTGATCGAATTGACACAATTAAGTAAATTTTATCCAAATTAGATTTTTTTAAATCTTTCAATTGAAACAAATTTTCTCATTCTTTGCATCTTCTTTGTGCTAATTAATTCATAGTCAAAGCCAATGAGTAAACATATATTGCTACAACCTATTTTTTTTCCTCTGAGGGTTCAGTTTTTTTGGGGGGGATGGTTATTTCACTTGCATTTTTGTTACAGAGAAACTATATGAAAGCACGAAAGTTGAATCTAAATAAAGTTTCTATAAAAACAAAATTTATATAGGGAGCATAATGAATAACAATTTAGGAAGAACTTCCAAAAAACTTAACAAATGATAAAACAGTGAAAAAAGCACCAGCATTACCAGGAAAAAAGCTACAGAGAGGCTTCTGTGATCAAGATAGTTTAAATGTGTGACTGTTTAATTGCATCTTAGGTAATAATTTTCTGTCTAAATTGTATTTTTTTCTCTTCTCTTCTCCCTTTAATGCACATTTCTATCAGTTCTCAAGTAATTAAAACAATTTCTTAGTAGATAAAGAAATAGAGCATAGAAACAAATAAGAAAACTAGTAAAGCCCAAACTGATATCTAAAGTGGCCCATCTGGAAAAACAGAAAATAATGTTTCTTGAAGTCCTGAAAAATCTGTTCCAAAACTGTACATTAAGTGAGAAACATTAAACTGAATATGGTGCAACATTAAAAAAACAAAAAACCTAATATTTTTAGTATGCTGAATGAATGAAGGTGCCATGTTGTTTAACATCTCCAAATTTCTATTCATCAATTAGTCAATACCACGTGTTGGCAAGTTACAGCCTGTGGGTTCGCCACTGTTTTTATAAAAAAGGTTATTGGAATACATCCATATCCATTCATTTATGTATTGTCTAGGTGACTTTTGCACTACATGTGAGGAATTGATTAGTTGTGATAGAGATCCATAGAGCTGAAAATATTTGCTATCTGACTCTTTACAAGAAAAAAAAAAGTTTCTGAACCTCAGTCTATACATACAAGAATAAATAAATTTAGGCTATTTTAGATTACATAATTGAAGCAATGTTACTAATAAAAAGGCAACTATCTTAGAGAAGTCTTCTCTAAGACTTCTCTAAGATAGTTGATAGTGTGTGATGAGGCTTATTTTTCGAACATTGCAAGTTTCCTAGAAAAATTAGTTTTACTTTAAGAACACAATAAATATGAAATATTACTTATTTGAATTTAGAAAGGAAAAGACTAGACTAATTGCTATAGCAAATAACTCTAAAATTCAAGTGACTTACCACATTATTATCATGATTTTATTTTTGTTTGTACAGCAATCTATAAAGATCGTTTTCTTCTTGGGAGGCTTTTGTGGACCTTTGCTTTCTGAGCCATGCTTCGGATTTCCTGGCTACTTAACCTTTGGTGTTGCCATTTTCTTCTGAGTCCTTAGAGCTTTCTTCATTTAATTTTCTGACAGAGATAAAGAATGGAGGATTACAAAGGGGAGAATTTTTTTTTTTTTTTTTTTTTTTGAGTTGGAGTCTCACTCTGTCGCCCAGACTGGAATGCAGTGGCCGCTCCCGGCCACCGCAGCCTCGACCTGCTGGGCTCCAGCGATCCCTCCGCCTCAACCTTCCAAGTAGCCGGAATTACAAGCATGCGCTACCATGCCCGGCTGATTTTTTTGATTTATTGTAGAGATGAGGTCTCGCTGCCCAGGCAGGTCTCGAACCCGCGGGCTCAGGCAATCCACTCACCTCAGCCTCCCAAAGGCGCGGGATTACAGGCTGAGCCATCGAGCCCGGCTAAGGGGAGAATTTTATGGGCCATATTTGAAAGTTCAGTTTATCATTTCCACGGAGATTCCATTCTCCAGAACTTAGTCACATGGCTTTTATATAATTGCAAGGATATGTTGTCTTGCTGTGTGCTTGGGTGGAATAGGAAATTAATTTGATTAAGTAGTTAGTTTCTGCATTAATTGCTTGTGCCCACATGCACACATGCATACACTTCCACACATACACACTTGTGTACACACACACATACTTTGTAAAACCAGTACAGAAAAAGCAGTTTGTAATTCTCACTTATAAACAGCAGTCAATTGTTATTGCTGGTAGCCTAATTTTGCAGTTGATGGTAATTGTTCAAGCTCATGAATTCAATAACATCAAATGTATTTATGGATTTTTTAAAACGACAATTGTATCCATGAGATTTTTCTTATAACATTGAAGTCATGCCATCTATAAAAATAGTTTATATTCATGCAAAAAGAATAAAATTTAGTAAAAAGAATAAAATGTAAATAAAAATAAAATTTAAATAAAAAATAAAATTTTGATACCACAAATAAAAATTAAAAGTGAATATTCTTTAAATATCTAACAAATTAAGAAATATAAATGTTTTCGTATAAAGTTGAGCAAAAGATATGAAGTTATCGACATCTGTAGTCTAGAGAGCAGTGCTGTTCAAAGGAAATATGATGTAAGTTACACATGTAATTTAAAACTTTCTAGTAGCCATAAGAAAATAGTAAAAAAGAGACAAGTGAATTTTATTTTAATAATACATTTAATTAATCCAGTATATCCTTAGTACTATAATTTCAGCATGTAGTTAATATCAAATTATTGAGATATTTTACTTTTTTTCATAATGAGTCTTCAAAAACTGGGGAGTATTTTATGCCTTGAGCATGGCACTAGCCATTTGTCAAGGACTCAATAGCCACATGTAGTTGTGGCTACCATAGTAGACAGCAAATTCTTAGATATCTGATCCTCAAACTTTAAAGAGTCCAAAAATCGCCTGGGAGACATCGCTAAAAGTATATATTCCAGTTTATCACTTAGAGAGTCTGATTCAGTAGTTGAGAGTAGAGCCCAAGAATCTACATTTTTACAGATAATCTCAAGAATTTCATGCAGGAGGTGGGCACCACACTTGATAAAAGACTGCTATAGAAATCTCCAAGGTCTCTTCTAACATCACATGCATAGTTTCTAGTGCTTATGAGAGTATATTATTCTGTGGAAAATTTGTTTAGAAGAGCATATTAAATGTCACATCTTTGAGGATTTTTAACAAAGTCACAGGGCAAGTTAGAGATGGTTGGGGCCATCTTTGCTCCAGTTCACACTTCTTCCCCACTGAGTAAAGGGACAGATGGATGAGAGGCACCTTCAGTGTCACTGAGAAAAATGCTTTCTTTATTGCCAGATATGAAGAAACTCATTTATTTTAATAATCACAAAGAGTTTTGAGCTTCAGAAAATAAATTAAATCAGCTTTAAAAAATTCTTCTCACATTCTAAATCATTAGCAATATATGGTTTGTTTTTTCTGTTTTGCTGCTTTTTTTCTATTGCAAATTTTCCTCAGATCCTCAAGCTCATATGCCTTTCTATAGATTTTACCAGATGTCTCATTTTGTCTGATGCTGTAGTTGTCTGAAATACAAATGACTGCTATTCAGAGAGTCCAGCATCTCTGAATATCTCTGCATATCTCTCTCTATAATATATATACACAGAGAGAAAGTGTGTATATATGTAACTATACATATATAGTTTTCTAAAATATTTTGAAACATCAACTCTCTCAAAATGTTACATGTATATTAACAGCAGTTTCTACTTTAGAAGTATGTGACAAATTTTTATTGTTTTCCAATTTAAAAAGATAGATTCCATTTGCTCATGATGCCTATGAATCATTTTCCTTTGGTATCAAGAAGATCGAGAACTTCTTAGAATGTATATACCTGATATAAGAGAAAAATACATCTTTCTCCAAGGGTGCTTTCTTTATTGATACAAATCCAATCCTATCCTTTCCACAATCAATCATGGTCCAAAATTTATTCCCAAACTATTTTCTTTCCACACAAGTATATTTTTAAGTGAGGTATGAAATGTCTTAAGCATTATCAGAATAGATGTTGAGATATATACATATATACTGATGAGTCAATCTATGCTGCTCAAGACTTTCTGTGAAATTTCTTGATAACATTGGGAGAAAAATGATCTTTCATTAAACCCCTCAAATTACCTACCAAAGTTAAGGCTTCTCTTGGAATGTGAATCCCAATAATGTATTAGATCTATTCTTTTATGTGTAAATCGAGCACATTCTAGATGCAAAAAAGTGCCACAATATCTCTAGGAATATAATGAACCTTGAGAGAAGATCTCTATCTCCAATAAGATTCAAACTGTGCTTGCGTCCATTTTACTTTTTAGATGAACCTTGTAAAGCAAGTATTATTTATATTCCAATCTTGCAGACTGAGCATCTAGACCCAATGTAACACAGCTCCTAAGCGTTAACATTGGGTTCTAAACTGAGTATTTCAACACTAGCTCTGGAACTCTGTTATAGCTGGTGAGAAAAGGGAAAGAAGGTAGTGGTAAAAAGAGAATATGTATAATTTCACTGGACATTATTGAAAGTTTCATGATACTTATCTGAATTCCTCCCATTATGTAGCAAATATAAAGTCTCTGGTGGTTTTTGTAAATTAGAGAAATCTTGTTTGAGCAGTAATAGATAGGAAATGAGACTGTTAAAATTTCCGATAAGTAGAGCCAAACTCATCATTATTTTTCTTTTAAAAACATACACAATGAATTACTTATTCTTAGATCCCCATGTAGTCATTTTTATTACTAGAAAAATATTTAATACTGTTATGGCATCACACACTAAGCAGTGAAAATTGGTGTAATTTAGTTCCTGCCGAAGCTGTTAAAAACCTTAGAGTAAAAAACTTTTAAAAGTGACAATCCCTTCAGAAGTATCAAAAATATCAGTTGTTTTATAGTCTAACAGATTGGAGTTCAATATAGTTAATAACATTCTTTTAATAAAGAAAAGACACAAAATACTGCACTATCTTTTCATGTTAGCAAGGAACAATTTTCAATTTCCTTTCAGTCTCCACCTGCCATAAAAAAAAATAGTCAAAATAAGTTCTGAAAGCCAACAATACTTATTTCACAACAGGGGATTACAGGGATTATATTATAGAGACAGATTTTTACATGCTAAAAAATGTTTCAAGCATTAATTGTGAGTATTTGATCTTTACTGTTATGTGTGTGTATGTTACACTTTACCATAGCTATTCTTTCTTCAGTCTCTTTTCATTGCATAGTTACTCTAGGACTAGAGATTAATAAATTAATAAAAAATATTGTTTAAAGAATAATATCTGGAGGGTTGGTAGTGGGAGGTAAGGTCAAGATTAAGGTGACCAGTAGCATAATTTCACTGTTTTCTATTTTTCTCATACTCTCCAACATTATTATAGACCTTCTATCTGTACTCCAGACTTAATGTCTTTGAACTGGATTTTCATCTGCCAAGAAGTTTCTCCTTGTCTTCTTCTTTGTCCTACAGATAGCTGATTTATCATTTTCCTCCTAGGTGCAATTCCTATTCTCTCTGGCCAATTAACTCTCTAGGATATGCATTTTATAGGGCCATATATCTCTACTTAGGATTTTCTTTTTAGCTGGATGATCATAAGAATACCGTTTAATTGCATATATCACTTTATTGTGCTTTGCAGATATTGCGCTTTTTACAAATGGAAGGTTTGTGGCTACTCTGTGTCTAGTAAGTCTATCAGCACCATTTTTCCAACAGCTTGTGCTCACTTTGTGTCTCTGTGTCACATTTTGTAATTCTTGAAACATTCTAAGCATTTTAATTGTTATATCTTTTATGATAATCTGGAATTAGTTATCTTTGCTGTTACTATTGTGATTGTTTGGAGGCACCATAAACTGTACACATAACAGATGGCAAACTTTGGTGATAAATGTTGTGTGCCTCCTGACTGTTCCACTGAACAGGTGTTTCACTGTCTTTCCCTCTCCTTTAGCCTCCCTATTCCCTGAAACACAATATTGAAATTAATCCAATTAGTTGCCCTACAATGGCCTCTAAGTGTTCAAGTAAAAGGAAGAGTTGTGTATTTTTTACTTTAAACCAAAAGGTAGAAATGATTAAGCTTAGCGAGAAAGACATTTTAAAATTTGAGGTAAGTCAAAAGGCAGATTTCTTGTATCAAATAGTTAACTAAATTGTGAATGGAAAAAGACAAAAAAAGAAGTTTTTGAGGAAATGAACAGTGCTATTTCAGTGAACGCGACAATAATAAAAAAAGTAAAATGGCGTTATTGCTGATATGGAGAAAGTTCAAGTGGTCTGGATAGAGGATCAAACCAGACACTATATTCCTTTACCAAAGCCTAATCCAGAGAGAGCTCCTAACTCTTTTTAACTCTATGAAGTTTGAGAGAGTTGAGGAAGCTACAAAAGAAAAATTTGAAGCTAGCAGAGGTCTGTTCATGAAATTTAAGGAAAAGAAGCCATTTCCATAACATAAAAGTGCAACGTGAGGTAGCAAATGCTGATATAGAAGCTGCGGCAAGTTATTCAGAAGATCTTGCTAAGATAATTTGATGAACGTAGTTATACTAAACAACATATTGTCAGTGTAGACAACACAGCTTTATGTTGGAATATTGGAAGAAGGTACCACTTAGGATTTCCATAGCTAGAAAGGAGTGGTCAATACTGCCTTCAAATCTCCAAAAAATAGGCTGACATTCCTGTTAAGAGCTAATGCAACTGGCAACCTTAAATTAAAGTCAAAGTAAATTTGCTACTCTAAAAGTCCTTCGGCCCTTAAGATTTATGTCAAGTGTACTCTGCCTGTGATCTATAAGTAGAACAACAAAATCTACATGACTACACATCTGTTTACAGCACAGTTTACTGAATATTTTAAGCCCATTGTTGAGACCTATTACTCAGAAAAAAAGATTCCTTTTAAAACTTTACTTCTCATTGAGAATGCACCTAGTCAATCAAGAGATCTGATGATGTACAAGATTAATACTGTTTTTATGCCTGCTCTACTCTGTAGCCCACGGATTAGGCTGCCGTAGATAGTGATGGCTCTGATGAATCTGAGCAAAGTCAGTTGAAAACTTTATAGAATGATTCTGGGCATGGTGACATGAACCCATAATGTTAACTAATTGGGATGCTGAAACAGGAGGATCGCTTGAGCCCAGAGTTAGAGATAAGTCTGGGGAAAAAATACATTTTGAAAAGGTTTCAGCATTCTAGATGCCATTAAGGATATTCATAATTCATGAGAGGATGTCAAAATATTAAAATTAATAGGAGTTTGGAAGAAGTTGACTTTAATCCTCAAGCATGATTTTGAAAGGTTCAGGACTTCAGTGGAGAAAGTAACTGTAGATGTGGTAAAAATAGCAGGATAACTAGAATTAGAAGTGAAATCTGAAGATGTGATTAAATTGTTGTGATTTCATAAAATTTCAATAAATAAGGAGTTACTTTTTATCGATGAGCAAATAAAATGGTTTTTTGGGATGGAATTCACTTCTGGTGAAGATGCTGTGGACATTGTTGACATGACAACAAAAGATTAAAACTGTTCCATAAACTTAATTGATAAAGTAGTGACAGAGTTTGAGAGGATTGACTCCAATTTTGAATGTAGTTCTATGTAGGCAAAATGCTATTAAACAGCATAACATACCAGAGAGAAATATTTGATGAAAGAAATAGTACCTTGATGTGGCAAACTTTGCTGTTGCTAAGAAATTACCTCAGTCACCCCAATTTTTAGCAACAACCACCTTGATCATAATCACCCATCAACATTGGTTCAGGAAGCCTCATCATCAAAAAGACTAAGAATTGCTGAAGGTTCAAATGATTGTTACCATTTTTTAGCAATAACTTTTCTATTCAAAGCATGTGCATTTTTTAGACATAAAGCTTTGCACACTTAATAGACTACAATATATTGTAAACTTACCTTTTATATGCACTGGGAAAGGAAAAATTCATGTGATTCACTTTATTGCAATGGCATACCTATACTTAATTTGCCACAATATTTATGCAGTATACCTGTATTTCGCCTCTTTTGTCTCTACTAATCTAATGCCAAATAAGAGCATATTTGGCGTCTGTCTGGTTAGCTAATGTTTGCCCACCATTTAGAAATGCCTGACAAAAATCTGCCTAAGATGATACCTAATTTGTATTTCTTCATTGAGCCCCTAGTCTTTCTCATGACTTGTTAATTTATTGGTTAGTTTGTCACAGCCAAAGTAGTCTTTGCACTGAATTTATGCTTTTTAAAAAGATATTTAATTAAAATAATCTAATTGGGCAACCTTTTTTCAGGTCCCCTCCTGCTGCAGGAGCTTTTCTGTCCTCTTAATAAACTACTTTCTCACCAAAACAAATAAATAAAATAAAATAATCTAATTTTATGTTTTTGTGTTTGATTGTTTTAGGAAACAATAAAAAACTTCATCAGGGTTAATGAATGAACAGAAACTCCACTAGAATGTTTCATAGTATTATTTTATTACTAAAGTTATTAATAAATGCCTAACTTGTAAAAATTACATTGAAAATAGTACACACAACAAAAAAACCCTCAAAACTGCTTAGGAGAAAGCATGCAACTTTCCCAAAGTAGCTTATAATTTCTATGAAATTCCATGATTATCTAGTCCCCAGAGGGTAACCTCATTCTAAATTTTTTGTTTATCGTTTTATATATGTTTAATGTATTTACTTTCTTATGCATGTACTTCTTAAACATACAGTTTGCTTTATAGCTTTTCAAAGCTGATATAAATAATTCAATTTCTTATTGTATTCTTTAGCACTTTTTTCACTCAACATTAGAGCTATAGGTTTATTCATATTTTATATTGCTTTTGTTTATTGATTTTTTCATTGTTTTAGCAGGATATTTAAGCTATTCCCCATGTTTAATATTTAATAACATTTTTTCTGTAAATATTATTTAAATATCCTTTATATATTTATGTGAGAATTTTTCTATATAATAAACTTACGTGTGGAATGGTTGGGTCACAAATTTGGTACATGTTTGACTGTACTAATTACGTTAAATTATTCCTAAAGGTAATTGTACTAATTTACAATCTCAGCAGTAGTTTAGCAGATTTATTGCTTTTTGTCCTGATTAATACTTGGTATTTTCATATTTTAAAATAGTGTCAAATTAGCACTATGGGTGACAATATGCATAAATCGTAGTAGTAGTTGATTAATAAAAGCAACTTTCAGAAGGCTATATACAGCATTATGCAAATTTCCTTCTTTGAAAACTGGGAGATAGTAAGCTTAATGACTGGGAAAGTGATTTTTCTCTGTGGGAAGCAGGATACAGGCAAATAGGATAAGAAAGAAAAATACGTAGCAGTGTTTTACTAATGTTCTACACTTGAATATACAAATGGATTTGGGTATATGGATGTTAAATGCATTAAAATAGATAAAAAGATTAATAAAATAGTAAGGCATATTTGTATCAATGATGTTAGTATGTCATTAATCATGGAATTTAATTAATCCAATTATATACATTCAAAACCAAAAATAATAATAAATAGATAATAGACAAATAAACAAAGAGATATATGAAGGGAACCCCAAAATTATCTTTTGGAAGGTGAGCCCCTTGTAGTATAGGCTTTCTCTGCAGGGTAGGTGTTCTAGGAACCCATTAGCATCAGTGTACTAGCTATCCAAATTATACAATAACTCTTAAAAAATAAAAAAGAAAGGTACCCCATATAGAAATGGGCAAAAGATTTGAACAAACACCTCACTAAAGAAGACATAAACATGACATATAGACATATGGGAAGATATTTAGGCACATATCTTAGGAAATTATAAAGGAAAACAATAATGAGATACTACTACATATCTATTAGAATAGCTAAATTCCAAATCACTGACAACACCAACTGTTTGTGAGAATGGGGAGCAATAGAAGTCCTCATTCATTACTGCAAACAAGTGCAGACATTTTAAAAGACAGTTTGGCAGTTTCTTACAAAACTAAATATACTTTTATCATATGATATGGTAATCCACTACTTGATATTTATTCAAATGAGTTGATTGCATCTGTCCACCCAACACTTGCACAGAAATGTTTATTACAACTTTAGTTTTAGTTGCAGAACTTAGAAGCAACCAAGATGTCCTTCAGTTGGTGAATGAATAATCTATGATACATCCATACAATAAAATTCATTGATAAAATGTAATGAGCTAGCAAGCCTCAAAAATGCATAAAGAAATCTTGAATGCATATTGCTAAATGACACAAGCCAATCTTTGAAAAGTCTACATATTATATATTTACAACTATATTATATTCTAAAGAAGGTAAAACTGTGGATCAGTAAAAAGATAAATTAAGGTTTGAGGGGTGGGAACTTGGGATGAATAGATGGAACACAGGGAAGTTTTACGGTAGTGAAACTATTCTGTATGATACAATAATTGTGGATAGTTGTCAAAACTCATAGTGTACATCACCAAGAGTGAACCCTAATGTAAAGTATATACTTTAGTTAATAATCATGTATCAATATTGGTTCATCAGTTGTAATAAGTATATCATACTTGTAAAAAGTACTAATAGGAAAAAACTGAGAAGGGAGGTAAGGGAGTATATGGAAGCTCTATATTTTTCACTCAAATTTTTGTGAAACTGCAACTGCTCAAAAATAAAGTTTACAAAAAAAAAAAAAAAACCCAAAGTGTATGATATGTTAGGTGATGGTAGCTACTTAGGAGAAAAATGAAATAAAGTAAGGATATAAGAGTTACCAAGAATTCTGGGTATAGAACATTAGCAAAATGTAATAATAGAGGATAATTATGAAGTGAGGTAAGTACATCATCCATAGAAAAGACCTGAGAGATCACCAACATTTTTTCTGAGTTTGTTGGTAAATGTCTTGCTATTTCAAGGCCAGTCATTAAAAACTGGAGGAGAGGGAATTGCTTCAAATGCAAGGTCAGCAGTGCAATATTTTAAGAAATGTAAAAAACCAAGAAACATACCACCACTAAAGGAACAAAAAGATGCTTCTGCGACTGCACCCAAAGAAATAAAGATCTACAAATTGCCTAACAAATACTTCGAATAATCTTAAGTTCAGTGAGCTACAAAAAATACATATACATAATTAAACAAAAAATTATAAAATCAATACATTAGCAAAATTACAAGTTCAGCAAAGAGATAGAAGCCATAAAAAAGGAAAAAACAGATATTATGGAGCTAAAGAATGTTTTAATTGAAACATTCAATAGAGATCTTCACCAGCAAACATAATCAATCAGAAGAAAAAGTTGACTAACTTGAAGACAGATCACTTGAAATTATCTAGTCAGAGGAACAAAAAGATAAAAGAATAAAAAATTATGATGAAAGCCTACATAATTTATGGAACACAATTAAGCAAAACTATTAAACCTTATGGGAGTTGCAGAAAGAACAACAAAAGAGAAACAGGCAGAAAGATTATTTAATGAAATAGTGACAGAAAACTTTACAAATCTGAAAAGGAAAAGCAACATCCAGATCTATGATGCCCCCAAATAGACTGAGTATTATGAGACCTTCACTGAATCACACTTTAATCAAGTTGTCAAATGTTAGAGACAAAGAAAATTTTGGACACAGCAAATGAAAAGTGACTTGTCAAATACAAGACAGCTGCCATAAGAATATAAAAATATTTTCTAACAGAAACCTGGCAGGCAAAGAGAGCATAGGATGATCCATCCAAAGTGCTAAAAGAAGAAAAAGAAGAAGAAATGTCAACAAAGATATTTTACTTCGTAAAGCTTTTCTTCAGAAATAGAGGAGAAATTTTTTTTCCAGATAAAACAAAAACAGAGAGTTTATCTCTCCAGACCTGTATCTGTAAAGAAATATTAAAAGATGTTCCTCAAGATGAAAGAAAAGAGATGCTAATTAATAAAACAAAAACTTATGAAAATATGAAACTCACTGGTAAAAGTAAGTATACAGTCAAATGCCGAATATTCTAATACTGGTGTAATAGTGGTGTAAGTCACTTTTATCTTTAATATGAAAATTAAAGAAAAAACTACTGAAAGCAATAACAGCTACAATATTTTTAAGGGGTTTATAGTAGATAAAGGTAGAAGTTGGGACATTGAAAACATAAAATGTGGGTGGTAGGCTAAAGAAAAAGTGTAGAGTTTTTATATGCAATCAATGTTAAGTTGTTATTATCTTTAAATAGTCTATTGTAATTGTTTTATGTAAGCCTTATGGTAGCCAAAAAACAAAAACCTATAGTAGATGCATAAAAGATAAAAAGTAAAAAATTAAAGCATACTATTATCCAATCACAAATAAAGACAAAAAAGGAATAAAGGATCGTCAAAACAATAAAAACAATAAACAAAATGGCAGTAGTAAGTCCTTGCCTATCAATCATTTCCATCAATATGTATGAATTCAATTATCCAATCAAAAGGCACAGATTCCCTAAATAGAAAAACAAAAACAAACAACAAAAAAAAACAAGACCCAACTATATGCTGACTAAAAGATTCTAATTTTAACTTTAAAGATACATATAGGTTAAAAGAGAAAGGATAGAAGAGATATTCCATGACAATGGGAATGATATAGTTTGAATATTTGTCCCCTTCAAATCCCATGTAGAAATTTGATCCCCATTGTTGGAGGTGAGCCTAATGGGAGATGTTTGGGCCATAGGGATGCATGAATGGGAGAATACACGAGTGAATTTCCATCATTATCAATAACTCAAAAAATAACAGATGCTGGGGAGGATGTGGTGAAAAGGGAACACTTCTACCAATAAGGTAATTATACAATGATAAAGGAATCAATTCATCAGAGCTATGGTAATTGTAAATATATATGTATCCGGCATTGGAGTACCTAAATATGTAAAGCAAATAAGAACAGAACTGAATAGACATAGATGGCAATACAAAAATACCAAGAAACTTTAATGTTTCACTTTTAACATTGGATAGATTTTCCATATAGATAATTAAAAACAAAGCAAAACAGACTTGGACAACACTATAGATCAAATGGACATTCAAACGTGTGTAGAACATTCCATCTAACAGCAGCAAAACATACATTTTTCTCAGGGGCACACAGAAAATTTTCCAGGATAGGTCACATGTTAGCCCACAAAACAAGTCTGAACAGTTTCAGAACATTAAAGTCACATCAACTATATTTCTGACCACAACTGTATGAAACTAAAAATCAACAACAGGAAGAAAGTGGAAAAATTAACAAAGATGGAAATTAAACAATACATTACTGACAACAGGTCAAAGAAAAAGTCAAAAAAAAAAAAAATTCTAGGACAAACCAAAGAACTTCAATATCTATCTATAGATACATAGATAAAGAAAATGTGGTATATACATACAATGAAGTTTTATCAGCTTTCTAAAAGAAGTAAATCCTGCCACTTGCAGCAACATGAGTGGCTCTGAAGGACATTATGCTAAGTGAAATAAACCAGATACAAAATGATAAATACCATGTGATCTTAGTAATTTGTAGAATCAAAAATATTCAAATTCATAGAACCAGAAAGTAAAAAGGTGGCTAGGTGGGACTGGGGGAAATAGAAAATAAGATTGCAATGGTCAAAGGATACAAACTTTTAGTTATGTAAATGAAAGTAAGTTCTGGAGATCTAGTGTACCTTATGGTGGCTATCGTTAATGATACAGTGAAAACTTGAAATTTGCTAACAGAGTAGCTCTTACATTTCCTCATCACACCTACAAAAAATCAGAACTATGTGGGGTAAAATATATGTTAATTATTTTGATAGTCATAATACTTTCACAATGAATATGTATATTAAATCATCACATTGCAAACCTTAAATATATACAAGCTAAAACAAGAATTACTGAGGAGGAGAAGGCTGCTATATTTTCAGAAAATGATCAGAAAAGATCTTGGTGAACAGAAGATATTAGAGCAGAAACTTGAAGAAAATGAGGGATTGAGCAATGTTGATATGCAGAAGAGGAGTGATTGAGTCAAGAATAACAGAGAGAGCAGTAACTTCTGTGGGCTTTGTATGTTTGAGAAAAAGCAAGGAAGTGAGTACATAAAGTATAGTGAAAAGTGGAGAGTTATTTCGGTCAGAAACACAAAAGAGATCAGGTCATGTAGGAATATATATTACAGGACAAGACTGGCTTTCATTCTGAGTAATGTAGGAAGCCATAAGACAGCTTTGAGCACAGAGATCTGTTATTAATTATGCTATACAAAGATATTCTGGCTGCTGGGTTGGGAATAAACTGTAGCTAGCAAAACTGTTACCCAGTGTAAGACATAACTAAATTTCTACCTCAAACCAACCTTACTTATCTTGAAGAAATAGAAAGACCTGCAGACAGAAGCTCCCCTCTTGACCAAATGGCTTAAATTGGTAATATTAAAGATGACAGTCCACCCAACCTCTGAAGAACCTCAAACCTTGTTATAATAAGCTTTACATGCGAAATGACACGCATCTCAGCAGCCATGACAGGAAATATCAGACCCCAAAAAAGGAGAGAAAAATGATGTGATCTGAATTCTGAGAAATGTCTGCTTATTCCCAGAAAAGTATTCCTGCCCTTGCTGTTAAAGTCCAACAACCTTATCAAAGAAACCCTATATTTTTATCCCCTCATCTCCCACCCTATGAGAAATTGAGTTGTGGACTATGTTCCTGCTTCTTCATTTTATGACCATAATATTAAAGCCTGCACAGTGTGACACCAGCTTTAGGTTTTGTATATTGGCCTTGTGATACCAGACAAGAGAGAATTCCATTTTGGGGGCAAAGTCAACTTTGTGGGTAACGACTTGATTTTTTTTTTTTCATCATGATGTCCTTTGATAAAAAGGTGTTTTAAATTTTAATAATTTTTATTTTATAAGCAAAAATACATATTTTTAAAATAGATTTTGATATCTTATAGAGTAGTACATTTGCCCTTCCTTATTCTTCCTCAATATTGTGTTAACTACTATTGATCCTTTGCTCTCCTATATAAATCAGTTTATCAAGTATTCTAAGTAACCACACTAAGATTTTTAATAAAGTTACATTAACTTGTTGGTTAATTTGGGGATAATTGATATTCCTATGATATTGAGTTTTTCCATCCACGAACATGGTTTATAACCCCAATTATTAAGATCTAATTTAATAGATTTTTATTGAACTTACCTACTAAGCTTTTATGCCACTTTTATTGGGAAAAGTTTATGAACTTGGACTCATATCAGAATTAGAGGCTTTCCATTGCCTTATACCCTGCACCAAAGGACAGGGTCTAATTGTGCCGGGTATCAAACTCTGGATGTGAGACCTTGGCCTTTAACTGAGTTGGTAAAAGTTGTCCGATGAGGGAAGCCACTCTCCTGATGTGATTGAGATTGCTCTCCAATAGTTACACGACATGTAGAAACCGGAAATCCATCCTCTTTTGCCATATCAACATTCATGCGTGGTGTAGCACTATTGCCTCTTCTGGTGAGATCAAGGAGTTGGGGTTCATACATTTAATTGTTTCCTGTGTGGAGGCCAGGTACGATGGCTCATGCCGGTAACCAAAACATTTTGGGAGGCTGAGGCGAGAGGAGTGCCTGAGTCCAGAGTTTTTAGACCAACTGGGGCAACTTGGCAAGACCTCATCTTTACAATAAAAAAAAAAATTAAATTAGTTGGGTATGGTGGCACGTGTCTGTGGTTCCAGCTACTTGGAAGGCTCAGGTGGAAGGATAGCCTGAGCCCGGCAGGTCAGTGTTGCAGTGGCTGTGAGCATACCACTGCACTCCAGTCTAGGTCACAGAGTGAGAAAACAACTAAAAAATAAAAAAATTCCTGTGTGAAAGTTTTAAAGAGATAAGTTAAAAAGAAGTCATTAGGATGAATCCTCATTCAATGCAACTGGTGTCCTTATAAAAAGAGATTAGAACATAGACACAGACACAGACAGAGGAAAGATCATGTGAAGGCTAAGAGAAAATATAGCCATTGACAAGAAGAAAAGCTGACACCTTGATCTTAGAATTTATACCTCCAAAATTGTGAGGAAATAAACTTCTGTTGTTTAAGCCACCTAATCTGTGATAATTTGTTGTGATAGTCCTAGCAAACTAATATAGACTTCAAATTTAATTGTGTTTTTGAGATTTGGATAATTCATAACCTGGTTTATTGTATGTGGCAGTTTTTAGACAATTATACCATGGGTGAACAACATTTATTCCTTTATGATTATCATATTCTAATTTCTTTTTTTTTTTACTTGAATATTTGAAATAAATCAGTGGGGGTGAGCATTGTCAGAAATACTTCTCAGTTTTTACCATTGTAAGTAATTGTTACAAGTTTTGGGTGAATGACTTCTATTAGGTTAAATAGTTCCAGTCAATTTTTATTTCATGAAACGATTTCTCCTTTTAAAATTATGAACTATTATTTAATTTTATCTAACACTTTCTCTGTATCAAAAAAAATCTTTTTTTAAAACTCGATATTCTTTTTGGAATTTTAACAACTAAAGTAAATATAGGTATTGTTTATATTATTTAAAAATAAGGGAAAAAAGCAGAGTGAATGTAATCTCCTACATGACTTAACTAAATCTGATGAGTGTATACCTTGGTATTAACACTCTTGCCAGCACTTTGTGGCAATAACCTTTATTGATTTTATTGGTGACATTTCTCAAGACATTCAATCCAAAGAACATACATAGTAAATACCCATTTTGATAAAAATAGAGGCAGGAAGGAGTTACTTGTCTAAGCGTACTACATAACATTGAACATTAACTCTGCTAAATCTAATGTCAAAAAAATCATAAGTTCTCCATTAAAAACTGGAAATTCTCATTCTTTAGCTTCATAAGAGATTATGAAGATTGCCGTATTTCATCTCTTTAAAAACACATTTCTATAGTACAGGAGGTTGTTACTTTCATGCATATGCTGTTTTTCTTTCATTCGCAGGTGATCATATGTTCTAAGTCATCTCTCAGTAGTATTTATTTTTGGATTTGTGTTGAGACTCTCACAAATCTTTCTGGGAATTTGATACAAAATATAATTGGTCTTGGTTAGAGTTTGCTGTGCTCTTAACCTCAACACCTGAGCTTATTCTTCACTATTACTTCTTATTGAATCAATCATTTCCACTCTAGCTATTGGGAGGAATGATCCCATGAGACACTTATCAAGATTTTTGTATCTGAGAGAAGAGCTTTAAATTTGTGTATCTGCTAGACATTTAAGCTGGCTTTGTTTATTTCAAGAATCTGGCATCAAATCAATCACAGACAATAAAAAGACGAGACCCTGAAGGAAAAATAAAAAGAACTGTAATTTCTCCTTAAATCATCCAACTCACATTATCAGTGTGTTTGGAAAGAGAAAGATTATTGAGATCACTTAAATAACAATGCCTTGTTTTATACTGATGCTATGAAGGAATTCTGAAAGTTTACCAGTCCAGTCACCAGCATGGGTTGAGTCATTTCTGTAATTGAAGTTTTTTGACTGATTGCAGACATAATGCTAAATTAAGTCTTTTTGAGTCCTATCACTTCTTAAGAAACAAATTACTGACTGACACATCATTTAGTACAAACTACTGTTGTACACAAAATTTTACCAGAACTAGAAATATTTTTATTTTAGCATTTTATGATTCATCTCTAAAATAAAACATAATTTTGAGAGCTATTATAGGGTAATTTAACAAAATACAATTGAAAATCACAGCTGGGCACAGGGTCTTATGCCTGTAATCTCAGCAATTTGGAAGGCCAAGGCAGAAAAATTGCTTGAGTCCAGGAGCTTGAGACAGCCTAGGCAACATAGTGAGACCTCATCTCTACAAAAAAATTTAAAAATTAGCCAAGCATGGTGGTGTGAGCCTGTCGTCTCAGTTACTTATGAGACTGAGGAAGAAGGACCGACTGAGCCCAAAAGGTCAAGGCTTTGATTATGCTACTGCATTCCAGCCTGGGCAACTGTGAGACTCAGACTTAAAGAAGAAACAAAAATCACTGTATACAGTCATGTGCTGAATAATGACATTTTTGGTCAAAGACGGACAGCACATACAGCTATAGACCCATATTATAATAACCAAAAAATTCCTATCGCATAGTAATGTTGTAACTGCTATAGCATCATAGTGTAAGGCATTACCCATGTGTTTGTGTGATGCTGGTATAAACAAAGCTACTGTGCTGCCAGTTGTATAAAAAATAGCATGCATATACAGTCTATAATACTTGATGATAATAAATGACTATGTTACTGGTTTATGTATTTACTATATTATATTTTGTATCACTATTTTAGAGTTTGCTCCTTCTACTTATAAATAAAAGTTAACTGTCAAACAGTCTCAGGCAGTTTCTTCGGGAGATATTCCTGAAGAAGGCATTGTTATCATAGGAGATGACAGCTCCATGCATGTTATTGCCCCTGAAGACCTTCTAGTGGGACAAATGTGAAGGTGGAAGACAGTGATATTGATGGTCCTGAACTTGACTAAGCATAAGCTAATATGTGTGTTTGTGTTTTAGTTTTTAACAGGAAAATTTAAAAAATAAAAATAAAACATTTAGAAATAAAAATGCTTCTAGAATAAGGATATAAAGAAAATATTTGGGTAGAGTTGTATGGTGTTTGAAGCACAATGTTATTACAAAAGGATTAAAAACTTAAGTTTGTAAAGTAAAAAGGTTACAGCAAGCTAAGGTTAATTTATTATCAAAAAAAGAATTTTTTTTTTTACAAATTTAGTAAAACTTAATGTACAGTATTTATAAAGCTGATCATAGTGTATGGTAATATTCTTTCACATTTGCTCAACACTCACCCAGAGCAACTTCTAATTCTGTAAACTCCATTCATAGTGAGTGCCCTATAGAGTTGTACCATGTTTTATCTTTTATATCATATTTTTACTGTACCTTTTCTACATTTAGATGTGTTTATATACATCAATGCCTCCTATTGTTCTACATTGCCTGTAGTATTCAGTATAGTATTATACCATACAAGATTTAGTCTAGGACCAACAGGCTATACCATATAACCTATGTGTGTAGTAGGCAATAACGTTTAGGCTTGTGTAAGAACACTGTATGATATTCACACAATGACAATATTGTTTAACAATTCATTTCTCAGAATGCATTCCTGTTGTTAGGTAGTGCATGATTGTGTGTGTGTATGTGTTTGTGTGTATGCTTATCTGTAGGATTACTGTGAGCAAAAGTAGACTCATTCGAAATAGACAAATTATTGTAGGTTTATTACTGAAGTCTTCATACTAATCTCTTAGAATTTATTTTCTATTAACAAGGCATTTCTTGGTATAAATAAATGTTTGTAGCAGTAGAGTTTTGAAATTTGAAAAATAGAAAAATATAGTAGACTTCATTGTTGGCAAAAGTTCTTTAGCCCTTCCTGCAAACCTACAATCATCGTGTCTTCATCATATACAAAGGGCATGTCCCCTGACTTTGAACTTAGGCATGTGACTGGCGTTAGTTGGGCGAATGTAGGCAGAATTGTCAGTGCTCAAGCCTCATTCTAGAAGGGCATTCCATATTTCTCCTTGCTTGTCTTGAACCTCTGATATTGCAGGGAGAATACATGCCCTGGCCAGGCTTCTGATCCAAGAAGGATGAGAGATATGAGGAGCAGATACTCCCCTGACTCAGGCATGCACAGAGAGAAGCACAGCTTTTCCAATCACTGTAGCTGGAGCCAGAGTTATCTAGCCCACCTTAGTTTAACACAATGTATCTTCGAAAATAATATGGATTACTCTATGTTACTGAGGTTTTTGTGGCTATTTGTCATGCAGCATTATTGTGACTAATCCAGGGAAATTTGTATTTCTAAAAACAAACAAACAAACAAATAATAACTTATAAGATAGTTTCTTTCCCTGCCATTGATATTTTGGAAAAAAAGATGACCAGAGTCTGCTCTAGTGATATGCTTTCAAGACAGTTATTCAGTATGCCCATACATGTGAATTGCATGCCTAAGCAAACATAACCACTTATCTCATTTTATATGCATGGAGCAAGGTGAGGCATAAACCTTCCTTTCCCTTCTCTGTTCCTGCTGGGACAGAAATAATCACTGAAGCTATGGTGCAAAGAGACTGGATGCTATATCTCACTTCAGCTACTGCCTGGCATATATTTTTTTTCTTATTCTACCAATTGTAATCATGGGGTCACATCTCCTGGGATTCAGGAAAAGTTTCATTCGAGGTCTTCGAACATGAATCAACACATATCTCTTACACTGAGATAAGTCAATAAGTTATTCTGTTTTACAGAAAAGCTTTTCCCCCTTTTTTGGAGGTGATTCACAGAAGTTAAATTAAAAGATATAGATTCTGTTTTTTCCAAAAAAGCATCTACACATAGGTTACTAAGGACTCAATGATAAATGACACTGAGCTGAGTGGAGGTGATTTTACAGTTAAAGAAAATAATTTGTTGTTAGTGAGTTATTTATTTTAAGTACTCTTGCTCCAAGAAAGGAGTAGAAGAAGAATGATAAATATAAATCGGAAGTGTTCACGAAGAGGGTATGTTTGGCTAAATGGTTAAAAAAATTTGTATGCCACATATTTAGCATAATTTTCCACACCATTGGAATGTATTTATTCTCATTTAAAAGGAGTAAAAATAAGCTAAACTCAGGAAACCATGGAGATACATAATCTTTAGCAAAATAAAACTATGCTGCCAGGCTCGGTGGCTCAGCCTGTAATCCCGCACCTTTGGGAAGCTGAGGTGAGTGGATTGCCTGAGCCCACAGGTTCGAGACCCGCCTGGGCAGCGAGACCTCATCTCTACAATAAATAAAAAAGATCAGCTGGGCGTGGTAGCGCATGCCTGTAATTCCTGCTACTTGGAAGGCTGAGGCGGAAGGATGCCGGAGCCTAGCAGGTCGAGGCTGCGGTGGCTGGGAGCGGCCACTGCACTCCAGTCTGGGCGACAGAGTGAGACTCCAACTCAAAATAAAATAAAATAAAATGAAATAAAACTATGCCAGCTAATGATCATCTGTTTAGGAAACAAGGACTATAATATGTGACAGCTTTAAACTAATAGTAATTGTTTAATTTGTATAGATTTATGGGATATAAATACAATTTGGCTATAAATATAGATTGAATAGTGGTAAGTTCAAGGATTTTAGGATATCCATCACATCCAAAGCACATTGGACCTGGCCTAGTGGCTCATGTCGGTAATCCCAGCACTTTGGGAGACTGAGGTGGAAGGACTCCTGAGCCCAGAGTTTGAGACCAACCTTAGTAAGACCCTATCTCTAAAAAAGAATAAATAAAAAACAAGCAAAAATAATAAAAATAAAAAACAAACAATAAGAAGGAAAGAAAGAAAAAGAAAGAAAGGAAGATAGAAAGAAAGAACATTCTACTCATTAGCTAATGCATTTGTTTCTTGTCCTCTGAAATTTTAATAAGGGAAATCAATGATTAAAATTGTAAGGTACATGGTATTTTTGAGATACTTCTTGTTAGCACCTTCAAGTGCCACTCATACCTCAGAATCCATTTGCTTATTGTGCCAGGTGATGTCTATGAGAATGTTGGTTTTGTGTGTCTTTGAATCATTTTGTAGCTTTTATGTCTCAAGATGGGTATATTTGCTCACCGTTCTCTCAAAACTCAGTATTGTAGTAAAAGGAACAGTCAGTGCAAATTCAACAATTACTCTTTTAAAATGTAATGCTATGAAAACAAATTTTTAAGCTTGCAATTTTCTTCTTTTCTGCATTTCTTTAAAAAGACATTTGAATACATAATTACCATGGTTGAGCAACATGCCAACAATTGTATTAGAAGGTATGTATATACATAATGTCCTTTGCATTTCATTCTATCTTTAATACTTATGAAGTAGCATTGATTTATTTAATATAAAATATTAAGACTCCTGGTAAATGAGTAACTTGCCAGACAGAGTAGCTGTGGCTGTCAGAGCAACATCCAGTTCCTCTCATATCACCTTAATTGGTGTTGGGTACCCACTCCTTAGCTCTGCCAGGTTTCTACTCCCAGTACAGCTGCTTTGCCCAAGCACCAAGCACTGTGGATATCTGAGAGTTTACAGCTCCTGGGTGGTCTGTGTCAGATAGCTCTGTGCAGGAGAACAGAGCTTCTTAAACTAGGTCTTGCTCCAGAGCTCTGGGAGAGATGAGGGAAGGATTAGGACTTGGCTTGCAATAGCACCACTTTGGGTTCTTAATCTTCTCTTTCTGCTTCCCTTACTCCCTTGCTGGTCTCTGGGTCACTTGCACATGAAGCCACATCTCAGTATCTGCTTTTGAGGACTCCAAACTAAAACAGATAAGATTTGAACACAGATTTAATTAATCTGAAATCCAGTTTCCCCATCACTTTAAAACATTGCTTCATTTCCCGATATTTCTTCTCTTTGATCATTTTAACTCTTTGAGTCTTTTTTTTTTTTACCTCTATGCACCTTTATTTTATGCACGAGTGTCACTAATATGACACCTATTCTATACACACACTGCAGCATATGAAGTGGAGTCCTTGTTCACAAAAAAAGGGTTTGTTTATACATTTTAGTAGCCTTGGCTGAAACACTAAAGCTTTTCTACGAAGTGTTGATTGTCTCAATGTGTTTCTAGGTAGAGGATTGATTCTCGTAAATTACGTCTAATTTTTCCCCAATTTAGACAAAAGGATAACTAAGTAAACAATGAGAATATCAAGGCAAATAGAAACTGTTTTAGTAGTTGAGTTAGAACATCTTAACTGTTGATTCATTCATAAATTTATGAAGAGATTACCATTTTCCATGCTCTATCTTTGAGGCTGAAAATACAAAAGTGATAAACAAATATCCCATTCATTTGGAATAGTAATGGTGGGGTGGAATAGACAAACAAATAATAATAAAAATGTCAATGAAAAGTGCTATGAAAGAAATAAAACATAAGCAGTCAATATCAAGTGGCAGGAGCTACTCCTTTATGTCTGGAGGTAACACTGGAACAGAGGCCTGAATATATGGTGAAGTACAAAGCTACAAGAATGTGCACGGAAGGTGGGCCTGGCAGAGAGAAGGCCCCGAGAAGGAAGTCTGCTTGGAATGTGTGTTTGTGGGAACAGCTAATAGGCCAGTGGGACCAAAACACAGGAGATAGAGAAAGAGTGGTAGGATGTTGGAACAGAGAAGTAACCAGAGTTTAGACCTTATAGAGCCTTGCAGGTCAGGGTAAGACTGTCAATTTTCTTTTAAATGTAAAGAGGGTTTAAGGTTTTAAAGGCTTACTCTGGTCATGTGTGGCATATAGACTGGAAACCAGCAAGAGTGGAAACATGGTGAGCAGATGTTGCTGTTGATCAAAGCACTTTTTATGCTCTTGAAACAGTGAAATCTTCTAGAGATAGAGGATTTCCGTGGATATTAGCCCTCTTTGTATTTATCATCCACTCTGCTTCCCAGTCTCTGTTTCCTATTTTACTTTTTAGATGCCACAGACAGAATTTCCCCTCAGTAGGCCCACAAATGAACCACTTTTCTGATAGCTATAAAAAATAAAGATGTGAAGGTTTATAAAATGTTTCCTTGGATTAATTTAAAGATGTGTTTCTCAGTCTCAGCAGGGTCTGCATTTGAGGCCAGATAATCATTGGTTGTTAGGGACTGTCCTGTGATTGTAGGATGTTCAGCAGCGTCCTTGGCCTCTACCCACTAGGTGCCAGTAGCACCCCGATAATTTGCACAGTTGTGACCAACAAATTTGTCTCAGATATTGCCAAGCATCCCCGAGGGGGCAAAATCTCCTGGTTGAGAACCACTGGTTTAGATATTTTTGCAAAGAAAGCCATTTTATTTTAAATATATTAACCAATTAATGATTTTAAGTGCAAAATGAAATCTTTTTCTTTCATTCTAGGGGCTTAATCATTTTTTAAGTGCTGTGTTACTTCCACCTATGCATTCACCCTGCCTCTAATCAAATCTCCTCCATCTGTGCTTATTCAACTAGTACTGGTAATTCTGCATACTGAGGTGGAGAAAACATCCATTCCCTAGGGTATGAATAACATGTTAATTGTAATTCCTGATTAGGTCACATAACTCTCTTTTGATGAGATGGTTGTTCCCACAGAAAGTTTTTAAAAATAGATGAAGGAAAAACAGATTTTTGTTTGTCTTTGTTTATTACTTTTTGTGAAGCAAATGAGGACTAATCATTAATAGTATCGAATGTATTCTCATAATACATTCTTTTGAACATAAAATGTCCTCGCACATGTTATCCGAATTTCAACTGGTTTTTAACTCTACAAATTAAACCACAATTAATTGGTGTACATGTGTTGAACAATCAGATTCAGAATCATGTTCTTACCATATCCTAGAAGCACAAGGCAGCTCATTCTACATTCTAGGAGTCAACATTCAAATGTGAATTCAGTATGAATGGTAACTACTAGAGTTGTGCAGCGTGAGTGGGGCACAAAAGAAATGATACAATTTCGATTTTACTCACAAGAAGCTCACACTGAAATTTCAAGAATTATATAAAAAAATAGAAAAGAAGATCTCAATAACTTGTAGCGTAGGGTTATAACTGAAGTACAATATATGCCAAAATCCCAGTATTTCTTATCAGTTACAGGAAAAACCAAAGGCACTTTTATCTATTCTTTTTTTTACGCTCACTCAGCACAGATTCAGATGCCAGATGTATGGAAGTTTTTCTCCACATATGAACTAAACAGTTCTACAGTAGACGCCCAACTGAGTGTCCTCTAATTTAACTCAATTCTGACATCGTCTACCTGGAGATTCCACAGGTTGAGGGCTTGGTTCCACAAGACTGCTCTCCCTTTCAAAGACTAGCCACAGGCATAGGTGGCAAGGAATCAGGATTCCCATGATCCCCTTTTTGGGTTTGATTAATTTGCTGGAGTGGTTCACAGGATTCAAGAATATATTGTACTTAAGTTTACTGGCTTATTATACAAAATATAAACAACACAGATGAATAGTCAGATGAAGAGAGAACTAGGGTGAGATATAGTTGAAGGGGCACAGAGATTCCATATCCTCCTTTAGTGCACAACCCTTGAGGAATTGCTGCATGTTCACCTATTCAAAACTTTCCCGAACTCAGACCTTTTGGGTTTTTATTGATGCTTTAATGATTGTTCATTGGTGATCAACTTAAACTTTAACCCTCCTACCCTTCTTGGAAGTTAGAGATGAGGCTTAAGGTCTCAATCTTCTAATTATGCCTTAATATTTCTGATGACCAGAGACACTTTGAAGCTCTCTAGGGACCTTAGCTACCAGTCATTTCATTGCCATACAAAAGGCACTCATCACTCTGGAGATTATAAGGATTTTAGGGGCTGTGCTTCAGAAAATGGATGATGACCAAATATACATTTCACAATATCACATTTGCCTAATTGACATTTTTGTTTTTCAGAGAAGGTAAACACGCTGGGAATTATAGAACAGGTAAAAGGTCTTGGGAATTATAGAACAGGTAAAACAAGCTGAACTTGGAAGGATGGGTAGAGAGTGAGGGAAGATATAAGCAAAATGACTACAAAAGTGGAACAAAAGCAAGGTTTGGTTTATGTTATAGTCCAGACTCATTGGGAAGTGGAACTCTAAAATGTGCATTACTGGTAGTCCCATAGGTAGCTTTAGCAAGAATGCATTTGTGTGTGTGTGTGTGTGTGTGTGTGTGTGTGTGTGTGTGTGTGTATAGAAAGATTTGATTGACACAACTTTACCTGGGGATCCCAGCATCAGAGACACTTTTTTGATAGAACTATCTCCTGCCAGCAGAAGGTTAAGATGCATATAGTAACATATTTATTAGCATTCTTATCACACTTCCTTGGGGTATTTTATCATAATTGTTAAGATTAATAAAAGTCAGGAGACTTTAGTGGGTTGAACGGAGACATTCTAGATAGAACAGAGTTTGTGCAAAGGGGAAGACACAAGCAGAAGGGTGATCACATGGAAACCCTAGGCAAGGAGAAAGTAGAATAAGGACACGACAAGCAGAGAAAGAAGGATCCTATAACTGAATGAGGTAGCAAGCCAAATATACACTGGCCAACAGCATTTTTAGAACAACATGTTTTGAGTTTTATAAAGACTGGTGAATTGGATAAAACGCTTTTATAATAAATTCTATTATAGAAATTAAAAAGGCAGAGTAATGAGTTCATATCATTCAAAAAATCTCAGTTTCCAGAATGGAATCCATTCCTTGGTGTGTTGAGAAATAACAACTAAAGACAGTTGCTGAGGTGAAAAAGCAGTCTCCTTAAAAAACACATTCAAATCAGTCTTATAGTTTATTCATAAAAAAAGCATAAGTCTATTTAATTGTCTTCAACTCCTTTAACATTTTTCTGTGTTATTAAAAATGATGAGTTTTGTTGTTGTAATCATTAACATCAAGACCTTAAAAACTTGGGGTCACTACCATTGTCTTAGTGATTTTGAGCTACTATAAGCAAAACTATCATAGACTGGGTGGTTTAAACAACAAAAATGTATTCGAAGGGCACAGGGAACAGTCAGAAGGGCGTCCCCAAGATGGCGCTGCCACCCAAAACAACAAAGGCCCTAAGCTCCGGCTCCTCCCTGTACGGTTTCCGGCGCGCGAAGTTCAAATCTGCGAGCCAACAGCCTCCTCCTATGATAAATCAGCCCTGTTGTACCTCCAATAAAAATGTAACACAACTTCGGCCCACCCTATTTCCGCTCGCTCTCCCCAATAAAATGCCAACATGACCCTTTCCTGCCCCTGCTACTAATAAATACACCCCTCTCCCTGCATAGCTCTCTCTCTCCCTCTCTAACTCCCTTCGGCTACAGACCCTTTCCTGTAGCCACCACTTTAATAAATCTCTCGGTCTCTAACGGGTGTGGAGTTGTTACTGGCGCCTAAATTCTTTCATTAGTAGTTCCTAACATTGGGAGGCCTGAGATCAAGGGTCCAGCTGATAGGGCTCCTGGTGAGAAGTCTCTTCCTGGTTTGCAGAAAAAACACCTTCTTGCTGTATTCTCACATGGTCAGGGGGGAGAGCTCTGGTCCCTTCATTTCCTTATAAAAGCACTAATCCCATAATGCGGCTTCACCTTCATGACCTAATCTAATCCTAATTATTTTACAAAGGTCTCTTTGCTAAATACCACTGGGGATTATGACTTCATCATATAAATTTAAGGAACAGAAAACATTTGGTCCATATCAATTGTAATGCTAATTTCCAGTTTTAATGTATTTCTAATTTTTATTTTGCTAGATTAAATTAGTGCATAATATATTTATTGTTGATCAATCTTATGAATATTCAAATTATGACATTTTTCACATTGATTTTATTTTTTAAATTAAATATAAATTTTTATTTTTATTAACTTTGGGTATTATAGTGACTAAAATTTGAACTCTAAATTGTATTAGCTAGTTAGAGAAATTTATTATATAGAAAGTAATTCATATAAATATAATCCAACAAGGTACATTTATATATGTCAAAATAGCTTGAGAAAGAACTATAGATCATTCAAATCTAAGATTGATCAAATACAGCATTGGTATTTATTATTTGCTCTCAAATACTTGTGCTTGCTTCTAATTTCACTAATGTGTGGATTAATCTTAATAGGATTGACTTTCAATAAGATTTGCAGTCAGAAGTCGTTCTGAATGAATTTAATATAAATAGAGTCTGCCAGTCTTATTAGAAATAAGTTGTTCCAATATAAATGAGAAAGAAGTCTGTTTTAGGTTGTAGCTAAGCTCTTTCTAATTGATGACAGGTGTTGAGTTAATTGGTAGAAAAAAACACTACAAAAACTCTGAAGCAGGCAGAATTTCTCAATGGCTAATTGGGAGCACAGACGCTTCCTCGCATTTTATGTATAAATATAAAGTTGCCACTAAAAATAAGTCACATATATTACTTGACTTAAGCTACTGCATTGTTTTAAATCTAACAAACAGTGAAGGACTTGAACCAATGTCAATGTCATTCTTTTCAAAGCAATACAAATGTACAAATGTTATAAATAATTCTACGTTCTGTAGCATATCTTATGTAACTCTTATCTTTTTATATTTGACATCTTTGTTTACTCACTCTATAAAGCTCTACTTTTATTTATTTTTCAGCATTTAACTATGTTAAAAAGGCAAACTGAGGCACAATAGAATTGCAGAGTTTATTTGAGGAAACAATTCTTGAATCACATAGCTCCAAATTAGTAGTGGTTTGGAAGCTCCACCAAGGGAGTGCAAGGGGGGAGGTTTTCGTAGACAAACATAAAACTAAAACAAAGCAATTATAGACATAGATTGTTTTATTTCTCTTTGCTTTACTTTGCTTTACTTTCCATTTTGTATAAATTAATAATTTGTGGCAAACCTGTATCAAGCAAGTCTATCAGTACCACTATTCCAACACCACATGCTTACTTCACATCTCTGTGTTACATTTTGGTAATTATTGCAATATTTCAAACTTTTTTACTATTATTATGTAATTATCGTATCTATAATCAGTGATCTTTGATGTTGCTCTTGTAATTGTTTTAGGGCACCATTAACTGCACCCATATAAGATAGTGAACTTAATCAGTGTAGTATGTGTACTCACTGCTCCATCAAACAGCTGTTTCCCCATCTCTCTTCCTCTTCTCAGGTCTCCTAATTCCCTGAGACACATAATATAGAATTAGGCCTATTAATAACCCTACAATGGCCTTTAAGTGTTCAAGTAAAAGAAGAGTTCCAAGTTACTAACTTTAAATAAAAAACTAGAAATGATTGAACTTAGTAAGAAAGGCAAGTAAAAAAGCCAAGAGAGATCTAAAGCTAAGCATCTTGAACCAAACAGTCAAGCTGTGGACGCAATGGAAAAGTTCTTGAGGAAAATTAAAAGTGCCACTCCAGCCAAACACAAATGATAAGAAAGTCAAACAGCCTTTTGTTGATATGAAGTAAGTTTGAATAGTCTATATAGTTCAAACCAGCCACAACGTGCCCTTAAGCTAAAAGGTAATCCAGAGCAAAGTCCAAACCCTTTTCAATTATATGAAAGCCGAGAGGCAAGAAAGCTACAGAAGAAAAGTTGGAAGCCAGCAGAAGTTGATTCATAAAGTTTAAGGAAATAAGCCATTTCTAAAACATAAAAGTGCAAGGTGAAGAAGCAAATACTGATGTAGAAGCTAAGCAAGTTATCCAGAAAATCTAGCTAAGATCACTGATGAGGATGCCTACACTATATATTTTCAATGTAGATAAACATCCTTCTATTGGCTGAAGATGCCTTCAAATACTTTCATAGGTAGAGAGGAGGACTCAATGCCTGGCTTCAAAGCTTCAAAGGAAAGACTGACTTTGTACTAGGTGAGAGAGCGTCTGGTGACTTGAAGTTAAAGCCAATGTTCATTGACCCTTCTAAAAATTCTAGGACCCTAAAAATTATGCAAAATCACTATGCTTATGCTCAACAAATAGATGAGCAAAGTCTGGATGACAGCACACCTGTTTACCACAAAGTTTGCTGAATATTTTAAGTGTACTGTTGACACTTACTGCTCAGAAAAAAAAGATCCCTTTCTAAACATTACTTCTCATTGACAATAAACCTGGCTACACAAGAGCTTTGATGAAGATGTACAAGATGTTGAATGTTGTTTTCATGCCTGTTAACCAAATATCTATCTGGATGGATGAATCAAAAAGTCAGTTGAAAAGATTCTGGAGGTATTCACCATTCTGGATGTGTGTAGGAGCATTTGTGCTTCTTAAAAAAGTCAAAATGTCAACATTAACAGAAATTTGGAAGAAGTTGATTTTCATGGATGACTTTTAAGGGGTTCAAGACTTCACCGGAGGAAGTCCCTGCAGATGTCAGGGAAATAGAAAAAAACAAACAGAAATTGAAGTAGAGCTCGAAAATGTGACTGAATTGCTACAATCTCAGGATAAAACATTAATGGATTAGAGTTGTGTCTTATGAATGAGCAAAGAAAATGGTTTCTTTAGATGGAATCTACTCCTAGTGAAGATATTTTGAATATTGATGAAATGACAACAAAGGATTTACAATAGTACAAAAACTTAGTTGATAATGAAGTGGTAGGGTTTGAGAGGATTGACTCCAATTTTGAAAGATATTCTACTGTAGGTAAAATGTTATCAATCATTGCAACCTATAGATCATTTTTTTCATGAAAGGAAGAGTCAATTGATGCCACAAACTTCACAGTTGTCACATTAGCCAGCAGCCGTCAACATTGAGGCAAGATCCTCCATCAGCAAAAAGATTAGGACTTTCTGAAGACTTAGATAATTACTAGCATTTTTTAGCAATGTGGTATTTTTAGCTAAGCTATGTACTTTTTTTAAGGCATAATGCTATTGAACACTTAATGGACTATAGCCTAGTGGCAACATAACTTTTATATGGATTGATAAACCACAAAATTTATATGACTCGCTGTATTGCCATATTCACTGTAATACAGTGATCTGGAACAGAACTTGCAATTTAACCAAGGTATTTCTGTATTTTAATTACAGTTACACAGTTGACTTATTTGGTCTATGCAGTTGGAAAGTTCCTAGTTATATAGTTATAAGTTTTTTTGAATTCTTCTAATTGGTTGAGCTTAAGTTCTATTTTTCTTTAATATAGGCATTTAGGAGAAATAGCTCAATCAAGCAAGGTTAAGGTCATTTATGAGGACTAACTTGCTTTTTCTGCTCAAGGATTCTTTTGTTTTTTCTTTTTTCTTTTTTTTTTTTTTTTGAGTTGGAGTCTCACTCTGTCGCCCAGCCTCAACCTGCTGGGCTCCGGCGATCCTTCCACCTCAGCCTTCCAAGTGTCTGGAACTACAGGCACACTATACCATGCCCGGCTTATTTTTAATTTATTGTAGAGAGGAGGTCTCACCAAGTTGCCTGGGCGGGTCTTGAACCAGCGGGCTCAGGCAATCCACTCACCTCAGCTTCCCAAAGCGCTGGAATTGCAGGCTGAGCCACCGAGACCAGCTGACATTCAGACCATTGAAGTCACATAACTATGCAATTTCAGAAATCAGTGACAAGGTGACTTTACATTTCAAGGCAACTATTGATGACGATAACGTCTACATGACTCTTTGATCCAATGACTAACTCAATGGTGGTAATTGAGAGTAATGCTACACTGTTTGGTCACACTCTCAGTTTACGGAAAGAATTATCAGAAGGGGAGAATTGTTAAAGCAAATTAGAAGACTCGGTCTAAAGAATCCTTGAGCACGCATGCCTGGAGTGGGCTGACTCGGCTAAAAATAGCCTCCAGAGGTTTTTTGCTGTGTTTTTTAAATTCCGTAACTTCCCTCTCTTTAGTCTCTTCTTCTCATCCCTGATTTTGTATTGCTTCTGCCCACGGCTGGGGACGGTATATAACGATGGCTCTGTGCATGCGTGGGATCCAGGTGGGCAATACGAATTCTACCTATCGGTGGCGTTGCTCATTACTGCCACCCCAGGAATGTCATATAGCAGACAAATTGGTATTTAGGACACCTGTGCAACCCCATGGTATTCCCTCTTAATTTTGGTATCCCCTTTCTGACAATGTTATTGGTTATAAGTTGACAGTTGTGGTCCTGAAATGAATGGTTGCTGGTGTTCCTGGGGTATTCCTTTCTTCATGGGTGCCATCTGGCGGAGCTGCTTCTTTTACCTGCTCACTTCTGCCTAACTGCCCATGTAGTCTTAACAATTTGGCCCAATTATGGTCTTAGTTTTTGAATTCAGCGGGCAGCAAGTCAAGATTTCTCGTCTGAGTTTGAAGCATCTTTAGATGATAGAATGAGAATGGCATCTGCAATGTAATGGATATTCCTGGCTTGCAATTGGAATATCTCTTGATTATATATATCATCAGGGATCCTGATGATTTATTTGAGCGATCCACATTGCAGCAGGCATAAAAGATGTCCATACACGATCTTTTATTATTTTTTATTCAAGTTTTTCTGAAGTCATTTAATTTCAACTTGCAGGACTTGCAAAAGGGATAATGTAGTTTTTAATGAAACTAGAAAAATTCAGAATCCAATTCAGTTTGTAAGTGAATAACAAACATCTAATAAAATGAACAGGACTAGAAATTTAATAATGGATATACTATAGTTTTCTAGTGAAATATAATCCTTTTTTACAGTCATCATATTTTTACCAAAGTAATCACATTAAGACTAGTTTTTTGTTTGTTTACAAGACAAGCTTTGTTTCATTAAGTTTGACCTGGTTATTTATACAAGTGCAATAATAGTTATTCGATGCATATTTTAAAATATAATACTTTAGTCATAGGTTGGTAATATTCCATGGGCTTTATTGATTCTGCACAGGTCAACCTCAGTTTGTTGGGGGGTTTTGTTGTTGTTGTTGTTGTTAAACTACTTGGTAATAAGGAATCTCAGGTTATACCTTTCAAAACTTCAGACCAAAAGCCAAGCCAACGACTTTTACAATTATATCCTATTATAAGAAGGACAGATTCTCATTGAATGTATGCAGATACTCATATTGTCATGAGAATAAAAATATTTAATAAGAGTTCGCAGCCGGGCTCGGTGGCTCAGCCTGTAATCCCGCGCCTTTGGGAGGCTGAGGTGAGTGGATTTCCTGAGCCCGAGGGTTCGAGACCTGCCTGGGCAGTGAGACCTCATCTCTACAATAAATCAAAAAATCAGCCGGGTGTGGTAGTGCCTGCCTGTTATTCGGCTACTTGGAAGCCTGAGGCGGAAGGCTCGCCAGAGCCCAGCAGGTCTAGGCTGCGGTGGCCGGGAGCGGCCACTGCACTCCAGTCTGGGTGACAGAGTGAGACTCCAACTCAAAAAAAAAAAAAAAGAGTTTGCAAATTATGGAGTGATTAGAGTAGGTAGAAAAAGATAAATGTTTTATTCATGTTTGTAGAAGTGCATTTTGTCAAATTGTTGTAAGTTATAGAATGTTTAAGAGATAATAGCAGAAGGATTCCATAAATCTGAAAAACAAGATATTAAAGAACCAACAATATTTTAAACAAATGTCATAAAAGCTACAATTACTCTCATCAATCAATTCAGTCCCATGTAGTTAATTATTATTTTAGTTGATATTGGGTTAGCTGTTTTATGAATCCATTAGTTTTCCATTAGAACTCTGAAAATCATACTATCTCAATAGTATGATCTTAAAGTTATTAGAAACTTGTACTTGTCAGGGTCTATTTTATGAAACTCTCGCATTTTGTACTACAGTGTCTTATAAAAGTTTTCCACAAAGCGATGGAGTAAAATAGTAACTGCCTGTAGATAACAAAAGACTTAAAATGATCGTGGTTAAAGATCTGATAAGAGCCGGGCTTGGTGGCTCAACCTGTAATCCCGTGCCTTTGGGAGGCTGAGGTGAGTGGATTGCCTGAGCCCGCGGGTTCGAGACCCGCCTGGGCAGCGAGACCTCATCTCTACAATAAAATCAAAAAATCAGCCCGGCGTGGTAGCGCATGCCTGTAATTCCGGCTACTCGGAAGGCTGAGGCGGAAGGATTGCCGGAGCCCAGCAGGCGAGGCTGCGGTGGCCGGGAGCGGCCACTGCACTCCAGTCTGGGCTATTGAGTGAGACTCCAACTCAAAAAATAAAAAATAAAAAAATCTTATAAGAGCTGATTACAATGTAATTGGGAAAGGAATTGGATTGTTTTTGTGACATACAAAAATTTGAGAAAATAATTTGAACTATGGCTAACATACTTTGACAAATAAGATTTCTAGAATTTTTGGAACATTTATATTAATAATATGTATCTATATAATGTAATCTATGAAGATAAAACATTACCTGTATTTGGCAGTGCTTCCCGTGTAATTCAACATATCAGATAAGCTTAATTAGTTTAACATTTTTCTTATAAGGGAAGAACAAATCTTTTAAGATATTCTAGGCAGATTAGTCAGCAGTAGAAGCAAAACTTTAAAAAAAATAATCTCAGTAAAAACAGACCAGTAATCCAAGAAAATGTCCTTTTAACAGAGAGAAAACAAAATTTTAGCTTTTTATATGAACATTATTGAACTCATTTAAAAAGTACCAATAAAGTGAATCTAATCATACTAGATTGACTACACATAAAATTTGTTTTTCAGACTTTCCAATCTGTTCAGTTTTTGTCTTACTCTTTTTCTTTATTATTCTATAAAAAGTCATCTTACTTTACAATAGAATGACTCTTTTTTCCCCTTAGTGAAAACACATACTTTGTATATTTTTTCTTTTTTAAAAAAGCACTTTGTATATTTTTTGTACACTTTTCACATACACTTGTTTTCATTCATCCTTAACACTTCTAATATCTTTAATTACCCATATTAATTAGGTATTAATCCACAGTAACCTTAATATCTAGTGAAAACTGGTAAGTACATAATTTCATAATTTTTAAAACATATACTTCTTATTCATATATATTTTTTCTATATAGCCCAGGACATGCATACCAACAGGCCCAAATATCTCTAATTATTTTCAAGAAAAAGCCAAAAATAGAAAAGCTTAAATTTCTGGTCAGCAATTAATGTATTAGTAGTTTATCTTATTTGAAAATGTATCATTTAATTTATCTTCTATGAGGAAAGAAACAGAAAATTGAAACATTTTTACAGTAGAAGGATAAAGGTAAGATTTCAGGCTTAAAATGAAGGATACTTGCAAGCCAAGGCACAGTTTTAAGGTCCCAAAGTGGGGAAAGATGCTTGAGGCCGGATCTCACTTATTTCCCAATTTTTAGAAAGGGAAACATAGAGAACCATGACTAGAGAGAATCTGTGAACAATTGTACTATTAACTTATTTCTTCTAAAAGTTAAGTATCATGATAACATTACTGTATTAAGGATCTGATCATTTTACCATTGGTTAATTAAAGTTTGTAGGTTTTTTTCCTCCTGTCTGTATATTTGGTCAAAGCAACTTTTCCCTTGAAGATCTCTAGCGACTATTTACCTCTCTGTTTGAGTTTGTTAAGAAAGATCTTATTTATATAACACATTTTTGTTTATTGAGTATATTTTCTTTCTGTTGTTTTTTGCTCCAAATATAGTGATGATTAGATATTTTTTCAGTTAAATTTATACTGGCTGGTGATTGATATCAGCTTGCAAGAGCTAAAACTCATAACCTTTCTTAATCTCCTAATATTTTACTATCTTTCAATAAAGTGATTTTTAACCATTATGGACAAAGAATAATAAAATATTCCATAATTGTTAATTTTCTAAATGTTCTTTTCAGACATATGACATCTGGCTAGTTGTTACTTCATTGAAAAGACAAGGTATAGATGTACTAGTAAAATCTCCTAAAGACCCCTTTTCAGGTATCTATTAATGTCAAATTGATTCCTAGAATATTCCAATTCTGGCAAAAATCTTAGCAATAGTAGCAGTTCTCTAATTTGGCAGCATATTAGAAAAAAATGGATGCTTTATAACTTTATAAAAATACTGATCCTTGGAACTCCCCTGAGACAAATTAAATGAGTGTCTATGGAGATGCAGGCTGGACATCTCCTTTAAAAAAAAAAAAAGCTTCCTAGAAGCTTCTTTTGCTCAGTGATGACTGTGCAAACATTTCCAATAGAATGACAAGGAGGGAATGCTTTATGGGTCTTCTCAATTGTCTGCTATTTATAGTTTGCTGATTTTAAGCTTTCCAGTGTTACATTCAGGTTAGTACAATGGCAATTTGGCATCACATTTGCAGGGCACTCATTGATTTTGCTTTGGGGAAAAGTATATTTTTTAGTTTGTCTTAACTTCAAAGGACCATAATAGAATTCTATGTATAAGTGTCAGAAAGTGTTAAGCAGATTTAAAAATCTGGCCTTTGCCCTGTTAAATGTCTGTCGTGTATAATTAAAAAATAAAATAAAATTCTTCACAGTAGTTGAGAACTACCAGAAACTGTAAGTGTAAATTTTTCTAGGACCCAGACAGTCTTGAACATTGAGCTTGAAATTAACCTTAGTAATTAAAATATCTAAGATTTTGGGATATAAAATGAATTATTTTGTGCAAAATATGAATTAAATTATGTTTAAATTTTAAAAATTTGAAAATCTTCCAAAAAATTAATTTGACAATAATATAGACATTTGGGGGAATGTTTTTAAAGTTGGACTTTAAAAAACAATTTGTTCTCATCAATTCCTTTTCAACTGTTGGCCTTATTTTCTCTTATCACTTTGAAATGGTTCTCAAACTTGCTGCTGCTTGATATGTCCATTTGGACTATATTTTTTTCTCATCTGTCATTTCCTTCTCACCTAATTGTTTATTTCATGCTTAAGTGGGAAGCCGATACTTGAAATTGATATCTTAGTGGACCATAATATGAAATATATCTTTTATACAAAATTCAATTCAATTAATAAAACGTTTACTAAAAAAAATTATATTATGTGTCCATTACTAGGACCCAGAAATTCCAAAAAGCTTCCTTTTTTCCTGTTTTATTTTCTATGTAATAACTTCAAAATGTTTCACTATAAACATTGTGGCATAAGTGTATATTTACAGTATGTGAAGTGCAAAATAAGTTTATTCTTTAAGAACAATAGTTTAGTGTCGGGGACCAGCCCCAACTGAGGGTGGGTAAGGACCGCAATGGAGAATCCAGATGGCGAGAAGAGACCACTCAGAGGCAGTTTCTTCTGGGAACAGTCTGATCAGGACTGAAGCCAAATTTTATTTGAACTCTTTCCAACTTATATACCTTTTTCTATACCCTCCAGCAGTGTGACAATCACTTGCTGGGGGCGTACACATTTCTATGCAAATTACGCATCACGAGACTTGCAAGTTCCAAGCAAACAATTACAGTTCCATGATACATGACGTGTTTCACAAAACTTACATTAAATTTACAGGCATACAATTTTAATACAGATTGTGTTCAAAGTGTTCTCCACAATATTTAATAAATCATTCACATTATACTCTTTGTTCCAGACCCTGATTAATACAAAATCTTTTCTAAGTTAAATCCAAGTTTACTGACTCCTAATATTTTTAATGATTAATAGTATCAATTTAACACTATACCATAATCTATAAGCTTACTTAAATGACTCAGATATTCTATTAATCTATTATGGTTCAACGTAGTGTCCTGTAATTCTATAACAATTAAAACTTATTCTTAAATTATAAAACCTTACCATGACTTAAATGAATTTCCTATGTCTAAACTTTAATTTTTGTAATGATTGACCTTTAATACTATGCTTTATCATTAATTCTTTTATAAATCATAGAGTAACTATTATATTTAAATAATGTAGCCAAAAGAAACAAAACAGCAAGCATAAATTTACTCAAATATACTCTAAAACGTAACTATAAGTGTATAAATTATATTTTATCCTAACAAGTCTACTCTAGAAATCATATAGTAGCTTTCACACTCCTGAGTAAGGAAATGCATGGCCACATGGCCTCGGGCTGAGGTAAACAGAGGCAGACAGAGTTTCGGTATGAAACAAAGGCATAGTCGCCAAGTTAATGGCTTTGGGCTTCAGACAGTTTTCGGTATTTAACAAAACAAAGACAAGGAAATCATAGCCTGTAATGGGACCAGGCAATAAGACTATGATGGTAATTTAGTCTCTAATCTTAGCTCTAGGGGAAACTGCTTTAGAATTGACTCACCAGAGAATAGAAGTTTGAAAAATATCTAGAAAGAATTACAACTTAGAATCATATAAGATAATTCTGCTGAGCAGCTTTCCATCAGGCTTTACTGCCACGTATGCACACTGGTCACTAATCACACGCCAATATTATAGGTATAACTGACATCCTATGTCAGAGGCGATCTTCCAGAGGGGCCTTTACAGGCCTCAGCCATGTAGCTATAGATGTTGGCTCCCAACAGTTTAGCATTTGAAATGCTACAGTGAAGATTTTATATTCTAAAAGTATTTAAAGAAAAGTATTGACATTTATGTCAAAATGTTTATTAACATTAAATATGTTAGAAAAACTTTTTTGGTAAACATGAATGTTTAGGATATGATTGACTACCAAGTTTGTGCAGGTGCCACCTTTTGCATAAGTAAGACTCATGTCAGATAAGCTCTAGAGCTTATAGAGAACCCTTGACACACTCAGGTATAAAAGATGCCTTGCCTATTAAAGAATATTCTTGCATCTGCCTCACAAAGAACATTTATAGCAAAGTGCTTGTCGGAATATCAGAGGACAGAGTGTTTCAGACCTTCTTAAAACGAATTGTAGGTATTTGTATTTTATTTTTCATACTTGTTAATAAATATTTGTATCATACAATATTTTGTTGATCCTTGCTTGCATTTGGTAACATCACTTGGTAAGAAGTTTGTGGATAAGGGTTGTATATAGTCAGAGGGTATGCCTACTTTTCAAAAGAGCTTGTTACTTCTTGTCTGTACAACTTAACTTAGGTCAGTTCAAACATTCCTTTTTCTTCTTCTTGCTTTCCTCATCATCCCTTTTCTTCCTTCCCTCTCTCTTTCCCTTCCCATTATTCATTATACATTTACTGAAGCCTTACTGTCTTCCAGCATTGTGCAAGGAATTAAGTAAAAGTTTAATAATCTGTATTTTCTTTTATTACTCAGAACAAAAGTCTTCCTTTTGTGGCCTCGAAGTTCATCATAGTTAAGAATGTTGTGCCTCTTTGCTATGTTTTCTTTTTCTCAGCAACAAACCTGGAACACTTATAGACTTCTGACTCTCTAAACCAACACCACGTCATTTCTATTATTTTGTTTGTGGCGTCTATGTTATTAGTGAGAACTAAAAATAGATTATCAACAGATAATGCATGCATCCACGGTTTGATATTTTTATTCTGCCATCTGCCCAGCTTATTTTAATTCAGAATGCAGTGATGACACCAGGATCTGTACAGCAATAACACAACCTAAGAAGACTGGTCTGTGAGTGAGATTAATCTGCGATGAGTTTGTAAGAACAATCATTGATGTAAGGTGGGCAAGCTACAGGAATTAACATCCATGGAGCCAAAACAGAAGAAGCATCAGAGTTCAGAAAACAGAAACTGGGAAATACATGATGTGGCACTGAGGTGACAAGTCCAGATCAAGAATTCTGGTTACTAAGAGAATGAGCTCTACTCCGAGGCCTGCAGGCTGACCACAGAGCACTTACCAGCTGCTGAGTGCTAGTTGGCCACATTGACCCAGAAAAGTTCCCATGTTTTTTTCTGTTCACAAGGATGATGGCCTACTTGTACTATAACTCTACAATATGTAGAAATTGTGTGCTTATTTTTTAGTGAACCCCAGGGATGTTCAAATGTGTTTATTCAAGGCTAATGCATAATGGTGAGAGAATCTCAGATTCTTAAATCAGAGAGATCTTGTTTTGGTGTGTCATTTTTCAAAATGTCATGTTTTCTTACTGCAGTGCACCTTTATGAGCATGTTGACTCAGATGATTGGATGATGAGTTCACTTCCAAGACCTGATAGGTACTTCACGCTCCAATTTGTGTAATGGTGTTTGTGTCTTGCCTCTGGAGTGAAGATTGTTTCCTTAATATATTTGGCTCATTCTACTCTTTAGAAAAGGGATCAGTAAAAGCAAAGCAATACAGAATTAAAAAAATTGTGGAATTTTGTACTTCTATTTAAAATCTGGACTTCTTTCTATGCTATGGAAACCTCTCTTTCTTATATTGGGTATGTTGGTTTAGTATGAAAGGTACTCTACCAGCTATTTGCTTTTCTTTCCATATTATTTGCTAAGATTTTGATTCACCAAAAAGCTTCATTCTAGCTACATCACTCTTTTTTTTTTTGTTTTTGCTTTTAAAAAATTCTTAAAAATAAGTCCACGTATATCCTATTGATTGTGAAGATATTTTTTGATATTTTAGGGGTTACCATATAAAATTATGTGAATAACATTCATACTAATTATCATAGTTCTTACCTGTTTGATTCCTTAAGCAAAAATATTAAATTCAGAAGTTTACATTCAGAAGTTGAAGAATGTAATTGGGCTTTGAATCTTAAGTGTCTAAGCACCTGCTTTTGATAACTCTATCTAGTATTTATGTTAATATTCTTACCAAAGATGTTTTCAACTCACTTACCTCAGTGTCAGTCCTTGGAAAACAATTGTCACTCTTTAATAATTCATTTCATTAGTTCATTACATATAATCACGAATTTAAACTTTTCTACATTTGAATTAAATAACAGAAAGATTAGATTAAAAAGACAGACATGTCATCAGAATGAGTTTTGGGGAGGAGTCAACATGCAGAATAAGTATGCACTGAATAATTCCAGTTATGGACACTCTGAATGATAGCTCACCAACCCCTCTCCACATTTTAAAGACAAAATTTAAGATGAAGAAATTGAAGATGACCCTTATCGGGAGAATACTAGACTGCAAAAACCAGTACAAGTGTTGTATTTTTTCCTTGAATTCTGGAGGGACTTTCAAAATAGAGATAAAACATCTTGTTCAAACTTAAAATTTGTTAAGACTAGTTTTATATCATATATGGTTTTCTTTTCAAGAATAAAAATATTGTCTAATATAATAACATTGACAGAAACATTAGTCAGGCTAAAAGCAAGCCAATTAATTATGTCTTTATGATGACCTATTTCAGTTTTATTTAAACTAGTTCTAAATGTTCTAAATTAGTTTAGACTTTCAACTACCATTTTTATAATAGGTTTTCAAAGATGAATTTTAAGCAGAAAAATAACAAGTTTTTTTTTTTAAATTTCCAAATTATTTAACTTTGGGCCTCCTTCTATAGGTTTGATAGCCAAAAAGTAGAATTAGTTATTTAATTCAGTGGGTAACCATAATCATTTAGAACATTTGAAGGTTATGAAATTAATGTTCTGTCCTTGTGAAATAAAAAAAACCCTCAAATCTGAGAAGTTAACTCAGCACATTTTAGTAAGACTTGTCTGCAGGCTATATACACTATTGGAATAGAGGTGTTCGGATCTCTGCATTAAGGATGTCAGCATTTCCATTAAAAATAGCCTAGGTAAGGATTTTAATCAATTCAATCATTACATTATTTCAGTTAGAGTTACTTAAACTTAAATACTATATTCAAATGTACATATTATGATTTTTTCACCTTTGATTTATGAACACATTTAAATACAGAATTTGATTCCCTCTCCTAGATGTTTACTTTTCTTTGTAATTTATCCTCTCTTTAGTGAAATAACCAAGTTGTACATCTTTAGTTTGTAAAGAATTTTCTTCGTTAGAAGAATTATGTGTATGTGTGCATTTTGAGGCAGGTTAGCATGAAGGATAATTTTGGACAAAGTTTAGCTGCGTCCAACTTTGAAATTCCTATTTAAAACAAAAAACAAAAACTGCGGGAGATTTAACACTAGGGGGCACTAAGAACCTCTTTTAAACGTTTCTGCCCCTTCCTGCTCAAGTTGTTTGCTCCTTATCATTCCCCACTTTTATATTTGTAATCATTAGGAGTTACTACCCTTCTCTTTATTTGGTTAGTAGAATTGTCTGCTGAAAGGCCAAGGAGTGAATGGGAAAGCAGTGTGTCAACCTGTACTTTCAGTACTGGACACGACGTTCTGCACGAGAAGTTTCCACATTCCCACACCCAGGGACACCTATTTCTCTGGCATTATTTATTTTAATAAAATGCATGACCCTTAAATGAGGTACTTCCAGACATGACCAATGGAATCCACCAAAGACAAGTTTAAATTACCATTTTCTGTTGTTCATGTTCTAATGTGGCTTGTTGTAATAGCCTATCTTTAACAAAGATTAATAACTCTACAACTGCACAATGATGACAGCTAAAATTGATTTGGCATTTTCTTTGTTCCCTACACAGTGTGAAGCACTTCATTTAGGATTTTCTTTTAAATTCTTTTTTAATACAGTCCTACCATGTTGAATCAGTAATAAAAACGAGAGTATGTCCAGGATTCAGGGCTTGATGGCAACAAAAGTTTCTAAATTTTGATTTATTATATACTGAATATTTGGTATTGATAATTAACTTCATTTAAAATATTCTCTCTACATATCAGACTATGTGTCCTTTTATGTTATAAAATTAATTGTCATTGTTTAAAAAACCTATAAAGCCAGACAAAATTCTATCATATGCAAATAATATATATTGGAATTATATTATTTGAACAAAAATTTTTGTTACTTCAAAAAGTACCAGTGTACCTAAAAATGTTTTTAGCTACAAATTATCTCTATGTATTTCTTTTCTAATTAAGTACTGAATATTATAAGCTTCTGTGCTGATCAAACGTCATGAGTAATACATTCCATAGAGTGTGCCTTTCAATGTTCCTAAAGACAGAAATAGATATGCAAGATATACAGAAGATTGTTCAAATGAACCATGAATGATGCTCATTTTGACAAGGGAGCAGGTGACTATGGTCTGAGATGATCAAAGAAAGACTCACTAAACAATGAAACTTGGATTAGACCCCAAAGAATGAAGGAAAGTGTAGAGAAAGGGGGGGTAGATTTCCAGCATGATAACTATGTTAGCTAAAAGTCATTTACAAGAGTAAAAAATAGAAAATTTTATGATATTTAGGAGCGATATAGGAGACAGGATAATAAGAGTAGGGAAAAAGACAATATGTAAAAATGGAAAGACAATTGACCAAAATTTTAGACTTTAAACTTTATTTGTTAACAAATTGTTACAAAGATAGTAGTGATTGTATGAAAACCATGTTAGTGAAGATTGATCTTGTGTGTGAAGAGTGGCTTGCAGGGGAAGAAAGGAGCTAGACTGTAAACATTATTTATTAACAAATTATTATAAAGATAGTAGTGATTGTATAAAATCCATGTTAGTGAAGATTGATCTTGTGTGTGAAAGATGACTTGCAGACTCAAGAAAGGAGTTAGAGATAGTGGTTAGGAGACTTTTACAACAATCCAGGGCCATGTTGAAAATGACTTGGATCTAAGTCCTGGCAGTGAAAAGGAGACAAAGAAATCATAAGTTTTATTTAATATCACAGCTTGGTTATAGTAGAATTGTCTGTTGAAAGGCCAAGGAATGAACGGGGAAGAAGGGTGTCAACCTGTACTTTCAGTACTGGACACAATGTCCTGCATGAGAAGTCTATAATATATACCATAATAATATATAATTTATATTCCATAAGTATCACTCCTTTAAAATGTACAACCCTGTGGTTTATAGTCTATCCTCAGACTTATGCAGCAGTTGCCATGATCTAATATTAGAACATTTCCATCACCTCCAAAAGAAACCCCATATCTTTTGGGTATCATTACCTATGCCTTCTTTCCCTTAGTCCCTGGCAATCACTAATCTACTTTGTGTGTTTATGGATTTGCCTATTCTGGAAAACTGAGATGATGAAATAAGATAGTATAAGGCTTTTTGTGACTTGAGTTTTTTCACTTAGCATAATGTATTCTAGATTCATCTATATTATTACTTGTATCAGTACTTCATTGCAATTTATGGCCAAATAATATTACATTGTGATGATACTATATTTTGCTTTCTTATTCATTAGTTGTAGATGTTTGAGTTGCTTTCACATTTCAATTACTATAAACAATGCTACCATAAACATTTGTACAATTTTTATGTGGACACATGTTTTCAATCATCTCAGTATTATACTTCAGAGTGAAATTACTGGTCATATTGTAACTTGATTTTAACTCTTTAAGGAAATGCCAGATTTTTTCGAAGGCAGCTGTACCATATTGCATTCCTACAGCAATGTACACGAGATCAAATTTGTTCACATGTTCACCAACACTTGCCATTGTCTACTTTTTTATTATTAGCCATTCTAAAGTGTGTGAAGTGGTATCTCATTATTATTTGCTGTGCATTTCCTTGATGGCTAACGGTAAGGACAATCTTTCCATGTGCTTATGGGCCGTTTTTATATCTTCTTTGGAAAATATTCAAATCTTTTGCCTATTTCTTTTTTAAAAACGTATTATATTTTTAAAATTTTGATTTGGGGAGTACATATGTATTCATTACATGGGCATATCGTGTAGTGGTGGGGATTGTATCTTAGGTGGCCCAATCCCCAGAGAATGAACATTGTGTCCCATAGGTAGTTTCTGAAGTCTAAACTCCCTCCTTCCTCCTACCTTATTGGCTCCCAGTGTCTATTATTTCCATCTTTGAGACTATTTAGTTCCCACATATGAGTGAGAACATGCAATGTTTGGTTTTCTGTTAACTTAGGATGATGATCTCCAGCTCCATCCATGTTGCTGTAAAGGACATAAATGTGTTCCTTTTTAATGGCTGCATAATATTCCATGGTGTGTGTGTGTGTGTGTGTGTGTGTGTGTGTGTGTGTGTGTGTGTGTGTACCATATTCTAATTATTCACTGATAAGTTGATGGGCATTTGATTCCACATATTTGCAATTGTGAATTGTGCCGCAATGAACATGTGGGTACAGGTGTCTTCGTTATATAATGACCTCTGATCCTTAGGGTAAATGCCTAGTAGTGAGATTGCTGGATCAAATGGTAGATCTACTTTTAGTTATTTTAGTAATCTCCATACCACTTTCCATATAGGTTGTACTAATTTACACTCTCATCAACAATGTAAAAGTGGTTCCTTTCTCTGCATCTATTCCAACATCTATTGTTTTTTTTATTTTTAATAATGGTCATTCTGACTGGTATAAGGGGATATCTCAGTGTGGTTTTAATTTGTATTTCCCTGATGATGAATGATGCTGAGCATTTTTTTGTATGTTCGTAGGTCATTTGTGTATCTTCCTTTGAGAGATGTCTATTCATTTCATTTGTCCACTTTTTAATGAAGTTATTTGCCTTTTTCTTGCTGATTTGTTTGAGTTCTTTATAGATTCTGGTTATTAGTCCTTTGTCAGATGTATAGTTGGTGAATATCTTCTCCCATTCTTTAGGTTGCTTATTTGCTTTACTGATTATTTCTTTTGCTGTGCAGAAGCTTTTTAGTTTAATGAAGTCCCACTTAATTATTTCTGTTTTAGTTGCTTTTGCTTTCAGGGTTTTAGCCATAAATTCTTTGCTAAAGTTAATGTTCATAAGTGTTTTGGTTTCAGGTCTGAAATTTAAGTCTTTAGTTTATTTTGAGTTAATTTTTGTATATGGGGAGAGACAGGGATCAAATTTCATTTTTTTGCATGTAGTTATTCAATTTTCCCAGCAACATTTGTTGAATAGGGTGTCCTTTCCTAGTGTATGTTTTTATCTACTTTGTCAAAGATCAGAAGGTATTTGGGTTTATTTCTTAATTCTCTATTATGTACAATTGGTCCATATGTCTGCTCTTATACCAGTGCCATGCTGTTTTGGTAGTATACTTTGAAGTCAACTTTGTTCTTTTTGCTTAGAATTGCTCTGGATATTTTGACTATTTTTGGTACCATATGAATTTTATAACTTTTTTTTCTAATTCTGTAAAAAATGTCATTGTTAGTTTGATGGGGATTGAATTGAATCTGTAGATTACTTTGGGTAATATGATCATTTTAATGGTGATGATTCTTCTAATCCATGAACATGGGATGCTTCTCCATTAGTTTGTGGCCACTGTGATTTCTTTCATCAGAGTTTTGTAATCATCCTTGTAGAGATTTTTCACCGCCTTGGTTAAATATATTCCTAGGTATTTTAGCTTCTGTGCTGCTATTGTTAATGGAATTAAGTTCTTGGTTTGATTTTCAGCTTGGTCACTGTTGGCATATAGCAGTGCTACTGATTTTGTGTGTTAATTTTGTATCCTGAAACTTGACTGATTTCATTTATGAAGTCCAGGAGTCATTTGGAGAAGGCTATATCGTTGGCACACAGAGATAATTCGATTTCTTCTTTTCCTGTTTGGATACACTCTGTTTCTTTTGCTTGCCTGATTGCTCTGGCTAGAACTTCCAGTACTGTATTACATTGTAATGGTGAGAGTGGGCATCCTTGCCTTGTTCTAGTTCTGAGGGGAAATGTGTTCAACTTTTCTCCATTCAGAATGACACTGACTGTTCATTTGTCATATATATCTTTTATTATTTTGAGTAATGTTTCCACTATGCCTATTTTGTTGAGGGTTTTTATCATGAAGTAATGCTGGATTTTATCAAATGTTTTTTAGTGTCTATGGAAATGATCATATGCCTTTTTGTTTGTAATTATGTTCATGTAGTGGATCATAATTATTGACTTGTATATGTTGAACCACCTTTGCATCCCTGGGATAAAACCCACTTGGTTGTGATGTACTATTATTTTTTATGTGTGGTTGAATTCAGTTTGCTAATATTTTGTTGACAAGTTTTGTGTCTATGTTCATAAGGGATATTGGTCTGTAATTTTCTTTTGTGTGTGTCTTTTCCTGGCCTTGTAGAATGAGTTAAGCAAGATTGCCTCCACTTCAATCTTGTGGAATAGCTTCAGTAAAATTGGTAACAGTTCTTCTTTGAGGTTTTGGTAGAATTCAGTGGTGAGTCCATCATTTCCTGGATTACTATATTTTTGGTGTGGGGGGACTTCTAATTTCTCTTTTAATCTCCTTACTCATTGTAGGTCTGTTCAGTGTTCCTATTTTGTCTGAATTCAAGGTTGAGGATTATATATTTCCAAGAATTTATCCATTGCCTCTAGATTGTCGAGTTTGTTTGCATAGAGGTGTACATAAATTCTTGGATGATCTTTTGAATTTCTGTCATATCAATTGTAATGTCTTTTTCTTTTTCATTTCTGATTGACCTAATTTGAGTCTTCTCTCTTAATTTTTAAATTAATCTAGCTAGTGGTCTACCAATTTTGTTTATCTTTTCAAATAACCAATTTGTTGTTTAATTGATTGTTTTTTTTAAAATTTCACTGAATTCTTCTCTGATCTTTGTTATCTATTTTTTTTCTTCTACTAGCTTTGAATTTGGTTTGCTTGTATTTTTCTAGTTCATCCAGGTATACTGTTAGGTTATCAATATGTGATCTTTCAGTCTTATTAATGTAGGTCTTAAGTGCTATTAATTTTTCTATTAGCACAGCCCAGAAGTTTTGATAACTTGTCTCATTTTTGTCATTCATTTCAAGGAATTTTTTTGGTTTTCATCCTGATTTCATTGTTGACCCAAGGATTATTAAGTAGCAAATTATTTAACTTCCATCTCTGTTTGATTTTGATAGTTTTTCATAGAGATAATTTCTAGTTTTAATCCACTGTGGTCTGAGATGGTGCTTGAAATGATTTCAATTTTTAAAAACTTATTGAGGCTTGATTTGTGACCTTATCACAATCTATGTGATATCTTGAAGAATGTTCCATGTGCTGATGAGAAAAATGTGTATTCTGTAGTTTTAGGATGGGACATTTCGTAGTTATTTGTTAGTTTCATTTCCAGTTGGAACATTAACTCTAATGTTTCTTTGTTGTCTTTCTGCATTGAAGATCTGTCTATTGCTGTAAGTGGAGTTTCGACATCTCTCACTATTGTTGTATTGCTGTTTATCTCTTCTTTTTAGGTCTTCTTTTTAGGTCTAAAGCTGGGGGTTCTGATGATATATATATATATATACAAAACTGCTATGTCTTCTCATTGGATAGAACCCTTTATCATTACATGATAGTCATCTTTGTCTCTTTTTTACTGTTGTTAATTTAAAGTCTGTTTTATCTGATATGAGAATGGCTACTTCTGCTCATTTTTGATTTCCATTTGCATGGATAATTTTTCTCCACCCATTTATATTGAGTCTATAAGAGTCTTTGTGAGTTAAGTGGGTCTCTTGAAAGCAGCAGAATTTAAAAAACCTTTTCTGCCAGTCTATATCTTTTTAGTGGAGCAATGAGACAATTTATGTTCAGGGCTAATAATTATATGTAAGGTACTATTCTATTGATCACACCTGGTGAATGTTATGTTTATTTATTTTCTTTATTGTGTTGTTGATTCATAATGTCTGTTAACTTTATGATTCCAGCATTTTTCTACTGCTGTATTTTGTCCTGCTGTTTCAGTATTTAAAACTTCTTTGAAAATTTATTGTGGAGCCAGTCTAGTGGTGACAAATCCTCTCAGTGTATGCTTGTCCGTGAAAGACCTCTTATCTCCTTTGTTTATAAAACTTAGTTTTGCAAGACACAAAATCCTTGACTGACAGTTATTCTGTTTGAGGAGATTGAAGATAGGACCCCACTCCCTTCTGAGAAGTCTGCTGTTAGTATGATAGGTTTATCTTTACAAGTTATTTGATGTTTTTTTCCTCACTTCTCTTAAAATTCTTTCCTTCACATTATTAACTTTGCATAGTCAGATGATTACATGCCTTGGAGATGACTTTTAGAAATAAATATTCTGGGAGTCTTTGGGCTTCTTGTATCTGGATGTCTTCTTGTATTTTCTTCTTGTATTTTCTTGTCTTCTTGTATCTTCTTGTCTCTGGCAAGGCCAGGGAAGTTTTCCTCTTCCTCCATTATTCCCTCAAATAGATTTCTCAAACCTGCTGCTTTCTCTTTTTCCTCAGGAACACTTATGATTCTTAGGTTTAGACATTTTACATAACTTCACATTTCTTGGACTTTGTTTTATTTTCTTGATTCTTTTTTTCTGTATTGTTTTCTGATTGAGTTAATTTAAAAGCCTTTCCTTTAAGTTCTGAGAGATCCTTTCTTTTGCTTGTTCTAATCTACTAGTAGAACTTTCCACTGCATTTTGTACTTCCCTACATGCTTCTTTGATTTCCAGATTTTTTTTTGTATCTATCTCTTTAGAGAATTTTTCATCCATGTCCTGAAATTGTTTTTTTCCTTTTCTTTTCTGTATGTTGGTTTTCAACTTTCTCCTAAATTTCATTGACCAATTTTATCATCAACTTTTTGAATTCTGTTCATTACTGAAGAGTTGGTGTGGTCTTTGGGGGGTTTTGGATTACTCTGTTTTTTCATATTGTTAGAATTATTTTTCTGACTCCTTCTCATTTGGATAGAAAATTTATTCTTATTTGAGTTTGGCAGGGGGCTAATGTAGGTACTGTAGGGTTCCTTTGGTTATATATAACCTTGCTGTGGTAAGTTTTTCAGTTGTCAGATGTGGCAGCCCTGTAGACAGGCTCAGGGTGTCCAGAGTGGCTGGAGTGGCTTGAAAAGTGTTGTATCTGAGACATTGTATCTAATGTGGTTGACTGTATAGCACTTCTGGCCAGTAGGCAGAACTTGTGGGAGAGAGTCAGCTATAATGGTGGTTGTAGGGTTCTTGGTGAATGTTACTCCAAGGAAATACCCAGCCAGCCTAGACTGAGTGTGAGACTTTGGGAATTTCCCAAGTTTTCTGTCTGTTTTGAGTCATCTCGGGTAATGCATGGGGAAGGAGCTGAAGTACCCCACAAGGGTGCACTTTTAGCTATTGCAGTGGACAGGGAACCCAGGCCACTGAGGTAATGCTGTTGTGAGCAGGCTCAGAAAAGTTCATAAGGGTAGTGAGAGGTTGCTATTGAAACATGATCCTCCTGGCTCCTATCTTAACCTCAGGCAATCTGATCTCAGTGTTCAAGTGCAGCATGCCTCAGGGCTTCAGATGTTCTCAGGAAATCTGTCCAGCAAGGAACTGTCTGTATTTGTGGAGTTTCCCCTTGGGGACTGTTCCCTCCCAAGCTGGCTGGAAAATAGCCTCTCTATCCTGCCAGGGTTGAGTTCCTGGAAAATGGTGACTAGCACGGCTCAAGGCTTTTTTCCTACACCATGTTATGGCAGAACATGGTTCTGGGGAAGGCAGTTTCCCATGAGAGGCTCGGGTCCCAGTAGGCCCATGGAGCCTTACAAGTTTGCAGCAGGATCACAGAACTCTCGAATTCATGTCACTCGCCTTACCTACTGTGTCTAAAGACTGTGGTGGACTGCGGTGGTGCAGAAGAGAGTCTGGCCAGTTTCAGCGTAGGTTGGTGAATTTTTTTCTTCTTCTTTAAGTGGTTATTATCACTCCTTTGGAGGCTCTTGGGGGCATGCTGCTAGATCTGTTCCTTTCTGGGTGCTGAGGAAACTCTCTCTATCTTGGTTTACTCCATAGAAGAAATTCACTCTTGCTGCCTCATGGTGGCAAAATTGATCCAGAATCTCTTTGCCCATTTCTTAACTGGATTGTTTGTCTTTTTGTTGTTGAGTTGTAAGAGTTCTTTATATATTCTGCATACTAAACTTTTATTCCATATATGATTTTCAAATATTTTCTATTTTGTGATTTTTTTTCATTTCTTGATGGTATTCTTTGATGTACAAATTTTAAATTTGATAAAGTCTGATTTACTTTCTTTTTTCTTTTTTCATTGCTGCTTTTGGTGTCACATTTAGAAACCATTGCCTAATCCCAGGTCATAAAAGTTTATTCCTATGATTTTCCTAACTTTTTAATAGTACTAGCCCTTACATGTAAGTAGATGATCATTTTAAGTTAAGTTTTGGATATAGAAAGTGGTGAGAGTCCAAAATGAATATTCAGTTGTCCAGTACCATTTGTTGAAAAGACTGTAATTTACCCATTAATATCTTGGCATCCATATGGTAAAATTAATGTACTATATTTGTAACAGTTTTTCACCAGATTCTCAATTCTATTACATTGCTCTATATGTCTATGTCAATATTACTATTGTCTTGTGGTAAGTTTTCTTTTTTCAAATCGGTATTATTTAATATTTGCTCACCATTCTTGAAAGACCAGGGGGAACGGTGTTCTGTGGTAAGGATGGAGAAAGAGGTTCTCTAAGGAAAGTCTTCAACCTCTCCACTTTTCAGGACAGGTCAGTTGTGGTCCCAAACTTGGACATCCCAACTCAAGCAGTCCCCAGCCATTACCCTATTTGGGGACACCCTCCTTACAATGCATTTTCAGCATGGAGCCATTAGTCAAGTGTGTTCTTGGGGATCTTACCACTCTTTGGTATAGATGGGAAGGCATTGACTTCCTTTAGATAATTTTTTTAAAGGAGTGTACACCCTTAATTTCATTTCCGTTGATAATTTAGTGTCTTGGTGGAATTTGAGCACCCTACAATATGACTTCCACCTGGGCCTGCATGGGCTCTGTTCTGCTGTGTCACCCTGCCAGTCTTCCTGGTGCTCATGATCTCCACTGCCTGAGTTCCACTATGGAGACCTAACCGCAGAGGTTGATCTTTTATTTTTAAACACTGCTTCATGCTTGATTATGTGTCTTGGTTATTCTTCAGTGTCTTCTTTTGTTTTAATTTTTTTATTTTGAAGATGTGGGGTACAATTCAGGGTCAGAAATACAAATGTTCATTATGTAGGTACCCTTGTTGATGAGGTGTGCCACTCCTTTTCCCTGGCAATTTCCCACTACTGCCAATCCCTTTCTTATAGTATTATGATAATTGTTCAAGGTCCACTTAGGAGTGAGAACATGTGGCAGTCAGTACTTTGTTCTTGTGATAGATCACTCAGTATTAAGCCTCTAAATCCTGATCAAGGTGCTGCAAAGTTCATAATTTTGTCCTTTATAGCTGTGTGATATTCCATCTTGTGTGTGTACCACATCTTTTCTGTCCAGTCCTCTTTTGATGGGCAGCATGGTTGGTTCCATGTTTTTGCTTTTGTAAATAATGCTGCAATAAACATGCATGTGCAGGTATCTATTTCATAGAGTGATTTGAGTTCCTCTGGATATATTCGCAGTTAGAGAGACTGTGGTGTCATATGGAAGGTCGACTTTTAGATCTTTTAGGAATCCCCAAACCATTTTCCACAGAGACTGTACTAGTTCACACTCCCACTAACAGCATAGAAGTGTTTCCGTTTCCCCACATCCTCTCCAGCATCTGTTGATTTTTGAGTTATCGATGATGGCCATCCTGACTGGAGTTAGGTGGTATCTCAGTGTCCTTTTAATTTGCATTTCTTTGGTGACTAGTGAGGCTGAGCATTTTTTCATGTATCTATTGGCTGCTTGTATGTCTTCTTTTGAGACATTTCTATTCAAATTTTTTACCCACTTCATACTGGGGCTGTTTGTTTTTTTCTTTTCGTCATGTTTGATTTCCTTGTAGATCTTAGATGCTAGGCCTTTGTCAGACATACAGTTGGCAAATATCTTTTCTCAGTCTGTGAGCTATCTCCCTGCTCTCTTGATGGTTTATTTGGCTTTGCAGAGCTTGTCAGTTTGATGAGGTCTCACCTGTCTATCTTATCTCTTGTGGCATGGGCACTTAGGATTTTGATCAGGAATTGGTTGCCAGTTCCAATTTCCATAAGGGCTTCTCCTGCATTTTCTAAGGTTCTTATAGCTTGAGGTTTTACATTTAGAAGTTGATCTTTGTGTATGGTGATAGATAGGGGTCTTTTTTAATCTTCTGCATGCGGTCAGCCAGTTTTCCCAGCACCATTTACTGAATAGGTTCTCCTCTCTTCAGTGGTTGATGGTGGAGGCTTTGTTGAAAGTTAGAATCCTTCAGATTGGTTCTTCCTTTTCAAGATTGTTTTGGTTATGCTGGGATTTTGACAGGAATTCTTCTGAATCTGTAAGTCAGTTTGGGGAATTGTTGCCATCTTGCAATATTAAGTTTTGCAATCCATGAACACAAGATATATGAGATGTCTTTTGATTTATTTAGATCTTTTAATTTTTCTGAAGGATGTTGTGTTGTTTTCAGTGTATAAGTCTCACATTAACTTTGTTAAATTTAATCCTAACTACTTTTGTGCTATTATAAATAGAATTAATGCTTTAATTTCATTTCTATATTTAGAAATTGCTAATATAGAGAAGCACAGTGGATTTTCATATCCAATATTGTACACTGATCTTGTAATCTCCAATATTGCTGGTTTTTCAGTTATAACAGTTTTTTTGGAAGGGTGTAAATTCTTATATACAAGATAGTAACATAATCAAAGAGATGGCCTTACTATTTTCTAATCACAATGCCTTATATTTTCTCTAGCTAACACCTTTTGCGTTTTTTTAACATTTTTTTAATTTTAAAATTGTGGGGTACAGTTAAGGGTTAGGTATACAAATATGCATTGTGCAGGTACCCTTGTTGATGAGGTGTGACCCCCCCGTCTCCCGACTGATGTCGACTACCGTTAATCCCATCTCCCTTCCCCTCCCTGCCCCACCCCAGCCAACACCTTCTAAACAAAGTTGAGTAGAAGAGGCAAGAATGGACACCCTTGTCTTGTTTCTGTTCATAGATAGAAAGCATTAGTTCTCTTTCCATTAAGTTCAATAGTATCTTTGGGGTTTTCAAAGATGACCTTATCAAGTTAAGGAAATTATATTCCATTTCTGGTTTACTGGTTTTACTTAAATCATAGATTTTGTCAATTGCTTTTTGTGTATCTATTGAGAAGACTATGTGTTATTCCTCCTTTATTCTATTAATGACATATTACATTAACTGATTTCCATATGTCAAACTAAGCTTGCATTCTTAGAATAAATCCTCCTTAGTCATGGTGTATAGTGCCTTTTATATCATGATGATTTGAGTTAATCATATTTTGTATGAGTTTTAACATTTATATTTATAATGGGTATTGGTCTATAGTTTGTGTGTGTGTGTGTGTGTGTGTGTGTGTGTGTGTGTGTGAGAGAGAGAGAGAGAGAGAGAGAGAGAGAGAGAGAGAGAGAGATCTTTAATTAGTTTTTGTGTCAGGATAATACTAGCATCATAGAATAATTGGGGTATAATTCCCTTTTATTTTGGAAGAGTTTGTGAAAGAATGGTGTTACTTCTTCTTTAAATGTTTGGTAGAATTCAAGAGTGAAGTCACCTGGGCTTGGATTTTTCTTTGTGGGAAGTTTTAAAATTGCAAATTCAGTCTCTTTTTACAGATCATCTCAGTTTTTTCTATTTCTTTTGGAATCAGCTTCAGTAGTTTGTGTCTTTATATAAATTTGTCTATTTCATCTAAGTTATCTAACCTAATAACATAAGTTGGTAATAGCAATCATTTATAATCCCTTCTATGTCTGTATGGTAGCAATTTTTCTTCTTTCATTCCTATTTTTAATAATTTCTTTTTAAAAACTTAATTAGTTTAGACAATAGTTTGTTATTTTTATTTTAACTTTTTCCACTGTTTTTTAAAAAAATTTTATTATAAAGACATGAGATACATTTCAGGGTTAGGTATATAAACATTGATCATGTAGGTACCCTTGTTGATGAGGTATGCCTCTCCCTCCCCTAGTAGTTTCCCTCAACTACCAATCCCACCACCTCTCCCCTGACAGTTTCCCACTACTGCCAATCACTTTCTTATAGCATTATAATTGTTCAAGGTCCATTTATGAGTGAGAACATATGGAACACTCTTCTTTGTTTCTGTGATAAATCACTGAGTATGATTGATTCGAATCCATCCAATCACTGCAAAGTCCATATATTTGTCTTTCTTTATGGCTGCATAATATTCCATTGTGTATATGTACCACATTTTTGTATCCAGTCCAGTTTTGATGGGCAACATGATTGGTTCCATGTTTTTGCTATTGTAAATAAAGCTGCAACAAACATATGTGTGCAGGTATCTTTTTTGTAGAATGATTTGAGTTCCTCCAGGTATATTCCCAATAGGGGAATTGCTGGGTCATATGGAGGGTCAATTTCTAGTTCTTTCAGGAATAGCCACACTGTCTTCCAAAGAGCTTGTACTACTTTGCATTCCCACCAGCAACATAGAAGCATTCCTTTTTCTCCACATCCTCGCCAGCATCTGTTGTTGTCTGTTTTATTAATGATGGCCATTCTTACTGGGGTTAGGTGGTCTTTCAGTGTTGTTTTGATTTGCATTTCTCTGATGATGAATGAGGCTGAGCACTTTTTTGTGTGCCTGTTGGCTGCCCATATATCTTCTTTTGAGAAGTGTCTATTCATGTCTTTTGTCCACTTTTTAAAGGGGTTGATTGTTTTTTTCCTTTTAGCATGCTTGAGTTCCTTGTAGATCCTAGATGTTAGACCTTTGTCGGATATGCAGTTGGCAAATATTTTTTCCCATTCTGTGGACTGTCTCCCTGCTGTCTTGATGGTTTCTTCTGCTTTGCAGCAGCTCGTTAATTTGATGAGGTCCCATTTGTCTACTTTATTTCTTAAGATATTGGCCTTTAGGGTTCTGAATAGGAATTGGTTCCCAGTTCGAATTTCCATAAGGATGTCTCCTGTATGTTCTAAGAGTCTTATAGTTTGAGGTTTTACGTTTAGGTCTTGATCCATTTAGAGTTAATTTTTGTGTATGGTGATAGGTAGGGGTCCTGTTTCAATCTTCTGCATGTGGTCAGCCAGTTTTCCCAGCACCATTTACTGAATAGGGTCTCCTCTCCCCAGTGGTTGTCATTAGAGACTTTCTCAAAGATGAGTTGGTTGAGGAATTGAGGCTTTGCTTCCAGAATCTCTAACCTGTTCCATTGGTCTATGTGCCTGTTCTTGTACTGTTACCAAGCTGTTTTGATTACTGTAGGCTTATAGTAAAGTTTGAGGTCTAGAAATATGATACCTCCTGCTTTTTTTCTTTTGCTAAGGATTGTTTTGACTATTCGTGGTTGTTTATGTTTCCACATGAATTTCTGTATTATCATTTCCAGGTCTGAGAAGATGTTGGTAGCTTAATGTATATTGCGTTGAATCTGTAGATTGCCTTTGGAAGGATGGACATCGTAATGATGTTGACTCTTCCTATCCATGAGCATGGAATATTTTTCCATTTGTTTGTGTCTTCTTGGTCTTCTTTAAGCAGTGTTTTGTAATTTTCATTGTAAAGGTCTTTCACTTGTCTGGTTATGAGATAACTTTTTTTTGGTGGCTATTGTGAATGGGATTGTGCTTTTTATTTGGATCTCTGCCTGCTTGTTGTTGGTGTAAAGGCATACAACTGTCTTTGGCATATTTTTTTTTGTACCCTGAGACTTTTCCAAAGTCCTTTATCAGTGCAAGCAGGTTTTTGGCAGATTCTCTTGGATTTTCAAGTTATAGAATCACATCATCAGCAAAGAGGGATAACTTGACTTCCTCTTTTTCTATTTGGATACCCCTGATTTCCTTCTCTTGTCTAATTGCCTGAGCTAGGACTTCCAACACAATACTGAACAAGAGGGATGAGAGTGGGCAGTCTTGTTTTGTTCCAGTTTTCAGGGGAAATGATTGTGGTTTCTGTCCATTTAGCAATATGTTTGCTGTGGGTTTGTTGTAGATGGCTCTTACTATTTTGAGGTATGTTCCTTCTATATCTAGGTATTTGAGGGTTTTTATAAAGAAGTGATGCTGGATTTTATAAAAAGCTTTTTCTGCATCTAATGAGATAATCATGTGGTTTTGTTTTTATACCTGTGGATGTATTTAATTACATTTATGGTCTTGCGAATGTTGAACCAGTCGTGCATCCTGAGGATGAAACCTACTTAGTCATGGTAGATGATTTTTTAGATGTGTTTTTGGATCCGATTTGCTAGAATCTTGTTGAGGATTTTTGCATCTATGTTCATAAGAGATATTGGCCTGTAGTTCTATTTCTTTATTGAATCTTTACCCAGTTTGAGTATCAGTGTAATATTAGCTTCATAAAATGATTTGGGGAGAATGCCATCTTTCTCAATTGCCTGCAATACTTTCAATAGGATGGTATCAGCTCATCCTTGTACATTTTGTAGAATTCTGCTGGAAACCATCTGGTCCAGGGCTTTCTTTGTTAGGTAGTTTTCATATGACAGAGTCAATTTCCTGGGTTCTTATTGGTCTATTTAGTGTGTCAAGTCTTCTTGTTTTAACCTTGGATGTTGTGTGATGTCAGAAAGTCCTCTATTTCATCTAGATTATCAAGTTTGTTTCTATATAGGTGTACACAGTAATCTCTGATAATCTTTTTTATTTCTTCAGGGTCAGTTGTGATTTGATCTTTTGTATTTCTGATTGTGTTTATTTTTCTTGATCATTCTGGCTAGGGGCCCATCAATCTTGTTAATTCTTTCAAAGAACCAGCTTTTTGTTTTGTTGATGTTTTCTATGATATTTTTGTCTTCTATATCCTGTATTTGGGCTCTTATTTTTGTGATTCGGATTCTTCTGCTAAAGTTGGGGTTTTGGTGATCTTCTCTTTCCAGCTCCCTTAGGTGATTTGTTAGGCTCTCCTCTTCTGATCTTTCCATTTTCTTGATGTGTGCTTGTAGAAATATAAATTCCCTCTTAGAACTGATTTCATGGTTTCCCAGAGGTTTTGGTAAGATGATTCTTCGTTTTCATTTGTTTTCTGGAATCTTTTAATTTCTTCTTTGAGTTCAGTGTTTACCCAGTCGTTGTTCAGCATCATGCTGTTTAGTGTCCATGTCTTTGTGGACTTTGGGGAAATATTGTTGGTTTTGATATTTATTTTTATTCCACTGAGAATGTGCATGGCAAGATTTCAACCTTATGGAGTTTGTTTATGTTTGATTTATGGCCAAGGATGTGATCAATCTTGGAGTATGTTCCATGTGGTGATGAGTAGAATGTATATTCTGTGGTTGTTGGGTGGAATAATCTGTAGGTATCTACTAAATCCATTTTAATTTTTTTAAAACACACTTTGGGATTGTTAATTTTTTTGATTGCTGTTAAAGAGTTGTATTTCATTTATTTATGCAGAAATAAATTATTTTTCGCCTTCTGTTTGCTTTGTTTTTGGCTTTCTATACTTATTTTTATCTTAATGTTATAGGTTAACATGAATTTGAGATATTTATTCTTTTTTAGTATGAGCATTTTCAGATATAATTTTATTTCTAAGCACACTTTTATCTGTATCCCATAAATTTTGATATCTTGTGTTTTCATTTGTATCATCTCAAGATGTTTTCTAATTTTTCTTATGACTTACTCTTTATCTGGTTACTTAGAAATATATCGCTTAATTTTCACATATATTTAAATTTTCTAAGTTTCTTTCTTGTATTATTTTCTAATTATATTCCATTGTAGTTGGATAACAAATTTTATATCATTTCAATTATTTTGCATTTCACTGAGTCCTCTTTTATGGAATAGCATATGATTTATCCTGAAAAATGTTCTATGTATACTTGAAAATAATATGTTGTTGGGTGGAGTTTTCTATAAATGTGTTAGATTTTGTTGGCTTATAATATTATTCAAGTCTTTAATTTACTCACTGACTTTTGGCCTGGCTCTATCTATTATTGAAAATGGGATATTCAGGTCTCCAACCAGTTAATTTTTTGATCTGTGACAAATATTACTATTTCTTATACTTATGCAGTTGTTATTTATTTTGTTAGGTAATATAAAAGCAAATTTTTCATGCCTGTTGTGTATTGTGAGTTGTATTACCCCAAATATTGTCAATTTGGTTTCTTTTGCCCATACAGAAAATTTCAGTACTGTTTAACATTTAAAAAGCTATAATATATAAAATTCCTTTGTATCCTGAATCTCTTGCAAATAATGTGAGAGAAAACCACTGAGCTGTTGTTCTGCCACTCTGTGTAGCAACTGCTATCAGTTTGCAGATCTGTGATATTTCATGTAGGTCACCTTGTTCTCTGCCCTTAGCTGTAGTGAGGAACACTGGAATAAAATAGCCTCCTGGTTTTATTCCCCAAATCCACTAAGTGTCAGAGGTATAATATTTCACTTTAGAGGATGTGGGGTGGGAATCTCAAAAACTATAAAATTTCCTTATGGAGTTTGAACAGTTTTTTTTTTCTATGATGATTGAGAATTTAGAAAACAATGTTTGAAAAAGAGGAGTGCAGTATGCAGCAGTTAGTTAAAAAGAAAGAGTAACGTTGAGGGGTAGGTGAGAAGAGACATAGGAGTGAATAAGAGTGGGAGCAATAAATTCGCAAATAATTAGAAATTTAAACAAGGATAATAATAAAACAGAGATGTGAATCTTAGTTAATTTTTATAGTTAAGGCTATAGTTAGCATTAGTGAGTTTTAAAAATCTGTAGAAAACGTTTGCCTTTTATATTGAGGCCTAACAAATGTTTAGAAATAATTGTGCCTGGTACAGTTCTACTGCTTAACAATTTGCAAACAGAGTTTTATTTAATTCCCTTGTGTATGCTATTAGTTATATATCAGGCATCCACTCCACATTTTTCAGATCCAAGAAACTGAAGTTCAGAGAGTCTTGAGAACTCATCTTAGTTACAAGGTGTTAGAGAATAAATTTAAGTTCATGTCTACACAATTGCAAAGCCCATTGTTGTTCAGAAAATGTTTTGTCAGTGGTTCTCCATAGAGCTACTACCACTTCTTAGGTAGTATTTTGCAAATTTGGGGGGGGAAGATTTTATTATCACAGTGATCACAGGGTGCTAATAATATTCAGAGCAGAAAATCACAGCACAGTATTCCTATGTTATTGGAGTCACCAGTATGCCATTACTCTGGTGGTTTGTGATTTCAGTTTCCTGTTTGTGATGATTCTAATTGCAAGTATATGAATATTTTGTTATGTTTTCTAGGTAGTCATACTGATAACTTATATAGTAAAATACATACTTTATAATGAAAATTTTTAAATTTTTTGCATTACAGTTAGAAGCATTGTATATATTTGTTTTGGTTTTTAAGTGTGTGTGTGTGTGTGTGTGTGTGTGTGTGTGTGTGTGTGTGAAGATGAATTTCCTTTCAAGATATAAGGGATAAAAATCAGAGTAATTTTTATAAAAAAGGATTAGATATGATTAGTGTTATGAAGTAATAGCTAACTGGTAGCTTTTTATATCGATTATATTCCTTAATTCTCAAATAATTTTGTTAGGGTAGGTACTATTGTCTTCATCTTATGAATGCAGCAATTGAGGGCCATAAGATTAGGTGCTTACCAATGAATACACACACAACTAATATGTGACATAATCATTATCCAACATAGGTCTGTATGAGGCTATAGACTTTACTTGTTCCTCTGTGCCTGTCTCAGTTCTTATTCAGTAGAAGAGAGACAGAGGGACAGAAAAGAGAAAGAGACATACACCTATTAATGTTTATTGGATTATTGTTACTCTGTGACAGGAATGATTGGTGGTTTAACCAAAACTCTTATGTGTATAACCTTTTTATGGGTTTTTATTTTAAATAACAGTGCCTGTTCCATATAAATCTTTAGTCAATCTTACCTACAGTCTTAATTACTAAGTATTGTATTTCTAAGTTATTATCCCAAATCCACTTTTCTTAAAAAGTTGTTCTGTTGATGGAACAACGTAGGCATCTAGTTGACAGGTGGGACACAAGTAGACTTAGTGAAATTGAACATAAGTGGAACTTTAAAAAGTTTCTTAAATAATAAAATTTATTTTGTTTTTTTGTAGAGCCGGGTCTTATTTTGTGGCCCAGACCGGTCTCAAATTCCTGAGTGAAGGCAATCCTCCCACCTCAGCCTTCCAAAGTGCTGGGATTCCAGGCATGAGCCTTAAATTATAATTTTGTGACTTGTCTAAGGTACAAAACTTAGTCTGTTTCAGAGCTATAGCCATGACCCAAAATGTTACATAATATGAAACAATTGTTGGACTAGATAGGACCTAACTTTCTCTCATCAGTTGTAAAATTATTTATGTGCAGATAATTAGTAGGATTTTGTTCTCTGACCTGCCTCAATCTCACTCTTAAAATTATAGATGAGCAAATGCTATATAATTATTTTAAACTTATATTTCACTGTCCATAATGGAAATATTATTTTTTAAATATTTAATGTTTTCTTTGTGACAAGCAGGCAAATATTTATTTCTCTGATAATTTTAATATACAATGTGGATATAATTTTTCTTTTTTAAAAAATGTGGATATATTTATTCTTCTCTCAAAGTACAAGTGTTTTAATTAAAGTTCTCTGCCTTTGGCATTTGGGCATCTCACACTTTTTAATATCAAAATATAAATTGCATTTACCATTATTTTTTGCTTTTTTAAAAAACTACAACTTTTATTACTTGAGACAAATAATATTATGACAAACAATTGTGGATGAAGCTATACATTCAATGTATCAAGAATGACATAGTATTATATTCAAAGACATTCTTCCTTATGAATATTCATGGAAATAAATATTGGGGTCAAACTATTTTGGGACTTTCAATGTGAATGTTCTCTTAATGTGTATAAGTTAAATGTTTTGAGCCAGTTATTTTCTGTTACAGTTATTTTCAAGATGAAGGAAAAGATAGTGTTATTTCTACAATGGATTTATCCGGAGGAAAATTTATATATTAATATATCTTTCTTTACAATCAAATGTCTTTAGCACAAATCATGGATGTTATTATTGTCTGAGACCTGAGACTCTTTCAAAGTGGAGAGAGAGGTATTTGCAAATGCTCAAGAAAGAAAAATTTGAAATTGTCTAAATAATTATTTCTTAGCCAATACAAAATATTACTGAACGAATATAGGAAAGAGAAAAAGGCAAGCTCAAATATGAAGTACAGATAGTTGTTAAGGACAAAATCCTTATTTTATAATGTTATTTTATAGAGAGGGAAATGTATGTGTGATCATATAAACATTAATAAATTAATATATGCTGTTAAATGTCATGTCTTTGTAGTGGTAAATTGTCTACTTTTTATGTATCTATAGCTTAGAAATATTTACTTAGAAATTGATTTAGATTTAGTCATAAATTTCAATTTCTAATCAAATTTCTAACTCAGTTTCTATTGAATACATCTTTTTTGCTTTTATCTCTTTTTTTTTTGGTAGGTTTGTTTGTATGGCTAGCAGGTATTATTCAGAAAGTGATTTGAATAAAAATATTGCAGAATATGTTCCCCGAATAAAATTTAAAAGATGAAATAGATAAATGCAGCAATTATACAGATAAAGAAAACCCTCCACTTAAGTCAAAAATAATGGCCAGCAATTTGCTAAGAGAAAAAACTGCAATGCCTCACATAAAATTTTCTGGGATGATAAGGAAATAGGTGTTTTAGTTAAAATGAGCATGATTGTTGGCTTAATTATATTCATTTTCTAAATGTATTGTGAGTTCTTATTTTGTAGACTGAGACAGTCTAAACAATTTCTGGGCAATCAACCCTCTGGAGGCTTAGATTTCATAGTGTAAAAATGAATGTGCTATCTGTTGCATTACACTCTTTAAATAAAACCCTGATTACCTATGCAACAAGGACCACAGAGGGCACAGAATAGAATTATGAAATCAGTTATGCAATATGCATTTAAAACAGAAGCAACTCTGCCTAAATAACCCAGGAGGAAGAAAAGGACGTCTCCACAAGGGCAGGGAAGCACAAAATAACTGTAAAGTAACCAAGAACTCCTCAATGCACACTAAATTGGTCATCATCATTTTAATTAGCTGACTGTACTTTTAAAAGGCATTTGCTTTTGTAGGTAGATGTGTAAAGTCTGTTCTAAAGGGGTCATTTATTAATTTGCCTAAAGATTATTTCTTGCAACAAAAACCTAACAGATTTAGCAAAATGAAGCTTTAACTAACAGGATCTGAAATTGCCAGTTACTTTTAAATTTCCAAACCTTTCCATTGTGTATTGCACCAAAAATTTCCCCACTAATGATCTTTTCTTATGTTCAGGATTTTAGAACTCGAAGTCCAATAAAATTTTCTTTAATCATTGTTGTTTTGGTTGCTGAGAACCTGGTTTTTTTTAATATATGTTGTTTTCAATTTGACCATGTTTAGATCTGTACTCTACTCTTGCCCTCTAGAAAGACTTTGCCTGACTGCCTCATTTAAATTCCAAGCCAATTACTCTCTTTTCCCTGTACTTAATTTTTCTTCAATGACTCATTACCTCGTTTATTTGTTTTCTCAGTAGAAATTATGCTTCATAAGGGCGAGGACTTTGTTCAATGCTGTCACCATTGAGCCTAAAATAGTGTCTACCATATTGTAGGTGCTCAATAAAAATGTGTTAAAGGAATGAATAAAAAAAAGCTGGACACACTGAATTCATTTCAATTCACCTTCAAAATGGTTTTTTTTTAAAGTTACCTAATCATCAACTTCACTGCACTTCTATCTTAGTGTTACCTCTGTGAGTGTTCTCTGCAATCATTCAGCATTGTCTTAATTCAAATCTTTATTTGCTCATACTAAGACTATGCAACAACCTCTTGGGGTTATTTTTGGTTTCAGACAGTATCAACTTCATTCTAGCTCTACAATACTGCTATACGTCTTTTAAAAATAATTTTTAAAAAAGAATCATGTCACCACTCCAACCTAACCTTCCAGTAGTCCCACATTCCCCAAATGGCATATGAGACTTTAAATGTTGCTCTTGCCTGGACACAGGATGAGGATGTATGGTGTACATTTCTGTCCTTTTGGTAAGATTGCATGTTATTCATTAAAATGTAAAACATGCTTATGCCTTGTCTCAGCAAAAATTTTTCGAAGGCCATTTTTATTTTTAGTAAAAGTACTGGTACGGTACTGACATAAATACCCAAGAGTGCTTGGCATAGCTTTGCTTGTAATTGCAACAAATTAGAAGCAATCTGAAATCTGATTGTGCATCAAAAGGCAATGATAGATCTGTATAATGGATCATTATGCAGGTATCACAAAAGATTAAATATATATTTATATACTAAATAAAAGGAATCTCCATGCACACATGGACATGTACTTAACCTGGAGGAAAAATTCAGTTTCAGAGTAAAGTCTCTAATTATCTCATTGTTTCTAAAGAAAAAGAGAGGGAGAAAGAATATGGAAGACAAAGAGACTGAAACAGAGAAAGGAGGGAGAGCATATTATAAAAATAAATTTGAGCTTTGAACATGATTTCCTAATCAAAATAATAAAAATTGCTCTATTATAATATATTCACCTTAAACGTGTAGGAAATATAGAATCTGAGATGTAGAAAGGGCTTCAAATACATAATTTTTTTGTATTAATGTGAAAGCTGATATAGAAAAGTGTTACTTTGACAAATGTCACATAGTATGCTCAAGGTAGAATTAGGGGTAACCTTATACTTTTTGACATTTAGGCTGGTAATCTTTCCAATGAGCCTTATTGCCTCTCAAGGAGAATATTTGCTTCTTGTTTGAGCTTAATTTTGCCTAATTTTCAAATAAATTATAATGTCAATTATATGCAGAACCAGAGAATACTTTGTCAAGAATAAAAATGTCACCAAAAAGCCAAAATAATTAGCATTGTATTGATTTAATTTGAAGAAGGAACTATAACTTTTTCATAAAAGTGTTATTAAAAATTACAATTAGATAAGATAATGAATTTTAATAAACTTTAACACATTAATCATAGAGAAAGTATTTCAAAGTTACTAAAGTTCATAGGGCAAAGAAAAAAAAGTGCCTCGACTAACATTTAAAAATAGACTGGGCATTGTTATGACTGTCATGACAGGTAATTAAATATGCCAACAGCTTTGTCTGATCAATTACCATATGGTAATGTCGCTGAGATTTTAGCTTCACCTACATTGTATATTGTCTAGACAGGGGCTTAATTTAAAGTGTCATAAATAACTTCTTTTTCTGTTTTTGTATCTAGTTATATGTGAATCTGGACAAAACAAAAGCCAAATAATGCCTAAGTTATATTTTACCCCAGACTACTGTCTGCTATGCATTAATGGCTGCATTTAGAATAGTGTCTGATTTATTTAGAGCTTTGCAACTGCATTTTTATCAGGTAAAATATATGTCTTCTCACATATCAGAAAGTTTTGATGCCACAACATTGAAATATGAAGCCATTGCCCTTGGCTGGGTTATAAAAAAGATTTTTAAAAAATAGAAGAAGGGAGATAACAAACCAAATTTCCCTAAAATCCCAAAAAAGTAATGATATATCTTAGCTTTTGGTTGCCAATGCAGCTATTTGGTAACTATAAGCAAGAGCTAACCTAGCAAGAGAGTGCAATATTAGTAGACTTAGAAAGATGAAGGAAATGTTTATGGCTCTGATTTGAATGCTGTGTGTACTCTGTCTGCATAATATATCAGACACTGACATCAAGAGATACATGGGTCCTGACTTTCAATTCCTTAAAGCCTTACAGACTTATAAAATATTCAAGTAATATTTTATGACATATATGTATAAAAATAACATAAATCTAACACAACCAAGAGCAGTCAAATAAGAGTTCATCCAATAGTTTAAACCCCTGTAACTAGTTATGGGTATTTTGAGAAGACTTTATTGTTGAGATGATCCTTGAGTACAATATTAGATGAAAAAGTACAGGAAAGAAAATGGACCTCCATAGGATTTGAAAGGGACAGATGCTTGTTGATGTGGGAGAGTCTGTGATCTATTGACGAGGACAGAAAACTAGTTAGGAATTAGCTGGACTTTGAATTATTTGGATATACCAAAGGATTCTGGGAAGGATTTGATAGTTTATTAAATGAAGAGTGAAAATAAATACATTTTAATTACAACAATGATTGTAAAATGGAAAGGGTCAATTAAAAAAGATAAAGTAAAATTGTCTGAAACAATAATTCTTAATAAAATATTGATTTTTTGCAATAAAATAATTTAATTGAAAATACTTTAGTTTGATAATAACATACTTTTATTATAACCTGTTTGATTTCTGTTTTCTCCTTGTTCTTCCTTGCTAATCTTCTTCCCTCCTCCTAAACACCTTCCACTTCACATCTCAAGCATTCAACTATAACATCCATTTCCTTTCTTTGCTGCAGAGTTATTTTCTGATTCAACTTTTTTACTCTAATTTCTTGAAGAGTGTAACTCCTGGTTCTCTGCTAATTCTTCTGACGTAACTACTCAGTTAATTATTGATAATTTCAAACTACATCTATATGATCCTTCTATTATCTTTGTCTTTTGCTAACAGATCCCAATTTTTCTGTCTATTCTATTGGCATGAGGAAAACCCAGACTTTCTTTTCTACTTAGGGACATAATTCTACTAATTCTCCTTTTTTTCTAATGCCCTATTATTTTCTACTACTGGAAAATTTCAAATCTTTTACTTCCCTTGTCTTGAGAAACAAAAATAAAAATGAAGATATAATAAAACCTCTCTCAACTCAACTTTTCCTTCTAGGTCTGTACTTTATTCTCTATTCCCCGTTTATAGGAATAATCTTTGAAAGAATTTTCTATTCTCAAGGCCTATAAATTTTATTTTCTCTCTTTAAAATTATCTTGGTTTTATCACTTCACCATTCTTCTTTTCTGTAGGTCACTAATAACTTCCATGTTGCTAAATTCAATCCAGTCTTTAGTTCTCATATCATCTGACCTATCAGCAGCAATGGAGGTGATCCCTCCAGTACTTGACACACTTTCTCTACTTGTTTTCCAGAACACTGATTTCTTAATTTTTCTCCTGTCACTGACTGGCTTTTTATAATGCCCATTGTTGTATTTCACTCATCTCCTAAAATCCTGATATTGGAATGTAGAGGTATAGCCTCAAATCTCTATCTAAATTCACTCTTTTAGCAATCTTCTCCAGTATCATAGCTTTAATTATCATTTATTTGCTGATGACTCCCAAGTTTATATCTGCAACTTAAATTCTTTCCTGCACCCCAAATTTCTATGTAAACTACCTTTGAACAACTATACTTGGAAATCTAATAGACGTCTCAAACTCAACATGTCTCAGAATAAACTCCTAACCTTTTTTCCAAGTCGTATTTCTTCAGAACTTTTTCTTATCTCAGGTAATGGACATCCATCCCATCAGGTCAAAAATCTTAGATTTTTCTCTTTCTCTCATATCTCACATCTAATCTATCTAAAAATCCTGAAGACTCAACCTTCAACATTTAAACAGAATTTGACAACTACCCCCCACTAGCATCCTAGTCTAATTTACCACTGCCAATAAGTCTTCTAGGAGGATATGGGTAGTGTCTTTATTTCTATTCTTATCCAACTGCAATCTTATCTACACTTAGCTGAAAGGTTATCATTTAAAAAATAACTTATAGCCAGGCTTGGTGGCTCAGCCTGTAATCCCGTGCCTTTGGGAGGCTGAGGTGAGTGGATTGCCTGAGCCCGCGGGTTCAAGATGCGCCTGGACAGGCAAAACCTCATTTCTACAATAAATCAAAAAATTAGCCGGGCGTGGTAGTGCACGCCTGTAGTTCCAGCTACTTGGAAGGCTGAGGCGGAAGGATCGCCGGAGCCCAGGAGGTCGAGGCTGAGGTGGCCGGGAGCGGCCACTGCACTCCAGTCTGGGCGACAGAGTGAGACTCCGACTCAAAAAAAAAAAATAATAACTTATTTATATACTCTACATTCAAAATCTTTTAATGGCATCCCATTTCATCCAGAAATTCCTATGATGGCCTACAACAAGCATCTCATGATCTCTCTTAACTGATATCCCATTATCTATCCCCCCCACTTTATTCAAGACACATTGACCTTTTTGTTGTTCCTAGATGATGATGCACATGCTCTCATTTAAGCTTATTTATATTTACTGTCTTCTTTGTCTAAAATACTAATCCCTAGTTGTCTTTATGATGTGTTTCTTTACCACCTTCAGGTTTATGCCCAAATGTCACATTCTCAAGAAATCTTCTTTAAGATAGAAATTCTCTGTCCCTGTACTCCACCTCTTTTCTCCTTTGTTATTTCTCAAATGTGCCTTGCATTTATCATCATCTAGTATGTAATAAATTTCACTTATTTGTTTATTTTTTGTCATCCCCAAGTACAATATAAAATGTTGTATTAGAGCCGGGCTGGGTGGCTCAGCCTGTAATCCCACGCCTTTGGGAGGCTGAGGTTAGTGGATTGCCTGAGCCCGCGGGTTCGAGACCCGCCTGGGCAGCGAGACCTCATCTCTACAATAAAACAAAAAATCAACCAGGCGTGGTAGCGCGCGCCTGTAATTCCGGCCACTCGGAAGGCTGAGGTGGAAGGATCGCCGGAGCCCAGCAGGTCGAGGCTGCGGTGGCCGGGAGCGGCCACTGCACTCCAGTCTAGGCGACAGAGTGAGACTCCAACTCAATAATAAAAAAAAAATGTTGTATTAGTTCCATAGGGCTGCAAATAAGGTCAACTTTGTGGCTTCATACAGCAGAAATTTAATTTATTCTCTCACAATTCTGGAAGTCAGAAGTCTGAAACCGAGCTGTTGGCAGGACTATATATTCTCCAAAGCCTCTAGAGGAGAATTCCTTTTTGTCTCTTCTAGCTTCTCAAGACACCCCTTGACTTATGGTTACATAACTCCAATCTCTGTCTCTATCTTCACATGATCTCCTCTTTTCTCTATGTCTTCTCCTCTGTCATTTATAAGGACACTTGTCATTGAATTTATGATTCACCTGGATAATCCAGGATAATCTCATTTCAAGATTGTTATCTTAATTACATCATTGAAGATCATTTTTAAGGTCACATTCACAGATAATATGCAAGTAAGTACCTCTTTTATTGGGGGGCATTGATCCCATTAAAATTGTATGCCCTAATACTGGCAATAATGCATGGCACATGGAACATGCCCAATGATATTTGTTGAAAAAATAAAAGACTTTGTTAAAAATGCAGAACAGAATTTAAGCAGTATTTTTTTTTTCTGTAAAGGTCCTTATAATAATTTTGGATTTTGTAGATTCTAAAGCCTCTGTCACAACTGCTCAACTTGTTTAAGTCAAAAAAATCATAGATAATAAATAAATGAATAAAAATGCCTGTGTTCCAATCAAATTTTATTTATGGACACTAAAATTGTAACTCTCATGTGTCTTCAAGTATTCTTTTACTTAAAAAAAAACTATTTAACAATGTAAAAATATTTCTTAGCTCATGTGCTGTACAAAAACAGGTAACGGGCCATGTTAGGCCCATGGACTATAGTTTGCTGAACCTTGATATAGACAATTGTTGCTCAACATGTCTTCTTTAGAGTACTAGTTTTTCAGGACTTAAAGAGGTATTAATTTAAAATAAAGTGTGTAGGGTTTTTTTTTTATTAGCTATGTTAGGGGAAGCCAGATTTCTCAGGGAATTTAGAATGAATATTACAAGAGAATAGCTTACACAACTGGATAATAGGCATGGTGGAAAACTATAACTGAAGAAAATACAGGAGGAAACACAAGCCACAGACTTGTTACTCTGCTTAAGTAAGTCCTTGGGTACTGCCCAAACAATTTCTGTGTCAACTCTCCACACAGAAACTTCATGGATACCAAGGTTTAAATAAATTATAGGATAGGATGAGATAGTGTGCAAAACACATTCTTATATCTGATGAAGATGTGCTATTGTTATTAAATTTGGAAGAAATTAATTATTTAGTGTATTAAATTATTAATTGTGTTCTATTAAATTATTTATTTATTATTTATCATTATTAAATTTGAAGAACAAAAGAGGAAATTGTAGAAGTTCACTAAGAGTTGAAAAAGCTCATATCCTTAAATGAGTTAATATTGGTAAAGTACTTTGAACAGTGTCTGGCACATAAGAAGTGCTATATAAGTGGTTGTGAGGTAAAACAAATAACTCGCTGAAAGAAGAGGAAGGAGATCAATATAGTTTTGGAATGAATATACACAAATATGTATTGCTGAATCCAAATATATTTATCCAGCTATTTAAATATGGCTTTTCTTTCATCTGAAGTTTTAAATAGTTTATTATTCACATGACTAATGTGATTTACTTTAGTCTTCAATTGAAAATATTATATTCAAAGAGTCATCAAAACCTTACCCTCTTTCAAATAAACAGGAGAACGTAAATTGATACTGACAAACTCTCATAACGTTTCAACATCTTTGTTGCTTAGTGATAGAGTAGCTATTTCCTATTTCATAAATGGTTTTTACTTTAAAAAAATTATTTTAAAGACATAGGGTATAATTCAGGGTTAAGTATACAAATGGCCATTGTACTGGTAAAGTTTGGGCCTCACTTTAGTCCCCATTTCACCGGGGTATGAAATCAGTTACCCTGGCAGAATCCCACTACTGCCAATCCCTTTCTTGTAGTGTTATGACAATTTTTCAGAGTCCGCTTATGAGTGAGAACATGTGGTACTCAGTTCTTGGTTTCTATGATAGATCACTGAATATTACATGCTCTAAATCCATCCAAGTTGCTACAAAGTTCATAATATTGTCCTTTATGGCTGAATAATATTCATCGTGTATATGTGCCACATTTAAAAAATTCAGTCTGGTTTCAATGGGCAGCACAGTTGTTTCCATATTTTTGCTGTTGTGAATAGTGCTGCAATAAACATGCATGCACAGATATCTTTTTTTATAGAGTAATTTTAGTTCCTCTGGTATCTCCCACCTAGGGGCTTTGTGGATTCATATGGGAGGTCGATTTTTAGATCTTGTAGGAATCTCCACACTGTTTTCCACAGAGGTTGTACTGGTTTACACTCCCACCAACAGTATAGAAGTGTTCCTTTTCTTTGCATCCTCTGCAGCATCTGTTGTTTTTTCTTATTGATGATGGCCATCATGACTGGAGTTAGGTAGTATCTCAGTGAGGTTTTAATTTGCATTTTTTTCTTTTTTTTTTTTTTTGAGTTGGAGTCTCACTCTGTCACCCAGACTGGAGTACAGTGGCCGCTCCCGGCCAACGCAGCCTTGACCTGCTGGGCTCCGGCGATCCTTCCGCTTCAGTCTTCCAAGTAGCTGGAACCCCGCTACCACGCCCAGCTAATTTTCTGATTTATTTTTGTAGAGATGAGGTCTCACCAAGTTGCCCAAGAGGGTCTCGAACCCATGGGCTCAGGCAATCCACTCACCTCAGCCTCCCAAAGCATGGGATTACAGGCTGAGCCATGGAGCCCAGCTTAATTTGCATTTCTTTGATGATTAGTGAGGCTGAGCACTTTTTCATGTATCTACTGGCTGCTCAGATGTCTTCTTTTGAGAAGTGTTTATTCATATCTTTTGCCCACTTTTTAATAGGACTGTTTGTTTTTCTCCTTTTGGCATGTTTGAATTCCTTTGTCAGATATACAGTTGGCGAATGTTTTTTCCCAGTCTGGGAACTGTCTTATTGCTCTCATGATGGTTTCTTTGGCTTTGCAGAAGCTTGCCAGTTTGATGAGATCTCACTTGTCTATCTTATTTCTTATGGCATGGGCACTTAGGGTTTTGATCAGGACTTGGTTGCCAGTTCCAATATCCATAAAGTTGTCTCCTGAATTTTCTAAGGTTCTTATTGTTTCAGGTTTTATGTTTAGGTCTTTGATCCATTTAGAGTTGATTTTTTTGTATGGTGTTAGGTAGGGGTCTTGTTTCAATCTTCTGCATGTGGTTAGCCAGTTTTTCCGGCACTATTTACTGAGTTAGTTCTCCTCTCCCTAGTGGTTGTTGGTGGAGGCTTTGTAAAAGATGAGTTGGTTGAGAAATTGAAGTTTTGCTTCCAGAATCTCTATCCTGTTTCATTGGTCTGTGTACCTGGTTTTGCACCAATACCAGGCTGTTCTGATTATTGTAGTCTTATAATAAATTTTAAAATCTGAAAATGTGATACCTCTCACTTTGTTTCTTTTGCTGAGTATTGTTTTGGCTATTCGTGGTCACTTATGATTCCATGTAAATTTCTGTATTGTTTTCAGGCCTGAGAAGAAAGATACTGGTAATTTAATGGATATTGTGTTAAATCTGTAGATTGACTTGGGTAGGATGGACATCTTAACAATACTGATTCCTCCAATCCATGAGCATGAAATATTTTTCCATTTGCTTGTGCCATCTTTGATTTCTTTGAGCAATGTTCTGTAGTTTTCATTGTAATGGTTTTTCATTTCTCTGGTTAGGAAGATGTGAAGGTATTTCTTTTTCTTTTTTCTTTTTTTTTTTTTGGTGGCTATTGCGAATGGGATTGTGCTTCTTATTTGGTTCTCTGGCTGTTTGTTGTTGGTGTATAAGAATGCAACTGTCTTTTGCATGTTGATTTTGTTCCCTGAGACTTTGCCAAAGTCTTTTAACAGTGTAAGAAGGTTTTTTGAGAGATTCTCTTGGATTATTGAGGTATAGAGTCATATCATCAGTAAAAGGGGATAACTTGACTTCCTCTTTTCCTATTTGGATACCCTGATTTCCTTCTCTTGTCTGATTGCTTTAGCTAGATCTTCCAACACTGTGTTGAACAAGAGGAGTAAAGGTGAGCAGTTTCCTCTTGTTCCAGTTTTCAGAGGAAATGCTTCCAATTTTTGTACATTTAGCAATATGGTGGCCGTGGGTTTACCACAGATGGTTTCTACTATTTTGAGGTATGTTCCGTTCCCTCTATGACTAGGTGTTCAAGGGCTTTTATCAAGAAGCAATGCTGGCTTTTACCAAAAGGTTTTTGTGCATTTAATGATATAATCATATGATTCCTATTTTTACATATGCTGATGTATTTAATTATATTTATAGTCTTATTGATGTTGAACCAGCTTTGCATCCCAGGGGCGAAGCCTTCTTGGTTATGGTGGATGATTTTTGAGATGTGTTGTTGGAGATGTGTTGCTGTTTGCTAGAATCTTGTTGAGAATTTTTGCATCTATATTCATCAGGGATATTGGGCTATAGCTCTTTTTCTTTGTTGGGTCTTTACCTGGTTTGGGTATCAGTGTGATGTTAGTTTCATAAAATGATTTGGGGAGAGTTCTATCTTTCTTGATTGCTTGGGATAATTTCAATAGGGTTGGTATCAGCGTTTCCTTGTATGGTCTGTAGAACTGCACTGGAAAGCCATCTGGTCCAGGACTTTTTTTTGTGTGGGTAGTTTCCTTATGATTGAGTCAATTTTCTGGGTTGTTATTAGCCTATTTAATGTCTCAATTTCTTCTTGTTTCAACCTTGGGAGGTTGTGTGATGTCAGAAAGTCCTACAGTTCCTTTGGTTCTGTACAGGTGTGCATAGTAATCTTTGATAATTTTTTGTATTTCTTCAGGGTCCATTGTGATTTGATCTTTTTCATCTCTGATTATGTTTATTTGTACTTTTTCTCTCTTTTTCTTGGCCAATCTAGCTAACAGTTCTTCAATCTTGTTTTATCTTTCAAAGAATCAGCTTTTTGTTTCATTGATTTTTTTTCTATGATATTTTTGTCTTCTATGTCCTGTATTTGGGCTTTTACTTTGGCAATCTGGATTTTTCTGCTGAAGTTAGGGTTTTGGTGGTCTTGTCTTTCCAGTTCCCTTAGGTGATTTGTTAGACTGTTTACTTATGATCTTTCCATTTTCTTGATGAGTGTTCATAAAAAAATGAATTCCCCTCTCAGTACTGATTTCACGGTATAAAAGAAGTTGTAGTAAGACGTGTGTTTATTTTCATTTGTTTCCAGAAATCTTATAATTTCTGCTTTGATTTCCATGTTGACCCAGGAGTTGTTCAGCATCATGAGCGTTTACTTGTTAAGGCCATTGAAGCAAACTCTGTGGTGTGTGTGTGTGTGTGTGTGTGTGTGTGTGTGTGTTGGCCAGAACTTTCTAAACTGTAGATAAAATGTTTCTTGGTACCAAATTTTGGTAAGTTTGTATATTTTTACATACTGTCTTGGCATATTTTACTACTTAAACATTAAATAATGTATTAAATTAGATAATAAGATTCCCTGTCTTTGTACATTTTGCCATAAGAGAATTAAATTATTCCAAAGAAATAAACATTTCAAATAAATATGTAAAGTATGTGCTACAGTTAGCTGTTTGTTGAACTTTTATTATGTATTTGCTCTAACAGTCACAGATGCTAACACAAAATATTAAACATAGTCTATTCTCAATTCCAAAAATATTCTAAAATAATTTACAAAGAATTATTATTGATATAAATAATTATTAAGAATTAGCATTTATAAAACTCTCATGATTAGATCAATTTATGTGTGATACGTATAAAATTTCATCTATAAGTCTATAAGAAAAGTGATATTTAATTTATTCCTTCTTGATTTGCTCTTCTGTTGCACAGATATTTAACTTTCTTAAAGTAGGATATTTTACATTAGTAATACCTTTTGAAGTTATAAGTAAATTTGCTCTCAGAATATGTGATCCTTTACATGAGAGAATCTTTTTATAGAAATGTAAGACCAGCATTGTATTTGAAAGAAAAGGTCATTTTCACACATGGATTACAAAGTAACTCGACTCTACTAATGAAACCTATGAGTATAAACAGTACCCAATTAATTCACAATTGAAAATAGAATAATTTTTCTCAACATATTCAACTAATAAAACCTGATTCCTCTCTTAACCCAGTACATGATCTTCCTTACTTTTTAAAGCTTCATGTACAAGGTAGCCTGATATCTTCCTGCTGCCTTGTGTGATAAAGGTTGTGGCTAATTAACACACTCCTTTTGCAACTGGATTTTAAAATGTTACCAATTCCTCTATCTTATTCTGTATTTCTCACTCTCCCTTGCCCTTTTTCTGACTTTTTGCATATACACACATGCATTATATTTTCTTATGACATTATTTATCCAAATTTATAGAAAATCTACAAGAAACTCAAACATGCCAAAAAGTAAAATACAAATAGCCCTGTTAAAAAGTGGGCAAAATATATGAATGAACACTTCTCAAAAGAAGACATGAGTAGTCAACAAATACATGAAAAATGCTCAGCCTCACTAATCATCAAAGAAATGCAAATTAAAACCACACTGAGATACCACGTAGCTCTAGTCAGGATGGCCATCATCAATAACTCAAAAACAACAGATGCTGGAGAGGATACAGGGAAAAAGGAACACTTCTACATTCCTGGTGGGAGTGTAAACTAGTACAACCTGTGTGGAAAACAGTGTGGCAATTCCTAAAATATCTAACTATTGACATTCCATATGATCCAGCAATCCCTCTTCTGGTAATATACCCAGAGGAACGCAAATCACTCTATGAAAAAGATACCTACATACGCATGTTTATTGCAGCGCTATTCACAATAGCAGAAACATGGAACCAACCATGCTTCCCATCAAAAGTGAACTGGATTAAAAAATGCGGTACATATATACAATGGAATATTATGTTGCCATAAAGGACAAAATTATGAACTTGGCAACAACTTGAATGGACTTAGCATCTATAATACTCAGTGTTCTATCACAGAAACAAAGAACTGAGTATCACATGCTCTCACTTATAAGTGGACCCTGAACAATTATCATAATATTGTTGGAAAGGGATTGGCAGTAGTGGGAAACTGTCATGGGAGGAGGGCGGGAACGCTTCATCAATAAGGGTACCTGGTCTCAACCAGTTGAAGTGGGGACCAAACTGAAGTCCAAATTTTAACTGTACAATGACAATTTGTATGCCTAAGACTGAATTGTACCCCACATCTTTAAAATGAAAAGTAAAATAAAATAAATTATTGAAAATTACTGCATGTAATTACTTCTTTATAGTATTTAGAATTAAGATTTTAAGTGATTATATAATTGCAGTTAGTTGAAAAAGGATTTTTAGAATGGGTTTGAGATTTTTCTCTGAGGATGTTATTGTTTTTTTCAAAAACAGAGTTGCAGAATTAAAAGTTAAGGGGGATTTTCCCTCCTAAATGAATATTATCAATGCCTGTTGTCTTACATCAACCTGCCAGTTTGTGAGGGGAGAAATAATGCAAGGTGAAGTAAGTTAATGGTGAGTACTGTTTTTGTTCTAATGTAGGTAGGGGGCTGGACAATATAAAGGGTCTGGATCCTGATTCCTTTAGGTATGTTCTAAGTCAGGGCTTGATCAGGAAGACAGATACCACTTTAACATATTTCAAGCAGGAAGGGATTTAAAAGAAGGATTAGAGACATAAAACTGTCAGAAGGCTGAGGGAATTAAGGTCAGGGAAACCAATACTGGATTATTGCCAAATATATTTGCCAGATATGTCAAAACAATACTGTTTAGAAAATAATGAATTACAAAAACAACAGGGAAACACCCCCAGTGATTTTAGCCCTCTGCAGTCCTGAAGTAGGTGATTTGTAGGAGGATGCAGAGAAACCTTGGCAAACCCAATTTTATGTTTAGTTGTCAAAGTTCCTGAGCCTTTCTGACTCTTGGAACAATAATGGTTCTACTTCTCTTCCTCTACCCAAATCTTGCACGTGAAAACTTAACTGGAATTCTTCTAATAAGTGTGTCTGAAAAATGTAATTTCCACTCTTTCAGCTCCTGAAATACAGGGGCAGATTTGAAAAGACAGGAGTAAGGCTGATTAACAACATACAATACATGTTAAATTTGCTTAAATCATGTTGATGGCTTCCAAAGTGGGGAAAAGAAAGACAGTCTGTAAATTATTGAAATCAATCTATAGAAACCACTGTGCCATGTGTTTATTTTGTACCTCTAGTTGAAGAAAGATAATTAATCCTTCTCTATGACAGTACTTTCCTAATATACTAATATGACATTGTTGAGAAATTTGTTATACAAAGAACTATAAAGGTACATTCTAATAGATATTTATGTAGACAATGGAAATATTCAGCCCAAATAATTAAAAAGAAGGAGTAACTTTTATTTGCTATCACTACAAATGCTCAAATGATCTTAAAGGAGTGTTGTTTCTTAACATTTTTTTTTTGTTGATGTGTTTTGCTCAGTTTTCAGGAATAGACTTCCTTGTCAAATTTAAAAAACTAAGTAAAGCACGTTCAAATGATGGCTAATAATATATACATGACTACAGTATAAGAAAACTGAATTATGACAATCATTCAGTTGGACTTGGATTTAGAATTTCCAAATGAATAAGACAACCATGTGACTCTCAGTTCCGTTTGACTTAAGCCTAATGGAGAGGTTTACAGTTTAGTAAAAGAACCAGTGGACAAAGACTAGGACCATTAATTCAGGCATGCCAGAAGCCTTGTTAAGAACAGTGTACAGCCGGGCTCGGTGGCTCAGCCTGTAATCCCGCGCCTTTGGGAGGCTGAGGTGAGTGGATTACCTGAGCCCGCGGGTTCGAGACCCGCCTGGGCAGCGAGACCTCATCTCTACAATAAATCAAAAAATCAGCTGGGCATGGTAGCGCATGCCTGTAATTCCGGCTACTTGGAAGGCTGAGGCGGAAGGATCGCCGGAGCCCAGCAGGTCGAGGCTGCGGTGGCCAGGAGCGGCCACTGCACTCCAGTCTGGGTGACAGAGTGAGACTCCAACTCAAAAAAAAAAAAAAAAAGAACAGTGTACAGAAAAAGAACTTGTGAGAGTCAAGTGTTAAATATTACTCCTGCGAATTAAGAGTTACTAACTCATGTCTCACTCAGGTAACATTTATTGCACTAATGTAGCAAACCTGATACAGCTTTCAGAACTTATAAAAGTGCCTCACTTATAACAGGGATATAGCTGCTTAGGAAACAGAAAAACATGATCCAGTTATCTTTTCAAGGGTAATATAACCTACACAAGAAATTGTTAAACAAGACTGGGAATTATTAAACAGAAAAAATCTTTATCTTTGTCAGCTCATGGAACTATTAATGGTGTTACAGAAGAAATGCTTCCATAGTTATCATTTCATTAGTGGGAAAACCATTTTCAGCTTGGAATCCAATTAGGCAGCATAAATAGCTAACAAAATAAATGCAATATAACTCTCCTCACAGCCATAGTTGCGACATTAAATAGCCTAGGCATTTTTGTGACATAGGGCACATGTGAGGAGATTAGGACGATCTATATCTAGTTTAAAAAAAACAACAGCAGGAAGTTTGTAGAGATATTGGTGGGAGCAAACCTCCAGGGGAATCAATTCATAATGGCTTGGTATAAGTGAGAAAATTTCTGAGTCCATTGGCAAAATTTAGTCTAATCTGCAAATTATAGCATAACAAGTGAATCCCATAAGAGATGACATGGGACATACAGCTGATCACAGAATTTGGACAATGCAAAGAGAAGAGACTGTGCAAGAAATACTTTTTTCTTGACTAATTTATTTAGAGAGTCACATGAATGTCTTAGTGAAGAGGAAATGAAAGTTTACATCAGAGCATACTGAATTGTGCTTTGTAGTTGAGTGGATATTTATGCTTAAGTTTATGTTGGTAAAATATTATCATTACAAGATATTGTTTCAGTGAGCCTCACTTAACAGAGTCCAGGGTTTAAAAATCAGTTCAGGTCCAAGTCTGTAATCTCAGCACTTTCGGAGGCCGAGGCAAGAGGATTGCCTGAGCCCAGGGGTTCGAGACCAGCCTGGGCAATTTGGAGAGACATCATCTCTACAATATATCAAAAAATTAGCCAGGCATGGTAGTGCATGACTGTAGTTCCAGATACTTGGAAGGTTTAGGCAGAAGGATCTTCTGAGTACCGCAGGTCGAGGCTGCGGTGGCCGTGAGCATGCCACTGCACCCCAGCCTAGTTGACAGACTGAGACTCTGACTCAAAAAAGCAAACAAACAAAACAAAACAAAACATCAATTCAGTTACTGAGTCAAGTGGTCAGAGTGGATTCTACTTCATTGCTGCTGTTTCTTGATTCTGGTGACTAAAGGAGATGAAACAGAATACTGTAACAAAATGCTTGCTTCAGTTTGGGCATGCTATATTTTGTCCTTAGCCATTTGTGACTCAACTCATTTGATGTCTTCCAGCAGATTTAAAGATAAATTTTTATTTTTAAATTGTTATTAGAATAGAGCTGCATTCTCCAAGATTAAAAAAAAGGTTTGTTATATCATAGTAGAGATTTGTTATATCATAGTAGAGATTCTTATTTGTTAAACTGCTTTCACTCAATGAAACCAATACCTTTGAAAATACAATCATTTCTCATGGATTGATGCATGCTAAATAGCAATCTTCTGGGTAATATTATTTTCAGGTCCTCATTTGATGAATAAAAATTAATTGCTAGAATGAGCTATAGAATGTCTTATGTCATTTCTCAGAGTGAAGCAATTTATATTTGATAATATAAGGATCATTTGAAAATACTTGGTAAAAAATGAAATGAAGTTTACTAACTTTGGATACTTCTGAATTTTCCTTTTGAGTATGCAACTTTTATAGTATGTAATAATGATTTTAATTCTAATATAGAATACATAAGTAGATGTTATCTACAGGTATAATTTTAAGTATACATATATACTCCTACACACATATTCTATATTATAGTTGTTAAAAGAGCACTTTATTATCTAGAACAAGGAGAAGAAATGAAAAAGAAAGACACCTTAAAATTAATTTTTGCAACTTGAGAATGATGAACTCTATATTCATTTGAAATATAGAGTAGTATGAATATCGAATTCTCATGAAAAACTGTATTTCAAGAATATTTGCTCACTGACAAGATAGGAAATCATTAAATAAAAGGGGCTCCCTAGTATGTGACAAGATTGGCATTTCCCAAAGTCAATTCAATAGGATGCTTTCTATCCACCTGTCTGTCTAGCTAGCTAGCTATTGTTGTTGTTGTTGTTGTGTGTGTGTGTGTGTGTGTGTGTATTTATATGTATATATAGAGAGAGTAAAAGTAAATCAAATCTATTTGTATATATAAGGAAAGATATAGGGAATAAATGTTTCAGAGCTTTTTATAGGCTGATATACATTGTAAATATCATGAAAGAAATACTGTAGGTATAATTTTCTTGTTTATTTGAATTTTGATCTCAGAAACCCCTTGCTTTTTCCGCCAAAGTATCTCATAAAACTAGTGTTTATTGAACCTATAAGTACTAAACTAGACCATAATCAATAGTATTCTGACAAAGACAACTAATACCCCTATAGTACTTAGAAAATTGCTCACGTTTTCTATTGATGAAAACCAAAAATTTAATTTGATTTAGTGGCATCAAGAATGTACAGTTTCAACCTACGTGATGAATTTTAAAGTCTAGCAAGATAAAAATGGAGATGAATGTTGACAGATTATTTAAATTTTCTTCTTGATGTCTTTTGGTACATTTGGGTGGTCTAGCAACCTTCTCTTCCTTCTCCAATTAAGTATAAAATGTGTAATTACTCCTCTAAAAGTTTGCAAGGCCACATGCTGGGAGATTAAACCAGGCAGGTGAAATGATGCTGCCTCCTATTACTCACTTTAGTGCTACTGCCATGATAACACAACCTTGAGAAAATGTCTTGGAACTAGGAGACACACAAATAGAAATATTTTTTCTCAAAGTCTTAGATATTTTTCTCTTTTTGGCAAGTAATTTAAATATTTGCAAAAGAATGGGAGATAAGAAATTGAATCAAAATTTTAAAACTCTATAGAGTTTTAAAATGAAAAGAGATGAAAATGATGATTCTGATATTCTGTCTTTTTAAAGTTTTATAAGACTGTAAACCTTGCAAAACAGATCCCTTCTAGAAATGGTATAACCTAAGGAATAAATCTTGTGGCACTTTATACAGTAACAAACATTGCTAAACATCTTTCAATAATATTACAAGATTTGAGTTTCTTAACAGGCTACATAAAACCCTTTATAAAAAGCACAATCCACAAGAAAGAAAAAAAAGGAAAATGTTTTAAATTTGCTCTGTTCTTTCAAGGGAAAATATTTTGAAAACAGTCTATGTTTTTATCAGAAGTAGTGATTTGATATTTTCTATCCAGGTTTTTAATGGGTGAGGTTATTTCAACTTCAGGGACAGTCATGTTCAATATTTGATGCCAGAAATCTGTCATCTCAAAGTGGCAACAAGAAAAGGAGTCAAGCACATTATTTTCTTAAATTACATTTTCCCACCAAAGTATAGAAAGTAATGGCAGAGGAAGAATTCAGGATTTCGAGTCTCAAATCCTGGCTATTATTATTTTCCTTTCTTTATTTTATTATCTTGTGTCTGACTAGATTAAAGAAATTCTACTTAAATATACTGTGAATAAAGAATTCAGCATTAATATTATCTAGAACCCTCTGAGTAATATTCTATGAACTGCAAACTGATTAGTAGAATTCATTGAAAATAAATGCTACTGGTGAAGCTACAGGATGTTAATGCCCACACTCAGGTCAACATTTAATGAAGAAATGTTTCTTCTCCGTGGCAGTGTATGTTAGCACGTTTACTCCCACATATCCCCAAACACTTCATATTATTTCTGAAATGTAATGACTCATCAAATAAGAGTAAAAATAGATAAGTTGTCTGGGAGTGGTTGAAAAGCTAGATATATATGAATGCTATATTAACAGTATATGTTGAAGTCACAAATGCAAAAATGAAGCCATGCCTACGTATGAAAAGATTTTCTCAAAGCCTTAGATGTTTTTCTCTAAACTTGGCAAGTACTTTAAATATTTGCAAAAGAATGAGAACTTGAAAATGAACCTATGTTTTGTAATTTAAACATTTTATAAGGGAAATTTTGTTGATATGTTTATTCTTATTGATATTTAAAAGCAATCTTAGAGCCGGCTCGGTGGCTCAGCCTGTAATCCCACACTTTGGGAGGTTGAGGTGAGTGGATTGCCTGAGCCCGCGGGTTTGAGACCCGCCTGGGCAACTTGGCAAGACTTCATCTCTACAATAAATCAAAAATTAGCCGGGCGTGGTAGCGGGCGCCTGTAGTTCCAGCTACTTGGAAGGCTGGGGTGGAAGGATCGCTGGAGCCCAGCAGGTCGAGGCCGCAGTGGCCGGGAGTGGCCATTGCACTCCAGTCTGGGCGACAAAGTGAGACTCCAACTCAAAAAAAAAAAAAAAAAAAAAGCAATTTTAAGGGGAAAATGTTGAGTGTTTCTTTTTTTTTTTTTTTAATTCCACCTCTTCCCCAAGTTTCTCAAAATAGCATAGACTCTGCCCTCCCTTCCCCCAGGTCTTTGGGACATTCTGCTATGGGGCTTACTCTGTCTGGTGCTAACATCACTTTCCCCAGATGCTGTTACTTTAACTATTTGATTTTAATGGTTTCTAATATGTCTCAGTTTTTTTTTTAATGTAGAGAAATGGGTCTAAAAAAGTGAAAATTACATTCTGAACCAAAAATTTCACAGGTTATACATAAATATTTTGTGTGCCTACTGTGCTCCTAGATCTCTGGGGTGTATCATATAATTGAATCTTTGCAGTACTGCAGTGGACTGCAGACATTCTCATGAATTTATTTATTTATTTATGTGTTTATTTAGACATTCTTTATCAACTCAGTTCATAGCAAACAAAAAAAACTAGAACACCACATTCCCAATAAATTCATGTGCCTTTATAAATTATACACTTTCACCATCTGTTATTAATGTATTATTTTCTTTAAAAAATAGTCAAGAAAATATGTTAAAAATATAAAGTAAATATAGATGGAATAATATTTTTAAAATATTAATACTTGTAATTATTAGTGAGAAATGAACAATTACAAAACCATGATACAAACAAAAAAATGTTTTATATTTTCAAAATTTTGATTTAATAATTTGTGGTAGCCGGGCTCGGTGGCTCAGCCTGTAATCCCGTGCCTTTGGGAAGCTGAGGTGAGTGGATTGCCTGAACCCGTGGGTTCGAGACCCGCCTGGCCAGCGAGACCTCATCTCTACAATAAATCAAAAAATCAGCCGGGCGTGGTAGCGCACGCCTGTAATTTTGGCTACTTGGAAGGCTGAGGCAGAAGGATTGCCAGATCCCAGCAGGTCGAGGCTGCGGTGGCCGGGAGCAGCCACTGCACTCCAGTCTGGGCGACAGAGTGAGACTCCAACTCAAAAATAATAATAATAATAAAAATAATAATAATTTGTGGTATGGTGATTAAAAATACGGGCTTAAATTGTATGCTTCTTTATTTTATTTCAATAGCTGACAAACCTGTAAAAGTTACTTCTAAAAGATGCATTGATCTAAAAGGCTGTATGTCATTGGTGGATTTATTCAAGTGGACACTTTTTTTCAATTATAAAAATTATACGATTTATATTTAGAAATGTGGCTATAAGTTTTTAACTTTCCCGCTTTCAAACAGTTTTTCTTATAAATTTATTTGAATGCTAATGAATTTTCATATTTCTAAAGAATACTTTCAAAACCCATTATAACTAGAATTTTTAAACTCCATTTAAAAAGTTTAAAAATTCTATTTTCAAATACTTTAAGAAATAGAAATGACTCACTTTCGTTATTCAATCCAAAAATGATTTTAAAGTATTTTAAGATGGTCTCTCTCTATAGAAAAAGGATTTTTTTTTCCTTTGCTCATTCTTGTTAAAAATTATCTTTGAAAGAAGAGATTAACTTTCTTATTATAATTCATTTTGCAAAGTGAGAGAAAATGGAACAAAAACCTACATATTGTATAACTCCATTTATATGACATTCTGGAAAAGGCAAGCTATAGGAGAGAACACAGATAAGTGATTGCAGAGGACGGGGATATGGAGAAAGGATTAACTGCAAAAAAATCGCACATGAAAAATATCAGGATGAGGGAATTGTTTTATATGATGATTTAGTTGTGGCTACATAATCCTGCATTTGGCAAAGCCTCAATGAGTAAAACTAACTATGCAAATTTAAAAAAATCAATCAGGATGTCAAAAATCTCAGGACAGAGGTATGGCTACAACCAATGTTACACATAGATGCCACAACCTCACTGAAAAGTTGGGGAAAAGGGAGCAGACCTAAGTAACTTTGGGAATCATTGATTTGACTAACTTCTATAGGGCTGAAGACAAAAAGAACTATATGTAAATGCTGCATTCTACTTAGTAATTTATTCCTCATTAGAGGAAACTACTTTACATCTCCACTGAGGTAAAGTCAGTAAGTAAATGTAGATAATGGTAGCTATGTTTTTCTCTGCAAGAGAAAGTAAGTTAAAAATAGGCAGGGAGAGATTAAGATTAATCCCATGGTGCTAGACTAGAGGCATAAATAACAGTATGAACTCATGTTTATTTAACAGATGAATGAGATAATAGACACAGAAATATATATATATTTCTATATATATCATATATATATATATATATGATAGAACATACATAAACAACCTAACTCTATCAACTGAGAGATCCTAGACGCAGTGGCACCTCAGTAGCAATAACCATACCTAACTACTACTGTCATTTTGTAAAGACCATTCTTTGCTACCAGGAGGTACTGTTCCCTAGAGGAATACTGATTCTAAGTTTGTGGCAGGAAAAATGCAAGATGAGACTAAATGATGTGGAAGCTAATCTGAAACAGTTGTCAATGTCCAAAGCTGGAAAAGTTTGACCAATGAAATAAACAATGATGATAGTGGATTATAACCCAAAGAATAAAATAAACATCCATTGATCAATATTAGTATAAATAAATACAGAGAATAGGAAGAAAAGATATGATTTATTTCAGGATTCCAAATAATGAATGGAGAAGGAATGAGAGAAGTAGAAAATCAAAGTTAGAATATCACAGCAATTAAATGCTGCTTGTAACAAATTTTATGGATGAATTATAAAGTTCCTTTATGTGTGGAACTTTAAGGAGAATAAAAATATTTGCATGCTCACAAAGGATCTCCACCAAAATATTTATTAATTAGTATGGTGGTTTTCATACATATTCACACATACTTAGATATTCTTTCTTCTTTCTCTCTCTTGAGTGTGAGCTAGCCTAGATCCAATGACTCATTTCTAATGAATACAGTTAAGAAAATGGGAAAATAGTAACTTTGCAGTGGAGAAATATAGCAGACACCCTATTAATAAAATAATCAAAGTTAACATTACTGATAATAAATCATGCTGTCATAAGTTACCCTCTGATAAAATTTGAGAGGTGTACTTCACCAAAATCTGTACCCTTAGGTTCAACAATGAGAAAAATATCAGATAAATCCAAATTGAAAGACATTTTACCATATTTTACTGAAACTTTTGAGAGTGTCAAGATCATTTCCATATGACCCTGCAATCCACCCTACGGGGAATGTGCACAGAGGAACTCAAATCACTGTATAAAAAAGATGCCTGCACATATATGTTTATTGTAGCATCACTAACAATAGCAAAAAACATGGAACCAACCATGCTGCCCATTGAAAGAACTGGATTACAAAAATGTGGTACATATACACGATGGAATATTATGCAGCCATAAAGAAGGGCAAAATCATGAACTTCACAGCAACCTGGATGGACTTAGAGTCTATAATACTGAGTGATCTATCATAGAAAAAAATAACTGAATATCACATGTTCGCACTCATAAGCGAAACTTGAACAATTATCATAATACTATAAGAAAAGGATTGAGCCGGGCTCGGTGGCTCAGCCTGTAATCCCGCGACTTTGAGAGGCTGAGGTGAGTGGATTGCCTGAGCCTGCATGTTCGAGACCCACCAGGGCAGGCGAGACCTCAGCTCTACAATAAAATTCAAAAAATTAGCCGGGCATGGTAGTGCGCACCTGTAATTTTGGCTACTCGGAAGGCTGAGGCAGAAGGATTGCCGGAGCACAGTGGGTCAAGGCTGCGGTGGCCGGGAGCGACCACTGCACTCCAGTCTGGGCAACAAAGTGAGACTCCAACTCAAAAAAGAAAAAGAAAAGGATTGGCAACAGTGGGAATCTGCTGGGGGATGGGGAGCACACCTCATCAACAAGAGAATCTGCATAATGAACATTTATATACCTAACCCTGAATTGTACCACACATCTTTAAAATAAAAAAAAAATTTTAAAAAGTGTCAAGATCATAAAGAATGAAGAAAGGCAAACACAGGTATTTAAAAAAATCACTAGTCATCAAGGAACTGCAAATCAAATCAACAATGGGATATTACCTCACAAAAAATAGCAAATAGTGATGTGGATGTGGAAAAATAGGAACGCATATACAGTTAGTTAAAATAAAAATATTAGTATAGCCATTATGGGATACAGTATAGAGGTTCCTCAAAAAATTAAAAAAGGAACTATAATATGGGTAATGAAATCAGTATGCTGAAGAGGGATTTTGCCTCCCATGTTTATTGCAGCATTGTTCACAATAGCCAAGATATGGAACCAAGCTAAGTGTCCATGAATAAATTAATGGATTAAAAAAGGTATATTTACACAGTGGAATACTATTCGGCCATAAAAAATAAAATCCTGTTATATGCAGCAACATAAATGAAACTGGAGGACATTATGTTAAGTGCAATAAGCCAGGCACAAAAAGACAAATACTGCATAACTTCATTCATCTGCAGAATTTTTTAAAAAGATGATTTAATAGAAGTACAGAGTAGAACAGTGATTACCAGAGGGTAGTGGTGGTGAGAGGATGGCAATAGATTGGTCAAGGGATACAAAAATCACATGCAAATAGGAAGAACAAGTTCTGGTGTTCTATTGCCTGGTAGAGACGAGAGTTAACAATATTGTATTGTGAATTTCAGCATAGCTAAAAGAGAGGATTTTGAATATTCTCACTTGAAAGAAAGAGATGCTTGAAGTGATGGATAAGCTAATTATCCTGATTTGATCAATATCCAACGTATATTAATGGGGTACAATATGTACAAGTATTATATGTCAATTAAAAATAAAATAAAGCAAAAATAAAGACTGAGAAACTGTCACCGATTGGAAGATTAATGAAGACTAAGGAGATACAATGACTAAATACAATGGTATCCTGGATTAAATATTGACACAGAAAATGGCAGTGAAAAAACTTGTAAAATCCAAATGCAACCTGTAGTTTAGTTACTAATGCTGTGCTGATGTTAATTTCTTAGTTTTGATAAACATGCCATGATTGTGTAAAATGTCAACATTAGAGGAATTTGAGCAAAGGGTATAGGGCAACTATATGTACTATCTTTACAATTCTTCTGCAATCCTGAAATGATTTTCCATTCACCTGAAAGTTCGTTGGAAGCAACCATGCTGCCCATTGTAAGTGAACTGAATAAAGAAAATGTGGTACATATATACAATGGAATATTATGCAGCCATAAAGAAGGACAAAATTATGGACTTCACAACAATTTGGACGAATTTAGAGTCCATCAGACTCAGTGATCTATCTCAGAAACAAAAACATGTCCTCCCTTACAAGTAGATCCTAAACATTCATCAAAACTCTAGTAGAGAGGGATCAGCAGTAGCAGGTCAATACTAGTGGAGAGGGTGGGGCATGTCTAAGGGTACTTTATTCTTGTTTTTTTTTTTTTGAGTTGGAGTCTCACTCTGTCACCCAGACTGGAGTGCAGTGGCCGCTCCCGGCCACTGCAGCCTCGACCTACTGGGCTCCAGTGATCTGCCTCAGCCTTTCAAGTAGCCGGAATTACAGGCATGCACTACCACGCCCGGCTGATTTTTTAAAATTATTATTATTGTAGAGATGAGGTCTCGCTGCAGGTCTCGAACCCGCGGGCTCAGTCAATCCATTCACCTCTGCCTCCCAAAGGCGCGGGATTACAGATTGAGCCACCGAGCCCGGCTGGTACTTTATCCTTAACCATTCAAAGTGAGGACGAGTTGGAGGCCCAAACTTCACCTGTATGTAAACTACTAATGTACCTAACCCTGACTTGTACTCCACATCTTTATAATAAAATTAAAATAAATAAATGAAATTATTTTTAAGCCAAGAAGTTTTAAAAAATTATATCACCTCATCCCTTTGTAATGATCATCATTAAGTAATTTAGGACATGCAAAACTCTTAGAACAATGTACAAACTATTCATTAAATGCCAGCTCTTATTTTCCCTATTTTTGTTTTGTTTCATTATTTTTATTATTTGAAAGTCATCTATGTGAATAGGGAAGCTAAATCATTTTTCATTGTATTGGTTGAGAATTTAAATAACATTTTTTTCTGACATTAAATTGAGATATTTTGTGAAGTACTGAAAGGTGTTAAAAGAAAAGTAAAAATAACTTTAATTACACAATTCCACTGTTACTTTCTGTTCATTTCCTGCCAGTGTTTTCTGATATAAATATAAATGTATTTTTGCATAAAATATGATCACGATAATTTTTTTTTATCATGTCCTACAGTAAAGGTGTCTTTCTCTGCAGGGAGCAGAAGTACCAATGAACAAATATGTACCATGCACTCTTGAAAATCTTTTAGGTATGCAATTTCATGTAATCATTACTACAGCATCATGATGAAAGGATTTTATTATAAATCCCATTTTACAGAAGAAGAAACTGATGAACAGAGAGATTAAGTGAAAGTACGCTCACTACCAATAATTGGTAGTGCCATGACTTCTCTACACAGGTGACTGACTGGTCCTAGATTTCATGTTGCGAACCACTAGGCTATATGGTCTTAATAATTTTGCTTTTACAGAGTATCTCAAGTACTTTGCATTTGAAAACTTTAAACAAAGTTCTTGTTTGAATTCTGTGGGTCCTTGGGTTAACATAACGTGCTACAAATTCCCATGATTACTGGTTGGTATTTTACAATGTCTCAGTCTTTTTTGTTCAGTTAAGTGCCAAGAAAATGTTTCATGTATGCAACCTGGGAAGAGTGGTGAACTTAGTTCTGCTCTGACTTACCTCTCCTGTGAGTGTAATCCTCGAAGTCATCACTTAATATGTAAGTGGTTCCTGGCTGATGCTCCACCTTGAGAAGACTATATAGGCTTAGATGTTTGCCAACCTCTATGCTCCCACTCCCAACAAATATTTGTAAAATATTGAAATAATAAATGAAAATACTCACCATGGAGTATCTGAATCTTGTCCTCTAAGAAAAAAAAGTGCAAAGAAAGTAATCTGAAAAACTTCATAAATAAATGATCTAAATACTTCTGAATGGTAACTGAGAAGTTGAGTGATATCAGCTGCAGTGGGAATATACTTTGAAATAAAACATGAATACTAATTCATGCTTTATCAGTTCAATAGTTCTGTTTCATTATTTTCAAGAAAGCTTAATTGTCAAGTACTGAAAATAGAATTTATATATTTGTGATGTGAGGAGGTAGCTGCAGATAAGAAGAGGTTGACTGATCCTCAGCCCATCCAAAAACTTCTTGACTTAAAATTTCAGGGAATGGGAATAAAGGGTGACCAACTCCAGGCACAATTATTTATGTATTTATTGGCAAAATTAGCACATTTTGACTAGGTGTTTTCTGAATGACTTATTCTTTTTTTTTTTTTTTTTTGAGTTGGAGTCTCACTCTGTCGCCCAGACTTGAGTGCAGTGGCCGCTTCCGGCCACCGCAGCCTCGACCTGCTTGGCTCCAGTGATCCTTCCGCCTCAGCCTTCCATGTAGCCGGAATTACAGGCATGTGCTACCACACCCGGCTGATTTTTTTTTGATTTATTGTAGAGATGAGGTCTCGCTACCCAGGCGGGTCTCGAACACGCGGGCTCAGGCAATCCACTCACCTCAGTCTCCCAAAGGCGCGGGATTACAGGCTGAGCCACCGAGCCCGGTATGAATGACTTATTCTTGATGAATAGTATTATGTGTTAAATTTTTGAGTTTGAGTACTCATGGATGACTGAGCTAAATTTATTTTTAAGCTTGAAAGCTTTCTAATTGTCTGTATAACCATATAATGTAATTGATGCTGTATATTAAAAATAACTGATAAGAGAAGGGAACTAGGAACAATAGGAAGAAAGAACGCAGTAAGCAAAGATAAAAATAAATCTACCACTCACCTATTAGAATGACTAAAATCCAAAACATTGGTGATACCAAATGGTGAAAACGTGGAAACTCATATATTGCTGATGGTGATACAAAATTATACACCCACTTTGGAAAACAGCTTGGCAGTTTCTTACAAAAATATTGGTACAGAGCAACCCCTCAGGTCCGAAATTTTCATTTCTTGGTTTTTACACAAATGAGTTGAAAATGTGTTCTCACAAAAACCTGCACATGAATGTTTACAGGAGTTTTATTCATAATCACAAAATTTGGAAGCAACTGAGATGTCCTTCAATAGATAAATGGATGAACTTTGGTATATATGTAAAACTTAATATTAATTAGTGATAAAAATACTTACCAATCGTAAAAATATGTGATAGAATAATGAATGAAAATTTATTGCAACAGTTTGACATTTTGCAAAAAGCAAAAGTATTGAGACTAAAAAGATGAATGGTTTCCAGGGATTTATTGTGAGAGAGGAAGGGAGAAATACATAGGTTTGAGCACAAGATATTTTCAAGGCAGTGAAACTATTCTGTATGATACTATAATGGTGGATATATGCTATTTTACATTTGTCATCACCTGTAGAGTGTAAACACAAAAAGTAAACCCTAAACTGTGGGCTTTAGAAAATAATGTACCGACATTGACTCAACAGTTGTAATAAATAAATCACACCAACAGAAGATGTTAATAATAGGAAAAACTATGTGTTTGGGATGATGATTAGAGGCATATGGGAACTCTCTCTACTTCTATTCAATTTTTCTGTGAGCCTTTCTAAAAAATGAGTTTATTAATTTAAAAAACATTGGCACAGGGCAACCCCTCAGGTCCTCTCCCACTCTGGGAGCTTTTCTGTCCTCTCAATAAATCCTGCTTTCTCAACTTAAAAAAAAATACATACGCATATATATATATATATATATATATATATGTATATGTGTATATATATATATACACATATACATATATATGTATATGTGTATATATATATATATATGCGCGTATGTATATACACAATAGATTGTTCTCTTTGTAAGACTTCTATGTTGTTCACATGAGGCAAGAATTGGAAACAAGCCAAATATTCTTCAAATTGTGAAAAATTAAACAAATGATAGCACATCTATACTCTGGGACCTTATCTAGACATAAAAAGGAATACACTATTTATACATGTAACAACCTGGATGGCCCTACAAGGAGTTATGCCCTGAGTTTTTTTTTTTAATACCAATACATAAGCATTGCACAATTTCATTTATATAACATTCTTGAAATGACAAAATTATAGAAATGGAGAACAGAATAGTGTTTGTCAAGAGTTAAGGGAGAAGAAATAAAAACATTGTTATTTGGAAAAATAAAAATAAATAAATAACTTGACCAGACTTGAGTGTTTTTTTTTCCTCTAGTAACATAAAGTCATTTGAATAGCCATAACTATAATAAAGGAGAAGGTCATATTTATGCTTTTAGGCACAAATAATTTAGTCATTTCATTAGCTCTAAGTGGTGCAGGGTGCACTATAGTACTTGAAGTAATATAACTTGTTTTGATTATACACCCTTCCTATTATCATTATGAGAAATAAAAGCTCAATTCATAGACACTATCCTCTACACAAAGACTTTTGTAGCTAGAACTCATTCCTCTGAGCTACTGAGGACGTACCATGGCACCACTCACAAGACACATGCTATATATTGCTTTATATCATTGGTACATATATTCATCGTTGTGTCCTGCTGTTTGTGCTTTTCTGATAAAGAACACTTTTATCAAAACAATAATTATTGTAATTGGAAATAGTAATTATAATTAAAATAATTAGTTTTATATTATGGGAAACATTTAAAAATATATTCGCATTTTTCAGCTACCCCAGGGCTCTGACCATAGGAGGTGGTCACTAATACTCTGATGAATGAGAAAATTAATGTTGTTGGGCCCCTTTACTAATAAATATTATCCTAAGAAGATAAAAGAGTAGCACAGTCCTCTGAACAGTCTTCCTTCAAGATACTGAATCAGCCCATTTATTTAGCAGCCTAAAAATCCAACATAAAATGCAGTGAAACAAGTAGAAATCAGAGTTCTATATAGATGAATATTAACTTTATTAAACAAGTCCTTAGTAGCAGCACCTAATGACTAAATAGCAAGATTGTGCCACCTCTTTTCTATGGCAGTTGAAAGATTTAATTGTACAAATAACTCGTGGTCTATGTATTGTGTTATCTTTATATGCCATAAATCAACCAACTTGGTTATTTGTATGACAGAATATCCAAATTATAGAACCATAAAATTTAAACAACTTTTAATTCCATTTTAGTAAAATTCTGGAGAGAATGATGCTTTTGTATAAAACATTTATGGCAATAACATTCTTCATTTTTCTCATTATTGGGAAATAATGGGACCATCTTGGAAGAGGTCAGCAAAACAATTCCCTGTGCTTGTCATTCGTTAGCTTCAGTTAACTAAAAGTTGGCACTATTGGACACACAAAATTACACAAATGCTGGCCTAGACAGCATAGAAAGACCTTGTCTCTACAAAAAATGAAAAAATAGCCAGGTGTGATGGCACATGCCTGTAGTCCCAGCTACTTAGGAGGCTGAGATGAAAGGATTGCCTGAACCTGGAGGTTGAAGCTATGTTGAGACATGATGGTGCCACTGCACTGCAGTTTGGGTGACAGACTGAGACCCCGACTCAAAAAAAAAGTTACACAAAAGTACAGTACAAGGTCCATTGTTAGTATAAACTTTCCGTTTAAAGAGTTTTTTAAAATGCACTGTTATAAAGCCCATTGATTCATTTGTGGTTTATGGAACATTAGAAACAACTAAGAATATGAGCCTTGTAAAAGTTAAGAAAAGCCATGAGGCAAGAAAGAAGATTGAATAGCTAACCTAATATGCAGATGTGATATAAATATCAACTAGACAGATGGCCAGTTTTCAAATTTGAAGACAACTGAAAGAACATTTATATGGTAAGGGTACTCTTTTGCAGTATACAGTGGCCCAATGTAAAATAAAACAATAGTGCTTAGTTTAAAAGATTTCATCTAATTTATTCTGTAAATTATTTAATGGTTCACTCACCAGCATTTTTTCATATAAAAATAATAGAAATTTAAATCAATACACCTTCTGTGGCTAGTTCAAAGGCCAAACTTTTGTTCCTTTACAAAGTTAGAATCAGTTCACATCATTTTTGTACCGAAACTGATCCACCAAATTAAAAGCTCAGACTCCCTCCGTTTGTATTATTCAGGATTTTGAACCAACTAATTACTTTCTTATATCTAGATACAATTTATATTGTATCTTGTGTTGTGACAAATAAGCCCTTACAAAAAGCAAATGATTAAAGAAAAAGTAATGAAACTGTTTTAAGTTGTAAGTTTAAAGCAAAAATAAAATAAAAGCAGACTAGTATGTGGATAGAAATGAGTAAACACTGGGAGGGCAGATGTGGATGTTATTCTCCAGGAATACAAATGTGGTTTGAGGCCTTGCCAGAATCTTTTTAAAAAGGATTCAAAAATTATTTGTACCATGTACATGAATAGTGGCAAGACAAAAGTGATAAAACAAAAAACATGTCTTTTCAGAATTCTATTGTCATCAATGCAATACTATGTTAGATGAGGGCCCACTAGAAACTGGCACTGTGAGACACAGATTTCCTTTCCATGTCTACAGAAATGGATCAGACTTGGTGTTCATTACCCACTTCTTCAAGTAATCTTTGAAAATGGAACATTTGTGAGACATTAGATTTCATAGCAGAAGAATTTTAGAATGTTGTGACGCGTTCAGAAAGACTTTTTTTTAAATTATGAAACTCAAACCTGTAGTCTTTGTGTGGTTGTCTGTGGGACTGGTTCTATGACTCTTTGGTTTCTGCTAAGCTCAGCAACCCTGGGAGGATCATTCCACTGAGGAACACAGAGATAGACCTACATGTCATTCAAGACAATTACTTTTTTGTTGTACTCATGCTTAGGTTTGCAACATGTCTAAAAAAGTTGGAAGAATTATATAAGAATATTCAGCTTAAGAAATACTACTGGTTGCCCAGGGCATGCGGGTGGCTGTCTCCCAGGAGAGGCAAGTAGGGAGCAGAGCAAGCAGAGATAACCAGGTGAAGGGTACCCTGCCGTCCAGGCAGTGCCTTGAAAGAAGGTCTGCATGGAATGCTGTGGTGTCTGCCGAGGGTAGGGAGGCAAACGCACCCTTTGGGCAAATTAGAGTGTGGATTTCCCAGCTAAGTACCTTTTTCCTGAATACCAAGGGAGTCTACCACAATAACTTCCAGGTCTGTAGGTAGGCTCAGCACCATCTTGGAGCTCAGCAGCCGCTGCCACAGGTATAACAGTAGCTGAGATTGGAGTGTGGCTGGCAGATCATGCACAGGAGCATGGGCTGCTCACAGGAATGTGCCTGAGGAAAGCCTGCTGAATCCAGCTGATTCCCATCACCTGGTGCCTGTCCCACACCATCACCTGTCATAATGAATCAACTGGAGCCCCAGATCTGATCAGTGGAGAGAGAGAATCAGAAAAGCTGGAGAGGGTTCCATACCCAGCGAGGAGCCACCTACCACAGTCATTTCCTTTGTTGCAGGACAGGGTAAAGATTTACATTGCTCCACCCAGTTCTCTACAGCCTCCAACTTGTTGCCTAAGGTAATCTCATCACAGCAGAAGAGACAGAAGCCCCTCCCCCAGGCTGAATCAGACACAGACAATTCATATCTCTGTGGCAGACCTGACAGGTAGCCAACTGAGTGAACTAAGATCTGACTCATCCCCCTACCAAAGTAGTCCTGTGGCAACTGACCCAAGCTATGAGTAACCCTATCTGCCTGCAATGGGGGGGAGGTAGAGGTCAGAGCTGAAGGGAACATACAAGAAGGACCTCAGAGCCAGTCTGATTCCTTGTTTTTACTTTTTTACTGTTTTGGTCACTTCTGTTTGCTTTTTGATTTGGTTTTTTTTTTTTTTCCTTTTTTTTGGTTTTAATAACATTTTCATACTTGCTTTGCTTTTGCTATTTTACTGAATTTTCTTTCTTTCTTCTTTCTATTCTTTGGACCCCCTGTTTGTGTAGGGGTAGAGTACATCAATAGACAGGGTTTTGTTGAACTGTGTTTTGTGTGGTTACCTGTATTCCCTAGAGGTTTTTATCCCTCTTTTCTGTCTTGTGTCTCTTTTCATTTGTTAGCTGGTATGTCTGTCTGATTTCCCCCTTACTCTTCTCTCACTCCACCGTCCTCTCTATCCCCCCTTCCTCCTTCCATTATTTTCCTTCTTCTTACATCATTTTGTTTCAGAGAGCAAACCTAAACCCCCATTGCATGGACAGATTGTAAGGCAGTGGAAAGTCGGTTCCAGGGTGTCCATACACCTTCAGTGGATACTGGGATCCACAGATAGATTCTGAATCACAGCTCCCTCCTCAACTAAATCTTGAAGCTGGAAAAAGTACAGTCCCCAACCCACAGTCCAACTTCAGAAATGAATAAAGCCAGAGAATCCACATAGGAAACAATAGGAGACTGAGCAAAAAGAAGTAAAAGAAACCCTGTCATTCCTGAAAAACAGAATTAAAGGGGGGGAGAAAGTGGAGGTAAAAAATCTACACAAATGAAGAAAAATCAAAAGAAGAATATGGGTCTCTCATAGACCCCTGGAAGGTCATATACTGAGAAAACAGATTTTGGAGTGCAAACAATGAAGAGCCCCTAGAATGACTTGTCTCAAACTACAAACCCAGGTATCAAGACATTAATAGATTAAAAAGAATTGAGGAGAGACATGAGGAAAATAGGAAGGAGTTGATAACTGAGATAACAGCAGTAAAGAATACTGTGAATGAAATAAATAACAAACTGATAAGCATGGAAAGCAGAATTAGCAAAGCAGAAAAGAGAATCTCAGAGCTTGAGGACCAAAATATAGAACTAACCCAAACTGTCAAAAACATAAAAAAGAAGCATAAAAAGACAGAACAAAACCTTCAAGAGATGAGCGATTACTTCAAGAGGTTGAACCTAAGCATAATTGGACTTCCTGAGGCAGAAAGAGAGACAGAGACCACCCTGGAACAAACATTCCATGAAATTATTTAAGAAAACCTTCTTCATCTCATCAGTGATGTGCTCATTCAAACACAAGAGATTCTGAGAACGCCTAAAACACAACAAATGAGAAGATCACCTCTGAGGCACATAATAATTCACCTGAACAAAGTAGGTACAAAATAAAAAATCTTAGGCAGCAAGAGACAAAGGTCAGACTACACACAGGGAAAGACCAATTCAAATAGCAGCAGACTTATCTACAGAAACACATTAGGCTAGGAGAGCTTGGAACCCAATCTTCAATGTTTCCAAAGATAACCAATTTCAACCAAGAACAACCTACCCAGCTAAAATAAACTTCACAATGAGGGAGAATTAAAATCTTTCCCAGACGTTCAGTCCCTAAGAATTAAGCTGCCTCTAGTCCAGCTCTACAAGAAACAATTAAGAAAGTATTAAATACAGAAGAAAGGGAAAAAAGAACAGCAACATTCTTCACAAGAGTGTGGGAAAAGATTGAAAACACACATGAATCAACCCATAAAAAAAAAACAAACAAGAATAATACCTGTATAAGAACTTCATGACAGGGATAAACTCTCACATTTCAATAATTAGCCTGAATATGAATGGACTAAATGCACCACTGAAAAGACATAGAATGGCAAAATGGATAAAATATCATGAGGCAACAATATATTGTCTCCAAGAGACTCATCTCACCAGAAAGGATACTCACAGACTCAAAGTAAGAGTATGGGAAGCAAAATGTAAGGCAAATGAAACACAAAAGAAAGCTGGAGTTGCAATCTTCATCTCAGACAAAATACCCTTTAAGCTATCAAAAATTTAAAAAGATGATGTAGGTCACTATATAATGATAAAAGACTCAATCCATTAACAAGAAGTATCCATCCTAAACATATATGCACTCAACATAGGAGCACCAATGTTCATAAAGCAGCTTCTAGGCAAATTTAAAAAAGAGATCGACTCTAGCACTATAAAAGCTGGGGACTTTAATATCCCACTCACAACCCTGGACAGATCATTAAGATAAAAAAAATCAGCAAGGAGATCTGGAACCTCAGTAAGACTCTTGAATAGATGGACTTAATTGACACCTACAGAACACTCCACCCAATTACCATAGAATATACATTCTACTCATTACCACATGGAACATACTCCAAGATCGACCACATCATTGGCTATAAATCAAACATAAACAAATTTCATAAGATTGAAATTTTGCCATGCAACTTCTCCAACCACAGTGGAATAAAAATAAATATCGACACCAAAAAAGTTCCCCCAAAACCCACAAAGACATGGGCACTAAGCAGTATGATACTAAGTAACTCCTAGGTCAACAATGAAATCAAAACAGAGATTAAAATTTACCTGGAAACAAATGAAAATGAAGAAACATCTTACCAAAACCTCTGGGATGCCATGAAAGCAGTAGTAAGAGGGGAATCCATATCTTTACAAACACACAAGAAAGAAATGGAAAGATCACAAGTTAACAGCCTAACAAGTCACCCAAGGAAGCTGGAAAAGCTAGACCACCAAAACCCTAACTTCGGAAGAAGAATCCAGATCACCAAAATAAAAGCCCAAATCCGGGACATAGAAGACAAAAAGATAATACAAAAATCAACAAAACAAAAAGCTAGTTCTTTGAAAGGATAAACAAGATTGATGGTGCACTAGCCAGATTGAGCAAGAAAAAGAAAGAAAAAACCCAAATAAACTCAATCAGAAACACAAAAGATGAAGTTTCAACTGACCCAGAAGAAATAGAAAAGATTATCAGAGACTACTATGTACAATTATATGGAAACAAACTTGAAAACCTAAAGGAAATGGAGGACTTTCTGACATCACACAACGTCCCTAGATTGAAATAAGAAGAAATTGTGACCCTAAATAAACCAATAACAATCAAGGAAATTGACTATGTCATAAGAAAACTACCTACAAAAACAGCCCTGGGCCAGATGGCTTTCCAGCAGAATTCTACAAAACATACAAGGAGGAAGTGATACCAATCCTATTGAAAGTATTGCAGGTGATTGAGAAAGATAGAACTCTCCCCAAATCATTTTATGAAACTGATATTACATTGACATGCAAACAAGGTAAAGATCCAGCAAAGAAAAAGAACTATCAGCCAATATCTTTGATGAATATAGATGATAAAATTCTCAACAAGATCCTAGCAAACCAGATTCAACAACACATCTCAAAAATCATCCATCACAATCAAGTAGACTTCATCCCCAGGATGCAAGGCTGGTTCAACATTTGTAGGACCATAAATGTAATTAAATACATCAACAGATGTAAAAACAAAAACCACATGATTGTATCATCGGATGCAGAAAAAGCTTTGATAAAATCCAGCTCCCCTTCTTGATAAAAACCCTCAAACATCTAGGTATAGATGAAACATACCTCAAAATAGTAAGCGCCATCTACGAGAAACCCACAGTCAGCATTCTCCTAAACAGTCAAAAATCGGAACCATTTCCCTTGAAAACTGGAACAAGACAAGGAAGCCCACTCTCACCCCTCCTGTTCAACATAGTTTTGGAAGTCTTAGCTAGAGCAATCAGAGAAGAGAAGTCAATCAGGGGTATCCAAATAGGAAAAGATGAAGTAAAGTTCTCTCTCTTTGCAGATGAGGTGATTGTATACCTTGAAAACCCAAGAGAATCTGTCAAAAACCTTGCACTGATAAACTACTTTGGCAAAGTCTCAGGGTATAAAATAAATGTGCAAAAGACAATCACATTTCTATACACCAATAATAAACAAACAGAAACTCAAATAAAAAGCACAATTCCATTCACAATAACCACACACACACACACACCCAAAATGAAATACACTGGCATCTTTCTAACCAGAGATGTGAAAGACCTTTACAATGAAAAATACAAAACACTGCTCAAGGAAATCAAAGATGACACAAACAAGTGGAAGAATATTCCATGCTCATGGATTGGAAGAATGAATGTTGTTAAGATGTCCATTCTACCTAGGGCAATCTACAGATTTAGCACAATACTCATCAAATTACCTGCAACATTCTTCTTAAACTTAGAAAAAACAATACAGGAATTCATATGGAAACATAAATGACCAAGAATAACCAAAACCATCCTCCACAAAAATCAAACAAACAAACAAACAAAAACAGGAAGTATCATACTCCCAGACTTTAAACTTCATTATAACGTCACAATAATCAAAACAGCCTGGCATTGGAACAAGAACAGGCATATAGACCAATGTAATAGAACTGAGATTCCAGAAGCAAAACTTCAGTTTCTCAACCAACTTATCTTCGACAAAGCCTCCACCACCCACTGCTGGGGAGAGGAGAACCTATTCAGTAAATGGTGCTGGGAAAACTGACCACATGCAGAAGATTGAAACACGACCCCTACCTATACCCATACACAAAAATTAGCTCTAAATGGATCACAGACCTAAATGTACAACCTCAAACTGTAAGAACCTTAGAAAATGCAGGAGACACTCTTATAGGTGTTGGAACTGGCAACCAATTCCTGATCAAAACCCGAAGTGCCCAGGCCATAAGAGAGAAGATAGACAAGTGGGACCTCATTAATCTGACAAGCTTCTGTAAAGCCAAAGAAACAATCAAGAGAGCAGGGAGACAGCCCACAGACTGGGAAAAAATATTTGCCAACTCCATGTCTGACAAAGGCCTAACATCAGGGATCTACAAGGAACTCAAATGTGCTGCGACGAAAAAAACAAACAGCCCTATTACAAAGTGGGCAAAAGATATGAATAGACACTTCTCAAAAGAAGACTTATGAGCAGCTAACAGATACATGATAAAATGTTCAGCCTCACTAGTCATCAATGCAAATTACAACTAGACTGAGATACTGCCTAACTCCAGTCAGAATGGCTATCATCAATAACTCAAAAAATTACAGATGCTGGAGAGGGTGTGGCAAAAAGGGAACACTTCTATACTGTTGGTGGGAGTATAAACTAGTACAGCCTCTGTGGAAATTAGGGTGGCAATTCCTAAAAGTTCTTAAAATCGACCTTCCATATGAGCCCACAATTCCCCTACTGGAAATATTCTGGAGGAACTCAAAATCATTCTATGAAAAAAATACCTGCACACGTATGTTTATCGCAGCATTGTTCACAATAGCAAGAACATGGAACCAACCGTGCTGCCCACCAAAGAGGATTGGATAAAAAAATGTGGTACATATACACAATGGAATATTATGCAGTCATAAGGGAGAACAAAATCGTGAACTTCGCAGCAGCAACCTGGATTAGAGTTTATAATGCTGAGTGATCTCTCACAGAAACAAAGAGCTGAGTATCACGTGTTCTCACTCATAAGTGGACCTTGAACAACTACCATAAAACCATAAGAAGAGGATTGAAAGTAGTGGGAAATTCTGAGCAATGAGGGAGTGGGATTGGCAGTAGTTGATGTCTGCCTGGGGAAGGGTGGGCACACTTTATCAACAAGGGTACCTGCACAATGAATATTTGTATACCCAACCCTGAATTGTACCCCAGAATTTTAAAACAAAAATTAAAAGAGAAAATACTACTAGAAGCTCTTTTCAAATCCAACATTCTAGTGTGATAACTCATAAGGAGAACTGTTTATCATTTCCATTCTATATAGGCTCAGTGAAGTTACTTGCTGAGGCTTATAGAACAAGTTGGTAGCAATAAAAGATAATTCCACCTTGAAAATCATGTAATACCACACAACGACTTAAACTTGTAGAGCTGTCTGTGAAAACCTAATGAAAGAAAATAGTTGACAGCTATTGATAATATGTGTCTTGGATTGTTTTCTCCTAATTAGTTGTATTGGTAATAATAGTCATAGCAGTAATAGCAGTTGTAGTAGCAGTAGCAGTGGGAACTGCAGGTAGAGGAGGAAGAAGAGTATGGCCATGTACTAGGTACTGTACTAATGTACTAAGTGTTCTACATGTATTCTCTCTTTGAATGCCCAATAGGCGTTTTATTTTTAGTACTAGAATTTCAAAGTATTAAGAAACTTGAGTATGAAAGCCCCCAATATATTGTTTAACTTGCCTGCCATAGTTTTCAACCATCTGAAAAATAATAAAGAAGAGTTAAGTCAGATGGTCACCTTTTTATTGATACATCTGACATAGAAGAATGTCATCTCTATTTCTGACAAGCAAGTTTCCTATCTATTCCCTAAATTAGTCACATTTCCCTAACCTGGAGGAACAGAGTAGAGTGCATGTTCCTTAAGACAGCTCATTCCCAAGGGGGAGAAAATATGGGTGGGCTGAGCTTTTCCTTCCATTCACCCGTCAGGTTGGAGATTACATTCTCCTGGAGCAGAAAGAATGTGCGACTGGTGATGGGTCAGGAGTGCAGCACTGGTGAATTGCAGGAGTAGAGAAGTGTCCTTTATATACCTCAAAGTCTTCAGATTGGCGTTGTTTTTATCGTTGCTTGCTAGCTTGACCTGCCAGGTTTAACCATTAAGTTGATGTTTAAAGTGTGGTGATAGTTCCCATCAAGCATGAGGTCAAGACTCCTGCTCCGCTTGCTATGAGGTTGTTCCATCAATGTAAATCTATGACACTTGACATATACCTTTGAGATCGCTGGTTGACAGCAGAGATTTTGCCCACAGAGGGCAAGATCAGGTCCTTTCTCAGAAGATTTGGCTCTATAGCACATGCTACATTAAAGCAACACCACCATAAAAACTTATTTCATTATTATCATTATATTATATTCCTACAGGGAGGCAGGATTTATATTAGATTTTCCAAATAGCCCATCCATCATGCCAGATATTTCTGGAGCAATTCTTCCTATGTATTAACCTGATAATGAAAGGAGAACACGTATTTTGAGGATAAGAGAAAACTGGCTCTGAAGTAGTTAAGAGCATGTTGGTGAAGGGATAAATAGGTAAGAAATATTTGAAATTGGTTTTTGGCAATAGCAGATGTTTTCTTATAGAAGAGTGAATAGAATTACTGCCCAGATCAAATGTCACATCAGTTCCAAACTTTAATAAATTGTCTTTAAAGGACAAGATCAATTTTACCATTAAAATGTACAAGGATTTGACTGCTATCACATTTTAATCTGTTCCTTTATTTTGAAAAGTGGCAATTTGGTTCTTTTTCAAGGCCATATTTTGTTTGTGTGCCTTTACTTCAAGATCTAGCAAGTGACACATCATGCAATTCAGATTTAATTTAATCTCTGCTTGGTTTCCTTAATTAAAATAGCGAGAGGATGAATTCTCTTACATTGTCTATAAATACATCTTTCATAAATAGAACATTTATAAAAGTGCTGAGTATGTTATGAGTGATGAAGTCTATTCAAAATTGAGATCAGAAGATGTTCATCATTGACTCATATGAGGCAATAGCTTCAATGTCTATTAAATTTTAAAATAAAATAACAAACTGTTCTTATAGAACAATCTTATAATGGGTTCAATGTTCCCCCCAAAAAAGATATACAAAAATGTTTTCTGAGTGTGAAAAATACATCTTCTTTTGACATGAACTTTTGCATTTTCGTTCTTATGTATTCAATAAAATCATTGATGATTCTTTTAATGGGTTGTTTCATATTCTGTAGTCAAGAGAAGATCCAAAAAAAAAAGAATTTTAAATCTCTTTTCTTGTTTCTCTTCTTAGGGTAGAATATAAAGCATCAAGATTTGAAATTTTTAAGCCGGGCTCGGTGGCTCAGCCTGTAATCCCGTGCCTTTGGGAGGCTGAGGTGAGTGGATTGCCTGAGCCCGCGGGTTCGAGACCCGCCTGGGCAGGCAAGACCTCATCTCTACAATAAATCAAAAAATTAGCCGGGCGTGGTAGCACGCGCCTGTAATTCCGGCTACTCGGAAGGCTGAGGCGGAAGGATCGCCGGAGCCCAGCAGGTCGAGGCTGCGGTGGCCGGGAGCGGCCACTGCACTCCAGTCTGGGCGACAGAGTGAGACTCCAACTCAAAAAAAAAAAAAAAAAAAAAAAAAAGATTTGAAATTTTTTAACACTAAACATTTCTAAGGAGGGTAGAATATTAACTAATTAAAATAACACTTTCTGGTAACGTATTTTTATTTTTTGAGTCAGAGATCTCATTCTGTCGCTCAAACTAGAGTGCAGTAACATGATCATGGCACCTTTTGGGCTCAGGTGATTCTCTCTCCTCAACTTCCTAAATAGCTGGGACTACAGATGTTTGCCACTATGTCTGGCTAGTTTTTTTAATTTTTATTTCTGTAGAGATGAGGTTTCACTATGTTGCCAAGGCTAGTCTCAAACTCCTGGATGCAAGCAATCCTCCTACCTCAGCCTCCCAAAGTACTGGGATTATAGGCACCAGTCACTGAGCCCAGCCATTGCTGGTAATTTATAACATGTGCCTGGAGCGTGTGCCTATAATTTGAGGTTACACTAAGGAACATGACAGATTATTCCAGGATAACAGAGCCTAGTTGTAAGTATGTAATCTAGATAAAATGTCACATGAAAATACAAAATAATTTAGGCAAATAATTTAAGAAAAATTAGAAATGATTGGTGTACATGAGTAAGAATTAGAAATTAGGACATATATTTTAAAATGGAATATATGGATGTTAAGTGTTCCTTTAATAATCTACATGTAATATTTACAGCATATTTATGTCATTAACTGAATTTTTTTTTAAAAAGAGAGAGATCTTGAGTGATAATTTCAAGAAACTGAGTGTTTCTGAACATTGAATTTGAGATGCTGCTTGGACATCATTGTAGAGATTCCCAGCAAGCAGTTGAAAATCTGTATCCTGCACTCAGTAAAGAGGTCCAGGCTACAAATATAGATGTGAGATACACGTCTTTCTTGTGATTATTAAAACATAAATATAAGGGTCACCTCCTTATATGTTATTGATATGATATTCATAGATATAGTGAGAGTAGGATAGCATAATACGTGTGGAAAGTGGTAAAATAATTAGAAAGGTTTCTGAAGCAGTAGTCTTCAAATAATTCTGAGGAAAAAAGATCAGAGAAGCTGTGGAACTGATATTCTGGACAATCTACAAGTTTACATATAATATCAGACATATTTTTGTTAGTGCTTGATTTAAAGTTTTTAAAGTCAGTAATCTTAGACAAAAGGAAAGAAGAACCAACTGTATATGGATCAATTTCACTGAGCATATGAATGGTGACCTGGGCTGTAGATATTATCTCTGAAGTGATGGCTTGCAATATAGTTCCCTCATTGGTGCTCATACAGTCATTCTTCTGCCTTATTCAGGTTATACTTGGAAGGTTTTGATTAACTCTTAATAGCCAATAGTATGACTCAAACAACTATCTCTGAATCAATGTGCTCTGTACATTGCTAGCTTTATCTCTTGTCCATAAGCTTGATGACCATCATCAAGATTGTGACTTTGTTTCTCTTAAATTTCCTGCTTACTTTCAGTCATACATCAGCTTGTTAGGTCCCAGTTGGCAACTAGGTCAGTATTGGACAAATTTGGTAGTGTGAATTTAGAATGGATTAAGCAACTGCCTTTTCATCATGGGAGATAGGGACCTAATTCCAATGTAGCAGAAGATGGTTTCTAAGAAGAAAAGTATTTCTAATTTCATACATCAGACATATCAACCTACCCATAAAAAGAAAATAAGCAAGGTGACTACCCTGTGAAGCCATTTACTCTAAATTTGAAGTTAAATTTTATGATGCTATAAACATGTCATTTTTTTCTTTCCACATGCATGTACAAATGTTATTTGGTTAAGGATTCAATAAAAATTATTTTGTAAGATTTCAAAAATTTAGAGGAGGTGGTTATATGTTGTTTGTGTGTGTGTGTGTGTGTGTGTGTGTGTGTGTGTGTGTGCACATGCATGCATGCAAGGGTGTATGTGAATGCGTCTAATTTAACTACACTTTGAAATTAGTTAGGTTTACCAATGACTTCATTCATAAGTAAAGAAAGAATATCTTGTATTATAGATTAGAAAACTGAGGCTTGAAGAGTTTAAATAAGTTCCAAGTTACAAACAGTAAGTTCCCTATGTACTTTGACTTGGCATTACATTTGGTACAGTCCCAGGCTACCTGCAAGTCCAGTAGGAAGTTTATGACTAAATGACTGACTATGAATAATCACATTAACTTACATAGTTACAAAATGTGCTCCAAAATGGTCTTTCAGGCACTAATGTTTCTGGAATTTTGTACATACATGGATTTTGACTCTGACAATGCAAAATATGGGAAACTTACTTTAATGTCATTTAAAAATCTTCATAATGTATCATCTGGCATCTCTACAAGACGTAAGGGAAATGTTTAAATATAAACTTTATCTCAAGAGCTAGATATACTATATATGCAATCAATTATTCAAATCTGTATCAAGAATGTTCATCTTTACTTGAAAAGAGGCTTTGAGAATATTTTATCACTGTTTCAAGAGGTATAAACTACAATAAAGGTCAAGCCTTCTAAGTGGTGAGAAAATATAAAGTCTTGATTATTTAAGTTACAAAATATAATAGTATAATATTAACTTGTTGAAAGAAACAATAGGATACCTGAATTTCTGGCAGCTTGCATTTTCACAAACATTTCCGGTTTTCATTGACACAATGGATTTCACTAAACTCATCTATTCTTTCAGGAAAATAAACATTCTCAAAGCCTATTGTTCATTGATCAACAACAACAAAATAGTTGTTTAGTGCCTGACTTTATTACGAGCACGGAATGTACTTTTATCCTTTCCCTGTCAACAGCATACTTGGTATTCTGACAATGGAAAGAAAATGAATTGCATTATATTGCAAACAACATCATTTTATAAATTTTATTTCTTTAAGCATACGCATTTTCACCTAGATTATAAAAGGAGTTCTCTATGATGTAACTATATGGTTGGAATTTATTTAGAATTTCTGAGGCAAAACCTAAGGAATAAATAGTGGAATCCCAGTTTATACAATTCTTAGCCAAAAGGAATGCTCCATAGTATGTAGACATTGTTGTAAAAGTTGAATGGTACCTTTCCTCGTATTAACAAATCATTACAGCCCATTCATTTGTGTAACTCAAGTAACTTTTGGGTTACTTTGAAAATCGTAATTTTAGGATGGACAAAACTGAAACAACAACAACAAAAAACTTGGCAAATCTTCTAGGATCTTCTATTTGACTCAAATGTTTGCATAGAAAGCTAGTTTTATATTTTTAAAAAGATAATTTTACCTAGAAGAATTCAAATATCACATAATTTTTTAAGATAATGAAGAGTCTTACAAAGAAATTTCACTACTGCCTAACCTGCTCAGACTCAGTTCCACTCAAGCCTCAAGAGGTACCCTGTGTTCCAGGTCTCTCAGAGGTTGTCTCATTACTTAAATATGCCTTCTTTCTTGTAAATCAAAGCCTTTGTTCTGAGGTTGTTTGGCACTGAATGTCACTCTCCCATATTTTTTTCCTGGCCAATATGTAATTCCATAAGACTCCCTGACAACTTCTCTAGTCTCATACACCTTCCCTGACCTGTTTGTTGGAGATAGAACTATACTCTGGATAGAACTATACCACAGCTTCCCACACATAGTGCCTCTTAAAGTTTTTCTTATTCTAAATTGTTTGTTTATCTACTATGCTTACTAGTCTATGTGTTGCTCATGGTAACATATTTCAGCTTTGATGTCTAGTTTTTGAATTAGTTTATATCTTCTTTTCTATCTCTTTACAGCTCTTAGTAAAATATTTCATCTCTGGTACAACTTCAGCATATGCTATCTGGCTGACATCTGATTTACTTAAATCACTCTATCATAATATCTTATAAATATTAAATATTAAGATATTTATAACTTATGTCACACCTGTTTCCAAAATAATGAGGCAGCTTAAAATGTTCCTGAGGAAATATATATCACAAACCCAAGCCTAGGTAGCTAAACTGAATTTTATAAACCTCATTTAGTTGCCATTTACTTTGTCATCTTTGAATATATGAAATTATTAAATTTGACCTTGAACCTTAATGTGAAATTCTTTGAACATTTTCCTTTGTCTTAAACTAGACAGAAGGTGAGAGAGAGTGTTATCGATGTTTTGGAATTTAGCATAACAATGTCATGTACCAAATCTATAGGGACCAATTGAATAACATTACAACATCATTTTAAGAAGTAATTCTTGTCACAAGTATTTCCAGAGGTAATTCTTGATTTTGTTATTTTGCCAGATGGATGTGTCAAGTTCCATATAAATGAGAGTTGGTTCTCCTATGGAAAGAGGGGAAGTAGCAAGTAAAAGAGGAGCCTTTAAAGCTGCAAAAATCATTTAAAAGTAACCCATTTCTATATAGCCTTGATTAGAATAATATGGCTGAAAACACTGATTTATTATGAAGAGGTCAGCACATACTGTTTTTGATTACCAGAAATTCTATAATAATCTCAGAGAAAAATGAAATTAAGAAATTTTGTAACACATTAAGATTAGTAACATTAAGATAGTGATGAATGAGTATAGAACAATTATGATTATTACTTTTTTCTAACTTAGCATAATCTCTTCAATTGTCCATACCAATGGAAAGCTTTCAAACTTTTTAGATTGCAAATCATGTACAGTTATATCTATTATGTCTGTATGTAACGTTTTGGTACTATTCAATTAGTGTAATTGCTAACATGTAATGGTGCTATTTAACAACTTTATCTGGATAATATTTGCTATATTAAAAACACTGAATTTTTTTTTTTTTTTAGTTGGAGTCTCACTCGGTCACTCAGGCTGGAGAGCAGTGGCATGCTTACGGCCACCACAGCCTCAGCTTGCTGGGCTCAGGTGACCCTTCTGCCTCAGCCTCCCAAGTAACTGGAACCATGGGCACACGCCACCATGGCCAGCTAATTTTTGATTCATTGTAGAGATTAGGTCTTACCAAGTTGCCCAGGCTGGTCTTGAACCCATGGGTTCAGACAATCCTTTTACCTAGGCCTTCTAAAGTGCTGGGATTATAGGTATGAGTCATCCACTGCACCCAGCCAAAAATTTTTATAATATCAACCACAATAGCATTTTCCTTTTTGTGACCTATATAAATTAGTAACTATACTGTACACTTTCAGTACTTAGATCATCTTTTTTTTCTATCTATGTAATAACAACAAAACTAAAACCAAGACATAACAGGGAACACTCTCCACTGTGCCACCGGGGACTAGGGCTATAATCATATCCATTGCCACCTGTCAGTCATTCCAGTCATCCTCAGACATCATTTTTGCTGGTCTAGGCTGCTTGCCTTATGAGGTCACCATGCCTTTGATGGATGCTAATTGCTAACACTATTCTCCATGGTCCTTACCCAGCATATAAGTACCAAAAGTTACTGCGTAATGTCCCTGAATTTCAGACAATCCTCCCTGTTACCATCACACAGAGACCATTTAACCTACTTCTGAAAAACTAATTCAGTTATCACTGCCAGTATAGTAATTCCCTTTTTAACTCAATATCTACTGGCATGAAAATCCTGAATAACAAGGTGAAAGCAACAGAATTAGGTTAGGTTAACCCTGAGTATGTCACTTGGTGGAACTAAGATCTTTAATCTGGTGGATCCTAAAGTTGAACAAATAGGCAACAGGTATTTCCCATGTGGGCAGCTGGGAGTGAAGATGAGAAGGTTTAACAGATGAGGCTGATGCCCTCCCATAATCTCACCCTCAACATTTCAGCGCTTAGCTTGACTTTTGATTACCCAGCATCTTCATTTCTTTGCCAAAATACCAGGGAATTAAAGTCTCTAGAATCAGTCCCCAACAAGTTACTGACTGGAGTTGGAGTATGAATATCCCAGGTCACTCACTTTTTGGTGGTATACTGAGAAGTGTGTTTTATGTGGATTCACAGAGTTATTTTATGAGATACAAGCTTGTTGCTTATGGTGGAAACAGCATGATAAAGCAGCATTATTGACCCTCTTTCTTCTCAGTCTCACTTCTTCACCCCTACTGATGTGCCTTTCACCTCTCCAATATAGTGCCTGCATTTGGATCCTTGTCTTAGTTTCACCATCTGGAGGAAGCCACATTAATTCGAAGCCCACTTGTATTGGATTCTGGCTATTAGGATCATGGTACCACATAACTGTTATTAGTTGAAAATATATATCACATCATAAAAGATAGGGTCCTGGACCTACATTGTCATTATTCCCAGAACAGTACTTATAGATGTACCTTTAAAAAGCTATTCAATATTCTATTATTCCAGTTGCTTCAGGACGATATAGTAGAATCAGCAGGTTCTGTGGTCAGCTGATCAAGATTGCATATTCTTCACTATAAAGTGCGTCTCTTGGTCAGGGCATTGTTATATGGGATCCCATAATGAGAAATGAAACTCTCACATAATGATGCTAGTTGAGAGACTATAAAAAGGGATGGAAATATCACATATAGTGTATCATCAATCTCAATAAAGCTGGATTGCTGTTCTCCTCTCCAGTTTGGTGGAGAGTTTCAATATAATCAACTTGCCACCCAGGAGTTGACTTGTCTTCTCAAGGAATGGTGAATGGTCACACAATTAACGGTAGTGGTTCCTAAATCAGTCCTGGTGAGATGCAACCCATGCTGTTGGCCAATTAATACTCTAAATTCTCCCTACTATGTTTAGTTTATTCATGGTCACATAGTTTAAGCACTTAAGTGGCAAACTTGAATGGTTACTTATCCTGTAAAGGCTAAGTAGCATCAGTGGACGGTTGACCCTCTCTACCTCATTGCTGAGAGCCTCTCCTGCAGTCTGGTGGCCATAGAAAGTCTTCAGGCAAACATTGTAAATGCTTGTTATTGGAAACCTTTGACTCAATGTGTATATATACCTGGGGTGCCAAAAACAGTATACATATTTTAAGAGATGTTAATTATGTATACTTTTGGTTTGCCATAATCAGAAGTGTCTGGACACTGATGCACTATTGTTGCACTTTGAGCACCTCTTATAATTGCAGAAGTCAAACGTGACTTGTTCATCTTTTGTTATAGGTATATATTGAGTATTCAAATTTTGGTACAGTTCTTTCCTTAAAATGTACATATTTTTGGCACCCTCTGTGTGTGTATATGTGTGTGTGTGTGTGTATGTATATTGAATGCCAAGTAGATATAGATAGAGCAAAAAACATTTGCCACGGACATTTAGCACTCCTTACAGCCTCCTTCAGAATTAATTATTATTCTTTCTTTAATCCAATTAGTAAACTTTAAGCTAATTAGCTCATAGTGTCTGAAAAACCTTCCTATAAATCTTCAGTATTTTGATTAAATTGCCATGCTATTTTCACTAGGCCGAACAGCATTTAGAGTTCTTCAATAACAGGCATCCTCAATAAATTCCTTTTTGTTTTCAGAATAGTGAATAGAATATTGATCATAGCTGGAACTCTATCCTTCCCAGAATATGCAATTTGAGTAGTATAAAGACATTAAGAATATATTATAAGAAATGTCGGAGCTTCCAATAAATCTTCAGAAAGCAGAACAGAAGCTGTAATGTTTCTTGTTCAAAATTAAGGAAATTACTTTCTGGTCAGGAATCAGGTAAAAAAACAAAACTAAGCAAATTAAAAAAAAAACACTCACATTAAAAGCTATTCTTTCAGAGAAAGAACCAGTAGCAACAAAATATAGAAAACTATGGGTACAATACTTGCCCAGACATACACTTACACAATGGTAATTTAGTGCCAGCCTGCTATGTGGAATGCATAGTGAACACAGTTTTAGTTGACATTTCCATTTCTTTTTTTGATAGCTACTTAAGACTGAGGCCATGAGGATAAGAAAATGTAAATCCATCTATCCAAAAACAGAAAGAACATAGAAGGCTGACAGGAGTCTCAAAAACAAATGTATGGGGGAACTCATACTGTGAAGAAACATAATGTCTCTACTACTTGGCTGTTTCTGTTTATTTGAAGTTAGATTAGAAGCAGGGTACAAGTCTCCGAAGGAAGGAATTCTCAGTTGGGTACTTCATGACCAGAAATGTGATTGCTGCTGGAATCCACATAGCCCATCCTGTGTGCAGTAGCAATTCAAAGAAATAGTCTATCCTCAAAAATAAAATTAAAAACATTCTTTAAAATTTTTGGTTTCCTTTTCAGTACCTAAAAAACAATATCTTAAAATATTTACCTTTTGTTCTATAATACTCTTAATAGACTCGTTTCAAACATTCTCTCTTTCTTTTTATCATTTTCAACTTCCCAGTCTAAATTCTAAGACATCCTACCTTTGTCATTTTGAACTGTTAGATCCCAGCCCCTTTTCTCTCTTATTTTTCTCCTGTGAATAATTCTTCTTGTTTCAGACAAGTAATTTTTATCTTTGCTACACATTAATATTGTTGCATCCAATGTGATTAAAAATAATGAATGCTAAATGCTAGTGCATATCTATCTATCTATCTATGTTCTTGTGAGACATTAATATTTTGCCTCAATCATTGGTCAATCATGGTGGGAACTTCTTGACTAACCCTGCTGCATCCAGTGTGATTAAAAATAGTAAGTGCTAAATGCTAGTGCATATATATGTGATAAACACTATTGTCAGTAATTTATGTCATGCAGTAACTTATAAGAATTTTAAGAGGTGTTACCCTCATTTGGAATCTGCCTTACAGAGGCATTTATGAAAAAGGAATAAAATATCTCATTGACATTGCTAAAAAACCTAAACTAATAATGGTCGTCTCATAATTAAAGATTAATTGATTTTTATTTTTTATTGTGTATATAATATATAATTCTTAGAAAAAGTTCAGAGCCGGGCTCAGTGGTTCAGTCTGTAATCCTGCACTTTGGAAGGCTGAGGTGAGTGGATTGCCTGAGCCCACGGGTTGGAGACCTCATCTCTATAATAAATAAAAAATTAGCCAGGTGTGGTAGCGCATGCCTGTAGTTCCGGCTACTCGGAAGGCTGAGGCGGAAGGATCGCCGGAGCCCAGCAGGTCGAGGCTGCGGTGGCCGGGAACGACCATTGCACTCCAGTCTGGGCGACAGAGTGAGACAACAACTCAATAAATAAATAAATAAATAAATAAAAATAAGAATTTTAGCCGGGGTCGGTGGCTCAGCCTGTAATCCCGCGCCTTTGGGAGGCTGAGGTGAGTGGATTGCCTGAGCCTGTGGGTTCGAGACCCGCCTGGGCAGCGAGACCTCATCTCTACAATAAATAAAAAAACCAACCGGCGTGTTGGCGCGTGCCTGTAATTCCGGCTACTCGGAAGGCTGAGGTGGAAAGATCGCCAGGGCCCAGCAGGTCGAGGCTGCGGTGGCCGGGAGCGGCCACTGCCCTCCAGTCTGGGCGACAGTGAGATTCCAACTCAAAAAAAAAAAAAAAGAAAAAGTTCAGAAGGTAGGCAAAATAGAAACATATAAAATGACATACTGTATTTTATTTTCTTCCTCGTATGCACACAAATATTTATAATCAGTTAAAAGTCAAATTATATCTATACCCTTCTTTTTTAGTTAATATACAATAAATACATTTTCAGATCAATTAACTTAATTCTACCATAAAATACCATGTACTTATTATTTTGTCCTACTATTTTAATGAAAATACTTATTTTGCCTCGATTACATTGATATAATATTATTAGGTATGGAGGGGACCCCTACAAAACCCAGAATTTATTTATAAAAATGGTGTATTTGTTCTTATATGTCTAAACTTCAATCACCTTCAAAGTGGTCTTCGTTTGACGCAATACACCTACTGAGACGCTTTTTTTCACTGCTCAGAACAGTTTTTGATGACTTTTAGTGCTTCTGCTGTTTATTGTTTCACCTCTTCCATATTGGCAAAACCTTTTCTTCTGAGGACTTTTTTCATCCAGGTGAACAAAGTAGCTCAGGGGAGATTTGGTGAATAGAGAGTAAGGCACTGGAGTCATGCTGTTATTGGTCAAAAACACTTAGCATGGTGAGGGCAGGTGCTGTTACTTTCTCGTTCTTTGTTTTTGCATGTGGATATCTAGTTTTATCAGTATCATTTATTAAAAAGACTATCTTTTCCCCATTCTGTATTCTTGGTTTCTTTGTTGAAAATTAGTCGACTGCATATGTGTAAGTTTATTTCTGAGCTTTCTATTCTGTTCCATTGGTCTATGCGTCTATTTTTTATTCCAGTACCACACTGTTGTGATTGCTATAGCTTTATAATATACTCCAAAATCAAGAATTGTGATGCCTCCAGCTTTGATCTTTCTCAAATTTGCTTTGGTCATCCAAGGTCTTTTGTGATTTTATACATTAAAAAAAAGATACATTATATTAACATACTAAAGGATGAAAATCATGCAGTCATCTCAATACATGTAGAGAAAGCATTGACAAAATTCCTCATACTTTTATGATAACATTTATGATAACAATTCAACACGTTCAGGTTAAAAAAATGTACAACAACATAATAAAAATCATATATGACAAGCCCACACCACCTAATATCATATTCATTGGTAAAGCTGAAAAGATGAGGACTAAGACAATGATGACCACTCTTGCCACTTCTGTTCAACGTAGTATTAGAATAATTAGGAAAGAGAAAGTAATAAAAGGCATCCAAATTAGAAAGAAAAAAGTAAAATTGTCTCTGTTTGCATATGATGTGATCTTATATATACAAAACCCTGAAGACTCTACCAAAAAACTGTTAAAAATAATAATCAAATTCAATAAAGTTGCAGGATACAAAATCAACACACAAAAAATCAGTTGTGTTTCTATACACTGACAAAGAAATATCCAAAAGAGAAATTGAAAAAACATTGCATTTACAATAGCATCAAAAAGAATAAAATACTTAGGAATAAATTTAACTGAGAAGGTGAATCAGCACTAAAATCTATAGTAAAAACTATAAGACATTGATGGAATAATTGAATAAAATGCATATAAATTGAATGATATCTTGTGTTCATAGATTATAAGAATTATTATTGTTAAAGTGTCTATACTACCACAATCATGCACAGATTCAGTGCAATCCTTATTAAAATTCTAGTGATATTTTCATAGAAATACAAATAAAATTCTACATTGCTCTTAAAGAATCTTGAGTATCTACACCCTTGCCATTTTCAAAAATATGGTTATAGAACTGTTTGTCTAAATATTTTACCAATGCCTGTCTCTGCCATTCGACTATGAATTCTGATAAAACATGTTTATATTAATTATTTTTTTGTTCCCCAGTGGAAAATGCCTCCTAAATATCTCTAATGCTTAATGAATCCCTGCTTCATAGTAGACATTTATTTAATGAGCTAACTAAAAATGACAATTATGGTAATGATGAAAATATCACTGTGATGTTTTTTGTTCTCATATTTATTGTAAAGTTTGAAATCTGTACTTTAATAATAATTCCCCAGTAATCTCAGCTTAAATAAAAGTGTGTCATGTAATAGTGTTACCATGTTTTCACTCTGTGGCTTAACCCCATAACCAATAAATATTTTCCCCCCACAACTTAGCTCAACTAGCCTCTTTGTCCTGTCTCTCCACCATTTGCTTGACTGCACCTTAAGATCTTAATTATCCTGAACTTGCCAGTCATTAATATCAAGTAATTGTCCCAAATTATGACTTTGTAAATGATGTCTTCTCTGCAAAGAATGCTAGCTTATTCTTCTCCTAAGTATTAATTCCTGCTCAAATTTATATCAACTTTCTATTCTTGACTTTCCCAAACAGTATTAACATTTTTCATCTCTAATAAGTACTTGTCATGTTATATTGCATTTTCTACTACTTTGTATATTACACGGATATGTATCTTTATATTCCAAATGTCTAAAATAGTGCTTGGAAATAAGCATATAACATACATATATATTATATACATATACAAGTATGTATGGAAAAATAATAAATAGACTTTCTTGGGTGACATGAGTATTCACGTGTTAACATTTACATAATCTTATTTGGTGTCAGTGACTAGATCTAATATAGGCAAATATCTATTCTATAGTCTTATATCTACTACAAAAGATTTCTAAACAGTAAAGTTCTGAGTATAAGTTAGAATAAGACTTGTAATTTTTATCATGTGTCAGAAAATTAAATTAGAAATATTAATAAAACTGTCTTTTAGATGCTTTGGTATTTTATGTAATATGTAAGTAATTTATTCCAAAACTTAGTATTTTTTATTTCTCATATCAATGACATTCATTTTATAGTTTTCTTTTCATTCCTGGAATTATTAAATATCTCTTCTTTAGTAGCATAGGTAATAAAAATAGTTTTCATTGACTTATTTATTTTCTGATGCAACATTCTTATAAAGTAGTTAATACAATTATTTTGGTTATAATTTCACATATAATAGATTCTTTTTAGATTTTATTGCTATTATTTAAAGAATACGGAAAAACAAGCTTTTTAATTATAGAATGTATGTAGAAGACAACTGTTAGAGTTTATCACTTGGCTTCACAGTTGCAACTGAGATGTCTTTATTTAGCTTTTGGCAATAAGAATGCTGCAGTTTTAACACTATAATTACTTCCTTCCTGTGATATGAACTTCACTTCCTATTAATGCTAAGGGATATGATTAGAACCGTATTTGTAAAAGTTATCTTCATGATATTAGCCTCAGTTTATATTACATTGTTATTTAGGGGGTTAGAATCTGAACGAAAAATTATTTTTTATTTTTAATATAAACATAGTTAATTTCTAGAAAAATACAGCAAATATCTTTTTTATGTATAGCGTATTTCAAATTAAGCTTGAGAGAAAATAAATTTAATATTTTCTAACTATAGATTTATGAGAAAGATAATCTTAAAGAAATTGTTTTATCTTTAGCAAAGTCTTTACTGTTTAATTTAGCTCTGTGGGATAAAAAATAGAGAATAAGAAAGCAAGTCAATACGAGAAATGTCTTAGTAATTAAATTCTGAAATAAACAGAAATCTCTCAAAATTAGCCTTGAACAACATAGTCTTTTGCATACATTAACTATATGAGTTTCATTATAAGTTTTATATATTTATATATATATATTTTTAAATAGTACTGTGTACAATGCCTATATCAACTGACAGATTAGTGAAAATTTTTGTCAGATAGAATTCGACTTGTATTTGTTCTTTTTTTTTTTTGAGTTGGAGTCTCACCCTGTCGCCCAGACTGGAATGCAGTGGCCGCTCCTGGCCACCGCAGCCTCGACCTGCTGGGCTCCAGTGATCCTTCTGCCTCAGCCTTCCGAGTAGCTGGAATTACAGGCATGTGCTACCACACCCGGCTGATTTTTTGATTTATTGTAGAGATGAGATCTCACCAAGTTGCCCAAGCGGTTCTCGAACCCGCGGGCTCAGGCAATTCACTCACCTCAGCCTCCCAAAGCGCAGACTTACAGGCTGAGCCACCAAGCCCGGCTTCGACTTGTATTTGTAAGTATTCACAAATTTAAAAATAAATGGAATTTATAAATATTCAAACTGAATATCAGTATTCAAAAGTACTTATCAAATTAGTTAATGAGTGACCAAATTAGTTACAATTATTGTTGATTATTAAGTTGTATTTATTAGGACTTTGAACTTCACTAGAACTATTCACTTTCCGTCTCATCCTTGAGCTTTCATTTGTACACACATTGAATCATTCCTGGGCCCCAGGGTAAACAAATATTACAGGAACAGCCCCAGAATGACATCACTGTGTTTCCATGTGTCTGCTGCCATCTTCATACCATCCTTGTTTCTTCTACACTTGCCTTTTGTGTGGCAAGAACTGGAAGCCTGGAAACTTTTTTTATTTTAAAGCAGGATTTCTTGAGAGGACAGAAAAGCTCTCACGGTGGGAGGGAACTCGAAAGGGTTCCTCGAAAGCCTGAAAATTATATGTGGTTGACTCTCTTTGCCATTGCCAGCTAAGATTTGACGAGTAAGAGGCACTCACTGAAAGCTGGAAATGAGTTTTTCTGATCTCCAATTATCGAGTCTTTTTCAAACAGTAAATTCCCATATTAGATACCATTCTATTTGGTATATCTAGAATATCTTCTGTTTTCTTAACTGTAAATGCCACTTACAGACTTAAGCCAAATGTACTGAACTAAGTAATGACCTCTGGTAAGTCTTATATTTATTATTAAAGAGAATATAGTCTACAAAGAAAGCACCTAAAGAAATAAATAAAAGCTTTATTCCCACATGGCTGATTCCTAACCATAAAACTTATGTCTAAAGAAAAAACACTTATACAATATTAAACTCAAAAAGCAGGTATAACATCTCAAAGTATGTCAAATCACAGAGAAAAGCAAAAAGCTCCTAATTTTTGTATTTTTTCTTTTCAAATACCTGGTAATAACCAGTTGTAGATAATTACATCTTTTAAAAAGTTTTTGGACTTTTACTCTTTTTTTTCTACTTAAGAATCAGTCATTTGTATGCATTTTCACTCTTTGTGGAGTGGACCAGAGAGAGTAGAAATTCCTAGTAGGCAATGAGACTGCAGTATGCACCCAGCATGTAAGATAACCCGTATTTATCAGCACTGTTCAATTCTTAACAGCTTTTTCAGTTGCAAGAGTTGGTCTCTCTACATTCTTTCATAGAAATTTTTTTTAAATGTGTAATTACTATGGGTACATAATGGTTGTTATAAGGGTGACCCAGAAAAACCCAGAATTATTTTTTGGATGGCACATCCCTTGTTGTACAGGAATCCCTTGCCAGGTAAGTGTTCGAGGGACTCATCAGCATCAGCGTACCAGCTAGTGTTTTTGTGAGAGGATGTGTCTAGCTTCAGTAAATTTTTTTTGAGATTTTTTCAACATGTGTGCCCATTTCATGATGGGTGATTTAAGAGCACATCTGCCCACACTATGTTGAGTGCTTAGCAGTTTTTGGCCCAAAATGGCATGCCCCCGTTGCCCCCCCCACTTATCCCATCTTGCCCCAGCAACTTTTTGTTGTTGTTGTTGTTGTTTGTTTCCCCAGAGGAAAAAAGTCCTCAAAGGCAAACACTTTGCTGATATGAGAGAAGTAAAACAAACAATATCAGAAACACTAACTGGCATCAGAAATGATAAGTTTAAAAACTGGTATGAGCAGTGGAAAAAGTGTCTGAATAGGTGTATTGCATCAAACAGAAAGTACTTGGAAGGTGACTAAAGTTTAAACATGTAAGAATAAATACACAATTTTTAATAAATAAATTTTGGATTTTTGGGACCCCCCTCATACATATTTATGGGGTACATGTGATATTATGATAGAAGCATGCAATATGTAATGATCAAATCAGGGTAACTGGGCTACTCATCACTTCGAGCATTTATTATTTCTTTGTGAAAGAAACATTTTTACTCCACTCTTTTAGTTATTTTAAAATATAAGAAATTATTGTTAACTTTAGTCACCTTATTGTGCTACTGAACAGTAAAACTTATTCCTTCTATCTAATTGCATTTTTGGGGCCCATTGACCATTTCCTCTTCCTTCTATCTAATATCCTTCCCAATCTCTGGTACCATTATTCTACTCCCCATCTTCATAAGTTCATTTTTTTTTTTTAGCTCCCACGTATTACTGAGGACATGCAATATCTTTTTGTTCATTGCTTATTTCACTTAATCTTCCAATTCTACCCATGTTGTTGCAAATGATAGGATTTCATTCTTTTTCTGCTTCCCACCATTCATAGACTGTGTTCAAGTTTCATTGCAGGGCTCCCAGGCATCTGAATTCCTGGGTTCCCGCTGTGTGACTGACTTCACTTCCCATTACTTTCTCCACTTGTCTCGCACTCCTTCATAGAAAACCATTGCTACTTCCTTTACCTGCAGTAATATCTCTGGCCTCTAAGCATCTCCTCATGCTGTCCCTTCTCTCAGAGGGCCACTGAGCTATAAAAGGATCTAGTTGTCAGTGATGCAACATTATGATTTAGTATATGATAAATGTCTTCAGAATGGTCAGATATTGAATAAACAGATGATTTTATATAGTGTGTTCCTGTTTTAAAGGAAACAATGGTCTCCAGAAGAATGCTTGAATTTGTTTACTTACTTGAAGAATAAAAATGGTCAAAGTATAGAAGATAGAAACATTTGCGAAGACATTTCTCTCCCCGCACCTCTGTAATGAGAGACCCACATTTTGTAATAAGTGGCTGCATTCAGATGTGAACTGGCCTGACAACCTACTTTTATGTCCTCTAAAAGGGCTTTCTAGTAAAGCAAAGAAGTGTAAAGAGAGCTTGTGTAATAAGAGCTACCAGGGTCAACCCAGGGAATGAAATGTATCACTCTAGGTATGCAAAGAAAGGACCCAGCTCTGGGATTCCCAAAGAACCACAGAAGTATGGACTACAGAGTTACTTTTAGCCATCTGCCAAAACTCTCCAGTCAAGTGAAAATAGGTCTTTCTCTTGCACTTGCCCTCTCTCTGACTCAGGTGGGACTTCATCAAACTGAAAAGCTTCTGTGAAGCAAAAGAAACTATCAAAAGCACAAGGACAGAGCCCACAGAACAGGGAAAAAATATTTGCCAACTGCATATCTAACAAAGGCCTAACATCCAGGATCTACAAGGAGCTCAAATGTCTGAGAGGAAAAAAATTGGCCCCAGAAAGTGGGCACAACACATGATTAGACACTTCTCAAAAGAAGATATACGAGCAGCAAACAGAAACATGAAAAATACTCAGCCTCACTAATCATCAGAGAAATGCAAATCAAAACCACACTGAGATACCACCTAACTCCAGTCAGGACGGTCATTATCACTAACTCAAAAAAATAACAGATGTCAGTGAGGATGCAGAGAAAAGGAAATGTTTCTACATGGTTGGTGGAAGTGTAAACTAGTTCAACCTCTATGGAAAACAATGTGGTGATTCCTAAAAGAACTAGAAATTGACCTTCCACAAGACCCAGCAATCCCCCTTCTGGAATATACCCAGAGGAACTTAAATCACTCTACTAAAAAGATACCTGAACATGCATGCTTATTGCTGAATAGCAAAAACATGGAACCAGCCATGCTGCCCATCAAAACTGTACTGGATTAAAAAAATGTGGTATATATACATGATATAATCTTATGGAGTCATAAAGGAGGACAAAATTATGAACTTTGCAGCAACTTGGATGGGCTTAGACCCTATCATACTCAATGATCTATCACAGAAACAAAGAACTGAGCACCACATGTTCTCACTCATAAGCGGATCCTGAATATTTACCATAATACAATAGAAAAGGGATTGACAGTAGTGGGACACTGCCAGGGGAGGGGGGTGGGTCCATAATATCAATAAGGGTTCCTAAAACCAGGTAAAGTGGAGACCAAAGTGATGCCCAAACTTTACCTGTGTGATGACCACTTGTATACCTAAATCTGAATTGTACCCTACATCTTTAAAATAAAACAATTAATTAAAAAATAAAGAAAACAGGAACAGTAGTTCATGTGTGGGAAGGAGGTACCATAATGGAAGGGAAACCAGAAAATGACTAAAATGCCTTCTCCTAAGGCAGATGATCTCACCTGATAGACCCTGGCACAGGGAGAGGGCAACAGAGAAGTCTTATCTATGAATGAATATGGAAACACTGACTGATACCTAGGACAAGGTATATTCTAATGACAAATACTGTGAATGGAATATAGGAAAGTGTACCTTTAGTTCTCATGGGATCTGCCAAATTTTCTGTCTGAAGAGCTATAGCAATTTACTCCCTATTAAAGTCTAAAGTGACAGGAACAGTGGGAAATAATTGAACCATATCCCATATCCTATACCCTATGTGTCAATATATGTTAGACATATCATTTTAGATGTCTGCTGCTGACATACAGATAAAATAACCACATATGCATATTTGTTAGTAAGTTCAGGAAAATTCAGTTCAGTAGAAACGTATTTACTAATATATTCTGATAGAATAATAACAAAAAGCAGTTTGGAAAAAATCAGAAAGATTAAAATATATGATTTCAAACCTATGCTCTAAACATAAACATGTATTCGTAGGAGTGAGAAGTTTTAAATGTATGCCAGGCTCATTTGATAGGAGAACATATGAGGTGAATGAACAATGCTAACTACAAAGGATAAGGAGAAAAAGCAAAATAATTTTGGGTCCGAAGATCAAATGGACTGGGTGCAAGAGTGCAGTGTATCCTTTCATAGGATTAGCAAATGTTACTCTTGAATCTGGAGAGACAAATTACTTGTATTCAGAAAGGTCTGATAAGCTTTCTTTCTTTTGAAAATAATAGACAAGCATGACTGAATGAGGTACTTATTTAAGTATTGATCTTAAAAATTTTGATGGGCTTATCCTGAATTAAGTGTGAGAAAAAGGATAACAGAGGGAATAAAAATTTTAAAAATTAACAATAAGAAACACTTTGGAAGGGGAAAGAAAGCACAAAATACAAATTTAAAGATAAAAATGCTGGTGATGCTTTATAGTAGGGAAGAAAGCTCTGGATCCTGGTTTTCTGGGCAACCATTTTTTCTTCAAATAGATGCAGCAATAAAGGGTGGCAGCATTAAAAACAATTCTGTAATCTGGCTCAGAAGAACATGCCCCACAATTGTGGTGTTAAAAAAAAAAAACCTTTGAAAATTAAACTTTTCTTTATTCAGCTCAGAGAATTCTGCAAAATGAGTTTTACTGATTGAAATAGCCTTATTTTTATTTAACTGGCATCTCTGTGCCTTTCCTTTCATTGAATTTTCTATCCAGACATACACCAGTCTGTTTTGTATTTTCTTAATGGTATCTGCCCAGGTAGACACTTCTGAGCTTTAGAATGACTGTGATTTTTGGAATTAGCTAGATACAGATGGTACTTGGAAAAGTGATTTACCATTTCTAAGTTCCATATTCCTCATTTGTAATGTTAGGGCAATGATGCATTTGCTCAGCATTGGCAATATTAACTTAGATTAGATTTGTGAATGTGTTTACTCAGCCCCAAACACAGAGTAGCTGCTCAGGAAATGCTACCTCCTTGTCCTCTGCTTAATCCCAAATCTAAATTAGACCACCCTCTGTTTCAAAGTAGAATATGCCATTCCCAGAAAGAACTGCCCTAAGCCCACAGCCCACAGAAACATTATTCAGTTACTTCTCAAAAAATTTTCAGCTGAGATATCTTTCTTCCACATAAGCAAAGATAATACTTCAATGTAGATGAGCAAGACCTCAGTTATTAATTATGTTTAGTTAAAAAATTATCTTGAAAATCATGATGGTGGTCTAGCAGCTAGGGAGGAGAAAGAGTTCAAATAATTGTGGAAGTAGGAAGAAAGAAGAATATTACGATCAACGCTAGTAGCTGGCAAGTCTCTCTGTAATAGCCTGTATACTAAACATTAAAGGAATGTCTTTAGCCTTATTTTACAAAGAGGGAAACTGGGTGGAGGTTAGATTTCAACCCAGCCAACCTATCTCCTGCTTAACCACCTGTGTAACCAATATGCCATGAAGAGTCCAAGAAGGAGCAACTTGGATCAGATAAGGTAAGATCAGAGTTTTTGACTACTTTTGTTCAGAAATGACAGCAAAGAGAATAGAAGAACTTCCAAGCAAAGAGATAGTAATATTTATACAATTCACCCTGGTCTTTGGGTTTCTTCAATTCAGTCCTTATAGTAGGTTAGGTTTTGTACTGCCTCCCTGAAACTTCCTGAAAATCATTTCTTCTTCTCTGTACCGGGAACGCCCGTGGTTATTTATGAAATGGCCCTAGAAAGTTACAGTTCCTCAATACTATTGATTTTCTACCTCAAATGCAGATCCACAAGGTGAGGTAAATGCACATAAGCCAACAAGTTATTCAATAGCTTTTAAGCATCTTCTTTGGAACAAATTTCTGGCTTCCATTCCTGTGCTCAATACCTACTTGTTCTATACCTTGGGCAAACTACTCTATGCATCTCAGTCTGCTCATCTATATGTTTGGGATTTTTAAAAAATGCACTGGTAAAACTGATAAGGTTGATTTGAGGATTAAACCAGTTAATCCTCATACTGGGCTTAGTATAGTGCCTGACACATTGCAAATTCTCATTAAATGTTCAGGTATAAATTCTTGGTTACTATGGTGATATTTTAATAAAAGTATGATACACTTCTTGTGAAACTGCCATTAATACTTTTCAAAATGATAAAAACTACAACCTAAAGAGAAGTCTCAAGTTCATGAATTTTTTTGCTAATTATATCATTGGTTTAAAAAAGATGCACATTAATGACTCTACACCTTACAATTTTCGAAACAACAAATAAAGCACAAATACTTAATGCATTCAGTTTTGACCTGAGGTGGTCAAACTGACTGGTGCTAACAAGTAGTGGTTACCCTTCACCTCAGGAAAATGTTTTTTGACCCAGCTAACAAGGTTTATCACCCTTCTTATTTACTGTCCTTCCCTCATCAATCACTTTCTTGTTCAGTCTTTTCAGAAATTTGAACCATTTCTCAACATAACAAGAAGTAGAGGAGAAAGGATAAGGATGAGCTTTATAAATGAGAACAAGAATCACTAGGTTCAGTTTTACTCAGAGCAAAAAAAAATACTCCTTTGTGTACTAATTTTCTCAAAGAATTTCAAACCTAAAAATTTTCAAACTTTAAATATTTTAAGAACTTTAAACTTCAAATTGAACTTTCTCTAAAGTCAGAATATCCAGTAACTCAACCAGAAGTGTCAAACTTCACGTAGCTCCATGCACCCAGAAATCACACACACACACACACACACACACACACACACACACAATATATATATATATATAAAACTCAAAACTAAATCCAGATTGTATAACGGCAGATTCTTAATGTTCTCAACAGAATCTAAATACACATAGTGATACTGGATGCAAAATTCTTTTTCATTCTCAAATCACAATAGGGTCAATGTCATATCCTAAAACCTTTAGCATGGTTACAGTGGTGGAAAAAAATCCACCAAGTTTTTTACACACTTAATTTAGAGAATAATGGCATTTAGGAATCTAGAAGCTGAGTGGCATAAGCAGGTTCCAAGTTTCTTGGCGTGAGAAGGACTGTGGATCATTATTGAACACAAAATATTGATTAGTGGAATATTCATAACTATTTCTCACTCTTCAATATAATCCCTTAACATATTGTTTCAGAAATTAGACAAACTTTTCCATTTCAGCAATGTCTTCATTAGAGGTTTAGCATGGGCAATGATATGAGTTTAATGTTTACATAATCTTCCACCACTTGGGCTTTTGAAGTTTTATAGCAGCTATTATCTACCCTGTATCATGACATCATTGACTGTGTGTGAGGGGAACTGGGCACTGTAGCTGATGATTAGGATGTGATTGTAGTGCATTGTCTGATCAAAGGTGATAGTAAGCGAGATCTCCTCTGACATTCTACAGCTACAAACATGATTTTTCATATGGTTTGGTGCCATTGTCCTCAAGCACTCAGGAGCCTCATAAACCAGTACGTAGAATTAATTTATAAATGCAACCAGATAATGATAATTATTTATCTCTTTTTGCTATGGAATATCACAGGGATATTTTTGCACTGATATATTGTTTGCTATATCAGAAACATGATACTTTAATTTTTTTAACTTTCTGATATATCTATATCTATCTATCTATATATATGTATCTGTATTTTTTGCTATGAAAAGCTTAATTTTCATTTGGTCCAGGACTTGGGAGAGGGCTCCAGGGTGGTTAAAAAGCTGCCTATTGGCAGGAGAGGAAGGTTCAGGGTGAGACTTTCCGAAATATACTCGCCTGGACCAGGCTGGGTCTTCTTGATGAGTTTCACTTTCTCATCTAGGAAGCAGTTCTCCTGGAAGTCACAGAGATGGGGGTCTGTGGATCCCAGGGCATGAAGGTCCAAAAGGTTCAGGCTCGTCTCCAAGGTCATGGCAGCTTGCATGGCATCCAGGGTTGTTTTTTTTTTTTTTTTTTTTTTGAGTTGGAGTCTCACTCTGTCGCCCAGACTGGAGTGCAGTGGCCGCTCCCGGCCACTGCAGCCTCGACCTGCTGGGCTCCGGCGATCCTTCCACCTCAGCCTTCCGAGTAGCCGGAATTACAGGCGAGCGCTACCACGCCCGGCTGATTTTTTTATTTATTGTAGAAATGAGGTCTCACTGCCCAGGCGGGTCTCGAACCCGCGGGCTCAGGCAATCCACTCACCTCAGCCTCCCAAAGGCGCGGGATTACAGGCTGAGCCACCGAGCCCGGCTCATCCAGGGGGTTTCACCCCGACTCATTTGGAGAGGGCTTCTGGATATTTTGGAAGAGGGCACAGCCGTCAGGCTGGTTTTGTATCTCCAAGAGACGTGGAGTGCCCCCGCTTCTCCTCCGCCAATTTGTGGAAGAAGTGGCCCACGCCTTCGGAGCCACAACGTTATGGTGGAAATAGAAACTCAGAGGGGTAGGTGCAGGAGGCCCGCAGATGCAAATAGGTCATGCGGTTGACAGCTGCCTCCTCCCCGGTGGAATAATTCTGGCGAACCTGGGAGCTCATGGTTGGTCGGCAAGAAGGAGCTAACTGCAAAAATGGTGGTCGCTGGTCCCAGAACAGGAGGTGGCCAGAAGGTGGTCTCTGAGGTTGCAAGTGGAGAGGAGATAGGAGGGCAGTGGGAGGCAGAAGAGAGTTCCGGGTATGTTCAGTCCAAACACTGTTGAAGCAAGAGACAGATCGGGGGACAGCCCAACATGCTGCCTCTGATATATTTTAATGTTTAACGTAGGAAAAGACTGGCTGTAAAGCTGATGTAAAGCATAATCATATTTTTATGAAAGGTATGTGGATTTTCCAACTTTCTTTTGTCTTCAGAATTTTACTTATGAAATATTATATCTAACCTTAATGTATAAAGCAGAACAAAAACAGAATTGCCCCTACTAAGTGGAGGCAAAGACCCATATTCTTAACTTCTCCTGGAAGCTAGGGATCCAAAGAACAGTTTGAAAATAACAAGCCAGCCAACAGCATGGAACATGTTGAAGTGACGGATGAAAAGTTGAGGGAAGGAGAGGCTGAAGACAGAGAAAAGGAAAGAAAGAGTCGACAAAGAAGACCTCTGAGGCAAGGGCAAAAGCAGATCATGGATAAAGAAGAAAAAGCACTCTTAGAAAGGATATTAATCAAAATATTAAATTTGTGTAACACTTAATTTAAACAAAAATTTTAGCATAGTGGAAATAACACAGACTCCATGGTCATGGAGATCTAGGTTTGCACCTCATGTTGTCACTTTATTACTTTTTGCTTTTTAAATTTACTGTCTCCTTGAATTTCAAATATCTGATTTGTGTGGTTTGGGTAGTAATAGCATAAGCCTTACCCTTCAGGATTATTGGACAATATACTGGCAGAATGTATATAATGTGCCTAGCAAAAATTGTGGGCACTCTGTAAATACCTATTTCTTCCTACATATTATTTTTGCCCTCCCTTTAAAGCAATATGTTGAGTTTGTTAATGTGAGTATCCCTCCCTTTACAAAACTTTCTGCCCCTCATCTCCTAAGAAGTTATACTTGCAGTCTTGAGTGTGACACTGGCTGATCTTTTAGTTCCTGCTAAATTAATACTCTCTTTCACAAAGTAGCAAGTAACCCTAAAAATACCCTTGACCTTCTTTTTTTTCCATTGTAAAGTAAGTAAGATGAGCTATCAGTGCTCCCAAATCCATAGATCAATCACATCAAAACAAGCTAAGCAACTGTATAAGAATATGAGGTTCTTGACTAATACACTGTGAGTTTGATTTGGTAATGGAGACTTTAACCATGTTCTGTATAGACTCTGATGCCACAAGTTGAGAAAATCTTTTTGAAAACAATTAATTGGTGTCCTTTTAGCTCTATGCCATAGAATGCAAGCACAGGCATATTTGTTTCTACTGTTTTTTCTTTCTTTCCTCAATATTTACCTACATTTTGATGTTTATTTAGAAATTTTCAAAAAGGAAAACATGAAGAGATATGAAGTAATGATAACAAGCACTGCTTATATGACTGTTTAAGTGGCATTTAGAGAACTGATTCAGCAGAACTAATTTAACTTTAAATTATAAGTATAATTTTAAAATTATTTTTCACATTTGACTTCCACCCAAGTTCTCATTTACCTAAGCTATTAAAATGTGCAATAGCCAATTTTCATGCATTTATATAACTATAAACCTTAGTGTGTCTTCCTTACCTTTGAAAATGGTCTTTGACAGTAGAATATGAGGTATTATATCATGAGGGGCAACGGCTTATATATAAGTAATAGGAGTATGAAAAACAATACCCTTTTAGCAAATTGTAGCTTTTGTATAGTCCATTTTCCATAGGTTTCACTCATCCACTTTTTATAGTATCTGTTGTTTGTGGCTTATAGTTTCCAGGTAATGTTGCAAATATAAATCTAATTTTTATTAAAATGCTTGATTTGGGTAGGTATGTTGGCATGGTGAAGTGGCTACTTCATAATATTTCATGTTGGAAAGCTAAATGTCTGAAGACTGTGATTCATTCTTTAAGACTACAGAGAATTGAGGGCTCCATTTGTTTTAAATATGAGATGTACATGTGTGAAAGTGAAATATATAATGACTTTGTAATCTTTAAGGGGGGTAATATCAGCAAATTAGGTGTTCAGCACAGATTGGTTGAATAAAAGTTGTGAGGTATCCTAAGGCAATAACAGTGATGCCAGGAAATTATTTCTAAGATAGAAATCCTACAACTTAGAGACTGAATGTAAAGAAAGTGGGTAAGGTTTTATGGGTACCATGTCTCAGGCAATGTCATAAATTGAGATATGGCTTGATAGCATTAACTAAATCATGGAAATATAAGAAGAAATGATTTTAGAAGTAAGTTGCTTTTGAAACACAATGAAGCTTAGAAGATTGTAGATTATGTGAAATTAGACACCTTTGTTAGTCTTTTTTTCAATTTTATCCCTGTGGCCTGGCATATGGCAGACATAAAATGAAAATAAATTAAAATAATAAAAATACAAATCTGAAAATATGTTGAATTAATAAAGGAATGAATGAACAACCATTCAGGTTGGTATGTTTAGGGTATTTGAAAATATGAATCAAGACTTCAGCATCAGGTAGTAAAGACTAGAACAATGACAGTAGATGAAATTACCAAATTAGCGGATGCAGAATAAGCAAAGAGTCAAAGATAGGTCATAAAAAGCTGAATAAAGACTTAGTAATCAACCCCATGGGTATAAAAGGTTAAAATTGGAAGAGGATCATTACATTATTTATAATGGTCCCGTCGATCTACAAATACACACACACACACACACACACACACACACACACACGCTCACGCACATGCACACATTCATACTTTACAGCTGAGAAAACAAGCCCAAATATGTTAAGTGCTTTGTCCATTAATACCAGGTGGCTGATCTGTTTTAACATCAAAATAGAATAATTGTTTCCAAGAGTTGTTTACATCACTGTATGCGTCACTATTTGCACATAAGCCAAATGTAATGCATGTTTACTCAAGGGCTTTTAAAACTTTTATTTTTCTCATAGTCATTACTGACTAGCAGTTAGAGAAAGTAAGAAAATGTAAATGGAGTGCATTTTTTAGATTTTTATATTTCCAGAACATTGTTTTAAGGTTACTAATTTATTTTCTTTCATAAATTAAGGTTTATATTATCATCATAAAAAGAATGACATTCATGTGTTTGCAAGTAATTCTTCTCTATGAATAATAATTTTAAAGCATTATATATGTAAATATGAATGTGGATAATCAAATCTAAGCTTTTATGTAGGATCACCAAATAATAAGGCTTCAGAAAATATTATAACATAGAACAAATGTGAAGTGTCCAAAGACAACAGGGATATAAAAACAGGGGAAAATATGGCAATATTAGTGTATTTTACAGAGGTTAAAAAGAGAAGTCATTCAGGTCTTTCTAGACAAAATTATTAATCACAGACTGATTATAATTATAGAATTTTTTTGTAAACCTTAAAAAAAATAAGACAACATCTCAGCGTTGAGTAGATTATTTATGACGTGAACTTGTGTACACATCACAATTAAATAATGATCTTTTCTAAGAAAAGTAGTAGTTCCTTAGAGGAAGGATCTAGATAAAATATATATATTCTTGGTGAGGACTTTGGTAAAAAAAAATTTTTTTTCTCTTTTATGATAGTTAAATATAGGGGCTACTCAATTTAGAAAACACAGTTTTAACTTAGCACATGTGCTTATCCTATAAGGCGATAGAGCTTAATATATTGTTTATACAGTAATGTATGGCATAACTGTGTTTTGGTCAATGACGAACAGTATATACATTGGTGATCTCATAAGATTATAAGGAAGCTGAAAAATTCCTATTGCTTAGTGACAATTTAGCCATCCTAACATTATAGCACAATGCACTATTCACATGTTTGTGGTCATGCTGAATAAACAAACCTACTACACTTTCAGTTATATAAAAGTATAGCACTATAATTATAAGTGACACATGATAATGATAATAAACTACAATACTGGTGTATGTATTTACTATGTTATACTTTTTTTAATCATTGGCTTAGTGTACTCCTTCTATTTAAATATAAAGAAAAGTTAGCTATAAAACAGCCTCGGACAAATCTTTCAGGTGGTATTTCAGAGGAAGACATTGTTATCATAGGAGATGCCAGCCCCAGGTACTTATGGCCCCTGAAGACCTTCCAGTGTAACAAGATGTGGAGATGGAAGACAGTGATATTAATGATCCAGATTCTGTGTAGGCCTAGGCTAATGTGTATATAACAGAAATTTTTAAAAAGCAAAAGTAAGCTGGGCTCGGTGGCTCAGTCTGTAATCCCGCGCCTTTGGGATGCTGAGGTGAGTGGATTGCCTGAGCCCGTGGGTTCGAGACCCGCCTGGGCAGCGAGACCTCATCTCTACAATAAATCAAAAAATCAGCGGGGCATGGTAACGCATGCCTGTAATTCTGGCTACTTGGAAGGCTGAGGCGGAAGGATCGCCGGAGCCCAGCAGGTGGAGGCTGCGGTGGCCGGAAGTGGCCACTACACTCCAGTCTGGGCAACAGAGCGAGACTCCAACTCAAAAAAAAAAAAAAGTAAAAATATATATAATCTTATAGAATAAGAATATTCAGAAAGAAAATAATTTTTGTACAACTGTACAGAATGTGTTTGCAGTTTAAACTGTTATTACAAAAGAGACAAAAGTTTTAAAAGTTAAAACATTTATAATGTAAAAAATCGACAGAAATCTAAGTTTAATTTATTATTGAAAAAATTAAAAAAATTTAATAAATTTAAGATAGCCTAAGTGTACAGTTTCTATGAAGACTGCAGTAGTATACAGTGATGCTCGGGGTCTTCCCATTTATTCACCGCTCACTCCCTGACTCACCCAGAGAAATTTCCAGTCCTGCACGCTCCATTCATGGTAAGTGCCCTATACAGGTGTACTGTTGTTTACCTTTCATACTGTATTTTTATAATATCTTTTCTATGCTTAGTTACACTAATACTTGCCACTGTGTTACAATTGTTTCCAGTATTCAGTATGGAAATGCTGTACAGGTTTGTAGCCTAGGAGCAACAGGCAATACCATCCAGTTTAGGTGAGCAGTGGGCTATTCTCTCTAGCCCACACAACAATGATGGTCACACAGCAATAAAATTGCCTAACAATACATTTCTCAGGATGTATTCCTGTTGTTGAATCGTGTATACATGATTGTGTAATTCTTGTATATAAATGTAAAAACATGACTTAATCAAACAGTAGCACATGAAGTACTAGTTAAAATGAATAGTTCAAATTTCTCTCAAAAATAACATTATAATAAGTATTTAATAATCAGAAGATACAATAAAATATAATAGCTATAATATGTAATAATGTCCAGGTTTTCTTCTTCCAACTTTGCAGCACAAAGAAATGTATAGTGAGGAGTTAGAGAAGGAAGATGTGTTTTCCTCTCTTCCTTTTCAGGTTTTTTGTGATGTTATGGAGCTTAAGGAACTCACTGCTGCTGTGTGCAGTTGTGTGAGGAGAAACATGACTGGGAGGAAAGGAGAGGGAAGGGAAGATCACAGCCACTGTATACGAAAACGAGAGTGGGCTCCAAGCATAGGAACACTCTCAAACTCGCAGGAGAGATGCTTGATCTCTTATTTGACAGCTTCTGTAAGGAGAAACATAGGACAACTTCCACCAGCTTGTAGTCTAACTTAGGGAATGAAACTCTAATTTAACATTAGAACTTTGAACTTTTCAATTTTAAATGTTTGCACAATATGCGCAGTTAAGATAATCTTAAAATGTTCAAGATGCAAAGTCCATCATAGCACAAAAATTCTCATCTTCTGCCTAGTGGGATTATTTGTGACAGAGTAAGTGTCATCATATTGTTTTTTTATAAGCCCTTTGTAAGGTTATTTCTGCCTGACTTAATGAAATGTGTATGAGCTATTTCAACATAGGCTTTAGAGTTGTAGAAGACAATTGAGTAATGGTTTGTTAGTACAGGACCCAAGCAGTGCTGCCTTTTCTTCCAAAAAAAATTTATTTTAATCAGACTTCAAATAATCTAGTTATTAAAAACTTAAAATTCTAACAAATTATAGTATTGAATAACAACAAAAAAATCACTTATAACAGAATCTCTATCTCAGAAAGTGAGCCTGAGAAACCTCTTATTTGGATTGGAAAAAATATTTCTAATATGAATAGATTCCATTGTATAAAAAGAAGATAAACTTATAAAAATGATTATTATATGTCCTTAGATAAATGTGTTTTTTATCTTTAATTTATGCAAAATAATTTCTTTAAAAGAGAATAGTTCCATTTGAAGTCAGTAACAAGACAATCATGAATACTACCATCACTATTATCTAGCATTATTCTGAAAGTTCTGTTCAAGCAAATTTGACAAGATAAATGCACAAGAAGTGCATATATTGGAAAAGAGATTTTAAAATTGTCACCTTTTTCAGATATGAAGATACTTAAAAAGTCAAAAAAATTGACTAAAAAATATTAGAAACTATATGAAATTCGATGAGGTCATAAAATCTATTAAAAATAACCAGTAAGAAAATGTTGTAAAATTAAGCATTGGTTTTAAGATTAACAAAAAGACAAAATACCCAGAAATCACATTAATTTGTAATGTTTAGGAACACAAAGAAAAATGATAGAATTAATTTCATCTATTGGCTAAAACTGTAGATTCTGAAACTAAAAGACATTTACTTAAAATTTGGCTCTAACTTCTGAGCATGGGTTTCACAAAGATGAAAAAGTGGATATAGCTTTCACAAATTCTACACGCTAGTGAGAGAACAAAAACACAATCAAGAGACTATGCAGAATATAGCTCACTCCATGATCACTGCAGGAACAGATTTAATGACCAGGAAAAAAAGTCTAAATATGATGTCTCCCTTCAAAGCTACATAAAAGCTTTCGGTTTTGCTGGAGCTGAGAATGTTTTGTTTTGTCTTTTAGTTTTGTCAAAGTTAAGAATAAAAACACAACTGTCTAAAAATAAGTGGGAAATAATGAAACAAAAAGATAACAACAGGATTGACAAGCAGGAGATTTGGAATGCTGACTAGCTGAAAGGTTTATGGGAGCAACATGCAACCTTCACAAACAGAGTTGCGGTAGTCAGGATAGAAGAGCTCTATCTAGGTGATTAGAAGTGGAGGACAGAAACAAACTCGTCTGAGCTCAGTGACAGATGAAATTTTAAGGGGTTGGTGAGGTGCAGCCAGTCTGTGTCTTAGTGCACCAAAAAGAAGTCACTATAGTGACAGCCGGCACTGGGTTCATCTGCAAATAATGAGCATCAACCAGCAAGAAGGTGCATGCTACAGTGGATAATCAGAATACACTTATTTGAAAAATACCTCTAGTCTTTTTTTGGATGTGTAGCTTTTAACATCATGGCAATTATAATTTGTAACCTATATAAACATCTATCAAGAAGAGAGTTAATCAATACAATTCCTGTCAGCATGGATATTATAGACACTGATGTAAATCTACCTGACATTTAAAGCATGAGGCATAGATATGTAATGCATACTGATATTTACTTAAAAAGAAAAATATATGTGTATATGTATCAGGGTAATTTGAATTTGCATAGCAAATTCAGTTGGAGGATAATAAAGAGTAATCGCCTCTAGGGATGAAAACTAGGGCTATTGAATACAGAACTCTTGTAGAGTTTGAAATACATTATGACAAGTATACATTACATTTTATATAAAAAACTAAATAAAACAATATAAAAGTCTATACCTTTATGTATTTTTATACTATAGTATTGCATTTATATATATGTAAAATAAGATACTGGTAGGAAGTTATATAACAATATTTTAATAGAGGTCATCTCTAGTAGTATATTTTTAAATTTCCTTTTGTCTTTCTCTGTTTTCTAAATATTTGTTTACATATATTAACATACTAGTAAAATATAATTTCAATAATAATTGACATAGAAAGTTAATCAAATTTTGTTTTGAGATTCTGAATTAATTTAAAATGAAAAAAGCACATAAATTATTCCAAAGTTCAATTTTTCCTGTTCCCTTTGAACCCTCAGAGGAATCTGCACTGAGACAAATTGAAAAAGTATCATCATCTCTAAAGTGATCAAAACAAAAATACAAACCAGACCAACCTACTTTGTGAATGAGATGAGAATTAAAAGTAAAAATTAATAATACATAACGTACATAATTAAGGTCCTGACACGGTTAAATTCAGTAAATATTAATCCTTTTCTTCTTCAGGATCCTTTTCTTTAGGAACTGAGAGACCAGTAGACCTCAATGTCTCTAGGGATACTGGGAACAGGAAACCGCCGGGATGAGCCCAGCTTGCTTTGGTTTTTATTTGATCACATGAAAATAAAGAACTGAAATGGACATCTAGGATGCTCAATTCATAAAACCCTGCTAAATAAATTAAAAAAAAGAATGTGAGGAGATGCCTACTAGACATTATGCAAAGAGAAATGAAAATGAAAAATCATGCTGGACAAGCCCAGCATAAAATAGTTTAGCTTTTTATTTACGGGAGTGGATGGCGATGTGGTTTTGAATCAAGTCTACTTATGTTTTTGTATCTTGCTGGTATAGAATACCTGCTATTCACTACTGTAGGGATGCTCCCCAACCAGAGAAGCTGACAAAGTTCTGCTTTCTGGGGCGCAGATAGAGGTTATTTCTAACTCCTCCCAGTGTTAAGGCAGCATGGGATGAGGAGAAAGACTTGTAAATGCTGTCACTTCAAAACTAACCTCCTATAGAACGCTACAGGAAACAACGGACTACTCTGTACAACCCACTGAGCGGGGATTCTCAGATTCTGAAACAATTTTTAAATTGCTCTCGGCCAGGCTCTGTGGCACAGCCTGTAATCCCAGCACTTTGGGAGGCCTAGGCGAGTGGATTGCCTGAGCCCGCGGGTTCGAGACCAGCCCCGGCAACTTGGCGAGACGTAGTCTCTACAACAAAATAAAAAATAGCTGGGCATGGCATCGCGCGTCTGTAGTTCTGGCTACTCGGAAGGATTGCTGGAACCCAGAAGGTAGACACTGGGGTGGCCGTCAGTGTATGTGCCACTGCACTCCAGCCTGAGCAGAGGAGTGAGACTCCAACTTAAAAAAAAATAATAATAAATTACTCTCAGTACTCTAAAATCCAGGAGGAAATCATTTGATTGTGTTTAATAATTGCTAACAAGAAGTAAAAACGCATTTAAGTATATTAAATACTCAGTTAAGAAAAGGAAATCAAAATATATTTGATGTTGATGGCTCTCTTCCTGCCTGTCAGTCATCATGTAAGGTACTTTGCAAGTGTTCTCACAACATCCCTCAGTGCACAGATGAGGTAATGGATAATTCAGAGGTTAAGTGTGGAGACCAAGGTCAACTCTGCCTGACAAGATCAGGGCCTGTGTGCCAGTTTTCCTCCACATAAAAGAAAGCCCTGTTCTCTTCATTATAGCTATCTCAATACTTTGAACTCTATGTAGCCTCCTTAGGCAGTTTCTTTTGGATACTGTAATTACCTAATTTTAGTACTGCACTCTCAACCCATCAGCAAATCATTTATAATCCATAAAAAGAACCAACTCTACCTACAAACATCTCTTGTGCATTTGTAGCCATCAACATGGAGATGATCACTTACAGAGTAGTGGTGTAAAAGGGCTGATAAATACATTGCTTTAAGTCCTTACTCTTACGGAAACTACATGCAACTTTACTGGCAAAATCTCCCTTAATCATGGTTATATCTGGCACAAAAGAAAGGAATTCAATTGTCATATCTGCATAGAAAAGCGAAACGTTAAAAGTGGAGAAATGCATTTCTGCAGGCCAGGTAGGGGAAGTGATGATATGTGTACTATTTTTGTCTTTATTTCTGCAGCCAGTATCTCTATAAGAGTTAATTATATGATGTGTTTTGGGTGGGGAAGACAGGGTAGAGGGTGCAATTAGCTCTGAGAAGAGGAAATACAGAAATATGAGGCTTGGTCTTTATTGTGCCAAATATCTATATATTATACATATGCATATTTTGAGAAAGAATACATTATTTAGAAAGAATTAATTTTGTTTTGTATAAGCAGCAATTTATAATTAATATCTGAAGCTTAATATAGCAACACACCTTTTATCTATTTTTAGGGAAATATTATAGTCTGGATGAACATAGTAGCTAGAATTTATGAAACATTTCTTTCATGAAATGACCCAAAAAGTCCACAAATTCTACAAAGGTATTGGCTTTTTTTCTGTACACCAAACATTTATTATGGCTCAGATTGTTTATTACTTATTATGGCCCAAATGGCACACAATTTAAAGTCAAAGATCACTTAGATTTGACTTAGGGCATACTTTCAGGATTAGGCAATTATACTTCTGATTTTTAAAAATGGAGAAACAACTATACCTCAGATTATCAACTGAGTTGCTTAGCAACAGAGGTAATTGACAATTGAAAGTAGTTTTTATGTATGCTTCATCAAGTTCTTTCCTTACAGAATACTTTTTCTATGTAGAGTTTTTTTTTCATTTTAAAGTTCAATTTTATTTTTTGAAAATTATACTGCTGAGAGTTACTTTTCTTCAAGCCTGTGTGAAGAGTATATTTAGTGGAAAAATAAAAAATTCCATCTCAAGCATTATATAACATGAGAAGAACAGGACTTGCCACAAAAGGAACTTGGAATCTTCCTATGATCCTTTCTTTATTTTTTAAAAAACACAAATTGATAGAACATATAAACCACTGGGAAATGATTAGTGTTTCAATGTTTGGAATCACCTTTTAACAAAGAATCTTATTTTTGTCTAATTAGTGATCACTCTGCTTCATTTTTCTCTTACTATTGGATCTATTAAACAATATATTTAGCAAACACTTTTTGGAATTATTACATCCAAAGTGCTTAGAGAACATTGCAGGAACTCAAAAGATAAAGAGTACTGCTTCATTATTTTCAAGAGCTTAAAATTGCAGGGAAGTAAAGACAAGTATCGTAATAACAATTTTTAGGCAGATTTGAATATAGGTAAAAAGAGACACAAAGAATGTGCTTGAGGGATGGGAATGGAAGAAAGAAAATTTGTAATTGAGAGAAATGGGTAAAATTGCATGAAAAGAAACATATTTAAACCAGACAAACTATGGGTGGAAGATGGTTAGGGAAGATTCATGGATGAAGCAATCACTAAGACATGCAAAAGTCAGAAAGGAATGGGATGAGATTGAAGTAAGGTGTATTTGTGGACCACAAACTACACAAAGATTAGTAGAAAATGAGATTGGCCTTCAATTAATTTGAGCTTATAAATAATGTGATTCGATGCTAATCAAATAAATTATTGTACACCAGTATAGGACCCTCTATTAATTAATCTCTGGATGTATGCTGCCTCAAAAGTGGGCAGAACCTTCAGTTAGGTTAGTTGAGCTGCACAGGCAATCCAGAGAGAGTGATTACTCGAGGTTTGTGCTGACCGTACCCTCACAGCTAAGTGCAAGTCTTTTACAGATGGGGAGTCTGGGGAGTGAACCTCCTTGTTCACCATGACTCACTACTCTGCCTCTCGCATCATCTTTATGTCTAGGAGCAGTTTCTCCAGGATTCCATTGGATCTTTCAGAGAAAAGCCTAGAAGAAACAGAAGGTTAAGAAGATGGAATACAACCGCATCCTCAAATCCTGCACTTGCTCTCAAGCCCAAAATTAATCACCGCCTTCTCCCACTATCCATTCAGGATCACCCTCACTGCCAGCTGGCACCTCAGGTGGTCTTGGTAGTTTAGTTGGTTACATGACACAGGCTGTCATTCCAAAGGAGTCAGAGCTCTTAAACTCCATGCCCTTCTAAGGCAAAGTTTGTGACAGTTGTCTATTTGCCACATAAGTTGGAAGCAGGAATACATAGTATGAATGGATGGATGGAGTCTCCTAGTTCAGCAGTACTGAATGACACAGAAAAAGTGAACTAAATGGAGCCATAATCCATATAATTATGGCTATGAAGAAGATCTCCTTCTGCAGAACTTTAACTTATCTGTCACATCATCTGGGTATGTAAAATTTTGGTTAGAATTTGTTTGTGAATCCTATACAAAAGTCAAACTGCTTTTGTAAGCAAAAAAAAACCCAAAAAACAAAAAAGCAAAACAAAACTATTTTGTACCTAAATTCATGTCTTATTCATAAACATAACAACATTAACATTACAGAAAAGCACTGAATACATATGGAAAATATTCCCATGCTTTCACAGATTTAGAGAATATGGGCATATCATGTGAGTTCAAGTTTAGGTAAAAACGATTTTTCAAAACAAGTAAAAGAAACAACTCATTCTAAACCTGATTCCAGGAGACAAAATAAAAGTGAAATGCAAATTTTTCTAGACTACATTTATGAAATTACTCTGATGAGTTGCTTATAAGATGATGCTATTATTGTAATAAAGTTCTTATTAACGTGATGAATATTGATTGTCATAATATGTACATACATGCAAGTATATATTTATAAACTCTGATTATTCCAGTAAATCACTTGCGACAGAAGCATTGAGATAGTGTGGGAGAAAGCCTAGGTTTTCAGTAGGCACATTTGTTTTAATGACTTCTTTGCTACTTCATAGTCATTTAGGAATGTCATGTGAACTTATTCTGCCTCAGTGTTCTCATCTGTGCAATAAGATTGAGAAGATCCAATGAGCCAGTACACAGGAAGGCTCCTGGCATTGTTTGTCACTGACAGAGTGCTCAGAAATGCTGATTTTCCTCCCTGTTGGTACAAATGCAGCAAAACTGGGCTTATTTCTCAAGTATCTGTTGTTTTCTCTCAACTTGAGTAAATTCAGCTTAATAATAATATGATCAGTATTAATAGGCAATAGAGAGTGAAATTAGTGTCAGGAAGACAAGTCTTGGAGCACTGGAAATAGCTGATCCAAAAATAAAATGCAGAAGAAATAGATTAGGTTCAGGTTTTCACTTTCAAAAAAATATTTTCTGAGTGCATCATTTGTTCGTAGAATATGCTGGTATATATTATTTAGGCAGTGACCGTGCTGTGTGTATGTTTTGTTGTTTTTGTTTCTGTTTTTAGTTCAAGGAGTTCAGGAATATGAAAAAAATTTTCAAGTTCACATGACTTGCTGTGGCATACAATCAGCCTGTAATCCTAGTTAAGGTTTGCAAAGCTTAAGTGAAGCTGTATTACTTGTATTTAGCAAGATACAATTCCTTTCCCATCTCTCTGTTGGGAACCGGCCGCGGAGGCCTGCCTGAACGTTAGGGATCCAGGCAGGCTGCGGACCTTGAGACCACCAGGCTGGTTCAGGAGCTGAAGGCCCATTCCCTCCTCCTTTCTTTGTTGTTTAGCATTACCCACTGGCAGGGATTTTGATGATCTAAGCATGAAGTTCTGAGAATATGACAGGCATGGCTGACTCTAGGGATCCAATGTTCCCATTTCTCACAGACTGTGGTCTCGGCTTTAAACTTAACACAGTTCAAACTCAGATCACATTTGGGAGCCTTATGCATGATATAAGCTTCTTTATAAGATTTAAAAATATATTTGTAAAATTAGTATATACATTTAGAGGGCTGTTTCCAGCTTTAGATGGTATAGATGATTATCTAGGGTTACCAGAAATAGCCCAGCACAAACTTTGGGCTGGGCCACATTCTTTAAGAACTGGTTTAAGCCATAATTAAGAATTGTTTATAGTACAGGTAAAATTAGCACAGATAAGAAAGGTATTAGGATTTTAGTCATTATATTGCTTTTGAGGACTATAAACCAAGCACGAGGAAGAGTGAGATAACTTTGGAATTGTCCTTCCTCATGCTTGGGAAAACTCCTGGTGGGTGGGGGATGCCCCCCACCTACCTGGCTTTGTGTTCACGTAAAAGTCTTGTGATTTGATTGGGATTGTCCTTCCTCATGCCTAAGGAAACACCTGGTGGGTGGGAGATGCACCTCACCCACCTGGCCTTGTGCTTACGTGAAAGTCTTGTGATTTAACATGTGAAAATTTGGGATAAAAGACTCACGGTTGGTCCCAATAAACGGCTTCTGCTCATTTCACTGAAAAGTTGTCCACTTTCTTTCTTTCTCTTTATAGCTATCCCTCCATCTTTCTTTCAATATCTATCCCTACTACAGAATCGGCTCCTGCACTAGACAGAGTCCAGCCTCTTTCTTTCTCCCCCTTTCTCTTTCTTTTTATTTCTTCAGAATAATCGCCGACGCTGTCCCACCTTCCAGGGACCCTCTAATTCTCTTTGCAGGGGTTGGTCCCCCGCATCTCTCCATCTCTGACCTCACATGACATCTCTCGTTTTGTCTCACTTCCTTTCCCCAGGGGTCATGACATCTTCCTCAGAGTGGGAAAATGATGCCATTTTGGGTTATTTATTGGTACACAGCAACTCATTCAGCTCTTCTTTATTTTGGCTTCCTTGCAGGAGGTAGGACCTTTTTTTTTTATTGGATACTGCTAAGACTTTCAGTGATATTGTGTGTAGTCTGTGTTGTGGATAAAGAAAGAGGAAAATTGAGGTCTTATTCCCCTACTCATTGGGTTAGGAACACCAAAAATGATACATTCACTGACGGATGTTATTTTTAATGCTATATCGCTTTTTAGTTAGACAACATGATATAGTGAAAGAAATCATAGTGTCAGAATCTGAAGACTTAGTGTCTGGTCCCCAGCTTGTAATTTGGTGATTATGACTTCATAAAAAGTCACTTAAGTCTCTGAGTTTAGTTTCTTCATAAATAAAATGAAGAGGTAAGATAGGAGTTCTCTAAGGGACAATTCCAGCTGTAAATTTTATTACTGTTTCACATTGTTCTGAACAATTTCTATCACCTTCAATGTATAATTTATTTGTCAATTAAACACAGATGTGTCAAATAAATAACTTCAACTCTTCATGTTCTCCCCTCAACTCTTCCAATTCTGCTGTTGAAACACTTATAACTGGAAGTCTTAATTCAGTCACTCTTCAAACACTGAGCAAAATGAACTTTAAAATCTTTGTTAAGTCTAAGATTCTAAGACTTTAATGTTAGAAAATTCAAAACTTATGCTCTGAAATGTTGAGGAAGAGAAGCATCCTTGTCAAATTTCATGCAGGCTCACTCCTAGCTTCATTGCTTTTAACTGGGCAAATGTTCAACTCAACACACACACAATGCTACTTGTGTAAATGTGTGCAGTAAATTGCAGTTCGAGGGCATTTTGTTTACCTTTCTAATCTTCCCCAAATCTCCTCTCTGAAGAAGGAGATTTAGAAAAATTTATGGAATGTGCATCATCGTGAGTGCAAGTATATGCTTAACAGGTTAGACTTTTCAGCTCTTTTCTTGAAGAAAGTTTACAAGAAAACAAAAAAATATTTTAAAAGTTAAGCGTTTATTGAAGTGTTAATACTACTGCTCTTAATACAATAAAACTCATATCAAGATTCCTTTCACTTCTTACACACTGTGATCAACTCCTCATAATGATAAGTTATTCAGGTAGCAAAATTAAATACAGAACAAGATTTCTTACCAATAGAGAAAGAAACAGATTACTTTTACTTGTATGTTTACAGGGTTCTTAAGTGTTTTTCAGAGGAACCAGTAATTCTTAAAGGGTTAATATACTATTTATTTGGATGATAAATTGGGTACAATTATGGGTAAATAAATCAAGTAAATATATTAAACAAAGATGACAGGATTATTCCTTCCTCTTGTCCTCTTAAAATCTTCACAAAGATAGAAAAGTGTATGCCTTACTTCTGATACTTCTTTAAACTTTGGTGTTCCTTCTACTGTGCATGAATGTTAGATCACTTGTAGGTCATTCTAGAATGACATGCATTTGCTGACATGTGTATGTATTCCTAATACCAATATTGATAAGGGTAGCAATGGCAGTTATGATAACAAGTACTGAATATTAAGAACTTTTGTAGTTTCACCAACAGACTAAGTGCCTTACCTGTCTTTTTAATTTTTTTTTTTGAGTTAGAGGCTCACTCTGTCACCCAGACTGGAGTGCAGTGGCACGCTCCCGGCCACCTCAGCCTCGGCTTGCTGGGCTCCGGCGATCTTTCTGCCTCAGCTTTCCAAGTAGCCAGAACTACAGGCGCGCACTACCAAGCCCGGCTAATTTTTTATTTATTGTAGAGACGAAGTATCACCAAGTTGCCAGGGTGGGTCTCGTACCCGGGGACTCAGGCAATCCACTTGCCTCCCAAAGTGCTGGAATTACAGACTGAGTCACTGATCCTGGCCTTGGCATATATTTTTAATTCTCTGCAACCTATTGGAACACTGTTAACATTGTTAGCATACATATTATATAGATAAGGAAACAGCAGCTTAGAAAGGGTAGTCACTTTGCCCAAAGTTACAGGGGTAAGAGATATAAGAGATGAGAGTTAAATCAGGAATTCTAATTGCTGATCTTTAGTTCCCAAATTTTTTCTTTTTTTTTAATCATATTTTTTATTTTAATATTGTGGGGTACAGTTAAGGGTTAAGTATACAAATATGCTTCGTTCAGGCACCCTTGTTGATAAGGTGTGTCTCCCCATCCCCAGACAGATATTGACTAGCATTAATCCCACCTCCCTTCCCCTTCCTCCCCGCCCCCACAGTTTCCCACCACTATCAATTCTTTTCTTTTAGTATTACAATAGATGTTCAAAGTTCACTATATGAGTGACAACATGTGATACTCAGATCTTTGTTTCTTTGAGAGGTCACTCAACTTTTTTGTTGTTGTTGTTGTTGTTTTGTTTGTTTGTTTTGAGTTAGACTCTCACTCTGTCGCCCAGACTGGAGTGCAGTGGCTGCTCCCGGCCACCGCAGCCTCGACCTGCTGGGCTCCAGCGATCCTTCCGCCTCAGCCTTCCAAGTAGCTGGAACTACAGGAGTGCGATACCACACCTGGTTAATTTTTTCATTTATTGTAGAGATGAGGTCTTGCCAAGTTGCCCAGGCAGGTCTCAAACCCGTGGGCTCAGGCAATCCATTCACCTCAGCCTCCCAAAGGTGCGGGATTATAGGCTGAGCCACCGAGCCTGGCTGTCACTCAGTATTATAGACTCTAGTTCCATCCAGGTTGTTGCGAAATTCATGATTTTGTTCTTTTTTATGGCTGTGTAGTATTCCATCGTGTTTATGTACCACATTTTTTTAATCCAGTTCTCTTTTGATGGACAGCATGGTTGCTTCCAGGTTCTTGCTACTCTGAACAATGCTGTGATAAACATATATGTGCAGGTATCTTTTTTATACCTTTTTATATCTTTTTATAAAAAAAGAGTGATTTGAGTTCTTCAGGGTATATTCTCAGTAAGGGGATTGCAGGGTCATATGGGAGGTCGATATTTAGAGCTTTTAGGAATCACCACACTATTTTCCATAGAGGTTACACTAGTTTACACTCCCACCAACAGTAAGTGTTCCCTTTTCACCACACCCTCTCCAGCTACTGTTATTTTCTGAGTTATTGATAATTGCCATTCTGACTGTAGTTAGGTGGTATCTCAGTGTGGTTTTGATTTGCGTCTCCTTGATGATTAGTGAGGTTGAACATTTCTTCATGTGTCTGTTGGCTGCTCAGGTGTCTTCCTTTGAGAAGTGTCTGTTTATATCTTTTGCCCATTTTATAATGGGGTTGTTTGTTATTTTTCTTTTCAGCATGTTTTGGTTCCTTGTAGATCCAAGATGTTAAGCCTTTGTTAGACCTGGGGTTGGCAAATACTTTTTCCCAGCCTGTGGGCTGGCTCCCTGCTCTCTTGATGGTTTCTTTGGCTTTGCAGAAGCTTGTCAGTTTAATAAGGTCCCACTTGTCTATCTTATCTCTTATGGCCTGTGGGTTTTGGGTTTTGTTCAGGAATTGGATGCCAGTTCCAATTTCCATAAGGGTGTGTCCTGCATTTTCTAAGGTTCTTATGGTTTCAGGTTTTACATTTAGGTCTCTGATCCATTTAGAGTTAATTTTTGTGTATGAGGCTAGATAGGGGTCTTGTTTGAGTCTTCTGCATGTGGTCAGCCAGTTTTCCCAGCACCATTTACTGAATAGGTTCTCCTCTCCCCAGTGGTGGGTGGTGGAGGCCTTGTCGAAGATGAGTTGGTTGAGAAATTGAGGTTTTGCTTCTGGAATCTCAATTCTATTCCTATATGCGTGTTCATGTACCAATACCAAGCTGTTTTGATTATTGTAACTTTATAGTAAAGTTGGACGTCTGGTAGTGTGACACCTCCTGCTTTGTTTTTTTGCTGAAGATTATTCTGGCTATTCTTGGTTGTTTGTGTTTCCATATGAATTCCTGTATTGTTTTTTCTAGCTCTGATAAGAATGTTGCTGGTAATTTGATAGGTATTGCATTAAATCTGTAGATTGCCTTAAGTAGAATGGACATCTTTATAATGTTGATTCTTCCAATCCATGAGCATGGGAAATTTTTCCACTTGTTTATGTCATCCTTGATTTCTTTGAGCACTGTTTTGCAGTTTGCATTGTAAAGGTCTTTCATATCTCTGGTTAGGAAGATGCCAAGGTATTTCATTTTTTGTGTGGTTATTGTGAATGGGATTGAGTTTTTTATTTGGGTTTCTGTTTGTTTATTATTGGTGTAAAGAAATACAATTGTCTTTTGCACATTTATTTTATACCCCGAGACTTTGCCAAAGTCCTTTATCAGTGCAAGGAGGCTTTTGACAGATTCTCTTGGGTTTTCAAGGTACACAATCATGTCGTCATCAAAGAGGGATAACCTGGCTTCCTCTTTTCCTATTTGGATACCCCTGATCGCCTTCTCTTTTCTGATTGCTCTAGCTAGGACTTCCAATACTATATTGAACAGGAGGTGAGAGAGTGGACGTCTTTGTCTTGTTCCAGTTTTCAAGGGAAACGGTTCCAATTTTTGTCTGTTTAGGAGTATGCTAGCTGTGGGTTTCTCATAGATGGCTTTTACTATTTTGAGGTATGTTCCATGTATGCCTAGGTGTTCGAGGGTTTTTATCAGGAAGGGGTGCTGGATTTTATCAAAAGCTTTTTCTGCATCTAATGATATAATCATGTGGTTTTTGTTCTGACATCTATTGATGTATTTAATTACATTTATTGTCTTGTGAATGTTGAACCAGCCTTGCGTCCCAAGGATGAAGCCTACTTGGTCATGATGGATGATTTTTGAGATGTGTTGTTGAATCTGGTTTGCTAGGATCTTGTTGAGAATTTTGGCATCTATGTTCATCAAAGATATTGGCCTGTAGTTCTCTTTCTTTGTTGGGTCTTTACCTGGCTTGGGTATCAATGTGATATTAGCTTCATAGAATGATTTAGGGAGGGTTCCATATTTCTCAATTGCCTGGAATACTTTCAGTAGCATTGGTATCAGCTCCTCCTTAAATGTCTTATAGAATTCTGCTGGAAAGCCATCTGGTTCAGGGCTTTTTTTTTTTGTAGGTAGTTTTCTTAAGACATAGTCAATTTCCTTGATTGTTATTGGTCTGTTTAGAGTCTTGATTTCTTCTTGTTTCAACCTAGGCAGTTGTGTGATATCAGAAAGTCTTCCATTTCCTTAAGGTTTTCCAGTTTGTTTCCATACAAGTGTACATAGTAGTCTATAATGATCTTTTGTATTTCTTCAGGGTCAGATGTGACTTCATCTTTTGTGTTTCTGATTGTATATATTTGGGTGTTTTCTCTTTTTTTCTTGGTCAGTCTAGCTAAGGGACCATCAATCTTGTTTATCCTTTCAAAGAATCAGCTTTTTGTTGCATTGATTTTTTGTATTATCTTTTTGTCTTCTATGTCCTGGATTTCGGCTTTTATTTTGGTGATCTGGATTCTTCTGCTGCAGTTAGGGTTTTGATGGTCTTGCTTTTCCAGCTTTCTAAGGTGACTTGTTAGGCTGTTGATTTGTGATCCTTCCATTTTCTTCATGTGCGTTTGTAGGGATATGAATTCCCCCTCTTACTACAGCTTTCATGGCATCCCAGAGATTTTGGTAAGATGTCTCTTCATTTTCATTTGTTTCCAGGTATCTTTTAATCTTTGTTTTGATTTCATTGTTGACCCAGGAGTTGTTTAACATCATGCTGTTTAGTGTCCATGTCTTTGTGGGTTTGGGGGGAAGCTTGTTGGTGTTGATGTTTATTTTTATTCCACTGAGGTCTGAGAAGGTGCATGACAAAATTTCGATCTTTTGAAATTTGTTTATGCTTGATTTATGGCCAAGTATGCGGTCGATCTTAAAGTACATTCCATGCGGTGCTGAGTAGAATGTATATTCTGTGATCGTTGGGTGGAGTGTTCTGTAGGTATTTTGGGTTAGTTCTATATTTTGGTCCTCAAGCTCTGAGATTCTTTCTTCTGCTTGGCTAATTCTGCTTTCCATGCTTATTAGTTTGTTATTTATTTCATTCACAGTATTTTTTATTACTGTTATCTCAGTTATCAACTCCTTCCTAGTTTCTTCTTGTCTCTCCTCAATTCTTTTTTAATCTCTCCATTAATGTCTTGATATCTAGGTTTGTAGTTTGAGACCAGTCATTCTCGGGACTCTTCATTGTTTGCATTCTGAAGTCAGTTTTCTCAGTGTCTGCCTTCCCAGGGGTCTGGGAGAGACCCATATTCTTCTTTTGGTTTTTCTTCATTTGTGTAGATTTTTCTCTCTCTCCCCCTTTCCCTCCCCTTCTTTAATTCTGTTTTTTTTCAGGGAAGGTAGGGCTGCTTTTGCTTTGCTTGTGCAATCTCCTGTTCTTCCTTATGAGGATCCTCTGGCTTTGTTCACTTTTGAGACTGGAGTGTAGGGTGGGGGCTGTACTTTTTGCAGTTTTGAGATTTAATTGAGGGGGAAGCTGTGATTCATAATCTATCTGTTGATTCCAGCATCCACTAACAGGTGTATGGGCACACTGGAACTTATTTCCCACTCCTTACAATCTATCTGTGCAGTGGGATATAGGTTTGGTCCCTGGAACAAAAGTAGGTATGAAAGTGGAAAATAATGGAGGAAGGGGTGGGGTCAATAGGAAGTTAGAAAGAAAGAAGAGTGAGAGGGAAAACAGACATACATACCAACTAACAGGTGAAAAAATGACCCAAGGCCAGAGAGAAGTGAAAAAGTTACAAGCAAAATTCCGTAAAGCATACTAGTAACCACACAAAGACAGTCCAATAAAATCATGCCTTTTGATGCCTTTTCTCCAACACAAACAGATATTCTAAGTCAAAAAGCAAACAAAAGTGAGCAAAACAAAGTCAAAATGATAAAATCAAAAGTCAAAATAAGACATCAGACTAGCTCTGGAATCTTTCCTGAGTGTCTAAAGTCTCTTCAGCTCTGATCTCCAGCCTCTCTCCTTTGCTTTCATTGCAGGCAGCTAGATTTACTCGCATCTTGGTTTTGTTCTTTTAGCCTGCGGTCTGAGAGGTCTGTGATGCTGTGTTGCCTCCATCTGATTCAGCGTGGGGGAGGGGATTTATCTCCTGTTTAGCGACGTTACCTTAGGAACTGAGATGGAGGCAGCTCATAGGTGGACGGGGCAATGCAAACCTCTGCCTGAAAAATGGTTGAGGTGGGCAACTCCTTTTTCATGGATCCATTCTCTCTGTTCATCTGGGTCCCTGAGCAATCCACTATCATGGGCTATGGTGGCGTGCGAGGCACTGGGGATCAGCTGCACAGCTGGGTGCTGGATCCATGTGCCACCAGCAGGCTGGGGTGGAGGAGGAAGCTGGGAGTTCCCAGCACCTCCTTAAGATATGCTGTTCCCTTACACAAGCATGGGGTCATATGCTGGGTGCCTTAGCCAGGGTGGACCCAGAGCTCCAGAGCTCCACAGGGCAGGTGGTGAGTGGTGAGAGTGGCTTTGGGCCCCTCACAGGGTACTTCAGCCAAAATGGAGCTGGTATCTCTGAGCATTGGGGGCCTAGAACCTCCCTGGGTGACCGGCAACTTGGCGCTGGGTGATATGATGTAGCTAGGGAGGGAGTGAGATTCTCATATGGCGAGCAGGGGCCACATATAGTGGAGCAACAGCAGCCGGGGTCACAATATCCAGCCCTGCATGGGACCGGGGGTCCCCGGGCCTCAGACCGGTGCAGCTGGCGGTGGGCAGGGGGGTGGGGGAAGGAAAGTAAGAGTCTTTTTGGGGACTCATGTTTGGAGAATCTCACAATTCCACTTATGCCATCGCCATCTTACTGGAACCTCTCAGTCCCCAAATTTTCATGGCTTCCTGCTAGATGGCCTCCAATAAAGTGTTCTACATGTGCTTCAAATGCAGCATATCAAAATCCAAACCTATTATGTACCCTCAATTACTGTCTCTCAAAAATTAAATTCAAATGAATGAACTTTTTCTGTGTTTTTTATTTCAGCGAAAGGCCTCTCATCTCCTAAATTTCCTTTAAGATAATATTATATGTCAACCTCAACATATCTTGTCCTTTTTTCTCACTTTATTTTCATATCCAGTTTGTCATTCCTGTTAACATACTGTTTAAACATCATGTATGTGTTTCTGCAGTGTCATACTTGTAATTGCTTAAGTTTGCTTGAATTGTGGCAAAGTCTTAAAACTGGATGTTATGGGTTGACTTATATCCTCCTCAAGTTCACACATTGAAATTTTAAACCCAGTATGTGACCTTGTTTAGAGTCAGTGTCTTTATATAGGCAATCAAGTAAAAATTAAATCTTTAGGGTGGACCCTAATCCAATATTATTGGTGCTCTTATAAAAAGGGAAATTTGGACACAGCACACACATAGAGAGAATGCCATGTGAAGATTTATGAAAAGATTAGGGAGCTATGTCTACAAGCCAAGGAACAACTAAGATTGCCAGAAAACCACTAGCAGGTAGGAAAGACGTGTGGAGCTATTTCTTCCTCACTGCCCTCGGAAGGAATCTGTTGATACCTTGATCTTAGACTTCTAACTTCCAGAACTTTGAGACAACAAATTGCTGTTGTGTAAACCACACTAGTTGTGGCACTTAGCTATGGCAATCCCAACAAAATAATACACTGGCTTTTTGATGTTCTTTTTGCCATCAGATTAATTTAAATCATGAATTAGAGCCACTGCAAGCTGCTTTCCTTTGCTGAAAGATGTTGTGCCTTTGTAACCTCTGTCTTTCCCAACTTCTGCACACCCATTTCCTCTTTATCTGGAAACTCATGGTCTTCTTTAAAATGCCAATTTAAATAATATTTTCTTCTTCAACTTTTCCCAAGTCCCACCCTGCTTCACTTATGGCAGAGTTTTTGCTGCCCTAACTTCCCTAAGTCAACTTTAGGGTGTGTATCAGTTCAGATACAGAGAAAAAAGAAAAATTACTAGAGGCAGTTAAATGATAGGTAGTTGCCATTTTTCCTGGTCAAATTCAGTTTGATATCAGCAATTTCATGTGATTCAAAATAGTACTTTAAACAGTAAGTTTAGTTTATGTAACTTTTTACATGTCATGAAAAAACCAACAAGCTAAACAAAGGATGGTGAAACAACCTAGATATTAGCAATATTAAGGAGTTGCCATCACCCTAGTTCTAGAGGGACACAGGGAAGAGGTGTGTGACTAGAGCCCAGGAGCTGAACTTGGTGAATGGAGGACCCACTGCATATCTGTATGGCAGGAGCTGCAACCACAGAGAAGGCTCAAGAGTTTCCCGAGAATTTATCCAAAACAGACAGGAAGAGAAACACTCCAATTCATCCCATCATACTGCCCTCTAGTCTACTGCTAATTCCTTCCATTGGCCAAATTTAATTGGATATCAGAAAACCAGAGAGTTTGGAAAGTTTATTTTATGATGCGGAGTAGAGCAAATAAGGAAGAGGAGTTTATTTGAAAGGAAATAGGTGAATGAAAAGCAGAATATGAATGATTCTCTTATGTTTGACCTCAATTTGTCAGACATTTGCCTTGTCTTGGGCTTGATGCTTCAGGGATGTGTTGTTTTTCAGAGCTGAGCCCTATACTGTCTGTACTTTCTATACATCCTAACCATAATCAACACACACAAATATGAGGATAGAACTTGCCAGACTTCTGACATCTAGTTTCTAGATGAATTACCACAGCTACAACTCTGTCACCTTTAGCATCAAAGAACAAAGTAAAAGCCCCTAATAATGAGATCATGCTGAGCTACAAGTCTACTGGCCTCAAAGAAAAGCTCAGCAGATTTCTGCTTCCCGGGGAGTCAGATCAGAGGCAGGATCTGAAATTGCACACCTAACTGCTGGCAGCTAAGCAGATATGCATTGGGCATGCAGAATAAATTGGGCTACAGAAACCATGACATAACAGACAATCCAGCACAGACTGGAGCTGAGTCGCAAAGAGTATCCCTTTAGCGACTTGGATGGAACATTGAGGGGAGATATGTCAGCACACCTGATTTTGCAGGATGTATAATATCCCTGTTACTTGAACTTTATAAGCTATGCGACAGAGTTTTAAATTGTAGAGAATTCACTATAGAATTAAGAATGGGTATCATCAGATTTTTACCACTGGGATCTCAGTAAACCCAGAAATTATTTTCTAACTAGGGACTTTATATTGTGTCTGCACTATTAAATGAACTATACAAAGATTACTAAAAAGCTAACCCAATTGGAATTGCCTATATGTAATATGAATAAAGTGGAGCATCTTGTTTTTGCCTCCAGATCCCTCTTAGCATCATGTCACATTAAACTAAAACACCAAACCTTAAATAGTAGTGGATGTCTTTTCTGAAATTCTCTTTACAATACTAAGGATGGAGTTTACAGAAACTTTTTAAACTTTCTAAAATCCTATGGGCATTTCTTTTTCCTCATGAAGTTTTACTTGTCCCTGCTGTTGCTTAAATCAATTGTTCCTTCTTTTATTTCCTCCTTTTCTCACTTTCTCCCTGAAGCTTCTCTGGGTAGCTGTGCCCTTTCTCCTGCAACCTAGACTGCTCTGATATTTGCAATTTCATTTATCACTGCTCCTAAAAAAGCAAAAAGCTTAGTCCTCAGTATTTGTGTGTCTTTGAAAATACAAAAGAGGGATTTTTTTTAAAGAAGGGAATTCTAAACATATTCTTTAAAAATTTACATAAAAGGGACTATACAAAATATGTAGAATATTCTGATATTAACTTTGGTGTCATCATTAGAGGAAAATGAATTTCTTAAACATATAATAATAAGAAAAAACATCTCTGCAAATTTCTGTTCCTAATTATCTTTTTGATTCGTCATTGTACATTTTATTTAGTACTACCAAATTGATCAAGGAATATAAGTAACCATAGTTGTTTTTAGGTCTTGTGGAACCTTCCCAGAAAACCCAAATAGAAACACTGTGTCTATGAACAGTTCATTAGAAAATAAAAAGCAAGCAATTAGCCAGCTGCCTCTTTCTAATCTCCTGTTTCTCAGTCATCAGGGATCACCCCCTAGGGTCTCAATTTTCCTATAGTCTCTTGTTATTTTACCCTACCTGGTGCCTCCAGGTAACTCAGAGACATAAAAGCCTCTGTGAGTCACCTTGGTCTGGATTTCAAAAATGAAATTTCTATACTTTTTAGTGACAGCAACAAAGGTCATGCTAAATCCCAATCTTCATTTCCAAGGAGACTGGGATAGTCAGTGGCATTAGGAGATAAAGAAAGAGAAGATGATGGTGGTGACTGGGTAGGAATGGTGGGATCCATCAAGAAGCCATCAAAGTCAGAAAAAAGAACAAGCAGATGAAGGTAGGTGGGAAGGTGGGGACCAAGCTTTTCTAAAATGTGCATCAACTGGGATCTGTATAACATATATATAAAATCATGCATAATTTTCTCAGTAGATGGAAGACAAATCTAGTATACATAAATCTATCTGCAAATTGATCATCTGAGCTGTATATAAAATTAAAAATTAAAAAATGTAAATTCTACCTATTCTATTTATATAATCTTTTGAGCAACAAAAGCAAAAATATATGTAGCTTAATTATTTAGATAATTAACTCATAACACTTTGCACTGCTTGACATAATAAAATTAAGAAGAATAAAATCTACTCCTGTCAAACAAACTCTATCACCATATTGCATATGCTTAATAAGTATAGATTAAAAATAGCTTCAGGCTGGGCTTGGTAGCTCAGCCTGTAATCCCAGCATTTTGGGAAGCTGAGGTGAGTGCATTGCCTGAGCCAGCGGGTTCCAGACCAGCCCAGGCAACTTGGTGAGACTTCGTATCTACAATAAAATTTTTAAAAAATTAGCTGGGGGTGGTAGTACGTGCCTGTAGTTCCGGCTACTTGGAAGGCTGAGGCAGAAAGATCTCCAGAGCCCAGCAGGTCGATGCTGCAGTGGCTATGAATGTGTCACTGCATTCCAGCCTGGGCAACAGAGTGAGACTCCAACTCAAAAAAAAAGAAAATCAACTATTGAAAGATGAGCATGTTTAATCTATCAAACAAAATGTCTAGAGACCAAAGAACCCATTGTTTTACTATTGGTGATTTTTTGTCCTAAATGTCATATATGTATAGTGGGCACACTCTAATATATAGAGGATATTGGTGACTCTTTCGTAAACAGCACCCACTAATAATTATAGATTGGTTTATGTACAACAATGAGTGGGTTCCCTAAGGCCTACCGACAGGAAGATAACCTGTCCAAATGCTAGGAATCCACTCTGCTCCTTGTGCTCAGAAAAGATGCTCTGCCATGATAGTAAGGGTTGAGATAACTGGATGGAATTATTTTTTTGAGTGTTGAGGTCACAAACTCAGCCATCAAGTTAAGCATTGGCTAAAGAAAAACCAAAATTAATGTTCTTGAAGGGAGAATACTAGATGACAACATGTATGAAAAATAATATACCGTTTTATAGTTTAGGGTTAAAGCTCAGAAAGTATAAGATTGCCTATCTGTATAAAAATACCTTAAATAAAGTGTCCTTTCCCCAAAACAAAATTATAAATACACACACACACAAACTTACACATGAATACTCTCTAAGTCTATATATCTTCATCATTTATATATACATACACATATGGATATATGGCATGTGTGTATTCCTGTGTGTCTATGTCTATATAAAATGAGTGAGTATACAGTGTAAACACAAAAATGGGATAGTGAGTCAAAAATCTAGATTTTCCCTTTTACCAGCTTGTGGTATATGATTTTGGACATGTGACTTAAAATCATCTTTTATTAGGTTAAGTGATATGGAATTTCTATTTCTATGAGTCAAAAATGATTGGACAGTAGCAATACCCTATTGGTCAATCTGATAAAATAGGGGGAAATAAACATAAATAAAACTTCACTGGTTTTTGGAAAAGATTAATCAATGTACATAAGCTACTTAGGGTGGTTCCTGACATATGCTAAATGGTCAATTTTTCTTTTTCAATATGCAATTTCCAATTTTACCACAATATTGAATTTTAAAAAATATGCCAGGTACAAGTGAATTCTGGATGTTCTTTTATAACCTTTAATTCTGTTATATAAGAATAAGTGATTGGAAGACACTGATAACTGTATATCTGTATAAACATAAGAATAAAGACAACTGAGCAAAAATGACCTCACAAGTCTGGTTATTTTTGTCCTATAAAACATTGTTCTCTCCAACATGAGATGACATATTTGGATATGTAAAGAGTCATACTGTTTAGGTTATGTGAACACAATTCCATTGCACAGTAAAAAGAAAGGGCCCCACTGTTTTTCCTTGGCTTGCCTGAAAAGCTGTCATCGGAATCAAAATTCTGTATTTCAAATCACATTGCAGAAGAACCACTGAGTTCCCACTGAAATTGAATAAGCAATAAAAATGATTTGTGTCTCTTAGCTTTAAAAAATATTCTTTATTTGGGGGGTCAATTATATCAAAATTATACAGTAAAAAATATATAATACAAAACCTTAAAAATGTTAAACTGTTGAATCTTCTAACCCAGAAATCCTGAGGCCTCCACACAAGTCTCTGGCTCTGATTTGATAAGTCAGCTCATGCCTATGTTGCACTTTACATAAGAACTAAAGGAGAAAACATTTCTGCATGAATTATTTTCAGCTAATAGAATGTGAATAGAAATAGTGTCTACAACTGCACTACCTCCAGGTGGAGGCCACAGTAACTTCCCACACTGATCCTTCCTGATTTCCCTTGATGCAACTATGAGGCAGAGTAACTCAGTGACTTTGGCAACCATGGGTTAAAAATAACTTGGAATGAGCCTACTTTCTTTAATTAGTACTTGCAGAAGAACTGTTCACTGATTAGGAATGTCTATTTTGAAATCCACATCAGGAAGAAACAAACTTCTATTATGTTAAACTGGTGAAATTAACTGCCTTTTGGATATTCCTTACTGAACTTTTCATGAGCACATATAGGTTAAGGTATATAAAACGGAACTAACCCATCATTGTTCTCCCCAAATCTTCTCTTCCTTTTCCCAGGATTTACTGTTTCAGCAATGGAATAATTGTCTTTTCAATTACTCAAGTTACACACTTTGATTTACTCTTAACTACCTCCTACTTCCTCAAGGAAAAAAAAGATAAACCTAAAAATTAAGCTCTGCATTGCAAACTACAAAATGTCACTTATAAGAATTCTTTCCTAAATATATGGGCAGCCAACAGATGCATAAAAAAGTGCCCAGCCTCACTAATCATCAAAGAAATGCAAAGCAAAACCACATTGGGATGCCATCTTATCTCAGTAAGAAAGGCCATCATTAATAAAACAAACAACAGATTCTGGCAAGGATGCAGCAAAAAAGTAATGCTTCTACACTGCTGATGGGAATGCAAACTATGGCAACCTCGATGGAAAACAGTGTGGTGATTTCTAAAACAACTAGACATTGACCTTCCATATTACCCAGTAATCCCTTTACTGGGAATATACCCAGAGGAACTCAAATCATTCTACAAAAAAGATACCTGCACATGCATATTTATTGCAGCTCTATTCACAATAGCAAAAACATGGAACCAACCATGTTGGGAGCCAGCCTTGGAGGCCCGCCTGATTGACAAAGTCCAGGTGCGCTGAGGACCCCCGGCCGCAAAGCGAGTCTGGGCAGCTGAGGCCCTTCTGTCTTCCGTCTTTGCTGTTGATACAGCTGAAGACATTCTGTGCAGTCATGGAAGAAGAAGATGGCATGTTTATGCGAAGAATCACAGCTAACCTGGAAATGTCATGGTTTATTTTTCCATTTTCCCACTATGCCACTTGGCCTTTTCTAACATATGCAAGGGTTAAACTCTGAAGCACATCAAGAATGCTTTCTTTCACTTGGTTATAGGTTACTAGATATTGCTGAAGTAAAAAATGATATAAGTATATTCACTCCTTCTTTGATTTAGAATTATGCAGTTTAGTGTTTAGACATAAGGTTTTTTAGAAGCACAAGTTTATAGTAAGTTCATTATGAATTCATTATAAGTTCTCACACTTATCTAGGAGTTATGTAGATGATATATAACACTGTTTTCACTGACTTAGGATAAAGATTAATGTTAAGGTTTTTACTTAATTTAATAGTTAAAACTCTAAGTTAACATTTATAGAGTGGGTTTTCACTGAACTCATAATATAATAATCAGACACTTTTATGACAGATCAGCTAAAACAGAAAGCAACCTTGAGGGGTCTGGGAAACATTACTAAAAGCTTCTTTTGAGTTCTCTTTAGAAACAAGCACTGCAAGATAAGAGAAAAGTAACGAGGACATCTGGACAAGGGAGGTTATCACAGGACTCGGAAGAACATAAAAGCCTAAGATGAGAAAATTCCTGACACATAAAGAAATATACACTTAAAGGAACTTTCTTGAGACATTTCAAGGACTGTAATTTGGGACATTGGACTGAAAGTATCATTGTTGGCTTTATGAATAAGACTTGTTGTCTAAATGCCTATGGGAATCTTGGTTTGTTTGCTACTAAGACCACTAGAAGGTAACTTTTAGAAGATATGTACGTGAAGGAATTTTCTTTGTCTTGCCCCTTCACGAATGGTATAAAAGCTCTGTGTTAACTAACATTAAATTGTCATCTGTTCAAGAAGCAAGTGTCCGGTATATTATCTTCGTCTCTCGCCTATCCGTCTCTCCTTCAGAACATCTCACGACCCTTGCAAGGTGGGCCCCCGCACAACCATGTTGCCCATCAAAACTGGACTGGATAGAAAAATGTGGTACATATACATAATGGAATATTACAACACGGTCATAAAGAAGGACAAACACGTGGACTTAGCAGCAACTTGGAAGGATTTAAAGTCTATCATGTTCTGTGATCTATCACTGAAACAAAGAACAGAGTACCACATGTTCTCACTCATAAGCTAACCCTGAATATTTACCATAATACTATAAGAAAGGGATTGGCAGTAGCAGGATACTGCTGGGGTGGGGGTGGGGAAACACAACATCAATAAGAGTACCTGAATTCAAACCAGGCAAAGTGGGGACCACAGGGAGGCCCAAACTTTACTGGTACGATGACCACTTGTATACCTAATCCTGAATTGTACCCCATATCTTTAAAATAAAATAAAAAAATTTAAAAAAGAAATGCAGTCATTAACACTACTTATAGAATTTTTAAAAAGAATTCTTTCCTTTTCACAGCACTGTTATCTCCAAAAATTAAATTATATGTCTCTAATTTGTTTTATTTCCTTGACCTCCTACCTAGCGTCTTGGGTCTTACTTCTAGATTAATCTATCTCTCGAGCTACCATTGAAGTGATATCACTGAAGCACAAATGTTATCAATTACATGCATAAAATATTAATAATTCTTTACCAACCACAAAACAAAAGTTTAAAATTTTAGTCTTGCATTTAAGGTCGCTTATATTCAAATTTCAATCAATTTTATCACCCTCTTTTCTTGTCATTTTGCCTCACAAACTACTCTAGATCAAGGTCCTATGAAGTTCTACACATTTTCATGGATGTTGACTTGTCCTGAAATACACTGTCACCTAAGCCCTGTGGTGCAGATATCCTGAGAACGTAACGATGCAGAATTCAAATGCTTTAGAAAAAACCTAGGACTCTCTGACCCCATGAAAATATTAATTTCTACCTTGCAATAAAATTCTGACTTTGCAATAAAAAAAGTATTTGATTACATGGTATCGGATGCCCTCTCTGTACTTCTCTATATTCTAAACTTCCCTAGTTCTAGGTGAAATTAGAGATGGGCATAAAACTGAAATAGTGTCCATATTTTTAAAAAATCAAGACAGAGAGAAGACGATAGTGAGCAAAAGCATTCCCTCCAGACAACGAAGTCAGGCTAACATTCCCCACCTCTCCCCATTGCAGCCTGCTTTCCACTCATCTGGGTAATAAAGTAAGTTTGTTTCTTAACTTTCCTTTCTAATGAGTGTATGTTCACAGCAAACACCTAGATGCCATCTTAACATATCTTAGCTATGCCTTCAGCTAATTTTTCGATTGATTGTAGAGATGCACTCTCGCCAAGTTGCTGGATTTTTAAATAAAAGTCTGAAGCATTTTCCCTATAATGTTATATACCTTCACTATAGTTAAGGGCAACAGTGTGTGGAAGAGAGCATCTCCGTAATTTAAGCCATATGGAATTGTACATTTTCACAATAAAATGGGTGTTTTTTTCTGTTTCATTTCTATCTTTAGCTGTTTATGCTGTTTATTGTTTTAAAAACTTAGCTATTGAAAGATTTTGTTACCCTAGTCCCTGATTTTTTTTTAATAGAAGGATTTCTTAATTAAGTCCTACTTATTCCTTGAGATCTAGGTCAGATGATATCCCCCTTCATGAAGCCTTTCTCCTTCCATTTGTCGCCAGAACTAATAATCATACCTATTCTGCTCATAATTCTTGGTTTTTAATCTGTCCATAGTTCCTGCGATGTAATCATTTTTTTTCTTTCTTTTTTGTGGTATATTAGTTATTTTTAATTCTGTATTTTTAAATTAACCTTATAATATTAAAAGCAGCCATGTCCATCTTTTTTTTTTTTTGGTCTTATTTTAAATTCAGGGATACATGTGCAAATTTGCTACATTGGCATATTATATGATGGTGAGGTTTGGACTTCCATCAAACCCATCACTCACACAGTTAACATAGACCAATAGGTAGTTTTTCAGTCCTCGCCTCACACATTTCCCCCTTTAGAAGTCCTCAGGTTCTGTGGTTCTCATCTTTATGTCACGTGTACAGTATATTATTCTAGCATTAGCAAGTAACCAAACTCACATATACACATTCTCACCACAATGGGTATTAAAAAACATTTCCTTACTTAAGTTGAATTGTCTTCTCAAATTTTAAGTTCATTTTTCTACAGAACTTGATACTGACATGTAAGTATTTGTACTTTAAAAGTGAGAATTAATCACACGCTGAGCAGAGAAAGATCATGTTTTCAATAAACCCCAATAAATCCATTGCAAATATTGGAAGCTGTGCCTCAATTAAATGCAGTGGCAATTTTCTTCAACTTTTTTGTTTTTGTTGTTTGCAGAGTATTATTTATAATGTATTACTGAAGCGGGCATAATCCAGTTCAAACAAGCATAATTACAACTCACTATTTGCTTGCCCTCAAAGAATATAAGAATGTTAAAAGATTTTCTAAGATTTCAGAAACATAGTCCTAAATAGCAATCTTTTTCCAATTGACATAGTTTCATTTCAGTACACTGCAAACTCCAGTGGCTATAGGTCATTCACAGGATGTAGGAGGGAAAAAGTATAATGAAAGAGTAGACAAAGAATCACTACTTGTCAGTCTTTAATAGATGTTCCAAAGGAATCATTAGAATCACCATTTTGACTCACTAAAATCTACCAGTGGAAAAACTAACCTGACTTTCCAAATACTTCTTTCTCTGTGAGATTGAAAAAGAAATTAGAAATGTCAGTGGAATGTACCTTGTTAAATATGGTGCTATTATGACCACTAAATGGTATTATGTATGAATTTGATTAGCTTCACTATGTTAATATCATTTATCTAGATCTCAAAAAGGAAAATGAATTCCAGTTAGTAACCTAAAATTAATAGTGTATATTGGAGTAATGATTCTAAACTTTGAGGACCTGATACCTCTTAAAAGTCTATGAAAAGATTTAGATTTTCTATTTAGGAAAAGACATATAAACAGATGCATCTACATTTTCATAACATTTCCACGGATCCTTCCACAGCAGGACAGTTGATCCCATGTTAAAAATACAGTTTTAAACACATTTGAATCCTTAATTATTTGTTATTCTGCACACTTTAAACTGCACTGGAGCTAGGAAAAATCGGTAGCAAAGAGTACCTCATGAGAACACAGTTTCCACTTATGTATGTGAAAGCAATAATTAGTATTAAGTTGATAGCAATAAAAGAAGGAAGAAAATAGCAAAAGTAGAAAATAAATATGTAATTAAATAGGCTTTTTGTCCTCTTGCTTTATAATGGAATACTAACATTTAGGGATGGTATATGACTATGTCCATCTTGGGACAGCTGACTGGCAGAATAGAAATGATATTTTTTCAAATACATAATTTATATAAACATAAGACAAAATCATATAATTGTAGAGTTATTGTATATTCTATGAAAATGGTTACAGTATAATTTTCTTTCATTTCTTTATTCATTCAAAAATATCTTATTTTTTCATCTTTTATTTTAAAATATTAAATTGTCAAAGATTGAATATATTCAAGGTGTACAACATGAGGCTTTGATATATGCATGCACTGTATGATGAGAACTTATAGCACTTATGGCAATGTATCTTGCTTAATACTGTGGTGTTATTATAACCACTGAATGGTATTATATATAAATTTGCACTTGACACTATAGGAGAACAAGAATAAAAATAGAACATGCCCATTACATTCATGGACTTTTAAAATCTATTTCAGCTGCTTACAATTTCCTTTTGGCTATTTAAAAAGGAAAGGTCATCAAAATAACCTACTCTACTCTCCCATTCAAGGTTGTTTTTCTAAGGCTCAATTGTAGATATCACAGTAAAACTTTTTGTCTATTTAATGAATCTATAAATCATGCTATGGCCTGTGGTCTGGAGAAGTGTATTGAAAATTTGTTACTTTTTTTTTAAAGCTGTGCTATGGAGGCAAAGAGCTTGAAAATATTTTGTATGAACAACATTAATTGAAGTTTTTAATGCCATCATGTACTTGAAGGAGACAAAGAAACATTTGGAACATCACATCTAATAGTCTAGATTTATTTAGCATATTTGATTGTCACTTAGGTTCTTTTGTCCTGAAAATGAAAAACAAAAAGCAAAACTATTAAGTGATGGTAAGATTAATGATAGAGTTATTTGGTAAACCCCCACCCTGAAAGGAAATCTGGTTTGACCTCGGAATTGAAGAGGGGAAGATGTAGGTGTTGAGAATAAATTCTCTGAGAGGAGCATCAAAGAGCACAAATATGTTTCTTTCTCTTCCATGTTTTAATTTTGGTAACATCACTAATCACAGAGAGGAATATAGAAGTTCTCTTTGAATGGCAGCAAAGACTGAACCACAGATATGTTTATTTGTCCAACCCCACACTATGACTCAAGATAAGAATTCGAACAATGTCTTTTGAAAAAAAAAATTCAGTCTACTTTCTGGTGCCCATTTTTTTTTGACAGTTTAATATTTAAACAGGCAAGTATGTAGGAACAGAGGGTAAACTCATTCCAGATCATTGGAATATTAATTCCTTGGAAATTGCTGTGACCGAATCTAAATTAGTGGTAAAGCCATAAACACTAGAAATGGCCAAGCTGGTTTATAGCTTTGGTCAGAGAATAAAACAATAAAACAATGCTGTAATCAAATAATATCATTCCTTCCTGAACGGATACTATATTTGTATAATACACTGAAACAGATTTTAGAAAACAGGAAGTTATATAATTTACCCTCAGTTCTTATAAATACAAACCAGATAATCTTTCAGTCCAGTCAGTTACTGGTGTTTATCTATTATGTTCACTGTGATACTGTTCAAGATTTCCTATGTTTAGAATCCATTTAAAAAGTTACAAGGACTGCAGAGTCCTTTTAATAATGAAGGATTTATTTGCTATGTTAGTCCTCTACTTGGAAAAAATTTTGAAAACTCTTTATACTGATGAAGTATTTCTAGTGCTTGGCAACGTATCTACTTTTATTGTGTTCTGTATTGCTATGCATTAGCATTAAAAACTAAGCCAAAATATCTAAAACAAATGTTGTCAACTGTCATGAGATTTATCAAATTTATCAGCACAAGGGACTTAAATCACTGCCTCTTTAAATAGTACTGTCAAAAATCAATGCAGAATATGAAGCTTTTTCCCACTACCAGTAAGTTCACTCTCACTTTCAAGGACAAGTCTTAAAGAGCAAGATCAAACTGAGGACAGGATCTTCACATTTTTTGAAACCCTCTATTAAAGTAATTTCAAATAGAGAATTTGGCAAACATTTTTATTCATTTGAATAAAATTAATCTTTAGATCAAAGCCATGAAGTCTCCATAATTAATACTGCTGGAAATTTGAGGCCTTTGGCCCAGCTGCTGGGATAAAAGAGGATATCGGAGGTAGGCACTTTGAATACATCCTTGAGAAGTTCCAATGCTGGAGCAAGTGTCTGCTTAGGTGAGAATTCACAGATATAAAACTTTTCATTTTCCAAACATATAAGAATCTTCAGACACGAAGAAAAATCTCTTTACTCTTACTTCCATTGAGAAATTAACATAAAAATGTAGATTTTTAAAAGATTATTTTATTTTAAAGATGTAGAGTACAATTCAGGATTAGGTATACAAGTGCTTAAGAGTTAAGATTTAAAAATCCAAACCTGTATTGTTTGTCTGCTTGGGCTGCCATAACAGAATACCACAGATTGGATGGTTGATACAACATAAGTTTATTTTTTTACAGTTCTTGAGGCTGGAAGATCAAGATCAAAGTGGCAGTATGTTTGGTTTCCCCTAAGGCCTTTCTTCTTGGCTTGCAAATGACTATCTCTTGCTGTCTTCTTCTTACATGGTCTTTTCTCTGTGAATGTGCACTCTTGGTATCTCTAATCTTATAAAAACAGCAGTGTTATTGGATTCCAGTAGTGTCCTTTTGCCCTCATTTAACCTTAATTACCTTCTTAAAGGGCCTGTCTCCAAACACAAACACATTAAGAGCAAATTTCTACCTATGAATGTCAAGGGGACCCAATTCAGTCCACGAGACTATTCAACATATAAAAATTGCTCAATGATAGTTGTATTCCCAAAGATGGTCTCATTTATATGAGAAAAAAAGCAAATGATACAACTTTAATTTTTATCAGTCTTTAATAATTGTAGAATTATTTGACATAAGTTTATGGGAACACTGGTCCCTTTTGTTACTCTATATCTGTGTGTGTCAGGGTTTTTAAGCACATGTTGCAATAAAGTAAGTAAAAAACTACTGAATATTAAAATAAAGGGGGATTTCTAAGTCAAAGAATATTCTGCCATTACAATTTTACCTTGCAGTATAAGGAATAAGAGTATCCTTCTCTATAAAATTCACCTTTCAAAAACTTAATTATATTTGTATTTTGAGAGTTGTAATTACATTTGCATTAAAGCAAAAGAAAATGAGACACTATTTTGGAAAGATTATTTTTACATTCAGTCTTGTGAAAGGGATACAGTTCTATTACAATAAAATCAATTGCATAAAAAATTTTATGCATCTACAGTCATCACCTAATAATAACTGCTCAGTGGTTCCCATAATTGCTGTTCTTGCATGCATTCTAACGTAACAGCAGTTCACTTAGCTTCTGAATCACATAGACATAATTCCTCCTGATTCTAATTAACAAGTAACCTTTAGGAAAAAATCACTCAAAGGGCTTCTCATTAGTAATCAGAGAAAAATCTTCAATTTTATACACAGCTGTGTTTGCAATTCTAGAAATTTAATTGGATTCCACAGGTTCATCTCACAAGAAATGTACATGTCTCTAACAGACACGCTTATCTATAATGCACTTATAATCTCATTTTATCATTTTTAATTATTTAATTTTAGAAGAGTCTAGATTCATAGTGATTGCAACAAATAAGATACACAGTTTTGATCATTTCTTGCATGATTTAAGTCACTAAACTGTCTATTTTTTTGTGTCGCTATCATTTTCAGCTTTAAGAGGCTCCAAAAAAAGTAATTGGATAACATCATTATTTTTTATAATTCTTTTGATACTTATGAATAGTTCAGAAATATAAAAAGTTATAGAAATCAGAAATGTAACAAAACTAAGGCACTTACCACTTAGTTTTTAAAAAAAATTACTACGTATTTTTTCTAATTTAAAGAAAGATTAAATAAAGCAATATTGAGTAAAGTTATTATACTGTATATCAAACACAAAAGCTGAATCTGAAATGGAAGTTGTTATTTGCTTTTTACAAGGTAAGTGCTCTCGGTGGACTAACACTTAGCTTTAGTTACATGCATCCACAGTAAATAAGGTTAAGCGTATCTTTCTGGCAAATATCTAGAGTGATATAGACAAGTATATTTACCTCTTTTTGAAACTGTCATCAGAACATAACTAACCATGGAAGTTAAAGTAAAATATATAGATTTATTTTATTTATTTCCAGTTTGCTCATGTGGTCCACAATATTCACTGGCACTTCTGGAATTATATCTTCTCATATTTTCAGTCAATCTTTTTGTAGATAAGAAAGTATTTTATAAATCCACTGAACTGCATTCATCTTTAACTAGCACATAGAAACAAACACAAAATAAAATAGGAGATGACAAAAATAATTTTTTCAAGTGGGTAGAATGGAGTAAAGGATAGTAAAAGAAAGAATAAACATTGAAAATAAAGAAAAAGAGAAGAAGCCGAGCTCGGTGGCTCAGCCTGTAATACCACACCTTTAGGAGTCTGAGTTGAGTGGATTGCCTGAGCCCGAGGGTTCGAGACCTGCCTGGGCAGTGAGACCTCATCTCTACAATAATTCAAAAAATCAGCCGGGCATGGCAGCGCGCACCTGTAATTCTGGCTACTCGAAGGCTGAGGTGGAGGGATCGCCAGAGCCCAGCAGGTTGAGGTTGCGGTGGCTGGGAGCGGCCTCTGCACTCCAGTCTGGGTGACAGAGTGAGACTCCAACTCAAAAAAAAAAAGAAAAAGAGGAGAAAAACTGAAAAGAGAATACATTGTAGGAAAGTATAAATATTACTGAATTCTAGCATAAGAAACACAATTTTAAAATAATTTAACCCAAATTTTAAAAAAAGATTATTTTGCAAAATCAGTTTCACCAGACCTATATAATCTATTATTGAGCTAAATTATATTATCACTTAAAGCAGGCATAGTAGCTTGTTGATATATTAATTCACATGAAATTTTAAAAATTGGGCTATTACTTGACATAGTTTATGACAATCCTGCTTATTATATTTATTTTACACTTTTTTAGGGGTAAGATTGAAAACTAAATAATGTTAAGAATTACCACCACTGCATATTTTAGAACTTTGAAATTCACATGAATCTTTGCGGCTCCTTCTGGAATGAAATTTTTTTTTTTCAATGTTTTTCTCTTGACTTAGTGACCTAGGTATGGGGGACAATTTCAAAGACTTTTACTTAACGTTCATTACCTTAAAGGCCAAAGTAATCATGTGGTAGTTTTGTCAGTCTCCCATTATGCCCATTCATTTATGTATTTAGGGATTAGAATAATAAGGTGGTAGGTCTGTGAACCTAGTGCGACTCCACAAGCTACAGCTGAGATCAGATTCTATTTACTACCTTCTCCCTACACTCCCAAACAGGGGTTCATGATAATGCTTCAGATTCCGGGTATCATTGCTGTCTCAAATCCTGTACCCAATGATTACCTAAGAATGGCTATGGATCCTTTTAGGAAATGTCTAAAAGAATCATTATTATATACACTTGCCATGGTTTTTGCTTAACACAGACCCTACTGGGGTCCAGTCTTTTCTTCAATCAATAAGTTTCAGGTCTAAGAACTGGCTCAAGTATGAAAAACCCAGTAAAAATTCTGATTTTGAAGTGACTGTTCTCAGTTTCCTATCCACCCAACTTTAATTTTCTTTGTTTAAGCAATACCCTTGTTGGTTGCCCATCTATCATGCCTCTAAGTGCATGCGTGTTCATTAACCTTCTCCACAGTTCTCTGTGTTTTTATACACTAGATTGCCTCTTTGACTTTGCTACTCATTATAATAGTTGCACCCAAATGGTTTCTGATAGTTAACTGTTGCAACTGAGCTCTATTACTTCAGGAACCTTTCATACTCTTTACTATTAAGGATGCTGGTTCTGTGAAAGTATCTCTTCCTGTCAGTGCTGGTCTTTAGGGGGACATCTACCAGTGAAACTATCAATGGTGTTAGTGCTCCATTCACTAGCAAATTCCTTATTACTTTGGTAAATGGGCAATCCCCTAGACCTTCTTGTGGAACATGACCAACTGATGGCTTTTCCAGCCACCTCATAGTACACTCACTCTAGCAATCTTGCTCTCAGCCTTTTAGCCCTTCTTTTACAATCTTCTATTTCAGTTCTAGCATTTTTACCTCACTCAATTTGGGACAGCACTTTCTTCAATTTTCCAGGAACCATGGAAGCATATGTTAGCAATATCTTCCAAGGTCCTGCCAGAGTGTTAAATCTTTAACCATAAGACATAAATCTCTCAATAATCTCTTCTTTATCAATTTTTATATTTCACTATTTGTGATCCAGCATCCATATATACTCTCCAGGACCTTGACAGTATATATTGGCTGTATCCTACAGTTTCTTAGTGTAAAATTCCTCCTTTTTTCTTATACAATCCAGTAATTTTCTGGTGAGATAATGTTGTGATTTTTCTGTAGTCATTGGTATACTGTCCAGGAAAAGCAAGGAGAAGATATACTGGCAGGTAGGCCATGTTGTTTGGAAGGCAGAAGCTTCTGATCATCTTCAAGCAAGGAAAAAAATATCTAGCCTTCTGTAAGGAAAAATGGGAGACTTCTGCAGGCTTAGAGTGGTTGGGAGAACATAGGGATTCAAGATTCTGAGTACAATATCTATACCGCTCCTTGCCAAACATCAGGGTTCTACTTCCTTCCAATCAGAATCATAATCTTGACATAGGAGTCTTGCTAGGGTTGAAAATTAAACCTTTTTCTGGAGCCCAGAGAGCCTAATAATTAAGGGTTGAGTTTGACCCTCAGTTTTTCCTGTCCATCAGCTGCAGATCAGACTCCTTTTATATATTGCCAAAGAGGTCTCCTTAGTTATTATTCATCTTAAGCTAGTTACCCTCAGCCTTAACTTTTCTTTTTTATATAATTTAATTATTCTCAGAAATAGCCATCTAATTCCATAATCTTTAAAGTGACTACTTCCATCAATTGTCTGGTAAATATTAAAATTCAGTCATGTCCCATTTCAGTTTAATAATTGCAATACTAAAATATCCTAGGGTATATCAGGACTCCAAGTACAGTCTTCATTGGTAACTGCCCAGATCTGATTCAGTTTCAAAATCTGATTTTGGATTCTGCTTCTACTAACTGTCTTGTTTTTTGAGGTGTTCTATTGTTTTTCTTTGTTTGTTCTTTTCCCCAGTTAACTGGCTCCAAAACAAAGATTTGTATACAGAAAGTTTATTAGAACATACTCTCACAAAAAAAAAAAAACTTCTGTGTGAGAGATGCAGGGTTAAGAATGAGAAGGTGAACATCCATGAAATTGATATGGAAGCAATCAATCACTTATGGGGCTTTAGGGCAGAATGGTCATTTTGAGTGATTTAAAACTGAGGAAAAGTGTCTAGGTCTTTTAACCATACCATCTATGACTCATTGCACATAGTCTGCACCCAGAAAGGGGCAGATAATTTAGCCAACAATTTCTAGAGCAGTCAGTTCTGAACTATTAGCAGGTGACATTCCTGACAGCTGGTAAAATAAGTGAGTTGGTCTTGAAAGAACAAACTGGGTGGTACACTACAGTGTCCACTAAATATGGCTCACAGGACAATAGATGACACCTATTATGGAAGCTGTCTTTTTTTTTTTTTTTTAACTCTAGAGATGAAGTCTCGTCAAGTTGCCCAGACTGGTCTTGAGCCTGTGGGCTCAGGCAATTCTCTCATCTCGGCCACCCAAAGTGCTGGGATTATAGGTGTGAGCTACTGTGCCTCACCTAAGGAAGCTATCTTTGACATAATAAATTATTAGGAGATTTTTAGAAGTTATTATGTTTGAAAAACAAAATAGCTTGAGACCTGAAAATCTAAGACAGCAAAGATAGTTAGATTATTTAATTTAATGTTGGTGTGAAGAACTATTAGCTAGTCATTTTTTTTCCAACAAATTCTACTGTAGCACTTAGAAAAAACAGTATGTGAAGAAACTAATTTAGCATCCATAATGTTACTAAAATTTACTAATTTTAGTGGTTAGTAACATTGTGTTTTTGAGGCAATTTGTTTGGCTTATCACAACTACTTGAGAACAACTTGTGTTAAAAGTAACAGCAAATATTAAATATACACATAGGGCATGCTTTAAAAGCATTCAAGATAAATTGACTCTAAGAACAAAAAATAAATATAAGCATATTACTTGGCTAGAATTGTTCAAAAAATAAATAAATAAAAACATAGTCTGATGGTTTAAACGATGTGAATTTATTTTCCTACAGATCTGGAGACTGAGAGGCCAAGATTAAGGTTTTGAAAGGACTGATTTCTCCTGAGGCCTCTCTTTTGGCTTGCAGATAGTCACTTTCTCACTGTATCCTTACATGGTCTTTTCTCTGTGCTCAAACATCACTGGTGTCTCTTCCTCTTTTTATGAAAATAATAGTACTACTAGATTATGCCTACACCCATGGGACCTCCTTTAAACTTAATTACCTTTTTAAAGTCCTTGTCTCCTAAGTAGAACAATAAAAACCCAGGAAATTTACTCTGTCATAAGAAAACTACCTACAACAAAACAAAACAAAACAAAACAGCCCTGAACCAAATAGCTTTCCAGTAGAATTCTACAAAACGTCCAAGGAGGAGTTGATACCAATCCTATTGAAAGTATTGCAGGCAATTGAGAAAGATGGAATTCTCCCTAAATCATTTTATGAAGCTAACATCACATTGATACCAAAATCAGATAAATATCCAACGAAAAAAGATAACTACAGGTCAATATCCCTTATGAACATAGATGTAAAAATCCTTAACAAGATTCTAGAAAATCGGATCTAAAAACATCTCAAAAAATCATCCACCATGACCAAGTAGGCTTCATCCCCAGGATGCTGTGCTGGTTCAACATCTACAAGACCATAAATGTAATTAAATACAGCAACAGATGTTAAAACAAAAATCACATGATTATATCATTAGATGCATAAAAAGCTTTTGATAAAATCCAGCATACCTTCTTGATAAAAACCCTCAAACACCTAGGTATAGAAGGAACATACCTCAAAATGGTAATGCCATCTACAATAAACCAACAGCTAACATATTGCTAAATGGACAGAAACTGGAAACATTTCCCCTGAAAACTGGAAAAAGACAAGGCTCTTGGTCAATGTTGTGTTGGAAGTGCTAGCTAGGGCAATTAGACAAAACAAGGAATAGGGGGGTATTCAAATAGGAAAAGAGGAAGTCAAGTTATCCCTCTTTGCTGACAATATGATCTCATACCTCAAAAATCCAAATAACCTATCAGAAACCTGCTTGCCCTGATAAAGGACTTTGGCAAAGTCTCAGGGCACAAAATAAATGTGCAAAAGACAGTTTCATTCTTATACACCAATAACAAGCAGGCAGATAACCAAATAAAAAACACAAAGTCACTCACAATAGCCACAAAAAAAAAGAAATACCTCAGCATCTTCCTAACCAGAGAAGTAAAAGACCTTTATAATGAGAACTATAAAACACTGCTCAAAGAAATCCAAAAAGATACAAACAAATGGAAAAATATTCCATAGATAGGAAGAATCAACATTGTTAAGATGTCCCTCCTACCGAAGGCTATCTACAGACTCAATGCAATACCCATTAAATTACCAAAATTATTCTTCTCAGACCTGGAAATGACAATACAGAAATTCATAGGGAAACATAAATGACCACGAATAGCCAAAACAAAGCAAAAGAAACAAAGCAGGAGGTATCATACTTACAGACTTCAAACTTTACTATAAGGCTGCAATAATCAAAACAGCCTGGTATTGGTACAAGAACAAGCATGTAGACCAATGGAATAGGATAGTGATTCCAGAAGCAAAGCGATTTCTCAACCAACTCATCTTTGACAAACCCTCTAACAACAACCACTGGGAAGAGGAGAACCTATTCAGTAAATGGTCCTGGGAAAACCAGCTATCACATGCAGAAGATTGAAACAGGATCCCTATCTATCACCATACACAAAAATTAACTCTAAATGGAGGCATAGACCTAAATGTAAAATCTCAAACTGTAAGAGTCTTAGAAAATGCAGGAGACACCCTTGTGGAAATTAGACCTGACAACCAATTCCTGATCAAAATTCTAAGTGCCCATACCATAAGATAGACAAACGGGACCTCATCAAACTAACGAGCTTCTGCAAAGCAGAAGATACCATTAAGAGAGCAGGGAGACAGCCCACAGAATGGGAAAAAATATTTGCCAACTGTATATCTGACAAAGGCCTAACATCTAGGATCTATAAGAAACTCAAAGTGCCGAAAGGAAAAACACAAACAACCCCATTACAAAGTGGGCAAAATACATAAATAGACACTTTTCAAAAGAAGATATATGGGCAGCCAACGGACGCATGAAAAAGTGCTCAGTCTCACTCATCATCAGAGAAATGCAAATCAAAACCTCATTGAGATACCACCTAACCCCAGTAGGAATGGCCATCATTAATAAGACAAACAATAACAAATGCTGGCAAGGATGCAGAGAAAAAGAAACACTTCTGCACTGCTGGTGGAAATGCAAACTAGTTCAACCTCTTTGGAAGGCAGTATGGTGATACCTGAAAGAACTAGAAACTGACCTTCCATATGACCCAGCAATCCCCTATTGGGAATATACCTGGAGGAACTCAAATCATTCTACAAAAAGATAGCTGCACATGCTTGTTTGTTGCAGTCTATTCACAATAGCAAAAACATGGAACCAACCATGCTGCCCATCGAAGCTGGACTGGATTTAAAAAATGTGGTATATATACACAATGGAATATTATGTAGTCATAAAGAAGGACAAACATATGGACTTTGCAGCAACTTGGAGGGATTTAAAGTCGATCATACTCAGTGATCTATCACAGAAACAAAGAACAGGGTACCATATGCTCTCACTCATAAACATACCTTGAGCAATTATCATAATACTATAAGAAAGGGATTGACAGTAGTGGGAAACTGCCAAGGGAGGGGGCGGGATTGGCAGTTGAGGGAAACTGCCAGGGGAGGGAGGGGCACATCTCATCAACAAGGGTACCTGCATAATGAACATTGTATACCTAACTCTGAATTGTACCACACATCTTTAAATTTAAAAAAACAAGAGAGAAATAAGAAGAATGAGGGAGTGAGGGGTAGCAAAAATGGGTGGGAATTGTACCCCACCTTTTAAAAATAAAATAAAATAAGAAAATGGGGAAAAAAAGTCCCTGTCTCCAAATACAGTCACATTGGAAACATATAAGTTTGTTGTGGGGGGGTTGCAAAATTTAATCCATAACAACAAGGTTAGTACAACAGGTTATATTAGTACAACAAGATTATACTAATGTGTTCAATGCCTCTGGATTAGAGAAGTAGTACATATTGGTAACTTTCTATCTTATATTCTGAGCCCATCAAGGAATATAATGAGAATAAAGATTCCTCTTTCCAGACTCCATCCATCATTGTGTTTTGCTCACACACAAATTCAAACTCATGTGTGTGTGTACGCACACACACACACACACACACACACACACACACACACACACACCTTACTACTTTGGTCCAACTAGTAGTTCGATAGATTTCTAGATCAGAGAAGATTGAGAAAGGACACTAAGAAATCATCAATACAGAAAAAGAGAAGGAAAAAATAAAATAAAATAAATCAGGAATGGGACAATTTTACTCTCAAACTAAGGGGATATAAGTTTTTTCTCTATGCCTTCTTGTCAAAGTATAATTATTAAATTAAAAAAAAAGCTCACACAATTGCATAATAAACACATGTCATGATTTAAGGAGCTGGAAGAATGACAAAGTTATTTCTGAAGGCATTTTGAAAAACTAGTATTCATTATCTGTGGAAAAAATTCTTAAATATATTTGTTACAAAATGTGTTGGTGAGCTACAGGGCATAAAAAATATAAATTTTTATGTTATCATTCAATTGGACAGAAGAGAAAATTACTGTATCTTATCAATTTTCTATAAGAGAGCTTATAACTTCATAAAGTTAAGAAATGCTCAGCCTGTAATCCTGCGCCTTTGAGGTGAGTGGATTACCTGAGCCCGCGGGTTCGAGACCCGCCTGGGCAGCGAGGCCTCATCTCTACAACAAATCAAAAAATCAGCCAGGCGTGGTAGCGCATGCCTGTAATTCCGGCTACTTGGAAGACTGAGGCGGAAGGATCGCCGGAGCCCAGCAGGTCGAGGCTGCGGTGGCCGGGAGCGGCCACTGCACTCCAGTCTGGGTGACAGAGTGAGATTCCAACTCAAAAAAAAAAAGAAGAAATGACTAGAACTAATCAATAGTAAGTAGTGTATTAAACAAAGGTACAGTTCCTAGAGAGTAGGTTGACCTGAGGTGGACAGGTTGGACACTACTATAGAATGACATTAAATGCTTAAGCCCTCATATTTTCCTAATTTTTTATTTTGGAATATTTATTTCTTAATATTATTATTTATGTTACCCAAGCGAGGTGTGGTCAAAATTACAGAGCAAGACAGAATCAAAATGATTTTTGCTTAACCCATTCTATTAGGCCCAAATTCTTATTAGAACTAAAGAAGTTGCCATTACCTTGTAATTATAGTTAATTAACATTAAAATAAACAGATCAGTCATGATTACATTGGTAGAAATGTGGGATCTCAATATTCTTCCTGTATAGTATAGGTCTTGGGTCCCTCACTGAAAAATAGTACTGAATATGTTAAAGTAACTATCAAGAATTAGGAATATACGCACTTCTGTTTTATTACTTTATGACTATTAGTTCTACAAGACATTGAAAGTAGATCTTTAGAAAAAGTCTCCACTATTTATTTAGTGCAGCATATTTGGTGCAGCACAATTTTAAAAACTTAAGACACTATTGACCTGTTTCATGAAACTTAAAATTGGTTTCTTCCTGTCTTTAAGTCTCTGACCTCCCTCTCAAGCTGGTCCTTACAGAAATCAAATGGCCTAACCACAGATGTGTTTCCCCTCCCTTTTTAAAAAAAATCATTTTAAAAATGATGTAAATTATTTATCTTCCCCTATGAAATGTACATTCTTTTCAAACCCTGTTGTCAGAGGAATGTCTTTTTCAAGGACCTGGGAGCTATCCCATTGAAATGTAATCATCAAAGAAGATAGTCCATATCTCTCAGTCTCCTAAGAGGCTAACTTCAATGAGAACTGATTAGCAAACACAGATGGCCTAATCAGAGAGGAAAAAAATTTGCAAATTCAGGAAATAACTCAATCTGCACAAAGCCCATTGATCAACCTCCTCCCTAGAGTTCCCCAGTACTTTTCCACTAGCTCATCCCAGCCCTTAAAGACCCTCTCATTCTTTGCTTCAGTGCAGTTGAGTTCAGACTGAATTTTGTCTCTCTCATTATGACAATAACCTTGTAGAAAGTCTTCCTTGCCTATTTAACTTTGGTAAAATGTTTGCTTAGACAGCATTTTCTATAATGACCTCCTCTTTCCCCGTGTAACATATTTCTAAAATTGTCCTTTGGTTTTCTATCTTTCTTTCTGAATACTAAACCAAAGTAAAATATTAAATCATCATTTTCTCTTACCCTTTTATTCATAGAAAATAAACTTTACCTGATGAGATGGGACAATATTGTGACACATATTGCTTGAGAAAAATAATTTCTAAAAATAACTCTTTGGCATTCTAATTCTAAATGAAAAAGAAACAAAAGTTTATGATGTATTTGATCTAGTTGGTTCTTTAAATTGAATCAAATAAAAAATATAGATTGGCAAAAAATTGACACATAATTATAACACAAAAGTAAAATAAAGTTTTCACTTGGTCAATTTTAACAAAGGTCTTTGAAAATGGAACATACTGCTTAAAGATTCACTGGATAATTGCAAGTTTATTAAATGTGCAATTACCTGAAGAATATAAAATAATAAATTCTCACCCTTGAAAGATAAGAGAATATGTGTAAGTTTTATGATATTCCAAAATGTCTGGAAGCAATGGTGATATCTAAAGAAAAAAAAATTCACGATTCAATGATTCATTCTTATAAAATATGAATAGGTTTCATAATAGCATTGTATAAAAATGAAATTGCTTAACTCTGGTCCTGCCATTCTCTATTCCCAGCAGCAAATAAAACTAGTACCCCTTTCATATCTTTAATTCATGAAATAAAATCTTCAATTAAAAGAATCAAACTCACCTATCCTCAAAGTGGCAAATGTGCTATTTAAAATAATTTGAAAAAATTTGAACATTGACCATTTCATTATATTAAAAAAGAGTTACTTAAACTAGTGGTGATTTTTAAAATAGCATGTTCTCCTATTGTATTTAAAATGTACTTACACATTGTTTACTACTTGAATGAGAACTAGGGGATAGAGAAACGTAATGCCTAAGAGTCACTGCTATGTAAATATTAGAGATAAAGATGAAACATTAGTCATATAATGTATCTCAGTATTAAAGTGAGTAAATTCAGAGATAGTCCATTTATACCTAACTTTACAGACACAAGTTTCCAATATTCTGGCCATGTGTTTTGGATCTTTCTGTTAAACAGTGCTGGGGAAATTTTACCTGCATAGGCTCTTAGAATAAACCTCTGTTGCAAAAGACAGATTAAAAAGAGAAAAACAGACAAGTTTATTAACATGTGTAATTCATATAAAAACATTGAAGAAACCCAGAGAATAAGCAGTTCTCAGAAAGGAGATTTTAAATTTCAACTTATATAGCAATTTCAACAAAAAACAATAAATTTTTAGAAAAGTGACAAGATAAAGAAAAAGGATATTGAGTCTTTATTGTTGGCAACCTGGGTAAAGTCAAATAATTAGCAGATAAAAGTTGGTAAAGCGTGTTAATGCAAATTTCTTTGGTATCATTTCTAGACTAATAAGGGATCTAAAACTGTCTCTAGTGGTTAACTTTTTCTCCCCAGGTAAAAAGTGGGGCAGGATACCCTTTGTCTTTGTAAATCTATGTTCTGCTTTTAATCAAATAGAGGGAGGGCAAAGAGCTTTCCTACATCTGCTTCTTAATTTTCCTTAGCTCAACCATCTTTTATATACTGGAGAGGCACATGCTGGTGTCCCACAATAATGAACATGTTGCAGGAAACTAGAGGTCACCACTCACATAATCTTCCCAGTGCTTTGAATTACTGTCACTACCATATTGGATTTCCACCAATTTGATGTTCTTATCCCTCTCTCCCCATTTCTCAAAAACAAACAAACAAACAGAAAGAAAGGACTTGGCCTCTATTTCAACAAATATTTATTGAATGCCTACTATGTGCAAGAAAAGCTCTTAGAGCAGAGTATACAGAAGTGAAGAAAACAAATAGGATTGTCATTCATGTGGAGCTTATATTCTAGGGACAGGAGATAGAGCTGGGAAGGAAAATAGAGCAGGGAAGTGTGGGATGGGGCTACAATTTTAGATTTAGTGTGGGGAAGCATCTTGTCAAGTGGTATTTAAGCAGAGACCTGAGTGGAATGAGTGTGGGAGCGCTCCAGATAATTGGGGAAGAGTGCTAAGGCAGAGAGAATAACAAGTCTTCACTAAGGCAAGAGCTTGGAATATTTAAGGATCAGTGAAGAGGTCAAATTTCCTATAAGCTTGTTGTATTAGTTTCCCGTGGCTGCTGTTAAAAAAAAATGTATGGTTTAAACCAACAAAAAAATATTTCTCATGATTTTCTGGAGGCTTAAAATCTGAAATCAAGGTGTTGGCAGGGCTATTCTCCCTCTGAAAAGTTACTGAACTGAACCTGGGGCCATTCCTTTGGTGCAATAAAGTCAAATGCCTATAACAAGTCTCGCAGTGAAAGAAAAGGATTTTTGTCTACAGTGTGCCAAGGTGGGAGAATAGAGTATTTATGTTAGAAAGCAGCCTCCTCTATGGCATATAGGTAAGGGTTTTAAAAGGTGGGAGGCAGAGGACACAGGCAAAGTCATAAATTAATACATGGAGGCTATACATTTGTTTGGCTCATAAAAGTGGAATATTTTGAAGTGTGTGGAAGGGGGATTCAGAGAATACTAGATTTGAAAAATGGTTAAGGAAGCAAAGATTTGTCTAAAAATGTGGGGTCAGCAGAAAAGTATGTTTTTCCTATTTGGCCTGTGAGTGTGACTCTCTCCAAGCCCCTCAGGAAGACAACTATAACAAAGAACAGCAATCAGAGTTCAGTCCACAGTTCCCTCTTATCTGAGTTCTGTGTGACAGTGGTTGGCATTTTTCATTTTGTGGAAGCCTGAGTTTCTAAAAAGAATACAACTCACGGACATACGTTAAGATGCTACCTTTAGTTTCTATAGGGAAGCAAACATCTTAAAACTGTAGCTTATTTGGCTATCGTTCATGTGATTATTACCATCTTGCTTATCAGGTTGTTTATTTACTTCCCAAAACTAACTAGGCACCTGAAATTTCCCTTCAAGGGACTTACGATTTTTCCTTTATTTTCATGCTTGGGGTTGGGAGGAAGATGGGAAGCAGGCCCCTAATAGAGGCTCCTGCTCCATCTCAAAGGCTCTAGGAATGAATCTTCCCTTGCTTCTCTGATTTCTAGTGGCTCCAAGCATCCCTTGGTTATGACTACATAACTCCAATCTCTGTTGCTGTCTTCACATGATCTTCTCCTCTGTGTCTGACTCTTCTTTCTTTTTTCTTATAAGAACTCTTGACATTGGATTTAGGACTCACCCAAATAATCCACAATGCTTCCAACTCAAGGGCCTTGACTTAATTTCACCTGCAAAGAGCATTTTTTTGAATAAGATTACATTTCTAGGTTTCTGAGGTTAAGAAATATTTTGGAGGGGCCGCCATTCAACCCATGACACTAATCTTAAAATATTGTTCAGTGAAGTGAATTGTGGTTGAACCCACACAAAGTGGGCTTCTCGGGACTTAACCTAAATATATATAGCAAAATTTTAGAGATTCTACCCTTGTCTCCAAGCTAGTTCATACCTGCAATTTAAAGACACTTTTTCTTTTAGACAGTAAAAAACTTTGCTACTAACTAGAGGCATAAAAATCATGCTAACACAACAGTACACTGGTGTGGTTGACAGTTTTACTAAACTGTTGTGTTTGTCTTGTGGCCTGATACAATCTGCTGCTGCTATATTTAGGGAAAGTATCAGATTTCCATTTTTTTAAACTCATGTTATTAGGGCTACTTAAACACATATGACTCATTTATAACATTTTTGTTGCATTTTATTCCTTTGGCCATATATGCAGAGTCACTTATATATGTTATATGTCTAATTAGTGTATCATGGTACTACATTAAAGAAACAGAATCAATGTTTGCTAAATGCACATAAACTCTAGAATTCCATGGGATGTGGCACAGCATTTGGCCTTTATTAAAACAAAATGTCATAAGTGATTATTGAGAAAAATGTCATCTTTTATTACTTTTTCCAGGATTTTGATTCTATATTAATCATTTAGACTGGTTGTTAGGAAGAATTTTTAGATAACTATTTGGAAGAATGTGTTAGCTTCAAATAGCCTCAAGATATTGTTCTTTTGCACTTTATTTTAGTTTTTGAATATTAAGATTAGGAATATGTGTTTATATTAACCTGGGTTTTGAATTTTAACAAACCTCTGTGGCATGGATATATATTTTTTTTCTTTCTCTACTTGAAGACCTTGTATAGTGACAATTCTTTATTCTTTGAACCATAATTCAACACGTAGGTAATTAAAGGTTGATAAAAAAAAGTACAAGCATTTTCTTGTATTTTATTTTCATCACATAATTGTCAAAAGTACATTTTGTACTATGGGACATGCTGCCAACTGAATATCAACATGGCTGCCCCTGCCCTGGCACATGTAATACCTGCTTTTCTTTAAGTTTGACTTCTTATCTCTGGTGTTGAAGTCTTTTTAATTGTTCCTCATTGTCCTTATTGATTGAAAACATTGGCAAAAAGGGTAATTATAAATACACAGTGTTAAGTTAAAAAATGGAATAAGATTCTTAGAAATCCAGGAGACACCCATGGAAATTGAAACTGGCAACCAATTCCTGATCAAAACCCCAATTGCCATGACATAAGAGATAAGATAGGCAAATGGGACCTCATCAAACTGACAATCTTCTGCAAAGCCAAAGATGTCATCAAGAGAGCAGAAATACAGCCCACAGACCAGGGGAAAAAATTGCCAACTGTATATCCAACAAAGGCCTAACATCTAGGGTCTACTAGGAACTCAGATGTGCTGGAAACAAAACAAGACAAAACAAAACAAAGCAAAACAAAAAACATCCTCATTACAAAGTGGACAAAACATATGAATCGACACTTCTCAAAAGAAGACATATGAGCGGCTAACAGATACATGAACAAATGATCAACCTTACTAGCCATCAAAGAAATGCAAATTAGAACCACACTGAGATACCACCTAACTCCAGCCAGGATGGCCATCATCAATAACTTAAAAAAAAACAGATGCTGGAGAAGATGCAGTAGAAAGGCCACACTTCTACACTGTAGGTGGGAGTGTAAACTAATACAATCTCTGTGGAAAACAGTTTGGCGATTCCTAAAAGATCTAAAACTCAACCTTCCATACAACCCCGCAGTCCCCCTACTGGGAATATACCTGAGGGAAGTCAAATCACTCTATGAAAAAGATACCTGCACATGCATAGCAAAAACAGGGAACCAAGCGTGCTGCCCATCGAAAGAGTACTGGATAAAAAAATGTGGTACATATACACAATGGAACATTACACAGTCATAAAGAAGGACAAAATTATGAACTTCACAGCAACCTGGCTGGACTTAGAATCTATAAAACTGAGGGACCCATCACTAAACAAAGAACTGAGTATCACATGTTCTCACTTGAATGGACCTTGAACAATTATCATAATACTATAAGAAAAGGATTGGCAGTAATGAGAAACTGCCAGGAGAAGGTGGGGGCAGGGTTGGCAGTAGTGGGAATCAAGGGGGGGCACACCTCATCAACAAGGATACCTGCATAATGAACATTTATATACCTAACCCTGAATTGTACCCCACATCTTTAAAATAAAAAAATAATTTAAAAAGTAGAAAATGTTGAAACCATTAAAATAAATGGAATAAACCTCAGACTTCTATTGGGAAGTTTATTTGAGCCGTAAATGATCTTTCACAGTATTGTTTACTTTGCCCCTCTAAAGAAAATGTTCTTTTGACTTTTGAGAAAACATCAACTAAGAGAAAATAATGGTCTACATTGACTTGCTCAATTCAAAGGAAGACAAGTAAAAAATCCAACCTTTCCAAATATGGTGTGTGTGTGTGTGTGTGTGTGTGTGTGTGTGTGTGTGTTCAGTTTTGTAGGAAACAATTAATGTCTTTTCATGGTCCAAATAATGCATTGCATTTAGATGACTTCTAAATAATGGAACATTCCAACGCTGAATGCAGAATGCATTTTACTTCTTTCTCATACAAGATCTTAAGAATATAAAGCATGAAGAGTGCTTTAAAATGATGTTTTAAAATGTTGTAAAGATTTCTACTTAAATGAAGCATGTTATTCTTCATCTACTACCATGATAGGCAGGATATCTTGTCTCTATGATGGTTAATATGTTTTACAAAAAGAAATCCTTTTCAGAATGCATAAAAACTCAGGAGTAGCAAATGCTATATACAATTATCCCTTGCTCC